>BKCH01000863.1:0-708677 GCA_008635985.1 Ficus erecta | reverse complement strand
TAACATTTGCTTTTGTTTCAATCATGATTTTATCGAATACGACCTAGAAATTGTGCATCCTTGGTTACCTGTTTTTCTGGTCTCTTTTGGTTGTTTGATCTAATCTATGAGCAATAAATGCTTGTTTCCACGGTTGTGAAAGGAGATGTTGGAAGAAGAGGGGATTTGAAAAAGATTAAAAGATTTTGAATATTGAAATCTGACTTAAGCTAAATTTTATGGTCTTAGCTTTTCTTCATGTGAAATTCAATCATAGGGTGCCAGATTACCATTTATGAGCCATGATTTCTTATAGTAAAGGAGTTGGTGTCGAATAGCACATAAAGATTCTTTAGTTTCATAGTTTGGGTAGAGAGAGAGTTTATTTAAGATTGAAAGTCTTAATATATGTATCGTCACTTTAATGGGTTGGGAAACCTCGGAGTCTTCCCTATTTAAGTAATTGCTGATGATTTTTTTTACACCTAAAGTTGCGATTGAGTAGACCAAAAAAATGTTGAGTTGTTTATTTCATCGGAATATTGATTCCATAGAACGGTAGAAGCAGTATTTCCTTCTTTTTTGGACATAAATTTTAGCCTATTTAATTACATCTCTGTTTCCATTTGAAATTTTGACAGGTTCCATTGTTTCGTTTAAATTCTAGTTGATAGTTGTTATGTTTGATAATGAATAACTTATTTTTGACATCACTCATGTTGCATATGTGATTAAGTAGGTGCACTTTCTCTTATCGAACCATTTTGAATTTCTTTCCGTGGCTGATGCCTGATGAATGATTATAGATGGTTAATTTGTCCTTTTGCATCCCTTGTCTCTTTCATGAGCAATAATGTAATATCCGCCCCTTAACTTTTGGCAAGTTATATTTCTCTGTCTGTTGTTCCATTTTGGGCTTTCTCCTTGTCCCTTAAATGCTCAGAGAAAAAAAGTGTGCGCAACCTTTGTTATATAGAAAGTAAGTAAAGAGAGGAAATAGGTTTGATTAAAACTATTATGGTTTCTATGAGTTAATCCTTGCTGTAATAACTACATTGTAGGAGAAACGTAGAAAACAAGTTATGGAGGTATATTGAGTGCAAAATCTTACATGCAAGTTGCCACAGGGCTGTTCCTTTTGATAATTTCGTGAACAGATGACAAGAATTTGTTTTCATACTGGACCTACTTTGTTTGTTTTCATCAAAAAAATGCCTTTAATATTATTAGTAAATTGACTGCCTTTTTCTTGATTAATATTATTATTAACACCTTTTTCCACTTCAACCGATAATATTACATAGCAATGCTTGTTAATATTAATACTTGTTAATACACCTTTTCTTACCTCACTTGACATGGAAAAAACTTATCGGAAGTGTCATGCTATCAGAACTCTAGAAACACTATTGGGTATGGCTATTAGTCTAAACCGCCTTAAGTTTTCTATGATTGTCTCAATGTTGACGTGCTTCTCCGAATATCCTCTAGAACTTGAGAGACTATTAGCTCTTCAAGTGTGGTGGTCTTGACAACTATCAATTTTTGAAAACATGGGCTCTAGCTGACCTTCTGCCACACATTTTGTATTGTATTGTTTTGTTTTTTGTTTTTCGTTTTTCGTTTTTGTTTTCTTGTTTTTGTTTTTGTTTTTTTGTTTTTTGGGGAGAAAATAAGGGTGAGGGAAAGCTTTCATTTAGGGCGTCTCCTATGGTCCTATTAAAAGATTCTGCTTCATTATTGCTGGGTTATTATTCTTATTGTTTCCTTCCTTCTAAATCCTGAATAGTAATGTGGTTCTTATTGGTGGGGTTACTCTTTATGCAATTTTTTCTATGTCATTGTTTAGATTTACATCGTTGCTGTCCATTCTACGTGTGATTTTACTGTCATAGTATACTTACATATCATCGTTATTATGTTGTCATTTTCCGGAAATCCGAACGGCTCTTGGTTGATTTCCTTTATTTATTTATGTTTTAATTTTTTATGTGGTTTCTTTTACTTAGTAGATGTGGTTTCGACTTGTGTTTGTGTCCACAATATTTTCCATAATGTTTTCCTTGATTTTACTTTTATAGTATATTGTGTAAATCTTTTTATTTTTAAGCTTTTTTTTTTGGCTAGAAATTAATAAACAAGTATTTGTTTTTCAGAAAGGTTTTCCGTTGCTATACAGCACAATTCTTGATATAAAGATGGGAATAGTTAGACTGATAATTGTGAAGAAGTGATATGCTAGAGTTGGATTGTCCAGTCAGCCTGGTTTATAAAATAAAGTGATAGGTAGTAAAAATAAAGAATAGAGAGGGGAAAAAAATTCCTGCTGTATAAGATGAGAGGGGGAAAGGTTTGATTGATCGAAGATGTGAATGAGTGTGTGTGTGTGTGTGTGTGTGTGTTTTAAAACATGATGTGTGTGTGTGTGTGTGTTTTAAAACATGTTGTCTTAGCCTTGTTGAAATAGGAAGTTTGATTTCCCTGTTTATGTGGTGCTACAGATCTTAATGCTGAGTGCGAATCTGGAAGTCCTGAAGCAGATAGCCAGCTTGAAAGACGGATGAGGAAAAGAAGAGATAGTTCTATTGATATGGGCAAGCATCAAGATGATGTGGGAGACATCAGTGATAGAAGATTATCTTCCAGGGATGATATTGGCAAGGATGGAAAACAGAAAGATGAGAGACGCAAAGAGGAAAGATACAAAGAGGACAGATACAAAGAGAAGCATCGAGAAGATGTTGACAGGGACAGCAAGCATCGAGATGATCGACAAAGAGAGGAGCGCTCCACAAAAGATCATCTTGGCAGCAAATCTGAAGATAAGCATGTGAGGGATGAAAAAGACACTGCAGAAATGCAAAGTAAGACATCTAAACTACATGATGGTGAGCGCAAAGGAGAGAATGATCGGGATCGTGATCGCGATCGCCATCGTGACTTAAATCCTATTAGGGATCGCGATCGTGACCGCCACCATGATCGTGAGCGTGAGCATGAACGGGAGCGCGCTCGTGATCGTGATTATGATCGCGACCATGAGTGGGATTGGGATGGGGATCGGGATCGGGATCGTGATCGAGAGCGCAATCGTGAGCGTGAGAGAGAACGGGACCGGGACCGTGACCGAGACTATGATCGAGGTCATGACTTTGATAGGGATTATGGTAGCTCTCATCTTGATGATCGGACTACCAGATACAAAGATAGCAGCAGGGCAAAAAGAAGATCTCCTGATGATCGTGATGATTTAACTGATATTCCATCTAGAGGTTCCAAAGCTCGTTACTCTGATGTGGAAAAGAAGTCAGTAAGTGGTGATCGATCTGAGTTAGATCCTAATAAGAGAAGATCTCATTCACGGCAAACTCATGTAGACATGATTGCTAGCAACGACAAACAGAGGAATTCGCCCAGCTCTAGTCCGCATGTTGGTTTAGATGAATCCAGGTATTTTAGTTTTATTTTATTTTCATATTTTGATGAAGTTGAAAACGTATCGGACCCGGCATGATTCAAGTTCTGTAATTGTTAGGTTATTTAATGACGTGAGCGCTAACCATAAACCGGATATGCTTGAATGCAACTATTGGAAAAGAGATTTGGCGATATATCATTTATATTTTTCCTACGTTGGTTGTGTAATAATACTAATGATATCCTGAAGATGCTCAAACTTCAAAGGTCCATAGATTTTGTCCATTATACACGTCAACAACATGCTTAAGGGAGTTGTTTCGAACAGCTGTTCTTGCAAGAGTAACTAGTATATTTTATGTTGCGTTCTTGACAACTCTACTTTTTTGAACTTCTACAATCTCATTACGAAAGTAGTGTCTTTAGTGGCCATTTCTCTTATGATGACATGTAGTTTTCCTTCTAAGTTATTTTGTGTGGATGCATACGGTATTTATCTACCTTAAAGATAATTGATTTTATTCTAAATTGCCTAATATATCCAAACTGGGAGACTTGCCACAGTGAGATGTAAATACCTAACGTGTTAGAATCATTAAAACCTTGTCTTCATTTTCTTTTTTAAGGGAAAAAAAAAGTCTTGACGAGGACTGTTCAAGCATGGCATGTACCCATGGAAAGTCTTGATGATGATGTTTCACCTAAGTAAAGGATTTTCCTTATATTTAGTGATCTCCCACATAAATTTAGAATTCACATGTAATGTTTGATGGAGGATACATTGCACTTTCTTTCGTGAAGCATCAGTTGGATCCAATATTAAAATCTCATCACTTTCCCCGTAATACAGGTATCTAAATCCAGAAGATTTGAAGTACAGGGATTCTACAGCAGAACAAAGGTCCAAAGCAGTTCCTTCTAAAGATGCATCTGGATTTTCTGGAGCATTGGAAAGAGGTTCCAAACACAGATCGATGGAGAAATCATCTAAAATGGATGACACTACGTTGGGAGAGCTGTCAAATGAAAAGTCTTCAAGTTCTAAGGCTTCACCCTTGGGTTTGATTGAGAGATCTCCTTCATCTTCAAGCATTGACCGTAGGTACATGAATAGGACTGGTGCTAGGAGGAGCCTTGACATTGAAGAAATGGGGCGGAGAAGCACTGCTTCCATTGATAATAGGGATTTTGATGATAGACTCAGTCGAGACTTGCCATCAGAGAAACCTCTGGTGGACGAATCCTCTCCAGTCGATTCGTCCTTTTACAATAGAAATAATCAGGCTAACACATCTTCGATTCCTCCTCACCCTGCTTTCAGGGCTGGAGTTGATAGCCCTTTTGTTGGTTCTTTGGAAGATGATGGTAGGGTTAATTCCAGTTCACGTTACCGGAGGAACAGTGATCCCAATATGGGAAGAGGGCATAATAATGCTTGGAGAGGTGTTCCAAACTGGACTTCACCACTACCCAATGGCTTCATTCCTTTCCAACATGGGCCACCTGGAACTTTTCAAGGGATAATGCCGCAGTTTCCGGGTCCAATTTTCGGTGTTAGACCCTCCTTGGATATCAATCACAGTGGGATGCCTTATCACATCCCGGATGCTGACAGATTTCCCAGTCACTTGCGTCCGCTTGGGTGGCAGAATATGATGGATGCCACAGGGCCCTCTCATTTGCATGGCTGGGATGGAAGTAATGGTGTCTTTAGGGATGACCCTCACTTGTTCGGGGCAGCTGAGTGGGAGCAGAACAGGCATCCAATGAATACTCGGGGAAGGGAATCCAGTGTTGAGACATGGAAAGGACAAAATGGCGATGCCAAAAGGGATTTGCTTTCTCCATCCCACAAAGATGATTATCCTGTGCAGGCCTCAGTGGATGATGCTTCGGCTGTTCAGGTTGGTCAGATGTCTAATCATGAAGATAATCGTGAACATGGGATTCAAGGGAAATTATCTGAAACAAGGTCTGGTGTGACTTCTTCTGCAGAAGAGTCTGCACCTAAAGTTATTCATGAGAAGAAACTTGAGTCTTCTAAATCTTTGAAGGATGATGTTTCCTGCTTAAGCCGTTATTATCTCTCTAAGCTTGACATTTCTGCCGAACTTGCACGTCCAGAGTTGTATAACCAGTGTATGAGCTTACTAGACATTGGTCAAAGTGAAACTACCGATGAAGAGACAATTAGGCTGATAATGTCAAAGGTATGAATTTCTGCACGGACAATGGTTCCTTTTTTTTTTTCTCTTTCATTTCATGCTTGCTAAAAATTTGTTTGTTTCCACCTCTGTTCCCTCCTATTTCACAGGACTATTTAAGAGCTGGAGCCAAATCATCTAAAACATCGTGGATTTCCACACATTTTCCTTCCATAAAGGATTCCGTCTTTCAGGTAAAGCATGATGAACGATTATGTTGAATTATTGGTGTCAATTGATGTCTTATTTTTTCATTTTTCCTGCAAAATGTCTGTCGCTGGATTCTGAAAATTTTTATTGTTCCGATCTAATTGCAAGCTCTCTCTATCCTCTCTCTCTCTCTCTCTCTCACACACACACACATGGATTTGTCTAGACTGACTGTGAGGCTGTTCTGCAATCTTACTTTTACTTGGTTGGGTAGTTGTGGTTAATTTTTGAGAAAGGCATGTCTTTGTTAATAGAAGATGAGTTGACTTGTGACTACTAGACAAGGAGTACTATAGAGAGATAACCGAACTAGAAGTTGTGTAGTCAGGACTATCGAGAAGTGGATTGCAACTTTATAGTCCTGGGTGGCCTCATCTTGATTATCTTATGGCAACTATATTTTCAGATGTGTGCACAGAAAAGCAATTCTGTTTTCTGTGTTTTTAAATTAATTTGGAAAAGTGCACAGCTTTGTCTTGATCTGAAATAGTATTCGAAATTATCTTTGTATTAAAAATGTATATACTTTTGCGTAGAAAGTTACAAGTAGAATATACCATTCTGCCTCGCAGTTGGTTGATGTTGTTATTCGTGTATTGCAGAGGGCTATGAATCTTTATAGGAAAGAGCGCATTGAAGCAGGAGGTATACCATTTTTGTCGAAGAGAACATTAGATATTGTATCAAAACCCAAAAAAGAAAATGTGGAAGAACAGATCCATGGTGATGAGGAAAAAGTTGAGGACCCAGTTCCAACTTCAGATACAGAAATGGTGGATGCACTGAATACGGGTCTGGAGGTGGAGAATGTAGAAGCTGTTTCCTCGGTCACTGCTGAGGAGAAGATGGAGGTGGAGATGATTTCAATTCCTTGTCACGAGGAGCAGAATCACAATTGTTCACGTTCCCCTAGGTTGGAGGTGCTGGTTAAAGACGATTTCCCAGACAACTTAGGGGAGACACTAGCCACTTCCAATGGGGTGGAAGCGGAAGCAATATCTTCCGAGGTGGTGAAATCAGAGGATACAACTGCTGATGGCATTGCCTCACTTGACAATGCATCACTGCCCGTGGCGCCTCTATCTAGTGAGGGAGATAAGTTAAACAGAAGTGGTGAAGCCAACGGCGGCCACTGTGTTAACCATGTGGAGGAAGGTATGGCGTTTGGTGATGGATTGAGTGGTGTGTTAGTACCAGATGATGGTTCTCCCAAGGATAGTGAGGCTGTGATGTCAGGGTCAAATGAGTCTGAGTCGGTAAATTTAAGTCGGATACATCATTCTCCTGAAAGTACACATTGAGACAATTTCTATATCCATCTTCTTTTTATTGCCCTTTTGGTAAGTTAGTGTTTTTTTTTCTTATTTTGCTGTTCCATTTCTTGTTGCCCTGTTCGTTTTATCAAGGAAATAAAACTCAAAATATGTCCCTTTTTTTTTTCCCTTGTCGATGTGATCCTCAATTCCGCAAGGTCTCAAAATCTTTTTCTTTGTCCCCTGATTTTCTTACTGGGTGTGTTATCTTACTAGCTTCTAAGGTGCTATTCTTCTTCCTCCTCTTTTTTAATTTTTAATTTTATTTTATTTTTGTGGGGTAACGTTCATTGAATTTTGTCCAATGTTTGGGAACTTATAGGGAGGATTTTCAGATAGATTCAAGTAGCTTTTTTATTATTATTTTTATTTGTGTTATTCTTCTTTTGTGTTGTGTTTTATTTTATTTTTGTTTGTTTGAGGTAAGTGCCTCTTTTCCAATTCCTTTTTTTAAGTTGAGTTTCTCCTTTTTCATGTTAAAATTTTTTTCCTGCTTTTTACGCTCTCTTCCTTTTCCGGCTAATTTGATCCGATGTGAAAGTTTACTTATCAGTATCTTTTAGTGGCTTGGGGCTGTCTGATTTGAAAATAAGATTTGCACAATTATTAATTTTCAAAAAGAATTTTTGGTGACATTACACAATTGCAAAGCAATTTGAAATTATTTAATCCAACTTTTGGTTTTTATGTTTTTTTTTATTTTTTTATTTTTAAATTTAGTCTATGTACTTTTTTAAGCAGTTATAGTTAACAAATGTTCTTAAGGTAGTATTGTGATAGTATTTTTAAATTTTATTAAAACTGTATTTAGTCGGTCACGTTTCTAAGAAATTCTAAACTATTGACAAAGTATAAGCAAATACTTTATCAAAAAAAAAAAAAAAAAAAAAAAGGTAAAAGCAAATACTCGGAGACCGTGGGTCGCGGCGTATCTATGGTTAACCGACAACATTTAGTTGGTGACTGACGGTATTCAGGTTAAACCATTACAGATCACATGGGAGAATGGAAGCGGCATTAAGAATTTTATTTATTTTTTAATTAAGTGCAAAAAAGTTGTTATTTTTCAATTTTTCTTTTATTTAAATAAAATGAGATGGAGTCCACAACCTTATCAAAGTCCCATCTCTCATTCTAGCTATTCGATGTCACTAGATCGAGCAGTCTCTAGATGCAAAAAGATTTTGTAAAGCCAGTTTTCCAGCTTGAGCCATCTACTAATGTATTCCTTACTTTTGTGTTCAGTACTAGAACGAACCAGAGTTTATATCCCGATTTTGAATGATTGATGAGTCGTTCTCCTCCTCTTTCATGTAAAAATAATGAATTAATCATTTGAAAGAAAAAATTAAATAACATGCTACAACTTTATTTTGTTCGCTTAAATCACATCACTAATGTGGTGGGTCTCAACACTTGCTCTTATGAAAAGTTGGTTCCCCATGAATCAATGAGTATTTTGTAAAGTATAGAATAAACAAGTGGATGATATTTTATAAAGAATGAAATCAATATTTAAGTGATCAAAATTAGCTGTAAAAATGTTAATATAACATGAAATTAAAGTTAAAAATTAAATTTTTGACAACATTTGTACAAGCCTAAAATAGAGGTTATAAATCAGTAAATAATCCAACAAGATAAAAGATAAAATGTTGAGTTGGTCTTGCCTTCCTAGAGGAGATTATAAAAATAAATAAAAATTAAATAAAATCTCTGCTCTCTCTCTTTTCTTTTTGCCCTCCAAAAAAAAAAAAAAAAAAAAAAAACATGTTGCATTCGTGGTAGTGAATGCTAGTGAATTAATTATAAGGCCAAGTGATAGGTTGAGAGCTCTCCACATGGCACATCTATTTATGGCCTCAACCAAACCTAGAATTATCACAAGATAACTAAAATCCATCATTTTCCATCATTTTCCATCATTTTATCACAAGATAAAATCATTTTATTATAAGATTAGATGTTCAAATCCTTTATCTCTAACTAAAAAAAAAGCTTTACTGGTATAGATTTTTTTCTTTTTACACTAAGATTTTTAATTTTATATTCCCAATATGCACATGCAAGAGAGAGAAAACCGACTGACATGTTAAAAACGACTCTTAAATAAACAACAACAGTCAAAACAGAACCAAAAAGGCAAAAAGCCATGGCTCATTTGCTAAGAAGCTACCCCAACACCAACACCAACACCAACACCAACAAATCAATAAAATTCTCCTCAAAACCTTACACACTTGTTAAACGACCCAGTAAAGATCTGCGTTTTGGGCACTCGGAGAAACCAAGAAACTTTTCATTACAGAGCTTTAGCAGCAGCAGCAGAACTGGGGAAGTTGGGTTTGTGGAGAGTAATGGAACAAGTAGTAGTAGTAATAGTGCCATTAAAAGCAATGATAATGGGGATGAGTTTGAGTATTTGGCGAGTGATTTTGGGTGGAAAGTGAGGAGATTGGGTCAGATTGGTGAGGAGATTCGAAGTGCTGCTCGTGTTCAAGCTGAAGCTTTTCATGAACCTGCCTTTCTCTTCAATGATTTCTTCTTTGAGTTCTTTCAGGTATATATCTATATGTTGTGTATGGATTGTTTTGAAGAACTTCTTTGATACCCAGATTATAATATTACCCCGCCGGGGTTAGCTCGGTCGGGCAAGGGAAGAGATTTGAACAGGACCTCTTAGATTCGAAATCTAAGAAGTGTTTTTATTTCTTTTTAATAAGCGGAAGCCATAAATCCGTAAGGAAAAAAAAAAAATTATGCACTTTATATTTGTATGTTTACTGTTATTGGTTTTCACATACAGGCTGAAGTGCTTGCTGGGTTAATCTATAAACTAAGAAACTCACCCCCAAACAGGTACTAATGCATATGCAAAAATCTGGTTTGGCGAGAGTAGAAAAATGCTTCGGAACACCACTGATGCTAAACATCACCACAAAGAGAAGGTGGATCCCATCTATAAATCACATATCGTGGGATTCAAATTCTGTTGGTGGGTGGTGCTTAACACTACTGGTGTCTTATAACATTGTTCAAACTATTAAGATGAGCGTTGAGATTAAAAAAAAAAAAAAGAAGAAGCATTTTTGAGTCTATCTTAAGTTTTGATGAGAATGCTTATTGATAAACTAATGGAAATGACTTGAAAATAGGTATGCTTGCTTGGTTGCTGTGCCGGAAAGTGAAGCTTCCAACACACAACAACAAGAGCAACAGCTAGTTGGAGTTGTTGATGCTACAGTTTTGAGAGACCAAAATGTACTTAAAAATCTCCCAGCCGATGCAGAGGAATATCTTTACATCTCCGGAATTGCCGTTTTGGAAAATTTCAGGTATCTTTTTTCACTCTCGATCCGTAAACAAGGGTAACCGTTTATATAAATTTTCTAGCTATATTTCTGAAGAGATTCTTTGTAACGTGTATAACAAAACAGGAGGAGGAAAATAGCGACAGTGTTGCTAAAAGCTTGCGGCATGCTGGCAATTATATGGGGATGCAAGTATCAAGTGCTGAGGGCTTATGAAGACGATTTAGGTGCCCGAGAACTGTACAGTAATGCAGGGTACAAAGTTGTGTCCGGTGATCCTCCATGGCTGACCACATGGATTGGAAGAAAGCGCCGTGTTCTCATGATCAGACAGTCACATTTAACCTCCACACAAAGAGTGTCTTAAAATGTCCTCTAACCAAAGAGCTAACATTGATGAGTTTACTTATTCAATCATTCGTGTTCTTATGCCTCTATTTTTTTTTATTTACGTTTTTAAGCATTTTTTTTAACTGAATTGAAGAATTAAAAAAAAAAAAGATCGGTGGTATTCTAACCCCCCTCGTCCACATTCCATTGGGGAATCTAGTGAGGTTGGATTGGATGTGTTGGGTAACTCAAATTAGTTTTTGGGTAAGTTGTTATTTTGTGAGTTTGAGAAAGTTATATTTTTATGTCATATTGAGAGCTTATAAATAGGTGTGTTTTGTTATGAGTTGTGGGAGTGCAATCAGAAAAATAGAGAGTGTACGTCTCATTTTGAGAAAAAGTGAGAAGATAGATAAGCAAAGGGTGTAAGGGGTTTTGAGTAGAGAGAGGTTGAGAAAGTTTACTGAGTGTGCAATTTTGAAAGTGTTAGTAAATTTATTTTTCCTCTCTCATAGACATAAACAATTTTGTCAAACTATGTAAATTTCTTATCTTATTTTTTATTTTTGTTTAGTTTATTTTTCTGCTGCTCTTTGGGTAAATGGGTGCTTTCCCCAACAGGATGCAAAATTTGTTCTCTAGAACGACGAGAGAAACAGAGATTATGACCCCGATTTCCAAAGGAAGGGAACAACAAAAAGAAAAAGCTGTTTTGTTCTACGTCTCTTAGAAGTTCAAACACCAGGAAGAATTATAGGCAAGTAAGAAAATTTTTGGTACATTTTGAGGATGGTCATATCTATACATTGAGATTTATATTCAATTTATCCTATATATATATATTATTAAAAAATATAATTCCAGCAAAAGAATCATCAAAAAAATTGTTGCTGGGATGAAGAGTTTATGGAGTACCCATTCGGCCTCCTCCAAGTGACTTTCTTTCAATCAAACAGACGAAAAAAAACGACAGAAAACCAAGAAAAACACAAGAACCTAAGAAGAGCAACTTGAAAAAGACCACAAAGTAAAACATCACGAGGGAAACGACAATTAAAAAAACGACATCTACAGGAAAAGAATCAAACACAAGACAACATCATTTGGTAAACTATAAAAACCTTCTAAAACGACAACCAATGAGCAAATCAACATCAACTTCATAACGACATATTACAGAAACGACATCATTTCAAAACTGTAATACTTTAAGACGACAAAAGTACTGAACGTTTTCATTTGAGGTAGCGACAATAACCTGAGAAAGAACAATAATAATCTAACCACGACATGAGCCAAACTATCTACCAAGAAACGAGGAGAATACAAACAGTACGCCCAAATAATAAATAAATGACTTAAGATGGACAATAACAAACTGGCATTCTTAAAGACTAAATGGATTTAAATTAAACGAACGTCGGCATAACATCAACAAAGAAACAAAGTTTAGGTAAAGGACAAAACCTGGGAAAACGGCAATAATCCAAAACGACATAAAACACAAACGACATCTATGTATGACAATAGAAACGACAGCTTTAGTAAACGACAATTACATTGTAAAATTTTTTCCCCTTTTTGCTTTAAAATAAAATGGGTAAAGGACAAAAACTTGGGAAAACGGACCCAAAAAAACGACATAAAAATATAAACGACATTGTTAACAAATGACAATTACATTGTAAGTTGTTTTTTCTTTGTTAACTTTTTATTTTTATTTTGATTTTTCCTTGGTTGGGAGGGGGGATGACAAAACCTGGGAAAACAGCAATAATCCAAAATGACAACAAAAACGACATCTTTAACAAACGACAATTACATTGTAAATTTTGTTTTGTTTTGTTTTTTGTTTTTTTTTTTGTTTTTTTTGTTTTTTTGGTTTTTCTTTGTGGTGGGACATTAGATAATCAGAAAAGGGAAATAACCAAAACCGACCTCATCAACGCGACATGTACTATCAAACGACAACAATGCCGAAAGATACTTTTTAAAGAAACGACAATAGCATTGAAACACGTCAGTAATTAGTGAACAACATTTAAAACAAAACAACATTACATATTTTAGCCAAACGACATTTAAATTAGAAACGACAATTACATAAAACGACATCAACTTCAATGACCGAAAACGAAATGAAGCATGAAGCAACGATAACATACGAAACCCTAACCAACTCGGGGAGGAAAAAACCAACTTCCAAGGTGGTTGCAGGCATATTTTAACCTAAAACCGACATATTTTAGCCAAACGACATTAAAATTAGAAATGGCAATTACATAAAATGACGTCAACTTCAATGACCGAAAACAAAATGAAGCATGAAGCAACGATAACATACAAAACCCAAACCAACTCGGTGAGGAAAAAACCAACTTCTAATGTTGTTGTAGTCTAATGGTAATGTCATATCTAATTCCATTGAAATATGCATAATTCGAATCCTCATCCCCAAGTTCAAAAAAAACTTGGTACGCTCAAGAATTTAAATGTTACAAAGTAAAAATTTCTTCATCTTGTATAATGACGATAATATCACACATAACTCCACCAAAAAATACAGAGCTCGAATCTCCATCCCCAACTTAAAAAAAAAAAAAAAAAAAACTTGGTACATCCAAGAATTTAAACATTGCAAATTAAAAATTTCTTGTCTTCTACAATGGCGAAAGTCAACGTTAAAGTACACGAGAGAGAGAGGTACAAGGAAGTGCCATTTTTTCAACAAAGCATTGACTTCACAACATTGGCAGTAAACTTAAAAAATAAAAAAATAAAAAAATAAAAAAAATAACGTGGGGAAGTACGTAGACATTAATACACAAATGCCGAAAGCCAAAAAGCTGGCAAATTTATAGCTTTTATTAAGCTTTGAAAGATCCAAACAAAATTACAACAAAAAAGGAAAAGGAAAAAGAATTACACCCTACCACCTTTTTCTCTTTTCTTTTCTTTTCTTTTCTTTTCTTTTTTTTTTTTCCTCGAAAAATTACAAATTTTGGTATAAGAACTGTGAGATCCCGCGAAAGAGGGAATGGGTTAGTGATCCTTGCGGAGAAACAATGGCTGTGCAATCGTTGTATCCTAATTCATGAACTGTCGACAGTTTGGAGCTTTACACAAACAAGGGACTTTGAATTCTTCCGGTTCATCGGGATCAAACAAGTAGTCATACCTATCAAAGCCAAAACAAAAAATAAAAATAAAAATATTGTAGCTCGATTACAAAATCTGATAATCCAAAGGGAAGCCACAGAGAGAGAGAGAGAGATTACGTTAGCTCGTCGCCAGCAGCTACGTTAGTCTTGGCAATAAGTACAATCCGGCTTTCATCGTCGCCAACACTCATGATCCTCGCATAGCAATTGGGCATGCACTATATTTATCAAAGTTGGCCAGGGACAAAAGAAGTAAGATTGACCTTCTATAGGCTTTACTTTGTCAATGTTAATGGACCTTCTAACACCAATCACAATCTTAACTTACCGAATGATTGATTAAGCGTGCTATGTTCCCTTTATCAGTAGCATCCACCACTACTTCTTCACTGATCTTAAAGAGCTGCCCAAAAAAAAAAAAAAAAAAAAAAAATCAAATTAGCTTCTAAGATATAGGAAGGAATGAAGGAATATGCCAGAATTGATCAGAGTAATTCAACACTTCCGAGTTTGTCTCACTAGTAACAGAACTTTTCATCTTTCTATATTTGACAAATTGGTGGAGAAAGGAAAGGAACTTACATAGCAGTCTTTGCCTTCCAATCTGTAACGTGCCTCTCTGAGATCTGCAATACTACGCCTCACCTGCTCTCCACGATATTCAAGAACCTGCAGACAAACAGATGCTTCTCATTCGTCGCCGAAATCTAAATATTGTTTGAGGCAGCCTACTGAAGAATGACCTAAAATGAAAAGAACGAGTAAAAAGAGGCTGTTTATTTTTAGATTCTACCATATCTCCTTCTTGAATAGTTTTACGTGCAAAGAGACCCCAGCCATGTATGCCAGATCTACCAAAGCAAACGCGATCATTTTCGGTTCTCTGCAGTCAAATAAACACAAATAACAGTCAAAATCAAGTCCAGAAAGTTAATTATAGAGAGTAGAAAGGATTAAGATTGTGCCTGTAAGTGGAAAAGCCGGTCTCTGAAAGAAGAAAAGGTTTTCGGTTCCTCGGGAAGCTGCTGAAAAAAAAAAAAAAAAAACACACACACACACAGCCACACCAAGCGTGTCACCTTGAGATAAAAATAAAAAATCAATATTTGGAACAGAATTTTACACGGTTGAGGAAAATTTACCATGAAAGAATTCAAGCTCTGTATTGCTCCTAAGGGATGATGGGAATGCCCTTTAACTTGGTGAGTAATGGTTTCTTCTTCCGTTCTCTAGCAACCAGAAAAATTAAATGTGAAAAAGAATGGGCAGATCTCACAAATATTAGACAATGATCAAGGCTTGGACATTTATTAACGTCAAAGAAGCAAAATTGAATCTCACGCTTAAATGCGTTTTTACTGATCGAATGTACAAAAAGCACTAATAAGAACTTGCCTACTTAAATGCTGATTCACGCACATGTTTTGCTATCCAATTACTGGTGGTAGATATATTAATGAAGAAACAATAGTGTCAAGAATTAGGTATTAGTATTTTGTTATTAACTTATTATCTTGTATGCTACCAAGTGACCAGTAGCATATATAAGAGAAGAGAATATGAAGCCCCAATTTCCCCTAAATTCACCTGAAAATCATTTAAAGCATACCCCTATTGATTAGAATGAATAGTTGCTTTTGCATTTATTTTCTCCATATTGGACTTGCTTTGATTATATAATACCTAAATGGCACATTCGCCTTATTAAACAGATTATTTAGCTCCCAGAAGACGAGAAGAAGAAGAAAGAGAAAAAGAGAAAGGGGGAAGGGAAAATTAAGACTAAGGCAACAAAGAAGAAGATTAAGAAGGAACAGATGAGGAAATAAATATGAAAGCAATTTACCTTCTTGTTATTGTTTGATCTCTTGAATACCCGGCACCTTGCGGCAGATAATGGCTCGGGCTCAGTAGTTTCAACAGGTGGAACCTCTTCCGCTTTCGTTCTATTTGATGAAATTAACCTTGAACCGGCCCTCTTCTTTTGGAGGAGGTTTTTGGCTGAAAAAACACCAAGCGGAGTCTGTATAATTAAGACAGTATCTGGATTTGGAGCCCTGCATCAAAAATGAAAAAAAAATAAATTTCTCTATGTTTGCAACACGTAGAAAAAGATTAAATCTACCCGGAAATCATAATTTCAAACCTGTGATAAGCACAATACGAAACCATTTTTGTACTCTGCTTGCCATTCTTTTCAGAGCAGTGTAGCTGTAATAAAATAAAAGCATAAATCAATGCTTTTCAGGTGGTGAAAATAATGTTGAACAGTATAAAGCACCAAAAGACAGCATCAAGAATCTAACCTCCATTCTATACCCTGCCCTTGATGCACACATTGCATGGTAATAGGTGGAGCACTTGCAACATTGCATGCACGAACCATGAATTTGCTTACAAATAACACAAATCTGAAGTACAAGAATAGAAGCACACTTAATACCACATCAGCTAAATATTTCAGCAGGTCTTTAGCAAGACCATGAATGGTAAATTAGTCTTCTAGTAAATAAGAAAGTACACTGAGTAGCAAAATATTAAAAGAATTGGCGGTAGCATATATTATCCAACTGAAATAAGGCAGCTATGAGGAGGTTTTGCCTAAAGCAAATAATCCACCTTAACAAAAGAATTAGATGGAATGCTCAAGATCCCAAGAGCAGGCTCCATCTTTTCATCACTTGCAAAAGCAACTTCGGGTCTGAACCAAGCGCATGTAACATGAACCCACAATGTCTCAATATCAGTTGGCTTTAAAGCACCTCCTGTGCCAAACACAAAATCAAAGATATCAACTTATAACATCAAAATGAAACCAAACTTAATAAGAATTGAAAAAAATAATAATAATAGTAAATAAATAAATAAATAAAGCTCTGCATTACATCATAAGTTGATTAATAAAGACATCAATGACCAGAGATAACAGAGGAAAGAAATTCAAACGAGGAGCTATAGAATCATCTTTAAGCAGAGGAAGACTGTGATCATATGAATGGTTGTTCTTCTAAGTAATACTCATATTACTAACTGACCAAACTTTTTGGAAAAAAAGCAGAACATTGCATAAACGAGGAGAAAATGTGTACTATGTCTGATGGCATGATTGGAATTTAGACAATGAAGACCGCTACGAGACAAGTGCGTTGTGAAAAGAAACCGTTAACCTCTTTCATGCTGAAAAAATGCCACAACACTTTAAAAGACTTGCCTTTTACAGGACAGAGGCAACATTCTCTCTTGATTTCAGGTGTTTCACATGCTTTGCAAACCCATGAAGTGAAATCCCGAACATTTCGTGCCCCATAACATTCTTGATGTACAGCGATTTGGCATCTGACAGAAAAATATGGAGACTAACGTAAGTTTCATATATACATATATACACACACTAGCAATCAACAACCTTAAAAATGTACCGAATGCAGCTATCCTGAGCAATTTTTGCAAAAATCTAGTGTGCCTATACACTTTCAAATTGCACCACATATATTCTTTTTGACCTATTCAGCAATAAAATGAAATCCAAATATTGCTCCTGCTGAATTTATAATTAGGCAATAACTCTCAGACAGTTGCCCACAAGATAGTACCTGTTGCAGATGATAATCTTGTTGTAATCCCAATCTTCAACCCATCTACATACAGCACATCGTTCTGTGGTCCACTTAGCATAAACAGGCTCGTACTTCTCTGTCATAGCAAGTATGAGAATGCAGTTAGCTTTCACCAGATCAGATGGTTACCGAAACAAATGTTCAAATCACAATTGTTTTTCTACATAACAAAAAAAATTTACCTTGCAAAAAGGCAAGCAACTTCTGCTTTCGTTCTTTCATAGAAGGCCTTTTGGCAGGTTTTGCAGACACGAGAGCACTTTCGTGATACTCTGCTAACTGCAGCATCTGCACAGTGAAATGAGAACCCATCAAACTAATATTCATCCATACTACATCATCATTTACTATCAACCCAACACATAATTTTCTTTCCACACGGAAAACTATCCTTACCATGTCAAGAAACATGTGTTTGATATTTAAAAATAAAGAATCAATTCCCAAAATAGTTTGAAAAATAGAGTAGAGTAGAGTACAAACCCATTGTTCCAACGGCAGCATAGAACCTTTCACCCTAACACTTGTCTTCCAGTTTCTCGATTTGGAACCTGAGTGGCGCTCCCATTCACTAAGTGCTTGCTTTTCGGAGCCACAGAACCCACATTTGCAAACAACCCTGGGATTTAAAAAAAAATAAAAAACAAAATAAAAAAAGTTAATAATAAGGATTGTAAAGTTTGAAATGAAAAATAAATTGAAAATTCAAATAAATAGTACAAAGAAGCATTGATATATGTCAATTTGTTCATTGAGCAATTGACGTTTCTTTTCTGAAAAGAGTCTGAATTATGAATACTAGAGAAATAACCAAAGAATAAAAGTAACAGAAATAATGATCATAGTGACAAGATTGACAGAAAATACAATGAATTTGAGCCACTTAAGCTTACAAGTGAAGGCTTGGAAAATATGTGCCTTCCACACCATTGCAAACCACTGTAACCTTGTTAGGCAGCACCAATTGACCATGACTTTTGTTCCATCTGCGTCAGGAAGCATATTTGTTAGACATAAAGGAGGTGGAAAGAATAACCACTCAATTAGAAAAGGCAACCTGTATTTAAAAAAAAAAAAAAAACTACAAGAATAATATGAATCATGCAATGGAAAATGAGTCCAAAAAGTTTTAACAAAATTAAAATGGGGTTCCACAGACTTACTTGACTCTTGGTTGTCCCTTCTCTGAATCTGATAATTCAAAATTGAACTTCGCTTTGCAAGTTGGACAGTAATAGTCAGTGCCACCCAGATTCTTTGGAAAAAAAAAAAAGGGCAACAATTTTGTCAGGAAAATGTGCAATGTCTCGTTAATCATTATTCTTCTTATTTTGCAAATAGAAAGAAAAACAACATCATACATATAGTTTGATCAACAGACCTTGAAAAGGTTGCTGGAAATTTTGTCACATTCTGCATGAACCCATACTTTACAACCATCACATCGAACCTGTTAAAAGCGAGAAGTTTTTAAAACAAATAATGACTAGCATTCATGTACAATAAAGTTTTTGTATAGCTCTCTCTTACCCAACTTCCACTGTCTGAGTGATTCCAGATTTTCTTGCATATGCCGCAAAAGTGGTTTGACTTTACTAACTGCAATAAAAATTCATATATATGAAGAATGCAGAAAAACTTGCAGATCCAAAGTTATTATAGCAAACAAATGGCTCACATAAAATAATAAACACACAAAACAAGGCAGGTCATACGAACCCTTGCACACGTTTTGCACAAAAATTGGTCAGACGGAGTTGAAACCTTCATTCTTTTTGTTGCTTTAAGAGGAAGAATCGTGCCACATCCTTCGCAGGGCCGTGAGTCTTTCCTCTTATCAAATAGATCCTGCATACAGGACCGAGATTCAAATGAATGACATTAGGCAATTAAGAGAACTCGAAAGAGCTGTGATTTATATGTCTTCCGTAGCCAGATAATAGATGTTAAATTGTTAATTAAGCCAAAACAATTCATCAGTTCCAGCCACACATCAAACGCATTCTCAGATTACTTGAATAACAAAAAAAACTCTAACTGTAATTAGCCAATGGCAAAGACAAAATTCCATGAGGAAAATCCCTAGGTGATAGTGGACCAAAACTGAGTCAAACATTATTGAATTCAATCGATTACTCAACATTTAAAAGCACAAGACTCCAAGACAACTTGCCTGATCCTGGTTTGAACCAGTAGCCTCTTGAATTCCCCTAAGAATAGATTCATCGTACGTTACATTCCCAGCTGCCATGTTTATATCAGCAATCAGTTTCTCTGTAAACCCTTGTTCTGCCAAAAAGGCCTCTTCTATTGCCATTTGGAAATCACAGGGTGCACAATCATTTACACCGGACTGCCCCTGGAACCTACGCCACGTAAAGTATTGCCTCAGCACCAAAGATATTTCTACATTACAATGCAAGTAACCATCTGAAAATTAAAACCACTACAATACACACCTGTCTACATAATCCATAAATGGAAATATGTTGCCCCGTCTAACCCATGCATAATCCTGGTAAATATCATTGAAGTACCACAATTAATGTTAAATAAATAAAAATATCCATACTATTATTAATACAATCCACTACTTAAATTGAACTCTTTTCAGAACTAATCCATACCCTTTGGTTTTCGTTTCCAGAGTATCCAAAGAACATCACACAAGCAGCATCAGGGATGCAAGCCCTCAAAACTAGCTCGGGTGCTTGTGACAACGGGTCGATGACAATGGCAGGCCAGAAGGGCTCCTTCTTCCCTGGCTTTGCCCACACTATATCACCGGAATAAAAGTCTTCAGGTCCATACAACCCGTCAGTCCTCTCGCTACAACCTATACGAAAACTCTCGTCAGCTTGTCCATCCATTGCCTCGACTGCGAACCTCTCCTCTACAACCACTTGCTCATGTATGGACGCAAGCGAACTCCGAGAACTGGAATGCTTCTTCATGTAAAAATTCTTCACAGCCGTGTACTTCTCCACTTCACCGTCCTCGTCCTCGCACAATGCAGAATACGTCATGCACTTAAATCCATTCCTATCTATGTTGTTCATCTTTTTTGCATTCTGACTACAAGTTTTCGGTGTCCTAAAGCTAAATTTCTCCTTCTTACACTCAATCTCCTCATCAAAACTATAATCACGCAAGCTAGTCTTACTTTCTTTCCTCCAATTCTCAATCACAGAATCATTAAAGCGAGAAGGCAGAACCTGAACTCGACCCCTCGAAGTCCTCACCAGAGGTGGCCTCTGAACCTCGACCTTGCCGTTGATCTTCTCGGCCGTTGAATCTCGGCCGTTTGACTTCAACTCCTCGACCTCGGGAGAGCACGACACCTCAGTGCACCACGACGCAGAAAAGCCTTTCTTGGCGGCGGCGACGGAGCTGAGAACCAAGCCATGGAGGCTGACGGGGATAATCCCCGCCGCGACCCTCGCCGAGCAGATTGAGAGGGTAATAACCGTTCGTCGTTTTCCTCTTCTTCCTCGCGGAACTCTCGTCGTCCTCGACGGCCGAATCGCCGGGCTTGCACCGCTTCAGACGCGGCATTTGGGATTTCAAATTCCGCTTGATTATCATCGTCCCAGAGATTCAGAAAAAACTCACAACTCGAATCCTCAAAATTCCCAAAAGTTTTTCTCCTTTCCTTTCCTCCCAAAGCAATCTCAATCGTTTCAAATCAAAACCCCAATTCTCCGTACGCGAATCATAAACCCTAATCTTCCATGGATTCCGAGAAACAGAGCAAAATCGGGAGACAAACAAAGCGACGGAGAACAATTCCACAAACTATCACCGGAAAAGGAAACTCCGACGAAGAAAGGGAATTCACAGATAAGAATGCCTGAGAATTTGACGAGGAAAAATAATCGAATTCGTTAGAGAGAGAAATAGGGATCTGTTCCAAAGCGGTGTTTCTCTCTAACTGCTCCAGATAGCACAGAGAGCGAGAGAGAGAACTAGACAAACTTTATTAAACATAAAATTGCAATTTAATCATGTAAATAGTGAAGAGTTTTGAGTTTGGGTTCTTTTTTCGCAAAATTCTAGAGAGAGAAAGCGGGGGTGAGTGGTGACAGAGCTCAAGAGAGAGAGAGGGAGAGAGGGAGAGAAGGGTCGGCGTTATCTTGTAAAAGTGTTATATTAGATGAGAGAGAAAGAGGAGAGAGAGAGGAGAGAGAAACGGGTCGAGGCTAACTTGCGCATTACGTGTTAGGAGCGCAAAATCTTCAGCCCCGGCCTGGTCTGGTCATGAGCCCGGTAGGCGTTCTGGTATGTAATGGCTTTGTGACCATTTTTTTTTTTTTTTTTTTTTGCGCGTGTGTGTTTTTATTTGGTGAATTTTGGCTGTGGATATCGAATTTTTTTTTTAATTTAATTTTTTGTTTGTCACTGGAAAAATAACATAGAATCCAGTCAGTTTCAAGAAAATTGGAACTCCAAAAATGTGTCATGTACTTTAAAGAAACATTACTACGTTTTTGAACCTGCAAAAGTTGTCCAATTTTCACCTCAAATAATGGGGGAGTTTGGTTCCAAGGAATGTTTTTGTGTACAATTCTCTGCAAATTGGTAAGGTTTCAACTTTCTGAGCAATCGCCGGAAAAAAAAGAGTTTTTATCTTCTTCTTTTTTTTTTTTCCTTTTTTTGGGTTGTTGGGTCTTTCTTTTTATGTGGGTTGGTCACTGCTATACTGGTTTGATGGACGTGAAGGCAACGGTATGACATGAAAAAACAATAAAGGGAACAATTAAATTTGTGAATTTCCCCCCAAGTTTTTGGAGGGGTATTTTAGTATTTTCAAAGTTTAAACAGATTATCTTCAATCTGATTTTCAGTGGATTTTTTTTTTTGGGGTAAAAATTTTAAAATAGCTTTCCTTGTAACAGAATTCCACCCTCAGTTTCGTATGTAATAATTCGAAACTCTAATGAAATTGACGAAGATTACCTCTTGAAAAAAAAAAAAAATCATCTTTTTTAACTCCTATATTGTGATTTCGATAGATGGGTTTGTACTGTTGATCCGATAGGAGGTGTTGGCATAAGTTAGCTACGAATTTTTTTGTGGGTTCCTCCTTTTTTTTTTTTTGGCCTATTTTTTCTGTATGTTTGAGATGGATTTTCCTTGTTATAGGGATTTTAGGATGTTTCTGGTAGATGGGTTTGGTGGTCAAACCGTTGGAATGAGTTTGAAAGGTTCAACAAGGGAAAAAAACGAATAAATAAAAGGAAGATCTGCCTGATTTTTACTTGAGACTTTTTTCTTTTTATAGTAAAATGGCGAAGGGCACATCTTAAAACCGAACTGGGCATGTTAGATCACGCGGAAACTTACAAAAGAAATTTTTTTTTTTTTTTTATTTGAGTTCTTTTATATGGTACAGAATATGTACCGTTTGGGTTTTCCCATATTTTTTTGGGTTCTGACCAATATGGCAGAAGTATTAAAATGTCTCGGTGGTTCATTTATGAAGTGGGTTGTGCTGTTTTAGGTGGTTCAATCTGAAATTTTTGTAACCAGCCAAAAAAAAAAAAGAAAAAAGAAAAAAAATATGAAATTTTTGTGCTCTTTAAAAGGTATTATAAAATGTTTCTATTTATCTTCTAAGATCTCTCTCTCCATTTCTTTATTCTATCTTGATCTGTTATCAAAAAGATCTCTGCAAGTGGGTTGTTGAAGGAGAAGCTCTTCCCGGAGAAACACCCTATTCGGGTGATTAACCTTTTTTTTTTCTTTTTTTTTTCCTGATTTGTAAAGTTTTGTTTTTTATTTTTGATTTTGTTTTCTTTTGGAAATGGGTTTGTTAACGAGTTGACTCCAAAACTAGTGTTGCCACAAAGGATTTCAGTGGGCACGTAATTATATTTGATTCTTTCTCATCTCCCTAATTTGTTTGTATTTATTTTGTTGGTGTTGTAGATAGTGGATGTGTGATTAATTTTATTTGGTCAATGTTTTCCACGGATTTGTTAAACCAATTTGGTGGGTCATCTTCTAACCTTTAGTCGTCGGGTCTGAGCCGCAAATTGGAGTTTGATGAAAGATAATCAGCGTCATGATTAGTGATAAGTAATTATTGACTGGATTCTATTTGTTTTAGTGACACATATAATTATTGAAATTCAGAAATCTTTATTTTTTTGTTTATTATTGTTTTTAAATTATGGGTAAACTCAAGGAAGAAGGTGACCTATATTTGCAAGGAAGAACATCATCCTCGAAGTTGGAAGTTTTCTCTAAATTTTGATTTGAAAAAGGTCTCCTTTCTCGTCATGGAATTTGCTGAACTTCTTCTTCAGTTTGCAATTTGCAGTCCCAGCTACCGTTGGACACCGGCGTAAAATGGTAAGGTAGATCGTTCTCCTTCTCGATAAAGTGTGAGTTTTAGCAGTTTCGTTATGGTGCACGAAATTTATTTCGTGACAGACTTGTTTACGAGATCTTTCTCTCCAGCCCGTCGGGATAGGAGGTTACATGACTTGCCTGCTTGAGACTATCAAAACCTCGAAAGAAGAAGATATCAAATCAAAGGTTCATCAGTTTCACTTTGTGGTCTTTACTGTTTGTTGGGACTGCAAATGTTAAGATAGTTTAGCTCATTTATGTACATGAAGGAAGGAAGACGATGTTTATAAGGAGTTTTTGATATTTACAAGGTTTCGTTTTTGTGTATTTATTTTAAAATTATTATTGTCGTTGGGTATCTGGAGTGAGCTATTTGTTAGAAGGGACATGGAAAAGCTGTGAATTATGATGTGTTTTGGGCAATAGAATGGGAATCCATCTAAAATAGTCATGGGCTCCTCCAACTTGGGCCAACAAGCTTGATGATGTCAAATCTAGGCAACCAAGTAAGGCATATTCCACTCTCATCCATGTATGATAAGAGTATAAAAGTAAAAGGAAAGAGATGATTGGAGAGATTTCAGAGTGACAGAGAGAATATCCGATTATTTCGTAATATATATATATATATTTATTAAAAAATAAAAATAAAAAGAGAAATGTTTGGAGATATCTCACAGTGAAAAATACAATCTTGAGTTATTTGGTAGAGTAGAAAAATAAAAATAAAGAAATGGTTTGAGACATGAAAAAGAGAACATCGGGCTGTTTGGTAGAATAGAAAAGTAAAAGAAATGAAATGATTGGAGAGATTTTCAGAGTGAAAAAGAGAATATCGGATTGATTTATAGAAATAAAATTGAGAAGAACAGACGTAAAATCCATGAACCGACCGTTTTCGAATCCTTCTAATTTTGGGGAAAAAAATGAAAGAGAAAATTTTGCATACAAAACAAGGGTTTAAATAACTATTTTGTTCTAAGTTACACCTCATTCACTCACTTTGCATAAAGACATAATTGACAATTTCTCTCCACTTATATTTCTCTCATCCAAAACATGAGGATAGAAAAACTAGTTCTTTCCTATTTCATTTTCTTCACTTGTGTTTTTGTCTTCTTGTCAAAAAAGTCAAGCAGCAATCAAAGAAGGAAGAATGAGGAGAGGAGTTAACACTTATGAGATGGTCAGATTGAAATCTAGTACTTTCATTTGAAGTGACATAAACGACTCAAAATATTATTACATTTCACAACATATTTATATGAACAAGTACAACTTAGTTTAGACTCCCCTTTTTTATTTATTTATTTATTTAGCATAATACCCTATTTACAACTCTACAAGGCCATGTAGTTCTACAGAGGAGGCTATTACAGCAACAAGAGAACTACCACCACTACTACTACTACTACTACTACTACTAATTTGCAGGACTGAGGGGGTGGGTTTTATTGAGCAACATCTTCGGATCTAGCTACTTCATTCCTAGGCTTCTTCTTACTATATGGTAAGTCAAAAGTCATTGCCTCTTGCTGTCTGATTCTTCAGTCTTTGCAAACCTTCCGCGGATCCTTGGTTGGCTGTCAGCAAGAGCCTTCCTGCACGCATACTGAAAAAGAAAGAAAGAAACAAACAAACGTATATTTCTTAGCGAGGAACGCGTTAATGGGCTCATCTGATGTGCCGAAAAGTACTGGAAGAGTAGATGAATGCCTTTTGCAACAAGTGACAAGTATTAGTTTCTCAAAGCAACGGAATAACCGTCTAAACCCGAGTGCCGAGTTTACAAGTTTGTACGGCACATTCACGTAAGAAAGGATAACAAATTTTTACTATTTTTACCTTGATCTTCCTTCCGAAGTTCCTCTTGGTCTTCTTGTTCCTGTATCTAGAAAGCTTTTCCTTGCGTTCCTCGGAGATGCTTTTGGTGATGATCATCGGCCGCTCGTGAGGAGAGTGGATGATGCCCATGCTACCATTGCCAAGTGTCTGTCATAAAAGTTCAGAATCAATGACTCAGCCCCATCCTGTGGAAATGGCCAGACAGAAACATCTAAACATTTCTCAGTCCTTAGACTTAGTTAGAAGCCTGATATCATGCTTGGTGCTTAATTTCAAATGAATTCGTCGTTTTAATACGGTGGAAGAAAAGATCCTTTGGTTGCAACTTTGAGAGAGACGTTTCTTTTTATGCCTCCATAGACTCCTCCATCTCTAGATAACATCGTTTTTTCCTCAATATAAGGATATACACACAACATTGGAAAAACGATATGAATGAAAAAAAATCTGACCTTAATGTCACCTTCACTAAACGCACGTCGCATCCCGTAGGCAGCACCCAAATCCATTCCACGCAAATCCAGAAAACTTGGCGTCGTCATAGGCCCATGCATCCAGTCCATTGAGCTTAAACATTCCGAGCTAACACTCTTCTGGAACGACGAATCAGAAAGTGGTTTGTTCTCTGGAATTTGGTCTCCATCAATCCTCAAAGAAGGAATCTTGATTTCAAGGACTTCAGAAAGAGGTATTTCCATCGCCGCCTGTTCTAAGAGATCCCTCTCGCACTCGTAAAAGACCTCACTCAAAAGCTGCTCCTTCTGAAGCGATTCAATGTCTGCAACCTTGAGCGCTTGGCGAGAGATGACATCTTCACCGCATGATATCATAGAAATCGCTGCTGACACGGGATCAAGCCCCATGACTGGCTCTTCTATAATGGGTTCTGGAGCCTTGAACAGATCTCCTTCCCCTCCCATGTCATATTCTGATATCATGGACGTCTGAACAAGGTTGCTCTGAACCGAACGAAATAAAAAGACTTGAAAATTAGCAAAAAAAAAACAGCAACATCAACAAAATGAGATCAGCTAAACAAGATGTTGCATGTTCTGCAGAAATTATCCAAATGATAGTGATTAAGTTAGGTGTGAATCTGTGATTAGCAACTTCTTTGTAACTTTTAGCATCGAATCTGTGACACAAATAACACCCGAGATCAATCCAAACTAGAGTGCTACAAACAGAAATTCAATCATTTTTCACAAAACATCAGCAGCTAAGTTCCTAAAAATTCTCATCGAATCCGAATTTGCATTCATATAACTGGAGCAGTGTCGTCTATTTGTACAGAACACACTTAACTCGTCCCATGTAAGGAACTATTGGTGCATAAAATTTCGCGATAAAATCAAAATCACTCCATCAAATCAGAGGGGAAAAAAATGATTTAAGAAATGAAACCTCATTATCTTTGTGATATTGCATGAAGATTTACACTGAAAAACTGAGAGAGCACCAATAAGTGCTTCAAAGTTTATAGATGTAAGTTAAATCCTTAACTATGTAAAACACCAAAACATTCATTGAAGGGAACAAAAGCATAGCCATGGAATGAAAAGTCTTTAGGATTATTCCTTTCCAACTCCTCAATAAAAATTTTGCCTTTTAACTACAAAGAAATAACCATGGGATCTAAATTAAGGAGAATTTAACTCACACTTTCCTATTAACTTTTTTCCCCCAAACCCCTCACCCCTAAAGAAAAGGAAAAGAGAACTTTATTCATCATTAGTATTTTCTGTAAGTGCGGTGGAAAAGGCAAAAATCCCAACCATGAGTTCACATCAGAATTGTAAAGAAACTGCAGGAAAGATTATGGAACGTAAGGATGATTTTTTTTTTTTTTTTTTAATTTTGAAATAAATTCTTTATTTTTTTTTCCACTTCTATACTTTCTTTTTGCCTTTTCTATCCTTTTCCAGATCCAGGATAAAAAGCCAGCTCCAGCTGTTTCCACTTCTGCTTTGAGAAAATTATGCTGGAAAATAAAAAATCTCCTTTCCTTTTTTGTTTTTTATTTTGAAAAAAAAAATCTACATTAGTTGAAGAAAAAATGAGGAATAAACAAAATTGGACTTGCCCACCAAAAAAATTCAGCTTAAAATCAAGTTCTTTAGCCCCATTTTATCAGAACACATAAAAGATGATCATTGAGAGAGAAATCTAAAATTCCAAAATTTATGTAAAATGAGTAAAAACCCACCTCAGGAACAATCAAATAAATCCAAATCAAGATAAAAACAAAGCAAGTGAGTAGAAATACAGAGATGTTTAAATAAATATATATGTGTGTGTATATATATATAACGATTTGAATGGAGGAGGAGGTAGAAAGAGAGTAGTTACCATTGAGGCATTGGACTTCTGGGATTTGCACAAATCCTCAAATTGCTGAACTTCTTGAGAGAAATTCAGGAAACAAGGGAACAGAAGCTCTGTCTCTGCATACATTTCTCAAAACCAAACCTTCAAGCAGATTTTTTTTTTATTTTATTTTATTGTTTTATTTCCCAAGAAGAGAGGAAAAAACAGAGAGTAAGAGAAGCACACTGAAAACAGAGCAGCCAAAATGCAGAGGAAGAGAGGAGAGAGAGAGAAGAAAAGAGTAATTGGTCTGGTATTTGACGATTTAGGAGTTGGGTAGGAGAGAGAATTTATATATATAATAATGACGGGAGTGGTAATTGAGTAAATATTGAAAGTGATGATGTAATATCATACAACGAGGACAAAATATGAAAAAGGACATGATTATTTCCGTAATGCTTGTCCCTATGTCTCTTGTCTTAGTCCATTCTTCTTCTTTTTTTTTCTTTTAAATAATAATACAATTTGCTATTTCATTATTGTTAGAAAATAAAATTATAGTTGGTTTACTTTTTAATATTTAAATTTTTGAGATGAATTAATATATTAAAATGGTATTAAGAAAGAAGTCTTGAGTTCGAATATCCGTATTTACATTCTTCATTCTATTTAATATTATTTTTATATATTATATTTTTAATATGTTTCAGATTTATTCTTAAATATTTATATTGATTTTTTAAATTAATATTTATATGTATGTTTATTTATTGATTTATTTGCATGTGAAAGGAAGTGTCTGAATATTAAATTATTATTAACTTATTTTCTAATAATTTAAGTTTTTAAGATGAATTAATAAATTAATTATTACAATATTTTAAATTTTAATTATGAATAAGAATTGTTATTTAAATGATTTACCAAGAGGAATTATTATTTAAATTTGGTATTTTATAGGGGAATATTATTACATTTTGGGGTATTATAATATATATAATAATGCAAATTGTGTTGTATATTAATATTATAAAATAAAAAATAAAATAAAAAAAAGGGCTGGTGAAATGCACCAAGCCAATATTTGTGGACATGTTTGTGGGCTGTTCTGTAGTCGTCAGTCGTCAGTTGTCAGAGTATTCAGGCTGTGGCAGAAAGTGCCACGCGCTTTTAGGTCGCGTGCACAATCTCCAATGCATGTCCAGTGAAACTGCAAGTGTGCTACTTGCTTTGGTAAATTTGAGCAAGTGTGCAACTTGGTAGTTGGCACACATTGCCCTGTTTTTCATATTGAGGTTTCTGTTTTCTGTGCTTGTTTTTCACTTATTGCTCTCGATTCATCGGAAACTTTCGTGGCATCGGGTTTTGGTATTGGTGTTTGAAATACATTAATTTGTATTTTTTATTGTTAGAGTTTGATGATCCGAATTCTCTTTGATCAAGTTTGAAAAGCTCGCGGTGTGACATTTGTGGTGAAGTTTTAATTATGAGATTTTTTTGAGGCTTTGTAGTACGGACCGACCCAGTTTTTATTCGAATCCGATTTTAGGATTTTGGTATATATATTATGTAATTTTAGGGTTTTATGATTATGTTTTTTTTACAGTAGCCGCTCCTCTTGTACCAATATTTAATTTAATGGATTTCTTTTTCTCTGTCCGTGATTTTTTCCTGTCTAGGGTTTTTCATGTAAATCTATGTGTATTCTTGTTTTTCGTTTTCTTTGTTGCCTATTTTCGTTGCTTATTTCGTAACATTTATGTTACAACTTGTGAATTCAATTTATCAAAAAAAAAAAAAAAAACTTGTGATTTCAAAATTGTATAAACAAAGATTGGTTGTGAATTTTGAAGAAAATATGATAAGTTGCATATCATTCAAGTAGTAAAATTTACTATATAGACTTATACACAAACATCAATGTCGTTAAGGCACCAAAAAACTTGATGAAGTTCAAAACTATTTTTACGGATAGATTTTGTTTTTTATTCCATACAATAATTCTCAATTAAGAATACATGACTCTGATAAAGCTGGCACAATTTATATATGTATTACTAATTGACAGCATGTGTTTTGTGCATGTAGGATAAACGAGCAAAACAAAAAGAAAAAAGAAAAAATAAACATAAGGTTAATATATATATATATATATATATATTAAAATATCATGTGATAGATATATAAGCTGTAACGTGACGAATATAAAGGATATGACGAAAGATAAAGATATATTTTAAAATCGTTTTTTTTTTTTTAATAGTCGTGAAGAATTTGAAATGCATTTCTTATCTTTTACATTGAGAACCACGAAAGATAAATCAAATGGTATATAGCTTGACCAACTACTCAGTTTATCAGTACGTTACGAGAGATCTTCAAATGATTACAACTTCTTAAAATGGAATTAATCATTTATATTCATATAAATAAGGAAATTTCAAAGCCCTAAAACGAGAGGAAACAATTTTAACTGCATGCATGAAATCTCATATTTAAAAGAAACTATTCTTGTCAAGGGGAAAGGCTGGTCTTTCTTTCTACAATGGACCTTTTATGTGTCAACTTATCCAACTTACCAAACATATTAGTAACAACCATCTGAACATTTTATGTCCACTTAAAATGACGGCTGAGAGGTGTTATATCCGTTTTTATCGATTACCAAGTATAATTAAATTACCAATTATTAAATTATCAAAAGTATAATAACATAAAGAACACAAGAACTTTTTTACGAGGTTTGGTCACACCTACTCTTCAGAGTCACACCCAGTTATTTAACACTGCATTAATCTCAAAATGATTACAAATACACTCGGACTTAAACTACTTAAAAAATCCCTATTCATATTGCCGCTGGTCGTTTTGAACCTATTAGCTGAATGTGTTTGGCGAGCAACACTCGTCTTGACATTGAACTCTCTTGAACTAAAAATCCCTTCTTCCGAAAGCTTCAAGTTCCTTTCCCGAAGAACGATACCGTCTCCTCCTGAAGACTCCAAATTCTTCTCCCAAAGAAGGAAAATCACGTCAAAAGACTAAGTCTCAAAATATGCTGTAAAACTCTCTATGTGCTCGTGCTCCACAATCTATATTTGAGACTATAAATAAGCAGCCACACAGCCTTCACAAAATCTCAGACTAAAAACATAATTTATATTTCAAAGTGTTTCTCGATCTGTTGCAACACTTCTAGAAATACTCTGAAATTCAAATATGGAAATTTTCTTAATAATCTGAATTTACTTTCCTTCATAATAGCTACTGATAAATCACGAAAAACCTTTAAGAAACTCCAGAAATAAAATATTCCAACCTTCCAGATTTCAAATGCAAGATTTTTCTCTTTTTGAGAAAGTTTGAATTTCTAATTTAAATAGAAAAATGAAACTTATTCAAATTAGAAATCTTTTTTTAAATGAAATACTAAAATAATCTCCAATTCAATACACGCAATCATACTTGATTTTTACTAAAATAGAAACTGTCAATTTATAGGTTATGTAGATCAAGTCAAATACATTATGCCACGTCAGCTTCCAGAACAAGTAACTTACCCAACTTCCAAAACAATCAACTAGCTATATTTTCAAAATAAGTAAGTTACTCAATTTTCTAAAACTAGCTAACAAAATATTATTTTTGATTTTACTAACAAAGTTGCCATAAATGCCGACATACAAAAAACCTTACAAGAGGGAAGATTATTAATTAATACATATTCCATGCACAAGTTTTGTCCACAAATTAATAGACTTTAGTGTTTTGCTATTTCCCTTTTTTCGAACAAGTCAAATTTTCTAAAATACAACGTCAAAATAAAAATGTCACCATTTTATTTAGCTAAACACTTAGAATATTTTTTAAGAGTATTCTCTATAGCTAAAACTCAATTTTGAGTTCTTATGTGTGTGTGTATATATATATATATCAAATTTTTCTTAAATTGGCATACTTCTCTTAATTCGATCTAAAGGTTAAAAATTTTATATATAAAAAGAGTAGGGTTCTTTTTTTTTTTTTTTTTTTTTGGTCCTCTCTATATTTTTAACTTCAACAGAATTTTGAGTCGATTTTTTTTGTACTATTGTTACTTCGCCATTTTTTTTTCCCTCCCTTCCAGTTGGTTTGGGTAAAAAGTGCTGTGACAAGAGTCAAGTGGATAAGAGAAATAAACATATTTAATTAGAGAGTAAAAAAATATTAATGTGATTGCAAAAGGCTTTAGATAAACCAACTATCCATCATCAATATTTGACAATAAAGTATTTTTCAAAAGTCCCATCTACAATGCACTTGAACCCATCAACTTGCAATCTAATAATAATATATATGGAAATATCTTCCTTATAAAATGTTGGTATATATTACAACTTTGCCAATAATCATTGACATTACTTAATTTAGATGTGTGTGTGGCTTTGGGGGCAGATTTTAACATTTATTTTCTGTTTTTAGTTCTCTCCTTAGTTGCTCAAAGAGGGAGAAATTATATCATTTTATGCGTTCTACACCTGATGAATAATACATATTTCTGAACGTTTACTAAAACATAAATTATACAAAATTGACTGCTTATAATACAAATAGGACAATTCAAAATAAAATGATCACATTAAAATAAAAATATATACATATGTAAGATATTTTTTCTTGTTGTACTATATATCTCTGTATATATTTATATGCATGTATTACATAGACGATCAATACCTCAACTAAACTGTACCTAACCTTCCTCGGTTTGCTAAGTAAATAGTTTAAAAAAAAAAAAAAAAAAAAAGGTCCTATTCAAAGTCCGACTAAGATATTTCTGGTTTATGCCAAAAGCCAGCAGTGGCTTAGTTGGTTTTGATTGAAAAACTATCATAAGTAATTTAATACAGCTAGATCTGATAAATTTCCACTATAATATATCCTAATGAGAAAGTGTTTGAACCCTTTTCACTAGGGAAGGTACCTTTAAACTCTTTTTATTCCCAAATTATCTTATCCTAATTTGATTTTAAAAAATTTCACAAAATACGCCAAATGATGTCTATAAAACTTTTATTTGTAATTATTATTATTTTTTAAAAGAGAAAATTGGAAAAATATTTATTAAAATAGTATAATAGCTGTAAAAAGAAAGAAAGATAGGATTCCGTGTTCCAATATGATGAAAATATTCAAATTCTCTTTCAATGTGGTGAGCCCTATTCGTCCACATTTGCCAAATGGAATTAAATAAAATGATGGGTTAAAAGCGTCAACCAAACTTTTGTCCCTTTCTCAAACTCAAAGCATAAAGTAAAAGAATAAAGTCTTGCATCAAAGTAAACCAAATTTTTTTTTAATTTTTTGTTTTAAGTAAACCTTCTTACTGTTAAAGAGGTACTTTCTAAAAATACAATCCCAAAATCTGTGTTAAATTCTAGAACATTTCGTTATTTTTATTCTTTTTTGTTGCCATCAAATTACAATCCCTAAATTCGATAATCTCTTAGTTCATGCATTTTATAAATTTTTCAATGGATTTATTCCCCTAAATTTGAAGAATCCAATTGGAAAAAAATAAAAAATAAAAAAGGATATGAGGCAAAATTCACAAACTCGGAAATTTTCAAATTAAACACATAGATTTGCATGAGTGATAAAATTTAACGTAACAAACTAACAAGATGATAAGATTATTGTAATATGTAGTTAAACGAAATCGAAATCAAGTAATTCAAATAGAATAAGTGTAACAAGAAGAGGCTTAAAGTTAACATTGCATGAATCTAACAATTTTCTTCATTATGTATTATAATTGTATTGTTCTGCTGGAACCTTATTGTAATTTGAAAACTATATGTGAAAGCAAAAGCCTCAAAACTTAGGGAATAGGAATACCCACTAAGAGATTTCGCTTTCAGAAGCATAGTTTAATTATTATTAAGGTCAAAATAGCTTTCAAGTGTGAAAGAAAATTCATGTGAGGAATATATATGAACCTTGGCCGTAAAGTAAACAATCTATAATAAATAAATAAATAAAAAGAATAAAGAATTTCAACCAATTAAAGGCTTTAAAATCTGAATTATGGAACGTTTATGCTCTCTCCACTTTTTACTTTTTCTTCTTCTTTTTTTTTTTTTTTTTTCCTTCTTTTTTTTTTTTTAGGGCATAAGAAGAGAAGTGAAGAGGAATGGACATTTTAGGATGGCCGACCGCAGTACATGTAAAGTATAAACCTTAAACTTCCCCACATTAGGAAAAAGAAATTGTAAAAAAGAAGCTCTACAAAAACCTTTACAAAAGGCTTTTTGGTTGGTTCACACAAAGCTCAAATTCTTTCTTTGGTGGTCTATGTCATGGGAGATAGCTAGTATCGACCAATCAGACAATCCCACATGTCGCGTTCATATTTCGACACTTGGCATACTGGAATGTAAGTAGTGGACTTTAGCAGACAAAGAATGTAAATAATGGAAAAAGGCAAAAACGTCCTAGTTATATATGTGTCTGTGTGTGTGTGTGTGTGTATATATATATATATATATCATGGGAAATCATTGAGGGTTCGGGCCACAAATATTGGTCGGCAATGTGCCAAATGAATATTTTGGAAGGAATATGTGAACCATTGAAGTGCACTCATGATTATGAACCAAACACTGAAATATGACAGTTTTTGATAAGATATAATATGGAAACTTGGTAGAAAAACCATATGCTACTATAACCTAATTTCCCAATAAATTCAGTGACTTCCAAAACAGATAGAATTTTCCAATGAAGAAGATGAAACGAATTTAGACATTTTCTTTTTCAAGTTTAAAGCATCATCTCCGCACTTTTGTTTTGCCCTTTATGAAAAGAGGCACCATTGAGCTCCTACTATGCTAGTTATTTATTTACTTGTTGTAATTATCATTGGAATCATACTATAATAGTCAACAAGGAACATGGGATTCCCCTTACTGCGGCTAGCTAATGGCATGGGGTGTACCTCAATGGGTTATTGAGACGAGTTCTCGGAGCAAATCATAGTTTTAAACTGTTAGATTTATATTAAATTATGTTATAATTATTTTATTTCTATTTGATATGATTGAAATATAATCTAATAATTTAGAATTGTCTATGGGCGAATAATCTGAATAATAATTCATGAAAATTTTGAATACGAACAAGGAGTGCAGTTCTCTTGAGACACGGTATGGGATGGATGTAATAAAATGTCAAATTAATAAAAGGGATTCTGGCCCTTGGTGGAGATGAAATTTAGGAATGTGGTGAGAGAAAAATACAAAGGCGAAAGAGATGGGTTATAGAAAACAGCTGGAGAGGATTGTCCCATAGTGCTTTTGTCTCTTTGTGTTTCTTATTTTATCTATTTTTCTTTCTTTTTTCTTTTTTGGAAAATGTCTTGTCTTTCTATTTAAGAGACGAGTTGTAATTGGAATTGCTTTGGTAGGTGGGCCCTAATAAGGCAGACATCTTTCGGATTCCTGTATGGTGACTTGAATGCATGAGATGATGATGATGTTTGTGTGTGAAATAAGAGGGGGATTTGGAAACGAGCATTTTTTATAACGCCGGTTGATAATGACAAAAAATAAGTGCCAATGTACTCTTCTTTGACAAGGCTAACAATGCACACTTTGAGTTTTGAGGCCATGTTATTGGATCAAATAATGAAGATTTCCACAGTGGAAGCCGAAAAAATAAGCCTATGGGTGAGTTTGAAGCTTAAGTCCAAACTAAGATTTTCAAACTTTTTTTTGTCTTTTTCCCAAAAAGTTTTTTGTCTTTTCTGAAAATTCAAAAAAATTTACTATTTAAACTTAAAAATCTCATCTTGAACTTGTGCACCAAACAGGCCCTATATTTGACATTCAGGTTTAATTCTAATTAAACTGTTTTTTTTTATTTCAATTTTTATATTTTTCTGAAAAATCAATAAAATTTATAACTAATTTTTAAAAAATAAACCAATTCAAATTTAAAAATTTCATCTCATCTCAAACTCAGTCCAAACACCAAACGAACCCTAAATCATTTGTTTTTCAATTATTAGATCACAACGGGCGGATTATTAAAACTTTATTTGGTACTTGTTATTTTTGATAATAAAATACCAATGAAAACATTAGCAAAAAATATTCGTAACAAGATTTATATATATATATATATATAAACTGTTTATTCAAAATTTGTTTGTTTTGAAACCATTTTAATTAGATTTAATGATTTAAGAATGCAACTCTAAAATAAAATGAGGGTTTTATAAAATATTTGTATCGATGGGAGGTTGTTTTGAACCAATCTCTACCAAGTTCTTCAATTTTGCATATATTAATGTTCTTAGCATACATTTGAGAATTAGCACGTCTTTCACAAATCGATTATGAAAGGTCCATTTATATATAACCATTTAAATTAAAAAATTTCGAAAAAAAAAAGTCCATTTAATGAATTGAGATTACGAATTAGTCCAAAACTAGATAAGTTAAGAACTTGAAAATTGTTCAAAAGTTTCACTAACTTAATTTCTCTGTCTCTCCTTTTATGATAGAAAAATCCAATTTCTTGTGGTGCCATTTTCTCTTCGAATACTGTGATTTTATGACTTTCGATCACACTTATGTATATATCATACATAACATTAATTGCAGTGAATTGGGGTTTTTTTAAGGAGCTAAATTGGGTAATTTTAGAAGTTTCAAATAACAATTTTATTGTAATAATTTTATAGAAAAATCATTAGGAGCGTCACAATCTTGCAACTAATAAAAAGTAGGTTTCTTTTATTACTGTCGATTTTTTATTTTTATTCGTTAGCCACAGAAAAAAAAAAAAAAAAAGGAACATTTTAAGGCACAAATCTTGTAATTACAACTGGACATGCAAATGATTAGAACATATTTTGGAAAGGGAAATGTTTTGAAACTTCAATATTATAAATACTTTAGTTGTTTTTGTTTTTTTTTCTAAGAAAGAAAAGATCATTAATGTTATCTTGTACATTTTTAAAAAAATTTATAATAACTATTATGCCTTTTTTATTGTCCGATTATGAACTTAGCCTCCGTTTGGAATTCAGGTTCCAACTCAAAATTTTCATCTTAGCTTTTATCTTTTTTCTGAAAAATCAACAAAAATTATAACTAGTTTTTAAAAAGTCAACCAACTCCAACTTACAAATTTCATATTCAACTAACTTACCAAACAGAAGCTTAGTTTCACTGTTACCATCAAAGTAGGATGCATTATGGCGGGTCCAAAGGGAGAGATCCTCCCTCCACCTCTCCTCTTCCTCCTCATTTTCTTCCAACCAAACAATGGAAGTGGACCCTCCCCTCACCCCTCTCCCTCCCTCCCTCCCTCCATCCATCTCTCCCTTCAACCAAATACACCCTAAAAGTATGTTTGGTTGGTGGGAGAGATGAATGGATAGAGAGGGGTGGAGGGAGAGTCATCATCCCTTGTTTAGTTGGAGGGAGGACAAGAGGGAGAGGAAAGGTGGAGGGGGCCTTCATCCATCCACACCCACCAATTTACATCCTTATAAATATAGAAAGATGTAAGCTCTCCCTCCATTTGAGCTTGAAAATACAATTCTTTCCTCCAAAAAAAAATTATTAAAAAATTTAAAAAGGGACAATATAGTAATTCAAAACAAATTAGTATTCATCATTTCAACTCTCTTACCAAGCAACATAAAATATTCATACAATCTTTTTCATCTTTCACATTCTCCGTCTCTCCAATTCTCTCCATCCCTCCTACCAAACATGGCCTAAGAGTAAGAGCCTTTGCAGGACAACATATCAAAGAAAGAAGAGAAAACGCCAAACTACGTGGCATCCCATGATGTGATGTGCAGTAACACCACGATGAAACATATATTATTTATAAATTAAATCAATCTTATTCATGGGCGTGAATTTGAGTGACAACCAACCAAACTTAAAAATCTAATTACCATGGTTGAAGTGACATGTGAGTTCCAAACACCACTAGTGCTACCACTATTCTTTTGAGAAGATATTAAAATCTTCAATCTAAGTATTTTTAATAGTTGAATCTGATTGAAATCATACAAAATAAATGTAATTAAATGATTTAATATGTTCAACACCAATAATTATAGTCTAACTATATATATATATATATTTATATTGTCACGTGATGCCCTAACTTATTTTTATTTAACATCTGTGCAATGTTCTTTTTTCTTTCTGGTTTAAAAAACATTTGCAATAGTCTATGAGCAGAACCTCATGGCGTTCACTGTCCAAACATTAAGAGACCCATGGTGGTCCAAATACAAGTGGAAGTCCACTTGTGCAGTTGTATTTTTTAGGACTCCAAAATTTAGAGCCAAGTGTCATGCCACATCATATTTGTCTATTTGAATATATATCCACCTTCACATACATGTGTTTTAAAATTAAGAAAATATATTCTTACTGTCATGCATAAATTAATCCTCAGCCAAAAACCATATGTATATATTAATACATAATGACTCATAATATAGTACAAGACTTGATAATTTTTGTTTCCTAATACTGCCAAATGTATTTTCTAAATGCTTTTTCAAAGAATAACAAAATTACCAAATATAAGGCAAAAGTACACATTTCTTATTATAAATTTTTCCTTAAAATTGGAAAGAAAGCACATACTTGATTTTTTTTTTTTTTTTTTTTTATAAAAGTACTTAATGTATGTTTCACTTAAACAACACTCAAACGATTACATATTCAGTTTAGTTGCAATATTGCTAGGTCTTGGGGGCCTATATATATTTTTGGACATGTCGTATTTCATTAGCCAGATTCCACTTGGTGACAATGTTGTCCTATGTGTCGGACCATGCGTGGGGTGATAAGACGTCAGTTTGCATTATTTGAGCCATTTGGCACTTTCTGAATTTGGCAAGTGGCACAACACTTTTTGTGCCACTTGCCAATATAGACCAAAACATACATACATACATACATATACATATGCAATCCCATTTCATTCACTCCTAACCTTTAAAGGCCAAAAAAGGAGGAAAACGATTGGTCGTGTATAAAGGGGCATCCTCTCAAATCCTCTCTCTCTCTCTCTCTCTCTCTCTATATATATATATATATGTATATATGTGTATATATATATGCACCACAAATGGCGTTGCCTATTCGAACTATATATGTTTGTGCAATGTCTATCAAGAAAACTGTCCAGAAATGAAATAATTTATGTGGTTCAATAAAGTGATGATTTTCTATGGAAATTATATCTTACTTAATTATGGATTTGTAGAGCCTATTGCGAGACGTTTATAACAAGACTGGTTATGATTTTGGTATTGAAAGGAATGTTGCGGGTATGTATGTGATCAACTTTTTATTTATGACGGTGTATGAAAAAGATTTTGTTTGAGACAGTTGATATAATTTTTTGGTGAATAAAAAGGCTCTGATGACCCTTTTATTATCTCATTTTCAGTTTCACGGACGGAACCCACTTTTTTATGGAATGTAAAGGAAGAGATGAGCCTCTAACCCAGTCTCTTACAATCGTCAACTCAGGTCTTACTCAGAATATCACCAACCCAAAATATCCACAATCAAAGCCCGAGCGGGAGTCTTATAGGAGTTTCATGAAGATCGAACCTAAATAGACGAAGAAAGAGGCTAAGGAAAACACCAATCTCCTTTATCACCCCGTCTACCCCGTGGGTGTTACATAGAGCTCTCTAGATCTTAAAATTGAAGTGGCAAAAAATTGGGATAAATAGGGAATGATTCCAATATTCCTAATTGGTGATTGAGTGGAATGTCCTTTTTTTATTTTTTTTTATTTTTAGGAAGTAAAATTGTTGAAGAACGTAAGCTGATTTTTTTTTTTTTTTTTTTTTGAAAATGAAAAGTAAGCTGATATTTTGAGTGAGGAAAAATTAGATAAATGGATAGGTTTCAAATATCTATTTAAATAATAAAATATTTTTATTTAAGAAAATGATTAAATTGATTATTTGTATCATAATTAATCAGAGCTCGACTTATTAGTCAATAAGTGAAATATATATATATATATATATATATATATGAACATTAGTCAATCATTGACTAATAATGATCAATCAACTAGTGAATTATATTTAAAAAATCAATCATTTTACTAATTTTTACAAAACTTCAATCATTTATTAAAAAACTTAATCTCTTCATTATTTAGTTGATTATTACTATTACTTCGTTTATAGGATGTGTTCTTTTTAGGAATGAAACATTAACTATGGATAAACATTCTACACAAACACTAAATAAATTCGTCCTCTTCAAATCATGTTGACATTTACCAATAAGATTTTCTTAAGTTTGAATTATGATTTTGAAAAGATTGGACCACTTAATGAAGTACGAGTTGAATTGGTTTTTTTCCAAATTGAAGAAGCTTGATTTTTTTTTTTTTGGGTTGTTGATTCTTATTTACTTTACAATTATTTGCAAGAATTGTTTTTCTCTAAAATTACTAATTCAACCAAATATCCAAGTAAAGAGAAGTTTTGTAATTAAATTACTTATCAAAATATAGTACACTATTATGTCATTATAATCAATTAAATTATGCCTCCAACTATTAAAATTATAAAATTGAGTTCCGACTCAAAAGTCACATTTCGCTCTTAGGACATAATAAAAGGACAAGTTGTCTGACTATAAATATATCAACGGTGACGTGTGGGCTAGTGTGACCGAGTACAACAAAGAGTGGTCATGAAAAACTAGACATTATTGACAAAGAAAACTTAATTGCAAACGATGAGTCTTTTTCCCAATAAAGTCTCGTTGAGTCATTTTAAATAGACTTCTGTGTCTTTCCTAGATTATCACTCAATTAGGGCAGTGGAAACATACATGCTCAGGGACGGCCTACTATTAGGGATGTTTCCATGGAAATTGGAAAATAGTCTATCAAATGGACGGTCCGATATTAAACAACTCATTAACTCTTTCTGTTTAAGCAGAAATCCAAAAGCTCATTGATAGAAACGGAATAGACTTAGACCTGATTTAATTCAAAAATTGGCTCAGTTTCACTTGAAACTCATTTAGTTGAGTTTTTTTTTTATTGTTTTCAATCAATAAAAGATAATAAACAAACGTTATGATTTTTCAATAATAAGTGTTCAACAAAATCATATTTTTAAAAGAGTTTAGGAAGTCAAAACTGTTAAAACAAGCTTTGTAATGCTCAATTTAATCCGATATAAATTTTAAAGTTTATTCAAATAAACTTTTTCCGAAAGTTTTTTTTTTTTTTTTTTTTTTTGATAGGAAGTTCTTTGAAAAAGTATTAAGTTTTTATGACCATTTGAACATTTTCATAAGCCGTTCTTGAACTCAAAAAGCAGCCGCCAAAGAAATTTTAAACCACCACAAGCTTGCTTGATATCGCTCAATCAATTAATATGGATCATTGTCAATTTTGAATCATTGGGGAGTTATCTTTTTGGCTACAATAATACATTGGCCGTAGAGTTAGTATATGAATCTATAATTACGTTGAACGACTATTACTAAGTAGTAATTACTTATTATTATTATTATTATTTTGGAATAGGAACTATTTGAATTATGATGGAGGGCCATTATTGGATTGAGGAACGAGACAAGGAAGAAGAAGAAAAAAAAAAAAAACAAAAAACAAAACAAAACAAAAAGGGTGGTCGTTTTCTAGACGTGGGTGTGAAAGAGCCTGCCCATAATAAAAACAAATTTAGTGGTGCCCTTAGGGAGGGCCACTGCCTTTTTATCGAAAATTACACGTGACAGCGACCCACGTGGCGCTATGGACACGTGTCGACATGAGTTTGGGTTGTGTTAACGCAGATTCCAGACGTGTCCATTCAACTATTTTATTATTATTATTGCTGGGATTTATAAAGAGTCCCCCCCCCCCCCCAAAGGGGACAGTGTCCCCTTTGGATGTAGGATGCTATGCCCCCAAAGAGTATGGAGTTTTGTTCTTCATTTCTAATGATCGTCCTATGTTGGTTCGCACCTAATACACTCCTCTCTCTCCCTGTAATGTGTATCTCTAAAGAAATCCAACTTCTACGTATTTGGTTGAAAATAGTTATATACATACATACATACATATATATATATATATATATATATAAAGGAAGATTAGTGTTATAGTAAATGTTTGTTTCAAAACCATCTAATCTTAAGAATTTACTGAAACCATAAATAAAATAGAAAAAAAAAACCGATTCATGCTCTATTCAATTATCTCTTGAGGTCCATAAACGTCGCTACTTTGAAAAACTAAAGACATCATTTTCAAAAATAAAAATAAAAAAAATAAAAGAACATGTTTCCCAAATATAATAAATAGTTATATATATATATATATATATATATATCTACTGAAGAAGGAAATGCAACTGAAAAAGAAAGTAGATGAATATAAATAGGAATATTGATTTCCCTATTAGGGTTTACTTGTCCACTATCAAAAAATGAAACGAAAACAATTTAATATCAAACTTAGAGGTAAGGACCTTATCAATCTAATTACTAAAATGTTTTCATGACTAAATTTAACGATTATGAAATTAGTAAAAGTATAAAAGTGATTTTGATACTCATTATCTTTTACCTAGTAGTCAATATTAAGGTTAGTGCGAGTCTGAAAGTGAAAACCACTAAACTGTCATATTGATTTTGTAAGAGTAGGCACATGATTAGGAAAAAAAAAGAAAAAACAAAAACTTTTTTTTTTGTTTTTTTGTTTTTTTTGTAGCAGGAAAAAAAAAAAAAAAAAAAACAACAACTGGAATCTAAAATGAATGAATGACAAACGAACACAAACGAAACGAATGTAGAAACAAAGCCTCAACGAGCAGCTAGACCAGAATCACTGTCCAGACCAATAAAGGCTTTAGATAAAGCAGTCTGCAGATTTGAGCTGGTGTTTTTAATTACATAAAATGTTGCAGTATAAGTAAATATTTCAGATTTCAAAGGTTCCTTATTATCAAGGTACAAACCAGCAGTCAACTTCGGCAAACCGGTTAAACTCTCTTCAAAACGAGGAAATCGTAAAACAAGGGAAGCAAAACAAACAACTAAAAGGTAGGAACCAACAACATTGCTTGCATATATCCAGAAATCGTTTATAAACCAGACTTTAACCAAACAACAAAACAGGGGTGCAACCTTTTGTAACTGAAATGATAACCACAAAAATTTAAGTTCAAAAGCACAAAACCAGGTTTGTACCCCACCCAAAAATTGACAAAAGATCCCCACCCAAAAGTTCCCAAAAAGTAAAAAGCGACTCCATATTCAATAAGTCGAATTTAAGCATCAAAAGTCTCGTAACTCCACAGAACAAATCAGGTCTACGAAATCTTGGCCTGTGAAAAGTCCAACTCCGGATGCTGCAAAACAAGAACGAACATACATTACACAAATTAGTAGAAGTTGTACTGAAGTGTTATGATAACCATGGGGTTTAAGTGATTAAAGCACTCACCTCGGCCATGAATTTCTTCAAAAGCTCTTGCTTCTGCATTTCATCACTAGTAGGTAGGCCCATATTCTTCTGTCTCTGATCAAACTGCACAGACAACATAAACAGAAACAATGATAAGCACGAAACAATAACAATCACAAGAATGAAAACAATATACCAAGAAGAAAAGAGAGGAGAGAAGAGATAGTGAAATAGACAAGTAGTTTACCATCATCTTCTCAACCGTTTGACGAGTTTCCAGATCCAGATCAGCCAATTTGCTAGACTCAGGCTCAACCTTTTGCGTGTCGATTTGTGGGTCACCTTTGACCAAAGATTTCCACCACTCCATCTGATCATGTTTGGTCAAAAGAATAGAGATCGTACTTTGATCCTCTGCAACACAAATAGAATGTTCAGAAACTCCCAAGTTATATTAACTACTACACAATGAGCATTAAAAAACAGATCAAGAATCTCGCGTCATGAGTCCAAATAACCAAAACACAAGAAATACACAAATAGCATGAGAATAACAACATCATTCGACTACCATCAAGTCTAAAACTTGGGATTGTTCCAATATGCAAGAACAAAAAAAATTCCAAAAGTGTTATTTGCAGTAACATACCTATGCTCCAGTAACAATCATCAGGCTTGACTGATCGGAAAAGCTCCCCCTGCACGTATTTGGTTTTACATTAAAACCCGAACAAATAAAAGACTAAAAAATTTTAAAAAACAACAACTACAACTACTACTTCGACATTAAACATCTATGTAACCATACATACCTCAATTATAGGTGGCTGGCCTTTGATTCCAACTTTTAGATGGTTCTTCTTGATTTCACACACAACAAACCGTGCTTTCGTTCCAGCAGGCACTGGAATGTTTATATTAACTTCTTGCAGGCTTTGGGTCCACGAGTACTTCTCCAGGTCAAGGCCATTGCCTCTGTTGGGAGCTGCCCAAAAACTCGTGTAAGGGAAACGACTGGGGAATTTAAAGCAAAAAAAGATGCAAGACAACAAGACTCAAAGGTTCTAAAAGTACTACTCAATATGCAAATTCACCAATGAAAACTAGATAAACACTCACTCTGTATGTTATAGTGTTTGTATGTATATATGTATATATATTTAAAAGTTCCCATAACTTTTCCCCTAATCATATGCAATTTTCTACTCCCTAAAGACAACGATATTAAAGAACAAAACACTGATATCCTATATCATAATTCATACAATACAATATATATCAAAATATTAACTTTCCAGAAATTGCACTCACTAAGGCCATCTCCAACCCATTTACTCTATTTTAGAGTACAGAAACTCTAAAATAGAGTATCTGCTACTTCAAATACTATTTTATCTCCAACCCATTTACTCTATATCACACTCTAAAAGGAATATTCTATTTATATTCTTTTTTATAATCATTGAGATATTATTTTATATTTATTCCCTATAATCTTTGTATTTTACAAATTATGCCCGCATACATTCTTTTTAACATATTAATCCATTGATTGTTTTTATTTTTACGAATAATCTTTAAAAATAGAAAGTTATATCAAATAACCAAAACATTATAAATTTAGTGCGATTATCAAAAACAACTTAATATTGAGTGAAAAAAAAACTACATGATTTTCTTAATTCCACAAAAAAAAAAAAAAAAAACAAACTGATATTTAATATTTAAATAAAAAAAACTTAAAATTGCATGACATTTGTCCCTAAACTTCCGAATTAGTATTTCAATGTTTCAATGATATTGGAGGATCCGGTACTGGTATACCGGACTATTAAATCATTGTTCTTCTACCATAATATCTCTATGTTATCTCTTTTTATGCCTTTACATTGTGTATTTTGTGTTATGTTTGGTTTATCACATGTAATTGTTTAATGTATTTTTATGTATGCTTATTTATAGTTTGTTTATGAATTAGAATATCTTCTCAACTTTTTAATTTATGTAAAACTTGTATGTTGATTTACTATCTTACAAAAATTATTCAAAATAATAAAATAAAAAAAGATATAAAAAAATAAGTATAGCTTAAGATTTAAACATACAAATACTTTATATATAGAAAAATGGGTAATTTTCATAGAAAAATTAAGTTAAGGGTAACTTTATAATTTTTATTTTTATTTAAATATCAGTTTAAAATTTAATTTAAAAAAAAAAAGTAGTTTAGAGTATGAACAGTGATACTTCATACTCTATATTTGAAGTTCAAGATAGAGTATGGGTTGGAGAGCAAAAAAACTTCAAAATGGTGCAAAACTCTATTATAGAGTATGCATTGGAGTTGCCCTAAGAGTAAGACCCTATGCAAGTGTCCTCTCCCTAAGAACATTAACCAAATAACAAATCCAGCAGATTTCAACAAAATCAACGAAGCAAGAAAGTAAAGTAATTTCTTTTTCTCATTGTAGCATTGTAATGACTTTTCGGGGGGTTTTTTTAATCCCGCAGCACCACAGATCAAGATCCACAAAAATAAAGAAGAGTCTAACAAGAACTCAAGCCATTGCAATTAAAAGAAAGTTTCTTTCTTCTAACCATCAACAAAATCAAAAGGACAATTACATAAAGGGAATGATCCGTACCTAGGGCGCCACTGTTCTCCTTCTTCTCGACTTCCATGGGAGACTCGTCTTCTTCGTTCTTCACCTCCTTCTTCGGCACTTCGCTCACCTTCTTCCTCTCCTCCACCACCTCCTCAACCTTCACCTTCTTCTTCTTCTTCTCTTTCTCCTCCTCCTCTTTCTCAACCTTCACCTTCTTCTTCTCCTTCCTCTCCTTCACGGTTCGCACGACCGACAAAATTTCCTTCTCCGCAGTCACTTTCTCGAGAAAATCGCTCTGTTGAGCGACAAAGTCGACAGCTTTCTCAAGAAATCCTAGGGGATTGGAAGGGTCGAAGCTCGCGCTAAACGTAGCCGTCGCGGCGGAGGACGAGGGTGGAGGAGAGGGCTTTTTCTCCTTCTGGTCTTCTTCGAACTCGGAGATTATCGCCATGGCAGAGAAATCGCTTCAGTGATCAATAGATAGTGAATTTGGGAATTTAGGGTTTATAAAATGAGATGGAATGTGGATTGAGACACAAGCAACTCATATATATAGAGATAGAGACAAGTATAGACTATGTACTAAAGAAAGACCTTTGGGTTGCTGGTCAAAATTAGGAAATCAGAGGTTCCAGAAACTTCTCTTTTTTTTTCCTCTGAATTCCAGAAACTTTACCCTTTTTTTTTTTTTTTTTTAATAAAATTTATCAGTTCGACAATAGCTTCTTAAAAAAAATAAAAAATAAAAAATAAAAAATAAAAACTTGGACAACTCTAAAGTAAAACCTACTTTCAGGACTATTTTTATAAATAGTCCTTAATTTATACATATTCTTATGTTAATTTATGAGTTTTAATTTTACAATTTACACTATATATAATTTTTTTGTTGTTATTTAAAAGACCTCTATATCACTATTCTATAAATAAATATAAAAATTGAACATATGTAGATCATATATTAGAGTAGCAATTTAATTGTTTTTTTTTTTTTTTTGAAGGAAATTGTATTTGGTTGAGTTAACAACTTATAAGGTTAACCGATTAAGTTAGTGAAGTAATTCAATTCTCTTAGATGTTACTATTGTTATTATACTTTTATGATTTACGACCTCTGGTCTCTTTTTATCCCGAACACATCTATATGAAATAGTGTTGTATTTAAAGTCATTAATCTTTTGTTGAGAGGATAGGATTACTCGCTTGAATTTTGTAATCTCAAATATCATGTGAAATTTGAAATTTTTAAGGAATCACTACTATTTTAAAAGGTTAATTTATTAAGTAAAATGATCAAATATCTTTACTTTTATCATCATCATCATCATATGATACTATATTTCTTTTTATACTTTTTAACAATCTTTAGCTGCAATTACCTGTAAAAGTTTAATGCAAGACAATTACAATTAAGCATGCGTTTGAAATAAAGGTTGAAATGGAATTTTGATACTAAAGTTCCTTGACTTTTCAAAAACTAGTTATAATTTTTGTTGATTTTTCAATTAAAGGCAAAAATCCAGTTGAAAACTTGTTTAGAGCTTTTTTCTAAAACGCACCCTAAATTTTTTAAAACAAAATATATGTTTTAAAAATATATAGAATGAAGGGAGAAAGAAGTAACTATTTTAAAATATTTAAAACAAATATTTTAAAATAAATAATTAAAACAAAATATATGTTTTAAAAATATATAGAATGAAGGGAGAAAGAAGTAACTATTTTCAAAAAGTAATTGAAGCAACTAACAGTATTTTTAAAATATTTGTAATAAACAACACATTTATTAGGTAAATAATTTGTTTGTATCAGATTTTTTAAAGTGATGCATTTACGTACTAGGTAAATTATTTGTTTAGGCTTGCGTTTAGTTCGTTAGTTGGAGAAAAAAAAATTTAAGTTGAAATTGGTTGATTTTTAAAAAAGTAATTATAAATTTTATTACTTTTCAGAAAAAGACAAAAAGTGAGATTAAAAATACAGTTTAATTGAAGTGAAACTTAAATGCCAAACAAAATGACGTCTTTATTAGATAAATGATATATTTATGAATACATCATCTATCTAGTAAATTTTTTATTAATATGATAAATTTGCTATTTATTATAAATATTTAAAAAACATGTTTTTTATTTTAATTATTTTCTGAAAACTGTTATTTATGATAGTTTTTCTAAAATTAAAAATGACAAAATTATTAGATAAATATATATATATTTTTTATGAAATAAACTGATTATAATAACATGTCAAGTCGATTGAAACGTAAAAATTTCCTATCGTTCAATATAATAGCTGCATTTGAAATTTGCTTTAGAGATTGGTTTTCTTGTACAAAAGATGTCCTGTTAAGTTAAAACGATATTTTGTTCATCATATTAAAAAAGTGAAGTTTTCCACGATGAAAGTATCCATAACATAAATTCATGTCAAAATAAAGAGCATAGACGGGTATATTTTTATGTACTTCTCCAAGAAAAATGTTTAAAATAAATTGACACCATCACTGTCAGTAGGGGGGAAAAAAGGTTTTCCCAACAACTCTTTAATTTTCCCATTTAGACAGTTTCCTTGTTGAGACCCTGCTTTACAACAGCATCGCGAATGAGTTTAAGAGATTCCTCAAAATCGTCAAACAGGCGTTGAGGATCGGAAATCACATTCGGGTCAACTGCCAAAACAATAGTCATCTTGTCAACATAGCTCTGGAAATGGATTGTTAATGCCTGCAAGAATTAGAAAACGGAACGCCATGGCATCAATATGACAAATAAAGAATAGATTGAAATAAAAAAATAATAATACACATGCACAAAGAAGTTGGCAGGATTGAGATATGGTTATTTCCTTAAAAGAGAGCTAGCTTACATGTGGATGGCCGTAAACGCTCGGTGCAAGGTAAGCGATTTGGTGACCGTAAAAGCTAACTTCTTCTAGCGGACCGACCATGTTAGAGAAGGCCAGTGTAGTGTTGGAAATGGCTCTACGTGCTGTCGCTGCAGTTAACTGTTCAACAATGCCAAAACTTTGTTACCCAACAGTCAGCTTTCAAGTAATACTCGGTTGTAGTTGCGCTTTGAGCATGAATGATCATTTGTCATCCCCTATTTACTAGATGATTAAACGTCGTACAATACGAAAGAATTCCTACGTTGCTTGTTAAGTGACAATGAAAATGTATAATTGAGAGATACTGAGGGAAGTTATATGCACCTCATCTCCAACTACTTTTTGTAGAAGTCGGGCACAGAAGTATGTGCAAGGCGCTTCATAAGAGTGCTTTTTTCGGTCCATAATGGCTTTGGCTTGACGAACATAATCCAACGGGTCGTCTTGTAAAGCTATGTTGAAGGGCAGCAGGAGGTATCCCAACAAATTGCCCCATTTGGCCTTTGAATTCTTTGCCATCATATCTGCCAGAGCCTGTTTCATGAGCAAGTACATGAGAGTGAAGATTAAAGAATAGTTTCAGCACTTGCAACTATACACGAAATCAGTTTAACAGAGACAACATATTCCTCAAAATTTTAAGGTAGTTTGTCATGTCAATCCATAATCACATACAAAGTGAGTGTAGTATATTCACCTGAATCCCGACAGTCGGTCTTAGATTAACAAGAATTGTTGAATTCAAACGAATCTTTTTCGGAAGATAATTTGTCTTCTTGTTTCTTCCCTCATCTTTCTCATTTTGACCTGCTCAGCAGAACAAATTCTTTAACTCTCTATCAGTAATCAGACTCAAGTTGGAGTTTTTGAAATCTTTTTGGTTTTTTTCTCCAAAAATAACTCAATTTCCAATTCACATCTCTAAATATGTCTCTTTCATTTTCAAGAGCTCAAATTTTAGAAGTCCAGATCTTTCTTATTCCATGTTCAAATGAGATGATTCTAGTATCAAAATGCTCACAACGACGAGAGGAACGAAACAATATCTATAATGCAATTTTTTTTTCGAACATATTTCAAGTTTTTATACTATGCAACTATAACAGTTCATTTTCAACCAAACACACATTTCCAAACATTCACTCATTTCCAATAAAAAAAAACACCAAAATTCCAATTGGAGTTGGAAGTGCCAAACGCACCCGGTCCAATTAAAAATTGCAATCCCAATGTAACGTAGGAAATCCTGATTAATATCTCATTTAACTTTTTTTTTTTTCCTTGTTAGTGGAATACTATAAAGCTTTCTGTGGAAGTAGGAACGTCCTGTGAAGCTTCCTGAAAATTTTAATTTCCAACAAATTCAACGAATTTTCTGATAAATACAATTAATTGACGGAAATAAACCATTTTTTTTTTCTGATAATATATACTTAATTCAACAAGTAATAGCTAGATTAATCTTCAGTAACAGATGCAAATCAAGCAAGAGAATAGGAAAGCAATTCTCCATTACAAACTCACCATATCTGCGATTCAGATACCGCGAAAGACCAGCTTGTGTCACTCCCAATAAAACATCATTGATTGTCTGATCAAATCATCAAATAAACACATTCATCACTACATATATGTATGTATATGTGTGTATATACATTTATATAACATTTGAGAAATCAAACTCTATACGCACCGTATTCGTGGCGTTCTTGACGACTTTGATATCGGCAAGACTTATAGTCCGATGAGCGAACCGCTTGGTGGAACGCTCAACCCCCGGCGGACCTTTGATCGGAGTCTTCGTGTCACTCAGGAACAGAATCGTCGCCCCAAACACCGTCACATCGACAACCGTGTTCCAAATCATAACGATCATCGACCAGATCGCCGCCAAGAACCTCAAGAACCGGGCAGCAAAACCTCCCTCATCCGGCGGGGGCGTCGGCGGCTTGATCGGCGCCGGGAGGGTGGGGAGGGCGTTGGGATCGGAGGTGCGGCGCGTGCAGGCGAGGAGTAAGGACATGAGAGAGGCGCCGTCGCCGACGGAATGGTGGATCCGGAAGATGCCAAGGGATTCGGAGTTCGAGGTCTTGAGGTTGAGGAGGTGGAGCTCCCATGGCGGTCTGGAGAGGTCGAGAGGGGTGGTCGTGAGATGTGAGATGTAGTCTTGGACGAACTGGTCTGGATCGTCAATCTTCGAGTCCACAGTTGGCGCGAAAACGTGTTCGTTTAAGTTCACTGAAGTTCTCACCCATCTTCTCCTCCTCCAAAACTTGTTGTCGTCCACAACCTTACGACAAAACCAGTAGTCAGCACTTCAGAGGAAATGGGCCTGATGGGCCTGACTAATGGGCCACAACAGGGTCTGAGCCCGGGCCCATTAATTTTCAGATTTTTTATTTATTATTATTTTTTTAAAAAAATTTTAACGGTACAACAAAAATTACTTTAGGAGAACTGAAGACAGACACCGACGGGAGATCTATTTGTTGACACTAGTTTATTTTGTTGGACAGTGTCAGGATTATTTTCTTATTATTATTATTATTACCATATTTTTTGGCCTGAGCTTTAAGTGACATGGACATATCTAACGCCTGAAGTAAGTTGTAACTGGTTGGCCTTAGCTTTAAGTGACATCGAAATATTTTTTGGCCTTATATATATATATATATATATATATATTTTGTTTACTCTTCAGTTATTCTCGCTTTGGGAATTGCCTATTGAAGAACAAAAGGATAATAATAGCAGTTCCAAATTCTTGGAAATAATGGAGTCGTTGGTTGTGGAATTTGGTCGGTCCTCAAAAACGACAAAGTAAACAAAAAAAAATTTTTTTTTTTTTTTTGATATTCTGTTAACTATCATTTTTTATAAAGCAAAAAAATATCTTCTTCTTCTTCTAAAATACTCTTCTTAATTTTAAGGAAAAAAGAAAGAGAGAAAGAAAAAAGGCATACCAGTTTGCTAGAGAAACGAGGATGTTTGAGCAAAGTGTGAGTAAGACCATGTTTGATGACATCGGGATCGATGGAAGTGGTGCAGCCGATGAGAGAGACTATGTGACAATTGAATCTGGTTGACTGAAACAGCCGTGCAGCTGGGCTCAGCTTCATCTTCTGCGACTCTTCGCTCTCAGATTTCATTTCCATCTTTCTTTCTTTCTTTCTTTCTTTCTTTCTCTCTCTTCTCCTTTCTTCTGTTCTTCCTATGATTTTCTTGTTGTTTTTGTCATGTATTTCGTTGACTATCTATCCATGGGTTTTGTCAAATGGTATCAGCTGCCAAGCTGGAATCGAAATTCTTTTATAATATAAAAGAATATGGTGGGAGGAGAGGGGTAGGTAGTTGCAATTTTATTATTGCCCTATAATTCAAAATAAAGAAATTTATATTTCTTTTCATGTATATACATATATAAACCCTTTGTAGATGAACTAAGATTTTTTTTTTTTTTTTTTTTGTCTCTTTCTGTTTGGGTTGAGCTTGAAGGAACTACATATGCTTTCGCTTTTTTGGTTTATAGTATGGTTTCGTGGGAGTTGGGGCTCCTTTGGATTTATCGTTTAAAGGTAAAGTATGTTCAATAAGTCCAAAAAATAATCTTTCCAATAAAAAATAAAATAATAATTATTATTAATAAAATGACAAAGGTGGAAAATTCCAGTAAACGTGTATTGAAAAGTTAAAGCCCCAATCAAGTTTGATCAATTTGAATGATTCAGAGTCAGACCTATATCAGAGTCAGACTCTTAATCTTTCCAATAAAAAATAAAATAATAATTATTATTAATAAAATGACAAAGGTGGAAAATTCCAGTAAACGTGTATTGAAAAGTTAAAGCCCCAATCAAGTTTGATCAATTTGAATGATTCAGAGTCAGACCTATATCTATTTTTTAATTTTAATATATATAGGTATATCAAGATATAGAGATATATATATATTTTTTTTATAGAATATCAAGACATAGAGATTTGTGATATGTAAATAATTAGTTCTACACGCTTATTCCTTTGATCATGGGATGAGTGAAGTCAATTTTACCCTTGGGGGATCCACAATTCTTTTTTTTTTTTTTTTTTTTCCCCCCTTCGAATACGATCTACCTCCATCTAGCCAACCTAAAATTTGACCTTAATTAATGTTCCTCATCAATGAGGCAGTTGTGAATTTGTGATTTTAGCCAGTTCAAGTATACACTTATATCTGGTTTTCTTTCGTTATGATTATATTTATGGTTAACGGCATCACAATGGGGGTGTAGCTCATATGGTAGAGCGCTCGCTTCGCATGCGAGAGGCACGGGGTTCGATTCCCCGCACCTCCACTTCTTTCTTTGTTACCTTTTCCACGACGCAAAAAACAAAATTAACAACCAAAACGACAATAGTATTGGAAAACGACATGCAGGGAAACGACACGAAAAACAAACAAGTAAAAACGACATCAAAATTAAACAAACAACTGGGAAACGACGTCCAGTTTTCCTTTTTTTTTTTTTTTTTAATAAAAATAAAAATAAAATAATTAAAATTTTAAAACGATAATATAATAACGGGTAAGGGATGATGATATAAATATTTTTCGGCGGTTAGTTGAAATGCAAAACGTATTATGTTTCTTATAAAAGTAATATTAATATTCTTGGAAAATCGAAAAATCTAAATCTGATGTTAGATTTAATCAAATTAATTACAAGTATAATTTAAGTTAATTTCACACATGACTTCATTAAAAAGTGAAGAGTTTGAATTCCTACATCCCTAACTTAAAAAAAAAATCACAATATATATTTTTTAAAATGACACAAAAATAAATAGAAAAACGATAATATAATAATGCATAAGTAATGGTATACATATTTTTCGGCAGTTAGTTCAAATGCAAAACATATTATATTTTTTTATAAAAGTAGTAATAATATTCTTTGAGGGTTTTTCCTAATGAAACAAATCCTACTCTTGGGTTTTTTTAATTACACAAAATCGGAAATCCAATCCTGATGACTCTCTGGTTTTTTTTTTTTTAATTACACAAAATGGGAAAATCCAATCTTGATGTTAGATTCATTCAAATTATTACACACAAAATTTTGATTATAAGCATAGTCTAACATTAATTGCACACATGATTTTATAAATAGTGAAGAGTTCGAACTTTCCTATTCTCAACTTTAAAAAAAAAATTCATATAATTTTTGAAGAAATTGCAAACAAAATTTTTGTCCTATAATAAATAAAGTATTAGTGCACTAACTTTAAAAACAACAACTTTATGAGTATTTATATGCATCATAAAATCGAAATCAAGGGTATTTGAGATTTTTCTGTAAATAACCGTAATTTATTTTAATTAAATACAGGTAAATTTTCATTGTTGCCCTAATAATTAAAAATTGGACATTAGATTTATCTCATTAGAAAACCACATGGTGATTTTTGTATTAGGAGGACAAAATTAAAATTTAAAAAAAATATATATAAGCAGCAAAAACAAATGGGGGGCTGTGGCTCATATGGTAGAGCGCACGCTTCGCATGCGAGAGGCACGGGGTTTGATGCGCCGCACCTCCATTGTCCCATTGCTTCTAGTCAAATAGGTTCAAGATATATAGGGGGTGTTTGGTGTGTAAGTTTGAGTTAAGATTTGTAAGTTTAAATAGTAAATTTTTTTGAATTTTTTCGAATTTTCAGAAAAGACAAACAACTTTTTGGGGAAAAAGACAAAAAACATGATGAAAAAAGTACAGTTTAGTTTAAACAGAGCTAGTTGCCAAACAAGCCTATAATTTTTTTGCTTTTATAAATTTAGTAAGGATTTGGCCAAAAAAGAAGTAAATATCATGACCGATCACCATCGATACAAAATTATCTTTCTAAATCACTTCAGGTCGATAGAGCCTCCAAGCATTTGAAATATACCGGATTGTAAATGATATAATTTTCATAATAGAAAATGACGACTCGTTCAGAAAAAAAGAAAAAAAAAAGAAAGTTATTCAAGTTTTTTTTACCAAAGAAGTCCCGCTCCAACAGTCCAATGAGTCATCTACTTAAAAGGACCCTCCCTCCAGTGCGCCCCTCGAATTATTTGGTTAGGTTCATCAATATAATAATAACCAGTAAAAAATGTATCTAGCAGGTCTTCCTCATTGTCCCCATCAGCTGAGGAACTGATATCAAGAAAAACGACATCAAACAAAGCAGCAAAAACCATCAAAAACGACATGATAGAATTTGTACGACGAACACTTGACAACTCCAAAAATTACAGATATTTAAAACGAAAATCAAATTTTCAAAACAACAAAAGATCGACATGAATCATGCGAACATAAATAAAAAAGGACATATACCCTGAAAAATGATAGTAAGGATGAATCCAAAAACCTTAGAACAACGATGAAAAATGAGAATATATATATATGTATCAAACATTTTAAGAACGACAATACGATTTACAAAACGATGTGACAATGTCAGACAACGTAAAAAAGGACAGATAACTTTAGAAACGTCATGAAAATTGGAAAAGCGACATACATAAGGAAGACGACACGAATTCTTAAGAGGACAGCTACAGACACCTAGAAAACAACAAACAAAATTAAAAACGCTAGACATATCAATAAACGGCAATAGCCTGAAAAGTGAAAAACAATACAGTGGAAAAACGACAATATTTTAAGGACAGACATTTAACAATAAATTACATGATAATGCCCACAACTTATTGATAGAATCAGTCTTACTACTATATATATATATCTTCAAATTAATAGTACAATTGTGTCCTCTCCGTACTTCTTGATAATTAAATACATATTTAATTATGATTTATTATTTCATACACGTTGGTCGTCCGATATTTTATTAAAATTTAGAACTCTTCAAAGACTGAAACTAACAAAGTTTGACTTCTCGGAACATTCCTTGAAAGGAAAGCTTAGGGTACAAAATGACATTATAGTCACCACTGTCCTCCAACTTTTTCATTCACACAGACACAACCTAGAAGGCTAAATTGGACATTTTTCAAGCTTTGTATGGAATATTCTGTCCACTTTCATTTGTCCTTTGACCTGGCAACACATACTATATTCTTTGCCCTTCTTTTTGTTTTTTTTTTGGATGAATTATTTTATTGCTCATTGACCCTAGAATTCCGGTGCAATTTGGCAACTTGTACGTTTTTTTGGGATTCTTTTTTCGTTTTTGGGATTTCACAAAGTCCTTTCTTATAAACTTGCTTCTTTCTCATAATTCTGTGTCTGTCCCAAATTCATCTCAGGTCGATAGAGGTGCTCAACACTGCCAACTGCTAATTCTCCTTTGTGGTATGTTTTTGTTTCTCTGCTACTTGGATTTTCAGATATCCAGAGCTGCCATTGAAGCTAATTTTCCTCCTAATTCTAATGTTTTTCTGCTAATATATATTCTATATATTAAAGACTCGATTTAATATCTTTAAACAATCATTAGCTGAAATGAGTTCTGCAACTACAATTTTAAAGGCATAGTTGTTTTTTAGTCGTATAAACTTTGTATGCTTTTTTTTATTCATAGAAATTCAACTTTTTAGAACGTCAAACAAGAATTATTATAATTCTAGTTTTTTTATAGCAGGATTTTCCTTCTGTCCCAAGCGCATTAGTTAGAGAGACTTTCATAGAAGAAAGAGATAGAGGAGAAGAAAAAGAATAAGAATGTTCTCTGCAACCGAGGTTTTCAGCGTTTCGGGACCTTCACATATCATTTCCGTGGACTGGTAATCCTAATAGAGTTAATGAACAAGTTTTTTATTTCGGTCAAACGAAAAATGATCTCCATACAAAAAAAAAAAAAAAAAAAAAAAGAACAAATTGATCATATCTTGTCACGTCTGATCTCTTCCAAAATTTACTAATGGGTTCGTTCGCAGGACGAATGCACATCATCGAAGAGCCATAGCGGCGAGCTTGGTGGAAGCAGCCTACAAAATAGAACGAGACCGGCAAGAAAATCGCCAAGGGCCTCAAGCACAAGCCCCTCCGTATTGGGAGTTCTTCCATTTCAAGCTAAACCATGTTCTCATCGACAATGAGGACAACTCGATCTTCGGTGCCATCTACGAGTACAACTTCCCTAATCCACACTTGTTCAACCACAATCACAATCAACTAAATCCCCCCAAGTACGTCATCGCCTTCCGCGGGACTCTGACTCAACCGGACACGAGATCGCGGGACTTGAAGCTTGACTTCCAGTGCATTTGCAACACGATTCACGAGAGCTCGCGGGTTCTGATCGCGATGGAGGCTATTCAGAGCGTGGTGTCCAAATGCGGGGCTAAAAACGTGTGGTTGGCGGGGCATTCTTTGGGGTCAGCCATTGGGTTACTAGTAGGCAAGAACATGGCCAAGATGGGGTTTCCTCTTGAAACCTACCTCTTCAATCCACCTTTCATATCCGCTCCTATCGAAAGCATCAAAGAAGAGCGAGTTCGACAGGGGATTCGAATCACGGGAAGTGTCGTGAAGGCGGGCTTAAGCGCTGTTGTAAAAGGTCATCATCATAACAACCACAAAATAAGTTCTCAAGACAATAATGATAGGGACACTTTCAATGTTCTATCCGCTTGGTTTCCGTACCTTTTTGTGAACCCCGCGGACCACATTTGTTCGGGTTATATCGGGTATTTCGAGCATAGGCAAAAGATGGAAGAGATTGGATATGGGAAAATAGGGAAGTTGGCAACAAAGATTTCTGTGGAGAGCATATTGTCAAGTGCTCTAGGGAAGGAAACCGAAGCATACGATCTCCTTCCTTCGGCGTATGTGATCATCAATCAGACTCCGTCGCCGGATTTTCGACGCGCTCACAGCGTCGAGCAGTGGTGGAATCCTAATTTTCATTACCGTTCCTTGACGTACCAATTCAGTCGCTGAACAATTTTCCTAATAAACTGCTTTTTTTACGTTTGACATGCTAAATTCTAAGATCTACATGTTGTCACATATCAAACACTTTTACATTAATTTCTAGCTGTTTGAAAAATTATTGACAATTGCGACAAGAGCAAGCCCAAAATAGTTGGGAGAAAGAAGTAAATAGCAAAAATAATTGAAATACATAACAGGTTTTAAAAGTATTTGAGGTAGATCGTAGTAAATATTTACTACAAATTTATTAGGAAAATTATTAATTTGCTTACAAATATTTTATGTTAATATTTCATTTATCATGACTTTATAAGTGATTATGTACTCTTTTTCCCCTCTAATTTTTTCTCAATGGGTTTTGGTTAGAGGGTTTTTATGAATGAGGCATATTTGAGATTTGCTTCAAGGTGCAAGTCAAGGCTTAATCCTATGAACCTGGCTTCCAACTATTGTATTTCTATTAGGTCCTCTATTTGTTAGGTTTTCCATTTCGGAGTGTTTTATTTTTGTTACTCCCATGTTACATTATTTATTTTAACTATCTTTTAAATATTTTAATAAATCAATGGATTACGAAAATGAAGAGGGTGCTAAAGGATTGCCGTTCTAGTTAGGATGTTCGGGTGCATCTACTGATTCAGATATCTATTATTCATTAAAAAAAATATTTTTTATATACCTAATATAATTATTGTTTATCAAGTAAATTTTTTATTTACCTGAAATATTGTTATTTATTTTAATTATTTTTGTGAAAATATCATTTACTACAATTTTTCAAGACGATGATTCCCAAAAAAAAAAAAAAAGAAAAAAAAAAAAAAAGCAAGAGCAAGCACAAAAAGCTTTGGGCTAGCAGTGGTCAACATGTATCTCTGGGCTTGCCTGAAGGCCCATTGATGAGTTTCTGGCCCAATACAGGGCCTGAATCAATATTCAAAAAAAAAAAAAAAATTCCTGGGTAGAACTGAAATTTATGTCAACTACTGATTTACAAGCTCTAGGAATCCTATTCAAGAGATATAGTTGCCACACCTAGCTAACACAAGTAGAAATGGTTTTTTATTTTATTTTATTTATTATTATTAAAGAAAATATTGGAATAGGTGTGAAATATGAACTTGAGCTAGGGGCCGGAGAGAATTGGTGTATAGACAAGAGAGGTACAAAAAGATTAATATGAATGGCTAAAATTTACAAAAGAATTCAATTTATTGACTTTGGATTCTGAATCAACCGGACTTTTTAACATGTGACAGAATAATTCATAATTCAATTTCAGACCCCAGCAGATTGACTTACATTTCTGTTTTTATAAATTCTTAAATTCAAAAGGAGACACCCATTCAAAAGTTTGAATACATTATTGTGTGGTTGATTCTAAAAAGTACATACATGTACGGTCAAGAACACAATCAACTTTTCAATGGTTACGCAAGTTCTTCTTAAGAATGGGCCTAACCTTGGCCCTCCCAAGGACTTTAATAATTCACTTGGTACATTTCAGTATTATTAAAGATAAGTTTCTTCTTTTTTTCCTTTTTCCTTTTTTTTTTTTTTTTACACAGAAGATAATTTTAAGTTAACTCTTTCTATTATAAGCTTAACTAAAGAGAAAGTGCTCGGTTTTGGACAACGGAGGTTACAAATAATCCATCATAACAGTTATAATATGCTAATCCTAGAATATCTGATATCACTTACTATATGCATATGGGTTTTTTACGGTCTCTTTGATGACGTAATATACGAGGTCTTAAACATAATATTAAATGAGTACGAAATAATATTGATTAAAAAAACATAACACATCACTCGATAAAGCCTTAACTTTGTATTGTTAGTAAATTAAAATCATGTTTCCTATGTATTAATAAACAAAATGGATCTTTCATATTTATTACGTGTTATATTAGATTTTTTTTTCTAAATTATTATTGTGTCTTATTCATCTAATATTATATCAACAACGTTTTCTGTTGCGTTGGAGGGACTAACTACAAAAGACACATAAAGCTATATATAGTCTCAAATACTGGATTCAGGGTTTGGTGAACCTCAACTTTATTACTGAGGAAAAACCAAAAACTGCAAATCGTGTTATTTGTTATTTTGGAAAACTTAAATATGAAATTTTTTTTTTTAACTAGGAAAATAATAACACAACATTAACGTAAGTTCACATCCCATAATAATAATAATAATAATAATGTGACGCTGGAACTAATATATGGCCGACTAATTTCTCTCTCTCTCTCTTCCTATTATTCTGTCTCTGAAAATGATATTTGTTTGAATTGTAATGGATACACACAAACATAATTATACCCGCTATAAGATTGCGTTGAAGATACTTGAACAGTAAAATGGACTAGCTAGGTTGTTTCCATTAGCAAGGTTGTCCACAATAGTGCAAAAAAAAAAAAAAAAAAAAAAACACATTTAATACTTGAACAGCGTGACAGTTTGGTAATTTGATGTCTGATTCTAAAATTGACCATAAATTTAATGTAATTCAATTGAGGTAATTATATGCCTATCACATCATAATTTGCATTATTGCTGACCCCTTGAAAACTAGATCATTTTGCGCATCTAATAAAACCATTTCTTTAAAAGCTAATTATCACGTGAACTTCAGAAATCCTTCGTCAATTTTAATATCATTGGCAAAAATTATCAAAGACAAAATTCTATTAGTAATCTGTCCAAAAAAAAATAAATAAATAAAAGAAAGAAAAGAAAATTCAAGTGCTAAAATGTCAAAATATTTTCATGGTTGAGGACTGATATCCCACAATAAATTAAAACCACTAATTCAAAATGGGGTCATTTTTGAGTCCCATCATTATCTGCACTTTTGCTTCTCACTGGTTGTATGGGTTAGCCAGAGACGATTACTATCCATAAATGACAACCAAGTTTGCATGTGACTTATTATTGGTTCTTCTGTGCCCGTACCTTTCACAGTTAACCCACATCCTATAACTATATTCTAATATCATTATCATAATTATGAAACATATATATTATCAACAAATTTGAACAAAATACCAACAAATTATTTATGGACCCATTTAGAATTAATTAACTAGATAGGAAGGTGTCCCCTTGTTGGTAATAAAGAGAAGATAAAGAGTCAGTTTCTAAACGGCTAATTACAACAATCTTCAAAACAGTGTGTGCTATTTTAACTGACTATATATCACAAATACACACACACACACACACACACACACACACACACACATATATATATATATATATATATATCATGGGTTTCGTCAAGATCCATCAAAGTAACCTTTATTAGTTATTACCTTAGAAGAATAACCAGAAATGGAGACAGCTGTTCATCCAACTATGGATATAAAGTTGCTTTCCCTCGTAGCTTTTCTTGTTAGAAACAAGCCAAAAGCACATGGCTTGGGTGGTTAGTAGCCTATTTGTGGTTAATGTGAGGTTTTTTTTTTTTTGATACTTAATTAACCATCCTTCACTATATGTGATGCCATTTTTAGCACATTTAATTTTATGCAAGATAAAATGATTTGAATTTTATAAAGACTTCATAGTAGAATCATATATAAAATAACCGTTAGATTATATATACTATGCAATCAGGTCATTTTAAACTGATTATTCTCTTGGATCAATTACTGATCATTGCCTTGGTAAGCTATTGCCTCATTTTCTTTTCTCAACAAAGTGATTTTTGATTTGGAGAAAGATGTGCCTGACTCGTTTGATTAAAAGGGTCCAAACAATTAATTCAAATTTACAAAAAAAAAAAACAAAAAACAAAAAAACAAAAAAACGAGGATGGTAATAGGTATAGTCTAGTACAACAATTCTATATTTGACTCTATCGTCACAAGGTGTGAAATTCGAATAACCCATCTCCAATTTTAGGAAAAAAAAAAAAAAAAAGTTCATTTATAGGAAAATGCTGGATGTCAGTGTTACTTTTCTTTTCTAACTAGAGTACTGAAATTAATAACGGGATTGAAAATGGATATCATTTGCTTTTAGCGTGGGAAGCAGAGGAGGTTAGAACTTTGAAAAGAGAGACACTAGTCTACCAAAAACAAAAAGAGCACTAACCCACTTAATTAACTATATATCATTTAATTGTGATCGCAATTAATTAGAATGTACGTTTGGATTATGATATATGATAATGACTGCAATATTTAGTTTGTTGGTGATTTTTTTATATTTAATTATATTCGGCTACTAAAATAAGGACCCACATGATCTAGAAATGGTCATGGGAAATAATTCCCGGGAAAATTATTACACAACAATAGCTGGAAAATTTTAAAATACATAAATTTATATATGTATATTTAATTAGTTAGTAGGTTGCTACTTATTAGTAGCAAAAACGAAATTCAAGCTCATTAACTTTACTAGTGCATATAGTAATTGATATTTGTTAACAAAATGTTTAAATTGACAATATTACTTGTTACATTTTTTAGGGTGACAATACATGTCAATAAGAACTTTAAATGCTGTCCAGAAGGGTACCCTTAAGACTTCAAAGGTAGTCTTAAAAAGTCATATGTATTCATTTCCAAAAAAAAAAAAAAAAAAGTCATATGTGTAATTAAATATATAACCATAATAGTATTAGCTACAAAGACGTTTGGAAAATAAATAATAAAAGTATTTGACAAATTAAATTATCACGGGTAGTTTATGAGAGCAGTGTTAAAGTTCAATTATTGGGTAATGGATACTATTGAAATGTTTTAAGATTCCCCAACTTCAAAAAAAAAAAAAAAATTTAAGATTCATTATCATTTTTTTTTTTGTGCTAAAAAGGTTCATTATCAATGAATTCAAAGCTGGTGATATCTTTCTGTCCAATAATGTAAATTATAGCAGTTTTCTGTTCAAAATTTTAGCACGTACATACACCAAGGTCTACCAAATGGAAGTTCTTGATCAACTACGAAAATCACTGGAGTTGTTTATTATTATTTTTTCCCCAATCTAAGAGTAGATCATTAGTGCCATCTGGTCCGCCCTTTATTTTCATCGGCTATAAAAGAAATTCTAGACCCAACATTTGAATAGAAAGGCCAGCCTAGCAAACTCAATTCTATTCGAAGGATAGTCTAATTATAGGACTTATCAAATATCGGATTTAAAAATATCTTAAAAAGAGAAAAGGAATAAAGGTATATTTATCATACACCATCTTGTATATTAATCAAATATATGTGACTTGTGGTTAAAATTCGTTGTTGTATGATCACATCATTATAATATTTGGACCATTTCTCTATTTGTTATAATTATCGAAATACCCCCTATTAATCAATCCAAGTCGTAATATCAACATCACAAAATATTAATAAGATCATTTTGTTCGTTCCATTTAGAGTTAATCATTGAAACGAGCTAGCTACTGGAATACTCTCAAATTGAAAAGAGCTGTTCAAAGAATGTAGAGAAGCTGGAGCTGTCTTTTTTTAGGGAGACATTTGAAGGACGTCAAAAACATCATGCCAGCCAAGTCCCAAACCCCTATCACATGTCACGCGTGTTTGATGTTTCACATTAATAACGACCCTGATCATTTCTGAAATCTATTTTGAATTTACTCATACAATTTTCTAATTCTGCTCATATTCAATTTATATTACAAACTCAGATTTGGATGTTGCCCTAACATGCCAACACTAAAATACCTAACAAAAAGAAATAAACAAAGGAGCTACAGAAATTTCTATGAAAGCTTCATATCTTTATATATCTTAAAAGTAATAGTTATATATAAATTCTTCTAATTTAATTAACTTCTGCATTAACATCTATGAATATCTAATTATTCCCCACATTGTTTTAAGCCCCAAAGGTAGTCTAAGTGATTGGAGAGTATGAGACCTAAAGGTTTGCTCTCTTCTAAATGGATAGTTCGAATTCTTTTGAGTGTATTTTTTTAGAATCATGCCTTTTAGTGTCAACATAATTTACTTGGACATGAAACTTCCCAAGTTTTGATAACATATTACACATGTTCTTAAAAATTAATCGGGCTTTCCACTCTTGTTACAGATACTTAATGATTAATTTCCACACATTTGCTGGACGATAAAGTACTTTAAAATTAGCTTGCTATATATTAGAAGTGAAACCCATATTTATTTAAATTAAATATACACACATATACGTACATCAATATTGATCATACGTTTTAACTAAAAGTCAAGGGAGCTAAGTAAAGTGCCTAGAATTATGAGTGGGGCATATTTGAAAGAAAAGAAGAGAAGGTGACAAAACGACCACCACTAAAGAGATTGATCATTACCAATTCACTATCCAGAAACTTCCATTATTCTTACATACACATGAAGACACAGCCTGTCCATTGAGTCTGATCTATTTTGCTAAAAACCAAAATCCATTTCAAGGGTAATATATACTGTATATATATGTAGCAACTTGTACTTTTCCTGTTCCTTTTTTTTTTTTTTCTTTTTAAATAATTGAGCCCAAAAAAAAACAGCAAAAAAAAAAAAATTTGCATCAACGTATATTTGGTATATACTTGTCAAAGGAAACATATACATCTAAGGTTACATATAATCTACCATATTTAGAAAAAAATATATATATACATACACACACACACACACACACACACACACATATCTAAAACAAGGTCTTAAAAAGCTACAGAACCAACTATATTATAAATACATGTTTCATAATCATTTCAGTAAGCTGTTATTGTGCATGCTTTATTTTGACAATAAATATAGGAACAAATTTAGCAATAAAAAAAGTCTAGTCCGCTGGTGGTTGGCTATATGTACACACAACAACAAGAGGACCAATAGGATTATATATATATATATATATATATATCAGATCATCAGCAGTCTAGTTTCTGAAATTCAATCCACTAAATAAATAGTAATAAATGCATGGACTTAATATAGGCCAATCATGGAGGTGAAATTTGAAGTGATATCTCTACCTATTTTAAACCTCAATAATTGGGTATGTATTCTTCTTTACTTATTAATTTCTTTTTTACAGGAAATTTAGCTAACTTTTCTCTACAGGGAATTTAGAGTACTTCAGTGATTAGGAGGTATGTTTGGTTTTCATCATATATATAATAAATATTAGGTTAATAAGTTAAGGACTTCTATTTTAGTCTCTAAATTTTAAAATCTTCATAATTAGTTCTTAAACCTCTGTTTGGATGGAGTGTCCAATTTCCGAAATTGAAATATTTTTGCAAAAAAGTTTTTGTATTATCATTATCTCATTTTGAAAAAGACTCTGTTTAGATGGAGTGTTCATTTTCGGAAAGGAAAATTTTCTTATTTTAAATGAAAAGACTTTTCATTTCGAGAATAAGATGGCGCTGGATATGTAAAAAAAAATTCTTATTAAAAACAAAAGTTTTTTGGAATGAGAAAAAATAGTGTTAGAAATTATGCATTGTAAGAAGATTTCAAAAAGATTCATTTTCTTTCCCATTTAAAAAAAGAAAATTTCCCTTTTCGAAATTTTTTTTTTGGTTAAATTATCCATCTTTGGATTTTTTTTTTTTTCTGTCCAAAACACTGTAAAAAATGGAAGAGAATTATCATGTGAAAATTATATGCAGCCAAGATCACGTTGGTCATTTTTCAGAATTTACAGCTTTCAATAAAATTCAAATTTAACAAAACTGTTTGGGAACGTGAAAATAATCGAATTAAACCTAACTAAAAACACACTTTTGATCTTCACTTGTTTAACAACAATCCATTACTTTTAACATGTTGTTAGATAAATCAAGTATCTTTTTAGGAAGTTTTAAAATTAAAAGGTTAAAATAAAAACTATATCCATATATAGTTCATGAACCGAAAAGTGAAATTAACCTGAAATATTATTAGGCACCAAAAATTTATTAAAGCAACCACTCTATCAGACAATATTTTCTTTGATTACTTGTTTGTGAAACAAGCGAATCTAAGAAGGGTACGTGGTGCAATTAATTACTATGGCGCAGTTAATGCATAGCTTGACAAGACCCGGGAAATAATGTCCTCACATTTAAATTATTATCTTTGTAGTTTTTGCATTAAAAAGTGAAAGAAATTTAAGAACTATACCTCTCAAAAAAAAATTTTTTTTTTGATAAATACTATACACCTCTCAATTTCTAAGATTTTATCTCTAGTTTTGTGCTATTTTTATATAAAAAAAAATACACCAAATTTGATTTTATTTTTAATTAAAGATGATCGAGCAAAGGAAAGACATAATTTTTTTAAATCCGTCCGGGCAATTTTCTAATTCTTCTAAAAAAATATTTTTAAAAGACGGAAAATGTCATACGTACTATAGACACAATAAACATTATAAATGTGATCGAAACTCTCCACCACGCAAAGCTTACCTAGCCTGACCTTCTCATATGTGTTGCGTATATTGTACAAGATAAAGACTTATAAAGTCTACGCTATTAATCGTCTATAGCTAAATCTATATTTATAGAAGATAAAAGTGTTTGATTTTGTTTAAAAACTCGTACAAACAATATAAGAATTAAAATTTTGATTTGAAATAAATGGAGGGGCAAAATTAGGCCCCTGAGTAACTTGTGTCCCCAACCACCGTTGGAGTAGGCACATGCTAAATGAACCCATTCATAACTAAGCAACACCAACATGTGGCCAAGACAAAATTTTCCATTCAATCAATTAAAATCGATACAGACAACAAAACTTAATCATTTATTGATAATTTATATTTCCCCACTATATATATATACACGGATTTGACCCCAAATTAAAGTTTCTTCAGCCGACTAATATAGCTAGCATCAATTATTAGTTTTCTTTAATTATTGTTTGGTTATTATATAATATAAAATTTGGAGCTCATTAATTCATATATATATTTATATATGTGTGTGTGTGTGTGTGTGTGTACGTAGCATGTAGAACACTATAGAGCTTCCTGGTTCCTTTGCTTTATTGTAGGATATTCAAAGTATATATAAAAAGAAAAAAAAAAATTCTTCTTTCATATTCGAATTAATACGTCCGCACGATATCATATACATTCATATTTATTACGAACCGTGAATATAATTTCTTTATATTATTTTGCTCGAGAAGGGGTCAAAAAGGACAGACAATAATGAAAGCGGGCAATTGCAACTTTTTTTTTTTTTTCCCCCATGAACACATCAATAAGTTGAAAATTACGCTAAAAGGCAACGAAAAGTTTCAAAAGTGACGGAAACAAAAAAGAGTACGAAATTTCAATTTATGTATGCATGCATCAGAGTGAAAGTGTGCAGAATGATTCTTCTTAAAAGAGTGATTTTTTAATATTTTTAATTTTTCAAGTAAAAAATCTATCATAAATTAAAGTTTAACTTATCACAGAGTGATAAATTCACATATAATTCTCAATAAGTCGTGAATTTGAATTAGAACCGTCAATGCCAGAATGAGTGGACAATTAACTTTAGAAATGATCCATTTGGCACGCGGATGCTTGAACAGCTTGCAATCCCTCCATCCGTATAATCTTTTTATTATTAAAAAAAATAACACAATTTATATTACCATCCCCAAGCTTTTCAGATTTGACTGTTCCGACACCAATATATTAATCATTACCAAGTAATTATTTATTTTTATTTTCTTACTTTTTACTTTTTCATGAAGTAAACTTTCAGTTTCTGGACTTTGTTTTTGGATGGTTTTTTTTTTCTTTCTTTTCTTTATATGAATTTTTGGGTGATTTTTTAACTGTAAATGATCATGAGAGACAAGTGGAAAAAGGCCAGAAAGGTTAAAGAAGTGGATCCGAGATTTATGCCTAATATTTTTCCCAATACGCGAAGTGTTCCTGGACCGTACTAGAGTAAATGCAAGCCAGCCGAAAGGGCAACCTCACTTTCTTTTGGGTCATGATATATTTTCATGGTAACCAAACAAATTAATAGTTTTAGAATAGGACTGACATACTGCATTACAGCTATATATATAGAAAATCAAACCAGACTAGGAAGCTTCTTTTATTACTCTCTTTTATCTTAATTCCCCTTTTTAATTTTGAAAACAATATCCATTTATCTATACACCACTAAGGCCTTTTGGGTCAGACATGATATCCAGCAGTACACTTCGTATATAGACCTTCTGAATCATGCATATATATATATATATATAATGGAAAATTCGCAAATATATATAAGGCTTCCTCAAAAGAGCTTTTTGCTATGTATAATTGACTAATTTAAAGCACTTGCCAACTTTTTGCATATATCATTGTCTTCTATCTTGGGATTTTTTTTTGGTTGCTTAAACGCTGTTCTTGTGGTTTTTTTTTTTTTTTTTTATTTTATTATTTTTTTATGTTGCTAGTTCACTAGCTTAATCCATCCCACCAATCAATTAAGTTAGTTTTCGTTCCTTGGGAGCTTCATGACAATGTTTCTTGCATGTTGTCCTCAAAACTTCTCGTGTTTCAAAAATCAATCCCTAAAATAAAAAATCTTAACAATTGACCTTAATTCAAACTTCAAAACCAATTTCATTTTAATTCCAGTAAAAAATGGAGTTATTTATATATATATATATATATATATATATGACTTACTCGTGGGACTTACTATTTAGGGCGTCTATGTCTTATTTCTCTCCAATTAGACCTTATAAGAACAAAACCCTTTTACTTGCAGGATTAGACGTTATCTTATTTATCAAACCAAGGGATAAAACTATAACCTAGATCATCCACTCTTAAAAGAAAGGTCACGTGTGAATTACATTCAAGAAAATAAAAATAAAAAATAAAAATATATACTCTGTTATTGGAACTAAATGCAACTAATTTTAAAGTTTGAAAGGTCAATTACTAAAGTTTTTAGTTCAAAAATTGATTTTTCAAATGCAAAATATTCAGGTAGCTATATGTAACTAAACTATTTTATATAGAGTAGATAGGTTTAGCGGTTAAGAAGAATCAAATACGAGATGCCATAGACTACATGCAAGAACACGTGACATACTCGATGGAAGACCCAAACAAAATTAAAAAAAAAAAAAAAGAAAAGAATAATAATAATACTAATAATAATAATAATAACAACAACAACAACAACATATATCACAAAGTCTTCAGTTATTTTCTACTTTTATTTTATAGTACTAATATAATATAAAGTAGATCATTTAATAAGATTTCCTTCACAGTTGAACTCTGTCGGTGGATTCTCGGTGGGTCCATATTAATCTAATCATAGTTTCACCTTCGCTTGTTTTGACGAATTTGCCCCTAGTTAGGTTTCACCAAATTATTGCAAAAGACAATTTTTATGCTTAAAAAATACATTGTTTATAAAATATTACATCATAGAAGATATGTTTAAATAATATATGTATTATTAATTCATATATGTGATGAAATATGCCAAACGAACTTTTATTAGCATTTTTCCAATTCTGGATTCTTAATTAACATCCAATTTAAGTATTCTCCAATTCACTCACCTGAATTAATTATTCAACCATATAATATTAAATTTTGGTGTTCTCTTTGGATCCTTTTAGTACGACTGTCCCTAAAAGTTTTCCTATTCCTTAATATATATATATATATACTCGCTTTTCTGTAAATTTTTTTAATTAAAACTAAATTTCTTTAAGTTAATTACGATTTTATGGAGGAGTGATATTCTGTATTAGTAACTTGATATTATTAGTATTGCTTTCTTCTTCAACTCTTTTGGAAAAAAAATTATTATAAAAACTGTACCTCGTATATAGGTTGGTCATATACTTTTTAATTTAAACCATCTCTTTAATTTGTTAAAGATTCAATTTATGAATTAGAGCAGTTTTATGTAATTACTTGGTATTTTATTGTAGTGTTTATAAACCTGATTATTAAAAGTCTAACCGAACTATTAAAAAAGTTGGTCTACTAATAAAATAAAAGTATAGTTGCAACCCTTTTTTTTTCCCCCCCTTTTAAACTCTACGCAAAGCAAAAGAAAAATTAGCAGATCCAATAGTACTGTATATGATCTTTCGAAGAAAAACTAATGCAATAGTTTAATAGAAAGGAACATAAAGAAAAGAAAGGCTCAGAGCATGAGGTGTAAAGAAAGGGAGAGAATGTCAACCCAAGTTTCATGCATGCATGGAAAATTGCAGAAGTTATTATATATATATATATATTTATTTATTTATTTATATTTGTATATTTGTATGTTTATAGAACATGATCCATTAGTTAATCTTTAATTTTAGAAAGAAAAAAATCCATGAGTTAATTAAAAATGCAATCTCTGGAAATATCAAAAAAAATTATTATAGCTTTTCTTTTTCCTAACAAAAGGGGAAGATTTGTTCGAATTTAAGTACAAATTGTGCTTCTATTATAAATAGAAACCAACAAATAAATTTATAAAATGATTTTGATTAATTAAAACCTATAATTAGATTTTATGTTTTTTTTTAATTTACAAACTTTTGTAATAAACAGATATTAATAATATTAAAATTCTAGTCACTTTCCTTCCCTCCCCCAAACCCCCCCCAAAAAAAAAAAAAAAGTTCAAGTCATTTTGGTGGTTGGAGCGTATGGGAGGGTGTAACTTGATAAGGATGCTTCTCTGTATTCACGTGCACTGAACGGTAGGGATGGTCACAAGATATTTAATCTCAGACGTTGGATTAATATATAAAATCCCATTTGAAAACTGTAATAACATGATTTATAAGTTTGATTACATTTCTGATCATGATCTCTTTTTTACTTATTGTTAAAAATTTAGATTAATTAACAGTCCGAATCAGGACTTGTACCATTTGAATAAGACGTTTTACTATAGGACCCATGCACGAAGACTTTGACTTACTATTGAAGACAACAACTTTTCTTAGCAATAAATAAATAAATAAATAATTTACAGCCAGCAATTGTTAAAAAAAAAATTAAATGATTAAAAGCGGTCTCTTCAAATAAATTCTAAGAATTAATATTTTGAAGCAGCCATTAGTCTTTTATCCAAAAATATTATACTACTACAGAGCAAAGGAAAAAAATTTAGCAGTAATCTTTTGGATCACTATTATTAAATTATTATCTATACTCCAATTCAGTAACATGGGTTGTTGTTTTCTCGCAAGGTCACTTCAAATCCATACATAGTGGTTTTACACCAACAAAGTTGTGGGCAGTTTGATTGGAGTCGAATTAGCTAGACCAATAATATTTCTACAATTTTTTTAACCAAAAAAAATTATTCAGATTTATAAATAAAGTGGTACAACCCAACTAGGTGTAATCATCATCAAGGGGGGTTTTTTTTTAATGTAAAAAAAAAAACAAAAAAAACAAAAAAACCAGCGCTACTGGTGTCATTCTATCCTCTCATCCTCTTTGTTTATAGCAAAGATATATGAGTTCGCTTACAAAATAGAAAAGAAACCATCAAATTCTATTTGAAGAATTAGCTCATTTAACTCATTTTTGTCCAAAGTTGTGCAGTTCATTGACTATGCGAGAATTAGGATTCTAAAATATCGAACATTAAAGGTATCTCAGCAAGAGACGAAAGAAAGACATCCTAAACTAAGGATGAAAATTTCTTAAAAGTTTTAGTTGTGCCCTTATATTATAAGAAAAATTACATCTATTTGCCTCAACTCAATAATCAAATATATTGTTGTTCCTCAATTTTACAAGAAAAATTATATTTGTACTCCCACTGAATAGCTGAAATTATAAAATTTATTTTTTCTTGACACATTAATTTTTTTAAAACTATGTCACATACGATTACCGCTATAACAATCCATTAGTTGTGAATTGACGACACTAATTTGTAAATAAAAACAAAACAAAACTTAGTATAACAAGGAAATAGTAAGAGCTAAATTTTGCTATATACATATATATATATATATATATATATATATATCTAGAACCTAGAATGTGTTTAACACCTTAAACAGACAGATTGATTGAAGAATTGCAATATCCCTATTTATCAAAAGTAAAAGATTGCAGTAATTAATAAATTAAAAATAAATAAAAAGATAAAAAAAAATAAATCTAACGGAGAAGCAAGTGGATAATCCATTTACTAGTACTCGATAGCGACTTCACTCGTCTGATACATTGTTTTATTACCTGACTACATGGCTCTTCGAATTATTTATCTAATTTTTGAACTTTTACTCCTTACTGCAAGCTCTTATAAATTATGCGAATAGCACAAGTCAACACTGGTTTTTCATTATTCGTGTCATAGAACAAGTATATATAATGGAGTAACTACCAAAAATTATTCTCTTTCTCTACCCCCTTTTAAATTACGTGGGGACCTTTTTTGGCCAACCCACTGTTTTTTTTTTTAAATAAATAATTGCCTTCTGGCATTGTTATACAAAACTAGCCAATGTCTTTACTTTGGGGTAGATGGACAGAAGCTATAGAGTAAAGTTGTATTCTTCAAAAAGAGGAAAAAAAAAGAAAAAGAAAAAGTTAGTGTAAGTATGGACCCCCTTTTTTTTTGTACAAATAGTGTAAAGATGGACCTTACTATAAGGAAAACGGAAAACCATTCATTGGAGAAAGGTGACCATAATTTATGTCAAAGCTACATTTTTCCTACCTTTCCAAAATACATATTGATAAATATATATATATATATATATATAATTTTTAGTTACTTACACCCTTTTTAACGCTTTGCTATCTCTAATGAGACATTATAATCTGTTTTGCTACAATTATAATTTGGCTTTTTGTATGATAAGTAGTAAAGTTCATTGAAACTTAGAATATTTATTTCATACCCAATTGATAACTACAATGGAACGTGGTATTTGAAAAGGAATACAACTCGTGGAGTTAAAAGATAATAAAAGGAAGAATCAAGGAAAAGGTAGTGCACGTTAGGCCAAGCACGCCACTATATCATATCGCGCACAAATTCTCTTTAATTTTTACAAATTGACATTTAATTCTTAAATTGTTAAAACCTAGCTCAAAACATATAAAATTATACATTTTTATGCACCGATCCATGTGATATATGAGTTATCATTTTTTATTAGTAAACGTTTAAAGTATTGCCACACTTACTCCCATTCGTCCTCCACGTAGGAATCGTGGGTTTCAAACCGCAGTGGTAGTTGAGTTATACGTACAATCTACTTTAAAAAAAAAATCTATTATTTTTGAGATAATCTGAATACGTGCATGATCATGTGAAACTTTAGTCCATTAAAAAAGGTACTGCCCACATCCAACAAAATCGAAATATGTAATCGTCTTTTGTTTTAATCAAAGTATAAGCGAGAAAAGAAAAGTTCCACTCCCACTAATTAGTACTACTCAAAAGAATGAAAAGATCACAAAGAGCAGCACTTAGCTTAGGAGCTAAGAGAACCAAAGAGCCACATTATCTACATTTCAGATCCCTTCAAAGCACTTTAACAGAATTCTCACGTCACTCATGTTTGCATGATATGGTAATCCCACTACTTCCATTGCAAGTTAGTTATTATCTTAATAATTAACTTTAGATAAGATTTATAAGTAATGATCAGACCCAAAAGAATTTACATATATATATATATATAAAAGAAGGAAAAAAAAAAAGACTAATTACCTCTCATATCATGTATATATTATTATATGCTTCTCATAACACATTCTCTCTCTAACTCTCACTCTCACACACTCACACTTTGTCTCTCTTATTCCCAAGTGGGCAATGCTGAAGTAGCAGCCAGCTAATGCCCAAGACGTAGACCTCACACCCACCTCTTTTTACTGTCTCTCTCTCTAGATCACTATATACACATATACATATAGAGGTCCTATATTTATAATTTCATAATATAAATATATATATATATATATATATATAAGTGAATTGAAACTCAAACACTAGTTCTATAAAAACACACACCACCCCCATCCCCCAGTATTTAAACCCCCCAGCACCGTCATAATCTCTCTCTCCACTATCACCTTAAAGTCTTCGACTTTCACTCCCAGGAAACAAAAAATATATATACATTTATATAAAGAAAATAAATATAATCAGAGAAGTGAAAAGCAGAGAATGGGTTACGGCAGGCTAGAACCGTCCGAGCCGGGAGGCTCGTCGTCAATGGAACGGAGCCACCAATCAGAGCACGCCACGTCACGCGGCAACACCCGGTCGAAGAAGAAGCTTCTGGTCGTCCTCTCGGTGATCTCCATTGTGCTAATCGCGGCCTCCGCGGCCTCCGCCGTGTTCCTGATCGGAGTCCGAAGCAGAGCCTCGGGGAAGTCCGTGAACCCGAGCCTGGCTCACAGGCCGACCCAGGCGATCTCCCGAACCTGCAGCAAGACTCGGTTCCCGAGCCTCTGCCTGAACTCGCTGGTGGAATTCCCCGGAGCTCTGAGCGCGACGGAGGAGGATCTCGTCCACATTTCGTTCAACATGACGCTCCAGAGGCTCAACAAGGCCCTCTACACCTCCTCCGGGATCTCCAACCTCGCCACCGACCCTCTCTCCCGCTCCGCCTACGACGACTGCCTCGAGCTCCTCGACGACTCCATCGACGCACTCTCACGCTCCCTCACCTCCGTCGTCACTGGCGCCGGCGGCGGCGGCGCCGCCCACGACGTCGTGACTTGGCTGAGCGCCGCGCTGACGAACCAGGACACCTGCGGCGAGGGCTTCGACGGCGTCGCCGGCGGGGCCGTCAAGAGCCACATGGCGGAGAGCCTCAGGGACTTGTCGGAGCTGGTGAGCAATTGTCTCGCGATATTTTCGGGTAGTGTAAACGACGATTTCTCGGGGATTCCGATACAGAATCGGAGGAGATTGCTGGAGGAGAAGGAGGAGATGGAGGGGGCCGATATCTCGGGAGATTTTCCGATATGGTTGGGGAGGAGAGAGAGGAGGCTACTGGCTTTGCCGGTGTCGGCGATACAGGCGGATATCGTGGTGTCGAAAGACGGAAATGGGTCTAATGGGGAGTACAAGACTATCTTGGAGGCCATTAAGAAAGTGCCTGAGCATAGCTCTCGTCGGACGATTATTTACGTGAGGGCAGGAAGGTAAATTCACCACTAATTAAATATTGTCTGAGGCCTTTTCTTAAACTTGATTTTAAATAATAATGAACCGAATTTCACTATTTGAAGTTAAAAAATTCAAAGGACGGTGAGTGTCTTTGGCTACATTCAATTATGCATGAAAATTGAAGTGAATTCATTTTCATTTTCATTTTTATTTTTAAATAAGATAGAAAAGCATCAATTTACTGGAAGAAAATAGATTCCCAAATGGATTGTCATTTCTCTAAGTTTTTTTTTTTTGTTTTTTTTTGTTAGTGTACTGAATTGGTTCGTTGAATTCAGCTAGGTAATCATGAAACTATAAGCCATGTGACTTGCTTATTTATTTATTTATTTATTTTAAGAGTTAGGTGCTTTGAATGTACGATAATACCCTCGTTTTTATCGACTAACTTTCTTTTATTCCATAAAACTACCTTTCTAATTTACTTGAAAATAGTTCTCTTTGGAATCCATGTTTGTCGTTTTCATTTTTCTTATTCTTAAAAAATGTTGTTCTCGTTAAAAATTAAAAACTGTACTCCGTGACAACTCTATCTGTCTGAAATATTTGGTAGAAAAGGTGAGGCTTTTTTTATTTTAAATATTTTTAGTTTGTGACAAAAATCAAGGTTATTTCATTTTTCAGGTACGAAGAGAACAATTTGAAGGTGGGAAGGAAGAAAATAAACGTAATGTTTATTGGAGATGGGATAGGCAAAACAGTAATATCAGGAGGAAAAAGTATTTTCGATAACATGACGACTTTCCACACGGCATCTTTCGGTAAAAAAAAAAAAAAAAAAAATCTCTGTGCTTTCTAATTTCCATTATTCATGCAATCATTATTTCGTTATTTCCTTGTTCATTCCAGATTATTTAAAAAAAAAAAAAAAAAATCACAGCATCACATCACGTCACACACTCTCACCGCTACGTGATTTTGTAAAAGCTCCACGTGGCCTGTCCTCAACTAAGATTCTTCACTGTGACGTAAACGTTTACCTCATCTAGTTCTCTCCTTAAGAACGAAATTACCCATCACATTCCTTTTTTTTATTTTTTATTTTTTATTTTTACAGTTTTCGCATGAAGATGCTAAAATAGTAGTATTAATAATCAAATCATACCAGAGTGTTGCTAATCATTGGCACAAAATCCAAGCAAAATACGCAGCTTTTGTCTCCTGTCAAAATCAATTTTTAAGTTTTTTCTTCTTCAAGGATCAAGACCGTTGAATTTCTAGTCGACACGATCCCTAGCATTTTCCACGACTAAGATTAAATCAAAACAGAATCACTCGTACAATCACATTATTGGACGTGCGTCATGTTTTCATTTTTCTTATCCTTCTTTACAATAATATTATTTAAGATGTATTAAACAATCTAAATCAACTATTAAAAAATAATTATTTTCAGTCGTTAAGAATAATAATGTCTAATAAACTTTCAAGGACTTGGATCGTTTCCTTTATATAAATATATATATATTACTATATCATTACCTAATAACTGAAATTGAACTATATATCGTGTATATATATTATTATTATCTCATAATGAAATTATATGAAAAATTACTTCTAAATTATACCGGCAATCATTAATAATTTATAAAGAAAAAAAGCTGCCTTTTTTATAGTGAAAAATCATAAATACCTCAATAAAAAATTATAATAAATAACATTTCTATGAAAATTAAAAATTAAAATAAATAGTAATGTTTTAAAATAGTTGATGCAAGTAACACATTTATTATATTATTTTTAGGAACTTGATAAATCTATCTAAATAAGTCATTTATTAGAAAAATATATTATTTACTCTAAATATTTTAAAAATATACTATTCACATTTAATTATTTTCTTGAAAATTGTTATTTACTTATTTTTCCCTATCTGAATTTCTTTATATGTATATATATATATATATATATATATATATATATATATTATCGCTAAAATGCCCATGATGATGATGAACACAGCTGCAACTGGGGCGGGATTCATAGCAAGGGACATAACGTTCGTGAACTGGGCCGGGGCAGGGAGGCATCAGGCTGTGGCCCTCCGGGTGGGAGCAGACCACGCGGTGGTATACCGGTGCCAGGTCAATGGGCACCAGGACAGCCTGTACGTGCACTCCAATCGCCAGTTCTTCCGCGAGTGCGAGATCTACGGCACCGTCGACTTCATCTTCGGCAACGCCGCCGTCGTCTTCCAGAACTGCAGCATCTATGCCCGCAAGCCCATGCCCCAACAGAAGAACACCATCACCGCCCAAAACCGCAAGGACCCGAACCAGAACACCGGCATCTCCATCCACGCCTGTCGGATCCTCGCCACGTCGGATCTCGAGGCCTCCAAGGGAAGCTTCCCGACGTATCTCGGCCGTCCATGGAAGCTCTACTCCAGGACCGTCTATCTCATGTCCTACATGGGGGATCACATCCATCCACGTGGCTGGCTCGAGTGGAATGCCACTTTTGCCCTCGACACTCTCTACTACGGCGAGTACATGAACTCCGGGCCGGGTGGGGCCGTAGGCCAGCGTGTCAAGTGGCCGGGTTATCGGGTCATTACGTCGACGGTTGAGGCCAGCAAGTTCACCGTGGCGGAGTTTATTTACGGGTCGTCGTGGTTGCCGTCGACGGGGGTGGCGTTCTTGGCCGGCCTATCCACGTAAATATAAGAAGAAAAACACTGGACTGAGCTTTTCTAGGCCGTCAATGTTGCTGGGCCCAAGCCCATTTGTTAGTTGGGTGGGTGTGGGGCCCACTTTTCCTTGTCACTATATATGAATATATTTCTATTTTTTTCCACATGATTTAGTAATAAGCACCACTGTTAATCTCTCTCCTCCCACCCCCCCCTCCCCCTACTTTTTTTTTTTTTGGTGTGTATTTAACTCGGTGATGTTTTATAGAAGATATGAATTAAGTATATAGTTTTTTTTTCAATTAGTGATATATATATTTTAATTTGCTGCCTTTTTTGTGGGGAAGGGTTAAATTGGTAATTTGGAAAGTTTTAACTAAGGAAGTTTGTGGTGATATGAACATTGTCCCATTTGTCCAAAATGTGGCTTACATTTCATGTGCTTTTATGGTGTCGGTGGCGGTTGAAGCCAAACCAATGTTATGACCTTTTTTTTTTTTTTTTTTTTCATTTCTTTGGCTTGAAATATTGTGACGCTATTTAAGTGCCCCCCACATTGTCGCTCAGTAAATAATGGCTCCAGCTACATCAATTTTGATCTACTGATTCTTGTGTTGCCACATCCGATGTATTGTCCTAGCTGCCACCAAACTGAGGATCCACTCTCTTTTCTTTTTTTAAGTAAAAAACGGGATTATTGGAAGAAATCTCGGAACCCATCAACAGAACAAAAAGGGGTTGACCTTAGCACAATATATTAGTCAGATAAAACCTTCTACATCAAGACTGTTAAGTATCGAATCTGGGAATATTATAAGAAGATAAGAGTGGAAAATATTCTTAGCGCTATACCAATCCTTTAGTGGTAACAAAAAATCCACTTAAGTTTAATTTCCTCTTTCCTTTTCCTCTTTATTTCTTTTGTTGGAACTAGGAAGACAAACACTTGGAGGAAAACGTTGCTCTTGCAGTCTTTAGCTGATGGTTACGAATTAGTGAATTTTCCTCACATCTGCAAATACTTTCTCACTCTCACTCGACAGAAAGAGAGAGAAAGAAAGAAAGGAAAAATTGTTGAGATAGAAACTTCAATTCCCCAAACCTACCGTCACATGCACATTTGTCGCAAAGACAATCTGCATTAAAAGTCAGCATCAAACATTTTGCACAACTTTTATATCGTGCTGGAGTTTAGTGTTTTTTGGTTTAGGATTATGTCAATGAGTCAAAAAGAGTGCATTGTAAGGATGGCCCTCGCTATAAATGAGTCAGACACTTGCCAGCTCCAAGTGAGTGCATGGCCAGCTGTGGTCGGCTGTTGGTGGTGTCCAGTCATATTATCCATTTTATCGTCTTATGAACCACATGTCTCATCTTTTTAATAAATTTATGGACAGTTTATATCACTGTTTACATACTGTTTTTTTATTCTATTTATAAATTTTTTTTTTTTTTTACTTATTTTCTCTCACAAAAATTTGATCTTACCATTTAAATAATTCACTTTTACAATCTATGATCCATACAAAGTAACAAACTATTAATATATATATATATATATATATTTTGTCCTTTTTTTAAGAGTTGTCAAATTTGATCCATTCCAAAACACAGCATTTTGGCAATCATATGCTCTTTTGACATAGTTATTGTACATGGAGGTGCTGAACATGATCATATTATCTGCTAGAATAAACGACAAATGATTTTTGTCTCAAGAATATTATTTGCCTTCTTTTTTCTTTCTGGTTGTTTTCAAGGCTCTCTCCATTAAGTTGCTTGAGGGATCTAAAGAAAGTTACTCACACCACAATATCATTTGGTACAACGATGGATCACTGGGAATGACAGAGTTGCCATGTTTTGTTTCGTTTTTTATTTGTTATTATCATTATTTTTTTACGATATTAAACATATGGCTCCTATTTATTTAAAAATAAAAATAAAATAAAAATACTTTCAGACCGGATGAGTTAGCCTGACTCGCCATATTTTGTTAAGAAGCAAGTTGATGCACCTATTTCTCTTATCATTTCTTGGACTAGTGGAGGTTCAATCAATCAAGCCCAAAATACCACTTTGTATAAAAGACGAAGCAAACTTTGTAAATAACGTAAAGAAAACTGCATAAAAGTTACTTTTTTGACGTGTAACACCAAAAAACAGATCACTACAATTAATGAAGTGGTGCACACGTAAGGATAACTTTCCTTTTTTATCCCTTTAAGATGCACTCTGAATCGCGGTAACCTAAATCAAAAGTACTGCTAACGAGGGTATGTGTCATTAGACTTATAAGAGTATAAATGAAATTAGATCGACTTCGATTAAAAATTGGTTTAGGACATTTCCATTTTATTGATGCGCTCTATTTATGACACGTCTATTAAAATAATCGAATATAAGATATATGTATACGTACACTAAATGACCTTGTTTAGATCATCAAGTCGTCTATCCATAATTGTTGACCCAGACTCGATAAATGCAATTCACTTGTTCCTAGAACTTGAGAAGTTCAATGTCCTATTTAGTAGCTCACCGCTGTGTGATCTTCCTTAAGTGGAGGCTGCTATGGCGAAGCTGCCATCTCTGCCATTATTTGTGTGGAACCTTATTTGAGATTGAGAGATTTAAACTATATGCCTTATGATAGAGTTAGACCATGAATGTAATCACATATACTTACTCGAATTGAGACTGAAAGGTTATATTATGTAACCGAGATTATTAGTTCATCAAACATTCATTTATCAAGGTTTTGTTGCGTATAGTAAAAACAAGATATTATTTACTTTCCGTTGGATGGTTGGAGTTGAACCCTTCACCTCTTAAGGAATTCGCTCTCTTTTTGCTAGTTATTGTTTTTATATTCTGAATACACTAATTAGGTTTATGAATTTCAAAATTTCGGGGGGGGGGGGGGCAAAAAAACCAGAGTTTCACATGGTAAATGAATGAGATTTTCCACTCTCAACCACTATTTATAAAGGACTAAATTTTCTTGCATCTTCACAGTTCTATAAAGCATCAAATGTCTTGTTTTGAATGTCTTTTGTATGCTACTCCTTAAATTATTCGTTTCTATATTGACTATGCTACCAAAAAAAAAAAAAAAAATAGCCCCACACACACAATCAAAACTTATTTCTTTAGCAAAATACGTGACTGGGACACTCTTCACTACATGGTTTTCTTTAAATCATCAAGCCGTCGATCCATGATTGTAGACACTGACTCGAGAAATGCAGTTTTGCTCATTCCAGGGAGCTCAGCTTCATTTGCTTCTTGAATGATCTGCTCAATGATGGATTCTTCCTTCAAAGTTTTCCTGCACATGATACTTCCAATGGCAAACGGAGTGAGTCCTCTCTCCGCGCCTTTCTTTAGAAGCATGGTGGAAATTCGAAAGTTGCGAGCACACTCGGACGGCAGTTCCCACCCATAAAACTTGAGAAGTTCAATGTCTTGTTCAGCATCTAGTGATTTGATGTACTCAAGAGTCTCAGCAGAATAGGGTTCTTTAGCTTGAGGCCAGTAGAGCCAGTCGAATGTGCAATCTTCAAACTGCGGTTTGGAACAAGCATGATAGGTAGTTAGGACTTACGAAACAACTCACAAAGCCAAAAATTCTATTGTCACAAGGTTCAAATTTTAACTACTAGAATTAGCCAATCAATCTTGTTTTAGTTCAACTAGACAAAGAAAAAACGAATCCACATAGAAAAAGTTTTTTGGCAAAGAGATATTCAAACAATTTAGATTATGTTGGATGCAACGTTTAAAACAGCAATGCAAATATACAGCAGAAACTATGAAACGACATGACATTTTAAAACAAAGGGATTGAATTCTTGGGTTTAAATAGCATTGCACAGAAATAAAGTTTCAAGCACTTAAAGATATGTTTAGTACTTGCACTCTCAGGTAAGCAATAGCCATGATCGATTGGAACAAGCACAATCCGACCTCCGTCACTGTCTTTTTGAACCAGTATGTTTCCAGCATGCCTGTCTGCGTTTGCCAATCTTATGTCCAATACAGAAATTTTATGCACGTCATCTACTGGGAAATCCCGAGGACCCATATCCTCACAACTTCCATCATTTTCCACAAACATTTGCAGTGACCCGACCTTTACATTTTTGGGATCACCTTCTGGATGATTGAACCCTTTGTGCAAACACTTGACCATAACTGTGAGGGGAACACCAGCGTATCCCTTTTCACTGTTGAATGTGTGACGTCCGTCCCTGGGATGGTCCAAAAGGTATGCTGCAACTTCCCTCAGCGCCCCTCCTCCCACCCTTGTTCCTTTTTTCAAGCCTTCACCATCAAGTGATAATGGCAAACGGCGCGGGTTATTCACAGCCATTGGCTCTTCGTCAATTGGTTTAAAAACAGATACATAATTCAAACCGGATGAATCTTGCATAAAGTAAGCTCCTCCTGTTCCATCAGTAGACCGAATCGGCTCATAACCTCTCTCTATCCCATTACAAGTAGAGCTAATTAGCTTTTTGATGACCGATGAGAGTTCAACCTCCGTATTTACAACTAGAGGTTCCAAAAGGAAATCTTTCTGCAGTTGCTTACTCTCTATGATCTGCCCGTCTGCTAATTTTTCCCCCAGTGGCATTCTGTCTCTAAATTAGTCCTATTCTCAAGGAAATTTGATGCTTCAATAGACATTTCAAAATCCTTCTGAATAGGTTTAGCCCTTACTTTGGCAGATTTCCTTACCACCAAGTGAATCACCCCCGCATCACTCTTTTTGCAAATATCAGTAATGAGTCTCTGATCTTCAAGCTCCTCATCCCCTCCATCACATATCAGTTCTTGATTTTTAAAATCAAGGAACCCTTTCCCTTTCTTAGCAATTTGCTGTTTCACATAGCCCACATTTCTACTCCTCTCAATGTGGAATTCCAACTCGTTCCCGCACACAGTCCTAACAGTAATAGCTAGGAGATCTGAAAGCCTTAGCACTAAATGCAACACATTTCCATCAGAAACTCCATAGTCTCGAACACATGAATTGTTCCGAGCCAGTTCTCTTCCTTCAAAGACCAGCTTTTGTTTCTTCACAAAAAAACCTTGAGAAGCTTCTATTCTCAGCTTCACTGAGGCGATGGAATCTGACTCCAGAATTCGCATGGGAACCACAGAACCATCAATAGTGAGGTAAATCATGATTGGCTCACTCGAACCCATATCGTCTTGGGTTGTTAGATTAGCAGGATGAGTTAAAGATTCGTCATATTCTGGAGTTAGAGCTACCCTCGCAACCGACATTGTAGTCCTCTAAATGTATAAAAACCCAGTGACTAAAAGCAATGTTCAGACCTTGAACACTCGAGCACATCAAAAGTCCCCTGCCCCATACGGGAGAACTTTTTTAACATGGAAAGTCAGTACCCTCAATCAATTAGGAACTTCAAAGAATCACTAATTCCACTTGATAAAATCAGTTATTCTAGTTTCCTTGAATCTCCCAATGTTTCTGAAAATAGGCTTATTTGAACATTTGAATTGAAAGAAACCTTCTGATGCGCTCAAATACAAATAACCTACAAAGATCAGAAATTTCTCCAGTCAGATATATAACAAGAACGAGATTTTATTTTTTTTTTTTTTTGAAAAAAAAAAGTAAAAAGTTACTAATGTCCTTGTTTTGCTTCTTGAAAGTGTAGTCTAAAATAATAAAGAAAAAACAAAAAACTTGGCCGGAAAAAAAAAAAAAAAAACCTTGCATAACTCCAAGATTTCATTCCACGGAACATAGAAAAATTTAACTTAGAAAGATAGCTTCTGAGTTTTTTTTTCCTTCTTTCCCTTTGATTTTGATTTAAAAAAAAAAAAAAAAAAAGGTAAATAAGAGATGCAATGAAGGCATAGCAAAGTTCTCAAAAATCATTAGAGTTTCCTCATTTTCCTTCAAATTTTGGTTTTTTTCTCAGGAACGAAACACTAAATCGCCAATGTGGCCGAACTGTATGAATTTATTCGTAGAAGGAGTAAAGCAGAAGAATCCTAGAATGTCACCGTCAGAAAATAACTCAATTAACATAAAGATAACAATTTGATTTCTTTCTTGATTCCCCCTCCTTTCTCCGCAACCAAACAAGTTAACCTATAAACAATCCACGAAGAAATCATAAGACAAAGAAAAGCCAAGAATACTCTTACCTAAAGAAATTCAGACGAACGACGGTGGAAGAAACTTGATATTTCTGTAGTCATTGTCATCTAAGCTGAGATTTCTGCTGTTTTCTTTACAAATTTTCCCGAGAATCCATATTTTTTTTCCCAAGAAAAAGAAGAAGAAAAATTAGAGATAGTAGCAATGCAGAGGTCGGGCGGAGGGAGATGATATTCCCGAGAGGGGGTATTTATAGCCTTGGACGTATGACTTGGAAAGAAAGTTTAGCGGGGTGTCATTAACGGCACATGCTGTTAATAAACGTATTTTTTTTTTTTTTGGGTTAAGAAACGTTTATACTATAATTAAATATTAAAAAACTTTTCTTTTATTTTCTCTAGATAAATTAATATTTTTCAGATAAATTAAGAAAAAAATTTCATTCATGTTTTAATTGCCATCTTTTTTTTTTTTTTTTTTTTTGGTAAATTGCCTTTATAGAACTTTTGTATTTGATTCGATGAACATTATTAGATATAAAAGATAGAACATAATGTGTGATTACTGTTAAAATTATTTTAAAATTTATAAGAGAATTAAAAAGGTGTTATCTTTTGCTGTTTACTAAAGTTAATGACGAATATTTTTAATGCATTTGTGTTACATCATTATGCTTTGGGATAATGGAGTTTAAGCCTTGTTAATTTATTTATTTATTTTGAAACAAAGAGGAAATTGTGTTAAAATTAAAGAAAAAGAAGAGATAGCAATATTACAATTAGTTTTACTGCATTGTGTAGCGTGTCTCTGTTATTTTATTAATTTACATGTCTCCAGAACTTTGTTTCTTTTTTTTTTTTTTTTTTTCCAACTTCTAGAACTTTCTTTTCCTCCCGCTTAATAAAGTTTAATCATACGAGCTGTACTTGTGTTTTAACTCTAATTTAGAATTGTTTTGTTTATTTTATCAAACTTTATTATATTTTTTATTACTAATTTCATATATGATGAGTAGAGAATTAATATAAAAAAGTGCTGAAAAAGAATGTTACCTTTAAAGTGCAGTCACTTTAGGACTACAATGTTCCACGGTATTCACCATTCGGCTCCGCAACTAATAGCGTGGTTAAATTTTATTTGATTTTTTTTTATATTTTATTTTAAGAAAAAAAATTAACTTATGAACTTGTCCTCCAAGTTAAAGACTATAAACTTCCACATATTGTAGACCGGTAGCTTCTTGCCAAGTTACACAAAAAAAAAAAAAAAAAAAAAAAATCATTCACATTGAAATGAACTTAAAAATCTTATAAGTCCTTTGCATTTTGAAGAAAAAAGAGTAAACAAGATAATTATTTTTTTACCCTTTCAAAAAAAAAAAAACATGAGTAACAAGATCTTGAGCCCAAGTTTCTCGGCCCTTATAGTTTTTACACTTTGGTAATGTAAAGAGTTAAGGTGGACTTTCTCTATGTTTTGTCCGAAGTCCTTATATGATTTGATTTGATTTGAAGTGAGTGGGGAAAAAAAAATACCTCCTGTTAATTAGGTTTATCTGTTAATGAACGTGAAGGGTTACCTGTTGTCTCATATTCAATGGTTCGGTGTTGGTTAGTGTAAATTTCGCTACTATTTGTTAATCTCACGTTAATTTATTTTAAGACTCTACTAAACACTTTTATGTGTCCATTTTTACTAACTTATATTCTACTCCTTACATATATGTAAATACTGTGAGATGATTCGCAAACGCAGATATTTTACTAGAAGCGTCTTCCAATTTTTTGATTGACGAAGCTTACGAGTTTTTTTATTAGACTTTGAAAAAAATGTAAAAGAATAGAATTCAATATCTCTTAACATGGATAACTCTATTTAATTGATAATATAAGACGCAACAAATTCAATGACGGAGTTATGATTTATTTAATGGGGGTATTAAAAATTATTTTTCATGAGACAAATTTAATTTGTAATTTTTAGTGGGGCTATATTTTAATTTGATGTAAATATATCTAGATTTGAGTTAGAGAGAAAATTTGAATTCGGTCAATTTTTGTGGTGGATGTTTGTTAAAATAACAATAACATAGAAAAATTTTGAAAGAGCAAAATATTATATCATATTCCACTAAAATAATATTTTGTGCATTTCCACTATAGTGATAAAGCGTCAAGCCAATGTTCCAATCTAGGGTGCATATCCCACGAGAATCTCATGCTCTTAATAGAGCCGTCTGATCTGTGTGCTTGTCTGATCTGAGAAACAGTCAAATTTGGAGGAACCTAAAGAAATGCTTTGTTGATAACGTTCTGAAAGAACCTTTTTTTTTTTTTCTAATACATTTTATTGCATTATAAACTTATTCCAATCAAGAGAAACGAAATAAAAGTCTAGTGATAAGGCTAAAAATTGAAAAATATGCAACAACTCCAATTTAGAAGGGGGAAAAAAGGGGCTCCGCATTCAACAGCTGTTACCAGAACAAGAAAAAAATATTCACAGCAAGTCTAAGTTGAAAGATTTCTCTCTATGAAGTCCCAAATTCTCTTCTCCATGTAAATCCGGTCTCTATGCCCGCGGGGCATGTGACGTTCGTCCGGGAAAATCAGCAGCTCGTAGGGCTTTTCGGCCGCCACGAGGGCATTCACAAGCCTAGCGGTGTGCCGAAAATGGACGTTTTCATCTATCATGCCATGCACAAGCAGCAGACTTCCTTTCATCTTTTGAACGTGGCTCATAACTGATCCATACTCGTAGCTCGTTTGATTCTCCAACGGGAGACCCATGTACTTCTCAGTGTAGAACGTGTCATAGCTGTCCCAAGAGGTCACAGGCGCACCTGAAACAGCACATCGGAAGACGTCGGGAAACCTGGCCAGAGTCATAGCCGAAAGATATCCGCCATAGCTCCAACCATACAACCCGATCCGCCCTGCTTCTGCAAGACCTTGTTTGATTAGCCACTCTGCTCCAGTCAGTTGGTCATCAGCATCAACTTGACCAAATTTGTTCTTTAGAGAGCCTTCAAACTTCAGTCCTCTTCTAGCAGTTCCTCTGTTGTCTAACTGTATATAGTTAACAAACAATGATTAGACACAAACCCACAGATAAACCAATCAAAGGCGAAACCTGGGATTGTTTTCGGAGCCCCGAAAAGTTCATTCACATCAACTGATGCAAATACATTGTTTGGTTAAAGTGCGTAAAAGTACATGACACAAACTATGCAACTTTACAGTCAAATAAGTTAGGAACCATTAGGATAAACATATAGAAGGTGTGAATACTAACCTTCCATACCAACACGCCTTTGCTTCGAAGATATTGTGCTCTCATGTCGACTCTGTTTATCCAAGAATCACACACAAGCTGTACACATGGCCCACCATAGACGCTGATCATAGTTTTATAAGGTGGAGGACCGAATCTCATTTCGTCAGGCTTATACAAAGCTCCGAATAACGTAGACCCGTCACTAGCCTGTACTGGAACTATCTCCGGAGGCTCAAGGTGAAGCTTTTTCAACCTTGGAATAGTAAATGGCTGCTCATAGAGAGGCATTATTTTGTTTCCATCTTGCAAGGAGCAAAGCAAAACCTTAGGGGGTGAGTCAAGTGAATCATGGATATCAACGAAGTTTCTCATATGATGATCAAGGACAACAATGTGTTTCCCCTTTCTATGAGTCAGCCTCGCTGGGGCCTCCAACAATTGGTTTCTGTCTGGGAAGAGCTTAGTGCAGTAGAGATTGGACTCCAATGGCCCGTCGCACGTTCCGGTAAAATAAACTAGCCCTGCAGCTTCGTTCACACCGGCAATTTGTTCAACCATCCAGTCTCCTTCGGTGATAGCCCCTAAGGGATTTCCATTGAGGTCATGTAGATAAAGATGTCTAAATCCTGTTTTTTCGCTCGCCCAGATGAATCCGCCAGGAAATTTGCCTATTACTCTGTCAAGAGGGGTGAAGCAGTCATGTAAATTAATCCATGTGTCATGTTCTTCTTCCAATATAACTCTTCTGTCGCCTGTCTTGATATCAAACTTGATTATCTTTAGCTTGGTGTGCAATCTGTTCAAAACCTGGGCTGTTAATATGTTCCCAGGCATCCAATTGACTCTGGCCAAATATTCCTCATCGTTTTCTGGTTGATTTGTTCCTCCACAAAGAAGATCCATCCAGGTAATAGGACCTCCAGCAGAAGAAACGACACCGAGACGAACTTTAACGTTCGAAGCTCCTGCAAACGGATAAGCATGATCTTCCTGCGCATCTGAACCAACGGAACTTTTACCTTGGTGCATAATTCGGAAAAGGGGTATCTCAGAGGAATCAACTTCCGTAAATGCAATATATTTTCCGTCTAGCGACCACCAGTATCCATTCTTCCTGTCCATCTCCTCCTGTAATTAACATATTGGTGCAGAAAAAGAGAGGATTTTAGTTAATATAATTATTCCGAATTGAATAAATTTATCTTCTGGGATTTACTCAAGGTTATATTTATGTACGAAGATTATTTTGAAATTTAGTGAAGTTCATCCTTTCATTTTGATTTCACTATAGATACCTTAGTGATAGAAATTTCAAGAGATTCATAATTCATTAATGAATATCGAATTTTGGTTTCTTCCTCTCAAGTTCTTGTACTTATCTTGAATCTTCTGTTTCTCTCCTTCAGTTCTACTTCTATCTCTCTAATTGTTCTACTTCTGTACTTTGTTCTATTTCCATCTCTCTTCTATCCCGATTCTTCTATCTTGGTCCTACATCACATATTCTCAAACCTACGTAACACCAGTTTAACTGAACCACAAGAGAAACTAATGAAGTCATTTTATAATTATTGGAACTGGTTTCTTGATTTTGAAAGCAAAAGGAATGGGGGTGTTCGAATACTAGTCTCACCTGAGCTATGTATTCAGCAATTCCATGAGTCTGCAACAAATGAGAAACCAGAGTCATAAGTCGGAAGCCAAATTCTCAATAATCAAATTTTCTAGATACACCATGACACAGCGAGATTCCAGGATGCAAACACCAGCATAAAACTTACCAAGGTATCTCCTGTGGCACCACGTGTTAACTGTTTTGACTCATTATACAACAGATTTAGAACGCACAGCTCAGAGTCTCTAACATAAGCAAGCATTGTACCATCAGGCGATAAATGCGGATCAATAATCGGTGAACTTGGGGTGCTCAAAAGTTTAAGCTCTGGTTTTGAAGAGGAAAGATCTTGTAAATATATCTGTCAAAGAAAAAAGAAACCAATCATCAGCAAACAGTGCACTGGCTTAACTAATGAAATGAATATAAGACGTGAAGGGGTTGATAAAATGCTAGAGATATCATAGGAAAAATGATCCAATGCATTATAAGTACAAGAACTTTCAGAAGTTAGAAACGTTTAGAGAGAGAGAGAGACAGCGGGAGGGAGGAGGGAGGAGGGAGGAGCGAGGGAGAGAGACAACATTCCGGTTCATAAAAACAAGCACGAAGGGGGCACCCCAAAATCAATTTTGCAAAAATTAGGTTCGTAATCATCAACCAACCTATTAATCAAGATTTAAAACTCCATGTCAAAGCAAAGTTCACAGTAAATTGAAACAAAATTGCTAATGGAAAGGGGATCGTCTTTTGATGGATACTGCTACAGTGTAAATTCATTGGTGGGCCCTAAAAAAGAGGGAGAACTACGATATCAAAGAGAGTGAAAAAAGCACTCATTTTTGAAGACCTATTATTACACCATGATTAGGAAATTTCAGACATATCATATACAATAATTTAACTTAGTGATTGAGGTACAAACCCCTGCTGGCAATGGCACCATGATGGTTTTCCTCTTAGGGCTCGTTTTCACCCACTCGTATCGCGTCACTCCCAGCCCGCGCTCCCTCAACCTCTCCCTCCTCAACTTCTCCTCTGGTGATATATTACACTCATCGAGCCCGCCATCGGGGGGACTAAAAAACAGCTCTTGCTTGGAAGTTTTGAGATCATAAGCAAAGACCATTCTATTCAAAGTATGATCGGGACTAAACAAATAAGTTATAATGCTATCATCGGGGCTAAAACCGATTGAAGTCGGGGCAACATATCCAGGCAATGGATATTGCACAATTTCTTCGACGGGGAAAAGACTACAGTCATCGAGAATATTGGAGTCCGTGACAGGCATTTTGCAAGGAGATGATCTCGAACGCTTCAGATTCTTCTTCTTACTTGTGTCATCATCAAATGATTGCATTACAAAATCAGATGGCGGGCGTTCCTTGTAAAGCAGCAAACCATGAATCTAAGAAAAACCCACTTCAAAATAAACAAATTAGACACTAGTGTAAACAACTGAAATTTCGAAGCATAAAAACTGAAATGCAAACTAAACTTCTTCATAGTGCACCAATTAGAAAGAACCAAAAAAAAAAAAAAAAGTTTCACATTTAATTACGGACCGTGGAAAAGCTTCAGAAAATCAACAAGAATGTTGTGTATAAAATTTATAAAGGTTGAAGATTGAGAAAGAAAATAACAAATACAACAGAACCCGGCAATAAAATTCAGTATTTTTATTCTCTCTTGAAAAAAAAAATTGAAACCAATATTAAAAACCAATCTAAAAGATAATTAAATCCTCCGACGAATTTCTCAGCAACCAAACAGGGGGAAAATCCAAAAAATAAATAAATAAATAAAACCCACAAAAAATAAACTTACGATTCAATTATTTTCATTCATAGATTCAGCAACAAGCAAGCTGAAGATTCATACAAATAAGAATGACAATTAAAATGTATTATTAAATCTAGAACAGCAATTACCTGCTAAGAAACCTCACGAACCAGTTCTCTTTCAACAAACACCGAGGGGAATTATCCACTGGATCCGATCACAGGCTACAAAGCTGCACCACAACCACCAAAAGGGCAAACAAAAGAGAGAGAGAGAGATAGAGAGAAGAGAAAAAAGGCGAGCAAATTAATTACCAAGTTATTAAAAGTAAATAAAGAAAAGTTGAAAACTTTTTGGATTGAAATGGGACCTGGGAAAGAGCTGAAAACGATCGGCCATGAAACGAAGAAGAAGGGATTTGGGAGTTGAATTATTCAATGGAAAATTATGGAATTATAGTTTTTTCAATATATAATTAGTGAGAAAAATGAAGAAAGGCATAAATAGATATACAGATCTATAAGCAAAGTATAGAGAGGAACAGGAGTCTGTCTTCCTTGTTGGGTTGTTGATGATAGTTTGGACTTTCAAACGAAACCTGAAAAAGGCTTTGAATCGCAACAAGGAAAAGAATAAGCGAGTTTAATATTATTTTAATTACTTTTTAAATAGAATGATTGAGCATTTTTTTAATTATAAAATAATCAAATAATTTAAAATCTTAATCTTCAGTTTATGTGGTTGTTGAATATAATATGAATGAAATTTGATGGAAAACCCCACCCCCCCAACAAAATAAAAAGAAAATCAAAAACAAAATATAGGAGCTCACTCTAAAGTTCAAAATTCTTAATAGCATAGGTTTTATATCGTAAAAGGTCATGAAAATTGATTTCTTTTTAGAAAAAGAATTGTCGCAATAACAAGGTCTACTTGACATGAATTGGAATTTTCAGATTTTTTAAACAAGCTGTCAATTTGCATTTGAATTTAGATTGGAATTTTATTTTGATTCAATTAGAGTGGATGACCTTTTTTAGTCACTTAATATATAAAAACGAATTCAAGAAACGCACCTAATTATAAAATAAATAAATAAAAGAAAATTAGCAATCTATAGTTTGTGTGATGTGGAAGTTATATCTATTATGATTATCCTTTTTCATTGCTAAGATTTATTATTATTATTATTTAAAGTAGGGTTGAACTCTTCATCTTATAATAAAGTTAAAGTATAAAATTTTTGTAACTAATTGAGATATTTCTTTCTCTTTCAACAGGTTTGACGAAAAAAAATAAATAAATTTTGATAGATGTTCGTTTTGATTTATTTCTTTTAAAACATGGTCATATAAATATTTTAGAGTAAGATTGCGGTAGAACCCCTTTTATATATCCTATTGGTGGAGCTCATTTTTAAACCGTTAAAATGTAATCAAACGGCTGATATATTGCTTGTGTATAATAGGTATAATGTACATTATCTCATACTAGTATAAACTAAAAAATTAAAAATAATATATAAAAATAAATTAAAAAGAAAGCATATATTCCCTCCCCTGCCGCCGGTGACACTTCCTGGCCGATGACCCCCTTCCCCCCCATAGCCAAATCTGGTTGTCGTTTGGGGGGGCGTCGGTGTCAGGAGAGGGGGGCCTCCTAGGTGTCGTCGTCGTCGGCGTCGAAGGGGCCGTCGGTAGACGGTTGCAAGACCCTTTTTTTAGTTTTTTTTTTTTTTTTTTGAATTTTTATTTTCTTATTTTTAGTATATTATATTATGGGTTAAGTTATATTATAATTATCATGTACAAATAATTACCTAATATTTTATATTCATTTGATGACTTATTCAAGAATGATATATTCGTGATTTTTTTTGAGAGGATAAAAGGTTATACTTTTTTATTCTATACTCAAATATTGACGCTAGTCTAGATTTATTATTTAATTTTTCTTTTTCTATTTTTTTGAAGGTATTTTTTTTATAACTGTCATTTTAATATTATTTTAATAATTTATCAATTTATTTAAATATTTATATTATCTAACATATTTTGTTTGGTTAAATTTTTAAAATTTAGATATTTATTATAGTATTATTAAAAAAATAGGTAATTAGATAGAAAATTTAAAACATAGATCCCGATTTATGACTAGCGAAGGAAGAGAGTGACAATAACATTCCATATAGGAAAAAAAAACAATTGAAAACAATTTCTATCTTAAAAATGGATTAATTTCATAAATAATCTTTGAATTATACACCATGTATTGTGTTGGCTCTTGATTTTTGACTTTATATATCAGATTTTCCTGAATTTTCTATAGTTACGCTAAATATACCATTATCAATATTATGTAAAAAAACATAAATTGAACATGTTATAACCATATGAGTTTTATTTATAGGTAAATTCATAATAAAATATATTTTACAAGGAAATTACACCTGAATCAAATATATATAGCGCCAACTTTACGTCATAGAGTTATTTGGGTGATATATAGTTTTTCCTAAAAAAAATATTTATTTATACAATTCAACCTAGGTTAAAGATCACATGATCTCCCTAAAAAAACAAAAAACAAAAAGATCACGTAATCCGAAAAGTGTTAAATTTCTTTTTAATTTTTTATGAAACAAGACAAAAATTTGAGATTATGTAATGTAATAGATAAAACTAAAAATTAAAGGACTAATTTTATATCAAAAAAATATAATTAAGTAGTCATTTGTAAAAAATAACCTTAAAAAAATACAAATAAAAGGGTAATCTAGAGACGGACAAAAAAAAATAATGGAACCGAATCCAAAGTGTTAGAGAAGCAACCCGGCCCAAAGTCCACCGCGCCAATTCACCGTATGTCCGCCACGTGTTGCCAGAAAAGTCGCACATCCTTTTCTGCGTCAAACCAAATCCTGTGATTAATGATCTCCAAAGTCTCTCACAAAAGCCAATAATAATTTGCCACGTCGTTAAAGGTTCTCTTTAAATTGGCTGTGGTCTCTTCTGTGGAGGTGGGTCCACAGTACATGATTGGTCCATTTAGAAGTTTACTGTACACTCCATTTATTTGTCTTTATCTATCTATTTTCTTAAAAAAATATATTTTTAAGAATAGTCTTTCAAGAGTTTTTACTATACAAACTGTTATTATTATTTTTTAATTGCTGATAGGAGCTAAAATATGTTATTACATCAGCTATTAAACGATTTGATTTGAAAGTATTTACGATAAAAATTTACAATACATTTATAAAAATCGCTTCTATCCATAAATAATCTTACATTAATTACGTTTTCTTTTTTCCTTCGACAAATTGAGGGTCTTTGTAGGCTCAAGGTCGTCTTAGAGGAACATATTTGCTATTTTTACTTTGATCCTTCAAATTGGGATCGTGAATTAATCAAACCTTGTCATAGAAAAAAGCATATAAAACCGAAAACTTACCTCCTTGTAATATAACGAGGTTAACGGAGGAGAGGGGGAAAAAAATCTCTAATCTTTCTTTTTTTTTTTTTCCTCATGTCCTACTACAATCTACTTTAACGAAAAATAAAGTTATTTGTTTGTAATGGCTTAGATTAGAAAGAGAAAACGAGTACCAATTATACACAATACTGCATATGGTGAGGGCTACGATCATTTGCATTATAGATATAAATTGCTATTTTAATTGTTAGATTAATTTTCCAACAATCTAATTTAAAATCGAAATAGTTCTTTATTACGTGCTAAAATTTTTAGAAAGAACACTTAATAAATCAAAACCTTTCGAAAAACAATTTTTACATAAAATACAACATCAGAAGTTATACATTTAAAGCTCTCTTTCACGCACTTCCTCTTCTTTACTTTCACCCTTTTCCATCATCAGTCTTTTTATTTTATCTGATTTTATTTAATTTTTTTGGGGACAATGTTCCACTACCTAAGTGACTCTAGTGATGCAAAAAAAAAAAAAAAAAACTGTCTAATGAGGAGACCATAAGTGATCAAAAGCCTTTTGAGAATGTTTTATCTTTGATGGGCAATTGTTTTTCAATTTTAAAGTACTCCCTCTACTATCACTTGCATTTGCATATTTCTTTTGTAATAACCATATGTGTGTATATATATTTTCAAGATCTAAGGACGTATTGAATTGGATAGAAGAACTTTTTTTTTTTTTTTTCCCCTATAAAGCAAAGTTCTTCTTATGCTCCAAAAACAATATTAACAAGGAGGAGGAGGGGGTTCCAAATGGCGATATTTGCACATACATGAACTTTATTTGCATGTGATTTAAGATCTTCGTGCCCATGGTAACTCGCAGCTATTACGAATGGCTCCATTTTAACAGCCCCTCATAGTTTCATCGTCTTCGAGAAGAAATTGTTCGATGTCCGATTTGGTTTTTCAGACGAGGACATGAAGCAATGGTAGCCATTTTGTGACAAGATGCTGTAGACGCCTTCTAGATGTTATATTTTACATCTTAAACTTCTAGTTCTTCCATTTCTGAGTTTATCACAAAGCTAGGAAAAGCTAACGTTATATCCCTGTTAAAAAAAAAAAAAAAAAAAAAAAAAGGTAAACATGTGAGCACAGTAAGATATTCTTAATAAGTTGTTCTTTTTTTCAAGAAACATAAAAGATGACACTTTATAATGGTCTGGACTCTAGATATTTATTATGAATATCCTGTTCAATTTTATTTTTCAAATTTACAGGACTTAAAACTCACTTTAGATATGGTAGGGTCATATTCTTAATTAGAGATGGATGTTTCGACACAAAAGCCTTCCACTCATCTTGGTCGATTCTCCCATCACCTTTAGAGTCAGCATCATTAAATGTCTATAGAAAAAAGACAACAACTTCAAGAATACTTTTTGGCTTAAAAAAAAAATACTCATAAAAGAAATATATAAATAAATAAAGAGGAGAAAATATCATCTAAAGAAAGATAGAGTAAACTCACACACCTGATCCACAATTGTTTCAACAACATCATCTGAAAGTATCAAGTCTGATTCATGCAAAAGCGCCAACACCATCTCCTTTAACTGTCATGTCACGGATTTTAACTTTCTATGAATTATTTTGCACCATTGCTTTATCATTATATTATTGAGCGTGTGGAGTCTAGGTATCGTCTTGATACGGAGCTTATATTTTAGTAAAGATGTATTGGAGGAGGATCTCAAACTTTTTATTTCAATTGTCCTAGATATATAGAATTGGAACATCCAATTTTTAATGCCGATAATATTTTTGAAGGTAAGCTTTTCAAGAAAATGCATTCATTTAATAAGTAAAATAAAAAGGAATTCTCTATCACTTCCTTCAAAAAAAAAAAAAAAAAAAAAAGAAATTCTCTATCACGTAGAAAAGAATTTTTGGAGAACTGGTTTTGAAAGAAACTGCATATATAGAGAAAATCTCACAATTAAAGAAATTAAATGAATTTGCAGTACTCACCTCTTCTCGCTCAATGTACCCTGTGTGTCTTAGATCATACAACCTAAAAGCAACTGCAAAAAGAGGATCATCAATTTAGCAAATGATATATTTCGATTGAATAAATCAAATTTCTTTGAATCAAATAATTTTATTCTATTCCCTCAAACAAAAACAAAAAACAACAAAAAAAAAAACCTCTAATTAAATAACTAGTTTGGTTAAACTATTTACCAAAAAAAAAAAATAGTTCGGTTAAACTAATGGAGTCAAGTGTAAACAGTGATAACAAGCATGAGCACAATAATCTTACTAAGAAAATCTGTTCTTACACTCAATTTTGTCTTCCACAGGTGCATTAGGGTGAAAAACACCCAAGGATCGAACAAATTCTCCAAACTCGATAACCCCGTTACGCTTCACATCAAATAAATCGAAAATCTACAAGAAGAAAGAAGCTATCTTTTATTGCTTAGCAAGTTAAAATAATGACGAATGAACGAATTGTAATAAATTTCGTAAAAAAAAAGAGAGGAATCAGAATCACGTACCCTGTCCGCGAAAAGATTCCTTTTGTTCCTGTTTCTAAAGAGTGCAAGCTGGAATTCTTCCTGTTTAATTAGCTCAGATTGCAATTTAGAAGATAGAAGAGGAAAGGCTAATTATAAACTTCAAAATGTCAACTAAAAGGAAAACACACCTTATGGATGAGGCCATCATCAAATATTGAGCTGCTCAACTTTTTAAAAAGCTCATATAAGGCTTCCACTTCACTCACTGTAACTGCGACATATATAGGAAAAATATTATAAATCAACTCTGTTTCTCTTCTAAACTGTAGTATGGTAGGCTTAGCTTAGCGATAATTCTACAGTCACTTCTATTATTAAGGTCTTCATAAGGTCCACCCTCCTCACTCCTTGTTCCCCAAGTTCAAAAAAATAAAGAAAATAAAATAGAACAAAAGTTACAGTATCACCATATAATCAACCATTCCATGTAAATATTGAATCCGATCCTTATATTTTCATATATAATCATTGGTATGCCAAAAATCCGAGATTTAAGGCCAATTTAGTATTGATTTTGAGCCTCAAATGTTCTTTTTACATAACACGTTGCATAGTGCCTAAGAAAAGGAATCTATTCTTATGCATATTAATTAGTTCTTCTCCTCGTTAGTATAACTTTTTTCGACGGTTAATAACTGAAAGAAAATATACTATTCTGCTAATAAAACATGTTAATGGTTGTGTAAAAAAACGTCGACGATGTGAACAACAGTTGATTCACCCGCAACAATATTAAAAAAAGAAAAGAAAAAGAAAAGAAAAGAAAAAAGAAGAAGAAGAAGAAGAAGAGTGTAGTTTATGATGCGTACTCACAAGGTGTTTCAGCAGCAAGGACAGTAGGCTCTTCATAGCCAGGCGTTTTAACTTGCTTGGACGAATGGCAGCCCATTATTTATGAACAAAATAACATAACTCACTTAAAGAAATTTCATGAGCTTCTCAAGCCAGACCCTTTTTTAATCTACAAAAAAAAGGAAGCATAAATCAGTCAATATTAACGAGCCGCCCCACAAAACTTTGATTAGCAAAAATATTGATTATATATAACATTCCACGATTGGACAAGAAATTTGACTTTTCAGAAGTGCCATACCAAGATAGACAAATTAAACTGGTCATTATTTTGCAAGCAAATCAACCACTAGCTGGGCTTGTAGATATGGGTGGGGATCCCTTTCAGATTTCAGATCAGACATAGGAGTGGCTAGCCATACCGACTGATACTCCGGAATCATCCATAACTCATGATATCGAGACGGTTTTGTTCAGTTTTAAAACTGATGAGCACCACTATTCATAATTGGTGATTCCTGAGTCTGATAATTTTTGCATTGCTTTTTTTTTTTTTTTTTTTTTATGTGTCAGCACAACTGCCTTGGATCTATTTTTTGTATTTAGGTCTAGGTTAGGCTGATTAGTCACTAAAGTCTAAACACGAAAAATGTGGCTCGGAAAACCAAGCAAGCAAGCAAAAAAAATAAAAAATAAAAAAAAAATGTGTTTGACATTTAGCAAGGATAAATTTGTGGAGGAAAATTCAGAAACGTCCAAAAGCACATATTTTCTATGGTTGTTAAAGAGTTAATGATCAATAGATAACAGCACCGAGCCTACCCGATCTATGGTGGTCCATTGAAATTCTCACCATACTACTAATTTAATTCAAGATTTGATTTAATTCATGTCCCTTAGATAAAATTTCTGCTGGCTGTGTCCTGGACTAAAGTGACAGAAGCAAATATGGCTCAGACGAAAGTAGCAGATTTGATCTTTTCCTCCTTTAATTTAACTCCAAAATATAGAAAACGAATTCCAAGGAATCAAGCTGGCAATCAATAAAGAAAAAACATAAAAAACAAAATGAACAGTCACGCCCCTATTATTCAATTCTTCTACTCTTTTCTTTTCTTTTTTCTTTCTTTCTTTCCTTTTCTTTTCTTTTCTTTTGTTTTGTTTTTTCTTTTGTTTTTTATCCCACGAACATAGAGAACTATACAGTTTCATGGCCTTATTCCTGGACAGGAAAATGTGGGTAATTCAGAGTTGAACACGGAAACTAAATTATCAAAAAAAATATATATATTTGCAACAAAAGAAATTCAACGGGGAAAAAAAACCCACGAAAAGAAAATATTATCAGGATAAAGTCGGCATCTCTGAATTAAATTTGTGATGCTAAAGGCTAAACTTGGAGACAATGAGAAACAAAACCAAACACCAAGAAATATAAAAAAGCAAAATGGTTCAGAAAAGACCAACCCTTTCTCTCTGTCTTTTCTCGTGTGCACCAAAAATGGTAAAAACCAAGATCCATTGAAAGAAAACATGATTCAAGTATCCCAAAAAGATCACGGTCGAGAGAGAGAGAGAGAGAGAGAGAGAGAGAGAGAGAGAGAGGAGAGATATATGTACCTGAGAGATATTCACACATATATATATATATGTATATATATTATGCTGAGCTTTTTCTTTCTTCTCTTGATCTTTGTTACCGAGTAATATACATATATGAGAAGATCCTTGCTTTCTCAGCCTCCCTGTGTAATATATATGTGTGTGTGTATATGAATGGAGTTGAAAATAAGGCAATGTCTGCTTCTCAAGGTGGTGGCCTACATATTTCAACGGTCGCATATTTCGCTATTAACAAGCCAGTTGTGGCTGCTATTTTTATAATCATCTTTGAGAGAGATGTCAACTTTTCTTTTATTATTTATTAGTTATTTTATGTTATGGGAAAAGAAACAGTTTTTTATTTTTTATTTTTTATTTTTTATCATTTATGTCTTACGTCCGTATTGACTGATTCCAGATATGAAAGAGAAAAACAAAACAAAGAGAAAAAACGGGTACACTTTTAAATTCAGCTTTGTTTATTTTACTTTAATATATTTTCATTATTAGGTTTGAGTTATCGTCTTTTTATTAATAATAAATATAATTAATTAATATGATAATATTATAAATATTTATCAATAAAATAATAATAACTCACGTCTCATATAAGTTAATATTCAAAAATTATATTAGTGTTTATAACATTTTTTTAATTAAATAAGAGTATTTAAACTCTATATCTAATCATATGACTAATATAATATTATTCTTAAATTATGTTTGTAATCATTTTTTTCATTTAAATTTAAAGTAGATATAGTATAGGGCTTTGTAGTTTAAATATCACTTTCTATGATATTTTCTAAATTGAAAATACATTTTTTTTTCCTAATGAAATGAACGCCTCTCAGCACTTATAAAAAAAAAAAAAAAAAAAAAAGGAGAAATACAACCTCGTCTACAATTCCTTTTACCTACATTTGGTAGAGTGAAAAAAGGAGAGGGAGGATGTTAGATGAGGGATTTTAGAGAGGAAAAAGATATCTTAAGTTGTTAAGCAAGAAATGATGTCGTAAATATGTGAGGCTCATAATTTTTTAATCTTTTCAATTTTGAAAAAAAGACAAGATCAGGGAAAATAAAAAAAAATTAAATTAAAAAAAAGTATGTAAGACAACTATTTTGACATCATCTCATTAATATATTTATCTACACAACGACATAATTATAAAGTACACTAGTAGACATTTCCTTTTCCTATTTTCTTTCACTTCTACGTCTAAATAATATAAAAGAAAATTTTCCTCCTTTTCTTACTGAATATTTTACGTCTCCTTCCTTTCTATTTTCCATCTTTCTTGCCAAACATAACTTTAAATTTATTAGAGATCGAGTATTTAATTGACCTGTCTCCAATTAGATGGCTTCCTGTGATAAAATTAACATATCTAAGATAACGACGTTTAGAAAATTGTTTCAAAATTGTCAATTTCACACTTAGAATAATAAAATACATATACAATTATACAAGTAATCTTGCTTAACAATTTGTGGGTAAGTCATGATTTTTATTTTACTTTCTTTCTTATATACTTAGGGCCCGTTTGGTTCTTACACTCAACTTAAACTAAACTGTACTTTTTTTATTATATTTTTTGTCTTTTTTAAAAAAGTTTTTTGTCTTTTCTGAAAAAATCAACAAAAATTACTATTCAAACTTAAAAATCTCAACTCAACTCAAACTCAATTTATACACCAAACACTCCCTTAGCAACAATTATAAATAAATGTAGAAAATTCACCAATATAATATTTCTATAGCTTTCGATGATTCAGACTTAAAAACCATGTGGAAAGCAATAAATTAATACCGAAAAAAGTTGGGGAAACTTTTTAAATATTTTTGCCCCTCTTCCAAGTGGGTTCTTGACGGATTCCGTTTTCTACTTTTTGTTTCGCAATTACGTATAGAAATATATATATATATATATATGATTTTAATGATTACTCAAATATTTATCTATCGGTAGTTATTGTCATTTTAACCGTTTGTTGTAAATCAGATGACTATAATAAATTGAATAACTAACCAAAATACATTTATAATAATTAATGAGCATTGAACTTATAAAATTTATATTTTTATTAAATATGATGTGAATAGATAACTTGTTTTAACATGTTATAATTTTTTATGTACTTTTTGTTTATTTAAATGGAAACTAAGATTCATTTTTTATTTTTTTTTGAATCTTGATTCTTTTCCCTTCCCATTTATTTTTTCATTCAATTAATTTTTTGCTGCTTCATATTATGCATTTGGTTTCTTCCTTGCATTTGAAAAAAAAAATTCCATGAAAGACATTACGGAGAAAAATATCAGAGTCAAGACACAAACGAAAAGTTGAAATTTCCAAATGTGTTAATGGTGGATGCAATCGACGCTGTTAATGCAATTTTTTTTTTTATATATAGAAATTTGTTAAAAAAGAGTTGTAACAAATTAATCAAAAAAGGAAATTCAAATAATCAAGGAAATTTTTTTTTCATTCCATCATGAATCTGGATTTGATTCAGGATATCCAATTGTCCAACTTTAAAAAAGTCATTGTACTTTACGTTTAGGGTAACCAGTTTTTTTTTTTTTTTTTTTTTTAACCTATTATAACAGGTCATGAAATTACCACATCAATAAATGCAATTAAAACATACGCTACTCCGTATAATTTTGTCTGACTACTTAAAAAAAATAATAATAATAATAATAATAAAAAGAAGGAGTAATAGTTCTTTCATATATATATATATATATATTTATATATATATATATATTTAATATCGGGAGAACGAAAGAAATAGCATAATCAGATAGAGGAATTTAATTAAATAGCAAAATTTTGAAAGCTATTAAATAATAGCATATTCAGTTTATATTTCTAAAAAAATTCCGATTTTACCCCCATCACAATCTATCTCCCAACTGGGAAACTTGACCGGAGATCTAAGGAAATCACCGGCGCCGTCATAACAGACTTCGCACTCGTAGAATGCTCGTCGCCGGCGACTCACAGTCGTGATCTTGTCGCCTTCCGTTATCTCATCGCGACTCCATCTTTTCCACGGATAGCATGGGAAACTCGTCGCCGGCGACTCAATTCCCCGTCGTAGCATCACGAGGAAAAATCGCGACCAAAATCACCGGAAAAATCGCGATTTCATCCTCGCCAAACGCACAGAATCTCCGGCTCCACACAACGATTTCAAGAATTGGTTGTCAGCGAGAATCGCAGAGGTTTCTGCCGTCCTTGTCCTTCGTCGTTGTCAAACTGGTTCGCTGAGAATCGCGACCCAAAAATCGCGATCCTCGTCGGCGTGGGCGCAACATCGTCGGCCTTTTCCCCCGCGAGCGCCTACATTCTTCAACTCGCCGGTCACCTCTTCTCCGGCCGGCTGCATGGCGGCGATGTTCATGGAGACAACCTGGGTTTGTGTGCTCTGATTTGGGGTTTTTTTTTTTTTTTTTTTTTAATTAAAGGTAAAAATTGCAATTTAATAAAATTTGGGGAAATGCATTGTATTATTTTTTTAGAGACGAAATGTATTATATTAAAATCAATAAATCTGATTTTTTTTTCTCAAAAAAAAAATCTGATTATTTACAAGTAAATAGAATTTACTTCCTATTATATTTGGATTTTCAAGTAAATTTATGTATTTATGTATTTATTTATTTTTAAGAAATCTATGTATTTACTAGTAGGATTTTCAAATTATTTTGTAAATCCATTATTTACTTGTAAATTTAGTTATCTCACTTATTTATTATCAAAACTAAACATGATATTTACACGTAAATCTGTATATTTACTAAGTATAAATATAAGAAATCACATGTAGAATGCAATACAATCTTATTTACTAGTTTAAAATTTAGTTATTTTCATGTAAATCCAAAAAATTTCACCACATCATTTTTTAATTTTTTTGAGATTTGTTACTTCATCCTATAAATCCAATGTTTATTATGTAAATCCATATAATATTAAGAAAAAAGTAAATCTGATTATTTATCAGTAAATATTTGTATGTACTAAATAAGTAAATTTCAAAAATTATTGAAATCAATTACCGAGAAATCTAGTATTTACAAATAAATGAAATATATTTACTAAGTAAATATTAAAAAAAAACAGTAGATTCAATTCCTACCGGTAAATTTAATTTTTACAGGTAAATCAACTTAAATGTGTTTATAAGAAAATAAATGGATTTACTAAAATAAAAATCAGTAAATTTAATTATTTATCCGTAAATATTATATGTACTAAGATTTTGGTAAATCCTTACATAAAATTTATTATTTTTAAACACTACATTTTACAAGTAAATGCTAAGATTTACAAATAAATATTAGATTTACTTAATAAATTGATAATTTTCAAATTAACGTAATTATCATGTTTATTGTAAATACTACACATAAATATTAAGATTTACTAATAAATATTTGATTTATTAATTATTTTCAGAACAATGTAAATATTATACATACATGTAAATACTAAGATTTAATAATAAATATTTTGATTTATATGATTAATTAATAATTTTTGGCAAATATTGATTCTCAAAATTACCCAATTTAGTTAAAAAAAATTTAGAATGTACCAAATTATTAAAAATCCTAAAACTACCCCAAATTGAAAAAACCTTAACCTAGTCAACCCCAATAAATGCCGTCACCGGAGACAGTCATTGCTGGAGATGAAGCTGTCACCACTGGGAGGTGGTTTTTCATCGCTGCTAGAGAAGACAACTTTGCAATGGTGCGTCGTTGTTTTGGCGGTCGTGGTCGGATCTCTCAATTGTCGCACTGTCACGACGGTGAAGGTTGAACGGAGAAGTTAGGAGCGATGATTTGCCGTCGCGGGTCATGGGAGGTTCTCTGGTCGCGATCGGAATCTCCTCAATGTGATGCTAAATATCACGACGCTGGTGCGATCTGGATTCAGTTGTCATCAGATCCTGCGATGTTATCATCGCTGTTGTGATCTTCGGTCGACGGGGAGAGAGTGACAACTGGACAGAGGAGATCGCCGGGAAAGTGCGATCATCGGTGGCCAGAAGATCGACTTCGACCTCTGGAGCAGTCCTCGTCGCCAATGGAAGAAAAGCATATGGAGGTAGTGGTAGATCTGGTATTTCAAAGAAAAAAGAGAGAGAGAGAGAGAATTTGCTATAATTTTCCTAACTTTTGAAATATGCTATATTATTAAATTATGATATTAAGATATGCCATTTAATATAATTACCGATTAATAATATTGTACATGTACGCTTAAATGTTAATAAGCCAATGTATTTAATCAAGTTTAGTTCATTAAGTATAAACCAAAGTTACATGTCGCTCCCTTTGAGTTATCCCACAAACTTGCAAATCTGACCAACATATCTAAAAAGATAATGTAGCAAGGATTTACCTCTAAATATTCGTCTCATTAGTGTAAATTTAGTAAAATTAATAAACTAATAATATTATTAACATTGCGTTGACAAGAATAATTTGTTTAATTAACACGGAATTGTTTCAGAAATAAATTAAAATATTAACTTATTGTGTAACGTAGTTAACCTCTCCAAAAGGAAATTAATTCCGCATCATTAAATGTGTTGTGTGTATATATGTGTATAAGTAAGTCCACGTCATTTTACTGACCTGTACATATTATTAGCAGTTCCACTTGCAGATCAATATTAGAATTTTCTAGTATTTACCAAAAAACAGTATAGAAATTTCTGGTTGTCAAAATTCAGCAATAGTTAAATACCATAAGCAATAATTGTAAAGGATTCCACGTAATTAATATGAATGCTAGGGCTCCACCACTAATATTCGTGAGTCAATGACCCAGTTTTAGTGGGTGAATGGGAGATTTATGACGTTTTTATCTGAAGATGTAAACCAAGATCTCAAGAAGTGACCACCGATGATAGTGGTATAAAGACATTGGACGGTTGTTTTATGGCTGTCGTCTCTTTCTGTCAAAGGTTTGATTTTTTTAATTCATACTTATATGAAATGGTGAGACTGTAAGATTCACATGTACATAAATTAATAGATGAAAATAATTGATGAGGATGTATAGTATTCCTATTTTCATTTTTATGTATGATCTCAATAAATTTATAAACGTAATTTGAGATGTAATTTTTAAATTATAATTGATTGATTTTTTAAAAATTAATTATAAATTTTTTTAATTTTTTTTTTAAAATAAAAACTTAAATAAAAAAATATAATTTAATTGAAATTAAACTTAAACATCAAATAAAGTCAAAAGAATCACATTTGAATATACCATCTATTCCTTTTTGTTCCCAACCAAAAAAAAAAAAAAAAAAAAAAAAAGCAAACTAAAAAACATCAATTCCTTTTTGTTCCCAAAAAAAAAAAAACAAAAAGCGTCCAATAATTTGACTATCAGGGTCCCTTTTGAGCAGGGAAAAAAAAAAAAGACCCCTGCCCATTGGCATTCAGCTCCATCAAAGATGGGGTAAGGACTATGGACATGAATTCCCTCATGTACTGCAAAAATTTTATGGGTTTTTTTTAATTATTATTTTTAATTATGATTGTCTTTCACTCGTTATTAAAGGATGTTTGGTGAATAAATTGAGTTAAAATTTTTAAATTTAAATAATAATTTTTATTAATTTTTTTAAAAAAGAAATTTTTTTTAAAAAAAATATAAAAAAAAATATAATTTAACTTGAATTAAACTAAGGAGGTCTTAAATGACATGTTCCACCATTCCTGACTTTATTGTTTTTGTTTTTGTTTTGTTTTGTATTTTTTGTTTTTTTGTTCTTAAACCAAAATGTAACAACAGTGGGTTTGAAATCTGTCACTCATAAGGGGATAGGAAATAGACCATCTCATCACTTGAGATTTGTGCTATCTTTCTATACTGAAATACGAGCCATAAAGTGAAAAAGAAAAAAAGAAAAAAAGAAAAGCGAGTCGGCGTCATTTGACATTGATATAAAATTATTATTTTAAATTTACTTAGCGGTGACGTCCAAAAAAGAAAAAGAAAAAGTACTGTATGGTTTTTTATAATATTTCTAACAGGAAATTAAAATTCAAAATCTTAGCGGGGGCCTAAAAGAATAAACTCCAGTTAAAAGAAAAAAGGATACTATTCCTCTTATAAAAAAAATTATCTAAATAATTATTTTTTTATTCATTAATTAATATGATATGAATTTTTTATTATTAATTAACATGACATAAATATTAATTTATTTTAATTTTATTTTATTTTATATTAATCTAATATTAATTTTTTATATCATCTTAAAATAATAATCTCTAAATATATGTCATCTAAATGCTTTCCCAGCTTCAATTTGTGAAAAGGTCTACAAAGTTTTTTTTTTCCTCATGTAGAAAAGGTACAAAGTTAATTTTACGCTACTCAGCACAACCACTATTTTTCGTTTTGGGTCTCTTTGATAAAAAAATAAAATAAAATAAAAAAATAAATTTATACAGTTGTTCCCAATTGAAGTTAGAAAATCAGTACATGCAAGTACTGTTCATACACACTCAATAAAATATACATCCATACCTCATCGTTTTAAGTGCAAGTTATTGGAACCAATAAATATTTTTTAAATACTGAGCAAATTTTGATAGAAATTACAAAATTAAAGATGGAGAGATCAAGAGAAAATAAAGGGTTACTAGAATTTTAAACAAGAAAAGAAGATAAATTAAATAAGGTCTGTCTATTTAAGAAAGCAACTTTATGTGGGTGCACATTTGAAGAAAAAAAAAAGTGTGTATTTTTATTAATTTAGTGCGGACAATTTAAAAACCCAAAGAAATCATATAAGTAATAAAATAAAATAAGAGTGGAGCATGTGTCCCAATTTGGATTCATGGATGCTTTGTTTTTTATTATATTTCTATAGTTTTCTTCAAAAAAATCAGAATCAAATTTTAAGTATATTGTTGGAGTTTTATAATCAATGTAAATATATGACAATCAAAAAGCATGTAAATCTGGCGGAGTTTAATGAAAATCCCAATAAAACCATAAAATTATACCGAACTATTGATAAGATAGTATTTTTTATAATAATGTGTTTCAGAAAATACTAATATTTTTATCTGTAATTTTATATCATTAAGTCATTTTCTTTTCTTTTTTCATTTTATGACTAAAAATGGATGGATCTAGACCATTCTATATTAACCAAAATTTCGATTTATTCCGATGTATATATTATTACATTGCAAGTTGCGAGCGACCAGCTAAGCAAAGATGCAACTGCATGCCAACCTTAGCTTCAAGGACCACGTGTTTTGCTGGTGGTGACAACAAGAAAGTGAAATTATAATCAAAAGAGAATATTTATGAGTTATACATATGTAATAAATAAATATACATATGTATATCCACGTCCGATATACATTAAATATATAAACCAGAAATCATGGCATTCACGTGTTGATGGGTTCAGTTTTGACAAAAACTCCTACCTAGTATTGAAGAAAATGTTGGTTAAATTACATAATCTTAGATGTCGTACGTTGGACTCAATTTAATAACTTAAAATTAAGTAAAATTCTGTTGCAGTTTTTAAAGCTTAATTACTACTGTGTTGATTAATTTCACCCTTTTTGTTTCATGTCAAATTCGTTTTGCTTACTAACATACTGTCTTTATGACAAAATTTTAAGTACGTAACATTTCTTTGTAATTTATTAGTTAGATCCAAGAAATTATTTACCAGAGTGGTGTGGAAAGTACTTAATTATTCATGTATAACTTAAAAATAAGCACAAGTACTTTGACATTATATTTCCTTTCAGGTGCCAGTACCATACGTGCATTTGTGAGAGTACTGTGAAGTTCTCAAGTCAACAGCAAATTAAAAAACCAAGCAACTATAATTTATTTATATATATATATTTATTAAAAAAAATCATCGGATGAGGTGGCTAACGACAATGGACTATATTATAATGGATTTATGATGAGAGATTTGAGAGGGTTTTAAGTGTGAAGATTTATGTCTATTAGCTAGACTAGAACACAATATATCAAAAGACCACAAGTCATGCGTCGACATATATATATATATATACACACACATATAAACATATACTTACTATTAGCATATTTAAGAAGGTTAAGGTGACATATTTTTAGTTGAAGGAAGCAAGTGGCCCGACTATAGGACTTTTAGAAAATATTCCTATTAGCATTTGGAAAGCTTTTTTGGTCAAATTCAAGGAAGTATGCTAACGTCAAGTGTCCACTTTTAACAGTATATCTTATTAATATCAATATACATACAGTTATATTCCTCATTCTTGTTAAAAATCTTATGATTAATTAAAATGCTTTATCGTATATATCATAGATGTATGTATAATATCATTTTTTTTTTCTTTTTTAAAATTAGGTAGGATAAGGATATGAAGAAAATATATATGGTCATTAATAATGAGGAAAATTTGGCGGGACGCGATTGAGTATGACAATACATGGATGGGTATGTGAATGAATCTTGTCATAAATTCTGCCTTTTGACATTGCTACAGATTTATGATCTTTTTGGCACTTTCTTTTATTAGATCAGATGACTTCTATAATTGTTAGATGTTGTATTCGTCTAAGTTATAATTAGACTATTATTATATTTATATAACATATATTTTTTAGTTAATTTTTAGGATGAGTTCTATTTAAGCTTTATTGAATAATAATTCTATGATAGTGATTTATTTCACGCACTTTTTGAAAGCGTTATAAATTTTAGTGTTGTCGCCTTGTCGCATAAATAATGATTTCAGCAACATGTTGTGATGGTCGATCATGATATATATATATATATATATATATATATATATATGTTCCTTTAATTGTTGCATGCCTCTTCTCTAATTTTGGAGCTTGGATTTTTCCAAGTAGAAGGAAGATATCAAATAGCTTAGGAGGGGAAAAGTTTTTTTTTTTTCGTTAACAACTAATGCTCCTTTTTTTTTCCCATTATTTGGCAACTTCGGTTGACATATATAGGAAGAGAATATTTATGAAGAGAAGAAACAGTACTGAAGAATTTAAGTGAAAATCCTTGGAAAAGTTTTGTTGGTTTCTCTGTTATTTGTTCCTAGAACTGTTTTCCTATGACACGTGCAGTCGTGTAGACATAATCTACGTCTAAATCTCAACTCCAAAATTCAAACGTAAAATATGTGTCTGTGTGTGTGTGTGAATATATATAAATGTTGGTCGACAATAATACAATGTTTCTTTTCTTTTCTTATTTTTTATTTTCTGCTCTCTTTCTTCGTTCCTTTCTTTCTTTACATTAATCGAATCAAGTTAGCCTTTAATCTTTTTCTTAATTTGATTATTTTTGTCAGCAGGCTTAGACTAATTATTTAATTGAATATGGCTTTTTTAACCTACAAAAAAATATATGGCTTTTTTAGGGATTTTTTTTTTTGGTAATTTAATTGGTTTTAGGTCACCCTAAGAAAATGGAATTAGGTTATTAAGGGGGTGCTTGGTGTATAAATTGAGTTTGAGTTGAGTTGAGATTTTTAAGTTTGAATAGTAATTTTTATTGACTTTTTTAGAAAAGACAAAAAAGTTTTTCAGAAAAGATAAAAAATATGATTAAAAAAATATAATTTAATTTAAAATGAGATAAAAAACCAAACGGGCCCTAAGTCTGCATATTAAAACACACGCTGGGCCCAAAATTGACTTTTTGCGGTCTTTTCTTCTTTCTTTCTTTCTTTTTTTTTTTTTTTTTTCTTTTTCTTTTTTTTTTGTTGGGGGGTGGCGGCCCTGGAGGCGCACGGTGGTTAAAAGATTGGATTAAGATGGGGAAAAAAAAAGTGTTTAGTAAAGTTTGTGCATTATTGATTCTCACTAATGGACTTTCCAGCTAAATATATTGATTAGATATATATTATACAGAGAGAAAATCTTTGTATGATCTTTGCTGGCTCATCTTTGTCTGAAATATTTGGCGCGCTTACACAAGTAATGTTGAAATTATTACCCACTGTATATATATACATATATGTATGTATGTATGTATGTATGTATGTATCTTGAAACTAGGAACATATTTACAAGATTGTTACCATTTGTAGTAGATTACTTTTATCCTTAACTCCTTTCCTTTAAAAAAAATTTATTATTATTATTATTATTATTTTTTTTTTTTCTAGCTGAGGATGGATTTGGATAAAGTTCTTGGTTGACAAAATGTAGATTTAATGAGACGTATCTATTGCAAGTTGTCACGGACGTCTATATGTATGAGTCATTGCAGTTGCGATGTCTTGTTTGGCCGATGGGGACAACCAGAAATGAAAGTTTTATTTAAATATATGTGTATACATACATATATATATATATATATATATATATCCACTTGCATGACCAAGTAGTTTAGGCCTATGGAGCTCATGCCCTCCTGAACTTTTTTATTTTTTCTTGTTTAACCTATATGTACACAAAGTCCCCCTAAAGTCTTAAAAGTGATAATAAAATGAAAGGTCAACAATAATACATTCAATGCTCAATACTAATAAATTAATGGAGGTATTTAGACATATGTAGCAAAATAAATCATCAACTAAAGAATATATATCCTCTTTTAAATTAGATCTCCCATCTGCCCTCATTCTTTTTCATTTTATTTTATAATAAAGATATATACACATGAAAAGGCATTGTATGTTCATTAATTTATCGGTTTTTGACATTAACAATATTAATTCTACCAGTTGTTATTGGTATATATTATAAAAATGATATTTTCTACCATATACACTGAAGAATCAACTTTGCAATTGAATGAGAGACCGACTGATAAATAACAAAATTTTCTTGTGTATATTCCATCTGGGGCTATGTTAGCGGATGGGAGGGGAGGGGGTCTTTCTTATCACCCATCTCTTTTTTTTTCCTTTGGTTATTTTTGTCAGGTTTCTCAAGAGTTTTTTTTTTTTTTTTGGTCCTTGGTAATTTTTTTTTTAAAATGGAATGTTACTTGGTCCCTAAAAAAAGTTAGGTTTACAGATCTGCAGATGGTAATACTTTAAAAAAAGGGCACTAATTGCCATTTTCTAGTCTTTGCTTTTTTCAACAGAAGCTGCAAAAAGCAGTTAAAAGCTTTTTTCAACAGAAGCTGCAAAAAGCAGTTAAAAGCAGTACCTAATAAAGTCGGTGCATTATTGATTCTCACATGTTGAATTTACTGCAAAAATAAGACAAACACTACTTGCATAATATGTAAAAAATCTTTGATCGTCTTTTTTTTTTTTTTTCTCAAAATCCCGATGTTCATTGATTAATGTTAATTGAGTATACGTGCGTGTATGCATACATATAATTCGGAAATATTCACAATAGGGCATTTTCTAGTTTTTAACTAAAAACAGAAACAAATTTGTATTATCTTATCCCATATCCCCATCATTCATTAAATATCAAATTCCGGGACCTTAAAAAAAAATATTTATATATATATATAAATATTACTCGCTCCATTCTACTCAAAGAAACATTGTTTTACTTTTACCATCACAAATTTTAATGCTGCACAGTTCATTAACTAGACACGACTTTAAAAGATGTTATGCAGTATCGAATCTTAAACTAATTTTGAGAGGTAAAAAGAAAGATTTAATTAAGCTATGCCTAAATGTCATGAAGTAATTTAGAGTAATCAAGTTGAAATGACATGATGATCCCTCTCAATGACATGGCATTCATTAATTTGTAATTCACCATTAATAGGATACATACCTACTTGGCAAACTTAATATCATTACAAAAAAGTAAACTAATAATCGAGTTTATTATATATCAAAGAGAAAAAAGAAAAAATCTCTGCATCAATTGCAATCATGTACATAAACAGGCAGACACCGACCTACCAAAAGCAGATTCTAGATCTGAACTACTAGTCGTGAAATATGAGGGTAAATACCTAATTAGTTAGTAATTATCTATAGAGTATAGTTATCGATACTATAATACACACACACACACACACACACACTCGAGTCCTCAATCTTGATAGCTGATCAACATAAAAACAGTTTGTCAGCCAAAATTTTATTAATTATAAAACATTTTTCTTGCCTTTATCTATTTGTGCACTCTCATTTTATATATCTTAGTTGATTACAACTACTTATAAAATAGAGGATGATAATTCTCTAAGCTAGGATGTAATGGAGGACGTAATTCGATTTAATGCACGCTGATTAGTTAGTATTAGGGCCTACAATTTGGTCATAATGAAAATGATATTATATCGTTGTATATCTACAATATGGAATATATATATATACAAGTTGATTATATATTTATATTTATATGTGTATATATCTTGATGAAGAAATAAATATTTTCTAGTTGTTGGAGGACGGTTTGGAGTTTATCATTAGGAATGGATCAAATGGCTTATCTCGGCAATTAAATAACAACTAGCTTCCCTTTTGTCCTAAATATCACTTTCACGAAAAATAAAAAATAAAAAATAAAACCACCACAATAAAGAGACAAACGACATACTTTACTTAGAAATTATGCATGCCTAAACGGGCCTAAACTATATAATTAAGCATAGAAAGTTGATTGCCTCTACCGTATATGTCGAAGAAATTAAAAAAAATAAATGCTACACAATTGAATGAACTTTTAAGATGCTATTTTCTTTCTGAGTGGTTATATTTGTCCTTATCAAATTTATAGTTCTTAGCAATTATTCTTCCCTCAATAATGAAGTTTTGAAAAATTCTATCCTTTTTCAATTTTCTTGATATAATGTGGTACCAAATATGGACTAACAATAATTTTATAGTTGATTTTAGAGTTTAAATTCTTCTATCTTAAATTTTAAAAAAACTTAAATCTTTGTATACCTAATTTAAACATTTCATACTCCTCTCTTATTTTAATTTTGATTTGCTTTGTAGAAATAAATTATAAAGAGCAATGCAAGGGACGCATACTCTAATCTTATTTTTGAATATTAATTCACATGACAATAGGTTTTTAATTTTATTGATAGGTACAATTTTTAAATTATAGTTGATCTGACAATCTTTTAAACACTGTGTAAAAAAAAGAGAGAGAGAGAGAGAGAGAGAGCTCACATACTATGTTTTGTTAGTCAAAGGTTAATATTAGAATTGGTTCTCATAACATTATTCGAATATATATGTGTTTAAGACATTATGGTGTGTTTGGATCATATACTCACTTGATATTGTATTTCAATACAATGTAATATGCATTTGGCTCATCATATTTTGTATTTCAATACAACTTTATTTGAATAACTCAAAACAATGTTCATCTTTTTTTTTTTTAAGTCTACTCCAATCACAAATTATATATTCTCTCTCATCAATACACACCATATGGCAAGAAACAATTATAAAAAAAAATTAAGAACAAAATGTTCGAACACAAAAATTAAGAATTCAAAGATCCTTTCAACTTCTTCCCCAGAAAACAACCAAATCAGCAAATGGCTATGCTAAAAATCCATCACAAAACCAAAATATCTCAATAATGAAGTTACCGACCTGTAATGGATTGATTCGACATTACGAATTTTAGGCTTTAGCAAGCCAGACAATAAAGTTGAATGTATTCATAAATTTAGATGCAACAATAATCCTATTTGTTACTGTTTCAAAAACACGTTTCCGATAAAGTTATTTATTAAAACGATTTTAAAATAGCGTTTGTTTTTACAAAGTTAAAAAATTTAAACGACGACAAAAAAAAAAAAAAAAAAAAAAATTCATACTTTGTAAATGAATGAGAAAATGAAATAAATTTTATTTTTCATTTTTTGTTTTCATCTCATATAGTTTGTACATCTAATAAATATTTTTAAACACGTATATACATATAATTTGAACTTTTTTTTTTTTTTTTTTTTTTGTCTCAAATTAGCCAATCTTTCAAGAAATCAATACAATAAAATACGATTTTAAAAAGTATCTTAACATCATTTTCAAACCGTGCCCTCCCTTCTTCACATGAAATTTCTGAACCACTTGATTATGCTTTCCGGTCAACTAAGACGATGTTATCCTTATCTAGCTAGGCCGGGGTAGAACAGCTTACCATGAACAAAGTTGGGACGTAATACGATTGAATGCTTTTTAATAATAATGTTGAACTGATCGTCATAAGGGAATACATATTTTATATATATATGAATTACACATGAATGTTTACACGTAAATGTATTATATAAATATTTGTGTGTATATATATATAAACGTGGACGGTACAAGTTGATTATATTGATGTGCAGAGACTAAGGGAAAGAGAGACTGGGGGGCTTAAGCCCCCCATCAACTTTTGATTTTTTAAAAAATAGCCCATGATTTTAATTAAATTTTCATAATAGTCCCCCCTAAAAATAAAAATTTGCTCATAATAACCCTATTATTGTCAATGATATTGTTATTAGCTCCCCCTAAGAAAAAGTTATGGCTTCATCACTGTTGATTTAATAATAGTATTTTTTTCTTGTTATATGACCGTTTGGACTTCAGAGCTTATCATTAGAAGATTGCTAATCTTGCCAATCAACAACTAGCTTCCCTTTGTTCAAAATATCACTTTCACATAACCCCATGATTAGAAACTAGGGATTGCCTTAATTAATGAAATTAAATTAGATAATCAAAAAATGCAAGTTGATTACCTATCCTAACAAGGAAAAAGACTATAGTAAAACATTTTCAGCTAGTCCTAGGAAACAAGAAAGAGAGAAAAGCAGATACTATGTCGGCCGGAGTTCTGGGATTGCCTCCGGGCGGGTTGGTGGACCTCCGGCCTTGAAAATTGGTCACAGAGCTCGTATCGTTGTGGGTTTTTTTTTAATTATTTTTATTTTTATTATTTTTATTTTTATGGCTGTGACTGTGTTTGGCAGGGTGTCTTTATTGGAGTAGATATGATGTCGTTTAGAGGATGTTTTCTAGACGGCTTAGAGGTGTTTTGTGACACTTTTCCTATCTGGTGGTTGTACTCTTTTGGGGTTTTGTTCCGAATGGTGATGGGCTTTTTGTGGAGGTGGTGGTTCCAACTTCGGACGTTGATGGTGGTAGTGCATGTGTTTCACGTTCCACTGTTTGAAGGCATCTCATCAGCTTTGCCACTTGTCCCCCAAAGCGTTCCTCCCACTCTGATGGCTTTCTTGTCCATTGCACTTTCATTGAAGGCTTGCAGCGATCATGCTTTAAGCTTTCATTTTTTTTTAATGTTTTAGTCTAATAAAGACGTTGATATTTCCGCCATATAGTTTTGGTATTTTCATTGTAATAATGGAGGTGGTTATTCCACCGTTTGAGTTTATTTTTGATCCACCAGATTTAGGTCTTACTGAGTTAGAAGTTCCGTTAGTTATAAGTCTTGGCGGAGATGTTTGTGGCATTGGTACTACACGCTACATGCTCTCGATGGATCAAAAGTTTTTATTGATTGTAGTGCTTTTAAAAAAAAACCTTATGTGTGCTCAAATTGATGTGTTGAAGAATTTTCCTGATATCGGGTCTCGTCTTATATCGTTTTCTCTGTACTTCATCAGAATTTACTGATGGAACTGATTTTTAGCAAGTGTTTTGTATTGTGTACCACTGGGTTATCTGCATTATATTTGGTGTTTGTAAAACTTTTTAATTGAATGAAATTTTACCAAGAGAGAGAGAGAGAAGAGAGAAAAAGATGAAGGAAAAAGACTTTAACTAGTCAACTTATATGTATAAGAAGGTGGCTCAAGATAAGAGGAAAATAGCTATACATTGCAATGGGTTTTGGCCACCAAATAATTTAATGCATGACCAAATTTACTATAAATAGCAATTTAATAATAAATAGCAATTTACTATAAATATGCAATTTATTACAATTACGTATTGTAATTACGAATGTTATTTACTATATTCTGTTGTAAAAGATTGTGTTGTTGTTGTTTTTTTTTTTTTTTTTTAAAGCCTATTTACTATAAAAAAAATTTAGGAGAAAGGAGTAAATAGCAGCTTTTAGTAAATAACTGAAGTAAATAGCATATTTTTAAAATATTTAGCGAAAACAACAGCAAATAGAAAATTTATATAAACAACAGTAACCAGTGAATTTACTAATGTAAATGCTAATTATCTCCTAAATTAATTATTTACCTAATAAATTTGTTATTTACTATTAATAAATTAAAAACCTGCCATTTTTACTTCATTTATTTATTAAAAACTTATATTATTCCAATCTTCGATATTTATAAAACTGGTTATCTACTTCTACTATTATTATTAACTTAAAAAAAAAAAAAAAAAAAAAAAAAAAACTACTTCAACTATCTACTGTGAATGTAAATATATACGTCTTTCTCGGTAGGCCGATGAGATACAGTTTACCAAATGCCCAAATTAATAGGCCCATCTTCTTGGGCGACAATTAGCCCAGTCCAGGAAAAGCCCAAGCCTGTTTGGGTCCTCTTTAGGCCCATTTTCATGGGCTCCAACACTAGCCCAGTCAGACACTCTCATATCCTGTTCTTCTCTTTCTTAGAAAATGGCGACCCTCTAAACCCTCTTAGAACCCTATCAATTTCATCTCCAAATCACAGAAAAATCCCCCATTTCTCTTCCATTTCGGAGCTCAAATCCTCTCTCTCCAATGGCTCTCTCGAAGCCAAACACATTCTTCATAACCCACCTCAAAACCCTGGCCAAACCCCCCCACCGCTGCCAACTCCCTCTCCCTCTCCGTCATCCTCCTCCGCCGCCGTCGTTCGTCTCCCTCCGCCTCCTCTCCTTCGCCACGCCGGAAGATGCCGCCGCCGAGCGCCGCCGCCGCAAGCGCCGCCTTCGCATCGAGCCGCCTCTCTCCTCCCTCCACCGCACCCGACAACAACAGCAACAGCAATCTCCATCTCCTCAGGCCCAGAAGCCCCACCAGAACCCCAACGCTCCGAAGCTTCCCGAACACGTATCGGCCCTAACAGGTAACCGCCTCAACCTCCACAACAAGATTCTCACTTTGATCCGCGAGAATGATCTAGAAGAAGCAGCTCTCTACACTCGTCACTCCATTTACTCCAATTGTCGACCCACCATTTTTACTGTCAATTCCGTGCTCAATGCTCTGCTCCGGCAATCGAAATACTCCGATCTCCTTTCGCTTCATCGGTTCATAACCCAAGCTGGTGTTGCCCCGAATATCATAACTCATAATCTAGTGTTTCAGACGTATTTGGATTGTCGAAAACCCGATACCGCCATGGAACATTACAAGCAGTTGATAAATGACGCTCCTTTTAACCCTAGTCCGACTACTTATAGGATTTTGGTTAAAGGGTTGGTTGATAATGGTAGATTGGAGAGGGCTTTGGAGTTGAAGGACGAAATGAGCGAGAAAGGATTCGCGCCCGATCCGTTTGTTTACCATTACTTGATGGTGGGTTGCGTGAGGAATTCGAATGCTGTCGGGGTTTTTGAGTTGTATGAGGAGTTGAAAGAGAAGTTGGGAGGGTTTGTGGAGGATGGGGTTGTGTATGGGAGCTTGATGAAAGGGTATTTCTTGAAGGGGATGGAGAAGGAGGCCATGGAGTGTTATGAGGAGGCTGTGGGGGAGAATTCGAGAGTGAAGCTAAGCACCGTGGCGTATAATTCCGTGCTGGATGCGTTGAGTAAGAACGGGAAGTTGGATGAGGCCCTGAAGCTGTTTGATAGGATGACAAAGGAGCATAACCCGCCGAGGCGTTTGGCGGTGAATTTGGGTAGCTTTAATGTGATAGCTGAGGGTTATTGTGGTCAAGGGAGGTTTGGGGATGCTATTGAGGTGTTCAGAAAGATGGGTGATTACAGGTGTAGTCCGGATACCTTATCTTTCAACGTTTTGATTGAGCAGTTATGCAACAATGGGATGTTGAGTGAAGCCGAGGAGCTTTATGGGGAAATGGGGGAGAAGGGAGTGAACCCGGATGAGTTCACGTTTGGTTTGTTGATGGATACTTGTTTTAAGGAGAGCAGGCCTGATAATGCTGCCGCATATTTCAGGAAAATGGTTGATTCAAAGTTGAGGCCTAGTTTAGCCGTCTACAATAGGTTGGTTGATGGTTTGGTCAAGGTTGGGAAGGTTGACGAAGCAAAATCGTTTTTTGATCTGATGGTGAAGAAGTTGAAGATGGACATTGCGAGCTATGAGTTTATAATGAAGGCGTTGAGCGAGTTAGGGAAACTGGATGAGGTACTTAATGTGGTCAACACATTGCTGGATGATGATGGAGTCGAGTTTACCGAGGAGTTGCAGGAGTTTGTTAAAGGCGAGCTTAGAAAGGAAGGGAGAGAGGACGATTTGGCAAAGCTTATTGAAGAGAAGGAAAGACAGAAAGCCGAAGCAAAGGCGAAGGAAGCAGAAGCAGCTGAAGCGGCAAAGAGAAGTGCAAGAGCTGCCGTGTCCTCTTTACTTCCTTCTAAGTTGTTTGGAAATAAGGAATCTGAGTCTGGTTCTGCAGATGCAAACGGAAATCCAAGTGCTGCAGAAGCTTCTCCCATGGAATTGTCTTCTTCTTTAGAATCGGATGAGGAAAAGATTAAAGGCGAGACTTCTGCTGACATGGAGGCCAGAACTGATGGTACAACCAGCCAAGTAACGGCATGAGCTTAATATTTCTGTGCGACAACTACTGCGACAGGTTCGCTCACTGGTATTGAATCTTCCTGTAGAAGAAGCAAGAATTTCGGAGTTACTAATCATATTTGTTTTTTTCAGACAACAATTCTCGTACAGTTGTACCTCATAGACTATCAATTCCCTTGTTTGGAAACAATTCGTATAATTCAGTGAATCAACGTCATGATATTATTATCTCTTGTTTGATATAAATCCAAATTACGGCGCCGATTGGCTAATTTGCTTCGAACATCAAGAACTCATCAATTCGATGTTTTACCATGTGATGCCTTGTATTTTCCTTGTGATTCTGTGAAATAATTCAACGCACTCATTTGGATCGTATGTTTGAACCAGAATTTTGGATTTAATTTTCGTAAAAGAAAACACCAAAAGAAAAAACAAAAGGTTTGAATTGTGAATATGAATCAATAATCCAAACAGAATTTGGATATTAACATCTTTTTCATACGACTTAGGATTGATCTGTCGTGAATATGTGATGGGTCACAAAAAAAAAAGTGATTAAAAAGATTGCCTCTGTTCAGGGTGACTATATATAAGAAGATGGCTCAACTTTATGAAAGTTTCATCTTCGTCGAAATGCGAGGATAAAAGACAAAAAGTCAACAAAGAGACTGTGAGCTTCTAGTCTTCAATGAAAAGCATGGTAGTTCGTGAGGTTTACCTAACAAATGATGAAGGAAGAAAGCCTGCTTATCATACAATTTATTTAAATATGAAGACTTCCAAACCTCAACAGTTTCGTTCTTTGTCGCTACAATCCAGGAGAAGGAAAAAAAGAAGAAGGGAGAGCTAAGAAAAGAAGTATACAGCACACACAGCAGTGTTCTTGACACACAAACTGTAAAAATGGCTTCAAAAATCATATTCGTCTCAGCTGCACAGATTTGGTATGCACACCCCAGTATCAGAATTCTGTTGTTCTTTCCATATTCTGCCTGTAACCCTTAGCTTCAGCTCCTTCCTATCACCGCCCGAGAAGAAGAGTGCCATATTTCGCTGGATAATAAGACCATCATGGCTATCTCTCACCTTTCGGTGGCTATCACGGATACTCCGTGGGGTGCCCTCCCATATCAGTTTCCTGCCATTACCTCCGACCTCGAGGCTATAGCTGTAGTTCCGAGCTTCATTCTCATCGCCCATGAACCGTAGAAATGCCATGTAAACAGGAGCCATTCCCAGCTGAAAGGCTTCAAAATGTAGGCAAAAGTATTGACCAAAACAATGGAAAACCTAACAAAGAAAAAACACAGGTGAACCCACAGATTCAGGTTAAAATATCGAGAAAGGAAGTTTGTAAACCAGGCTAAAATTGATCCTGCCACATCTTCTAATAGGCTACTAGCCGTCAAGGGGATGAGCTATCTCAAATAAATGCAAACCTTCTAGTAGCAACGAAATAACTCACTACTTCTCCAACAAAATAGACAAATCAATATTTAGGAAAACCAACAGAAATAGTTATCTACCATCTTGGTTAAGAAATTGGCCATGTTCTAAACTACATTCCTTGCGTCTGAACCAAGATGTTATCTGCTGCCGAAAGCAAAAGATAAAGGATAAAGAGAAATGATTTCATTTCAGCCTATATACATATATAATTATATATAATGTATTTATGTACGTTAGCAATAAGTTAAGGTTTATGGTTGTGAGCCTGCATAAGTAATGAGGATCATGTCGATGACCACAAGTAGGAAAGAAAGGGACCCAGAATAAGAACTTCATTAATATGAAAAGAAGTATTGACTTTTGTTACTTGGAAAAATGAAGAGGTTTACATCAGATCGCTTACGTGCCTATGTAAACTGATAACTTGTACAAATAATGCATTTTCCTTTTTCAAAAACTTGGACAATGCACTTTTAGAAAACATGAAAACGCGCTTTCAGCTATGGTCCACCTGAAAATATCCTTTTTGGCGGGGCAATCCAGAATCCTTATCTATCTATACGCATGACCGATTTGATGAGAACTTACTGCAATCAAAACTCCATAGATAGATGGTATGGACCATAACCAGACTAGGCGTATATGTATAAAATAATGTAGCTTTCAGCAGAATATCCAATCAAAACTCAAAATGCAAATATCAAGACTTACCGTGAGCATCCAAGTGGCATTCTCTACTTCCCGGGGATTAGACTTGACATAGCGATGGTTAAATGTGCAACCTGAATGCATATCTACCTTGTGATCATCTCTCAGATGAGCAACCAGGAAAGGGATATCCCCAACATGAGAGCACTCCGACCCGGCATATGGGCAGTTGTACGGTCTGAAGTTGCAAACTGACTCATGCTTAAGTTTGCTGTAGTAAGGAAATATTTCTGGGCATCCAAGGTTGTAATACTTGCAGGGCAATTCAAGTGACTCGGCAACTTTCTCAAGGGCTAAACACCTGATATCCCCAAGTTCCTGCCTACAAGTGGGACAACGGTTGTGTACCCTTGTTTTACAGGTGGAACACAGGGTGTGTCCATTGTGGCACTGCAAAGATAGTCACTTTCTTACAAACGAGAAAAGAAAAAAATTTACTTTTACAAGCACGTTGTGGATCTGACACAAAATTCACTTTTTCGTAACAAAATGTTGCACATAATTTTCTGACGCCAGCACATGCAGTGTTCAAACATCCAATCAAATAGGCAACCTCGATTCCACAATCTGACCCCGATCCAAGACACAATACTATGAAGAAAGAGATCAAACACAGGTTGACGAGAACGATAATGTCTAAAAATCGAAAACGTAATAAGCAGTACAAACAGAAGTTGAGGAAAACAACTTAAGACTCCAAGTTTAATAATTTCCAAATTTAATAATATCCTATTTAAAGTTCCTTAGTGCTAATGTAAAAACATGAAATTTCAGGTCTTACTACCAGAACTTAGCAGTGTTCTTGATAAAGAGCAGAGAAACAAATTTCTCTTACTGACCCAAGTGAAAGTTTTCACATTGCAACCACTGAAAAGAAAATGATTTATTTGCAAGATAAGATTTTTTTCCACCCTTTCAATCATTCGATTGATTCATTCCAGGCCCAGATTAGATCCATGAATTATTGAACATTTATCACTCATAAAAATCCCAACTTAAACGCTAATCACAACAATACCTACCAATTTTCTATTCTCAACCAAGTTGCATAAAGGAACTAAAAAACCCAAATTGGAAACTGAAAACCCCAAATGTATAAAAAAAATTCACCAAATTTCTCAAAACCCATTTCCGAAACCCAAAAAAATCTCGAAAGAAGCAAAGAAACAAAATCGGCAAACAACCAAACCTGGTGGATTGGGGGATACATGGAGTTGGTGCAGACGGGGCATTCGAGCAATTCGTGGACGCTGGTGGCGGGAGCAATGGCGGTGGGACCGGAGATGGCGGAATTGTTGGTGGCATTGCTCCGAGGCTTTGAAGAAGAGAAATCGGAGTGGTGTTGATGAGGATGAGGATGGGGATGGGGATGGGGATGGGGATGCAGTGTGTTATGGTGTTGATGGATCTCATCCTCGTCCAGACCATCAGAGTATGACACACATTCAATGCTATCAGCGTCCATTTCCTCTCTCGCAAAATTTCAAAAAAAAAAAAAAAATTCTTGATCGAATTCCCAAACTAAATCCCCAATATTGGGGATTTATTTAGGGTTTGGCTCTTTCTTTTCTCGGCTTTTTCTCGAAGTTTCCCACTTCTTCCGTTGAGCAGAGAAATTGATTCGGGAAAAAAGGAAAAGACGCGGGGGGAGGGGAGATGGTTCAATCGGATTCCCAGGAACCAAACAATCCCCTCTCTCTCTCTCCCTTTCTCTCTCTCTCTCTCTCTCCACAAAGAAGGAGGTTCTTTTCTTGGCTCCTTCCTCTTTCTCTCTCCTCTGTTTTCTCTATCTCTTTTTCTCTCTCTCTCTCTCTCCCCTCGAATGTGCAAATTGCGAAGGGGAAAGAGAGAGAGAGATAAGGATGACCGTTGATCTGAGTTTTCGATTGGAATAGAATTGACATCGGACGGTTAAAAGGCTTCCATTATTTATTTAATCTGGTTTTTGTTACGATTATAAAACTTCCTTTTCCTTTATTTCTTTCTTTCTTTTCTTCTCTTTTTCTTTTCTTTTTTTTTTTTTTTTCCTTGAAATTTCCTTTTCTTTTGAAGACGAGAAAGAAGTTTTCCTATAGGGGAGACAAATTAAAATTCTTCCTAAAATAGTAGAAAAGAAGACGGGATTATGTAAAAAAGGGAACATATAATTTATTTTTGTGACCAAACGAAGTTCAAAATAAATAATAATAATAATAATAATAGTATGAGATAGTGGAGCTTGAGTCTGGAAGGCAACATATTCGATCCGAAATTACATAAATATAACTATGTAACCTTTCAAGTAAAGAGGGGGAAAAAAAATACTAGCACTGTTAGTCTATAAACTTGTTAAAAATAAAAATTTAAAGACCAAATAACAACAAAAAAAATTTTTAGTTTAAAAATAAATCAATTTAAATTATACATCTTTTAATGAAGTCAAATATAAAATTACTTTTGAGTTATATCTTCAATTACAGACTTATAATTCAAGAATTAAAAGAGTTAATAATTCTTTCGAGAAGAAGAACAACAACAACGATTCCCACACCTCATTCCATCAGACAAGTGGTTCATACCCCAAGTATCTGGAGTATCTTTTCCACCGCCTAATTCTTATCTTGTTACTTATCCAATTCTAAATCTTGTTTGCTTATCTGGGGAAAAAGAAAAGAAAAGAAAAGAAAGGGGAAAAAAAAAAAAAAAGTCTTCTCTAGTAATATGTTTCCATAACCCAAAAATAAAAAATAAAAAAAAGTTTATCAGGGGAAAAAGTGGAACAAAAAACCGATTCACCTACTTACATAGTGCTACGAAAAGGAAAATAAAAATGTGTAAGGGAAAAGCACAAACTAGATTCATTATGGCAACACTCAAAGTATTTGAGAATATTTAAACCGTATTTCTTTTGATCTATTACAATTTAAATGTTGTTAAAAATTAAAAACAATATTAAGTAATTTGTTTCCATCGTTACTAAAATACCAACCCATTATGAAATGTGTACGTTAAGAATTCCACACAAGTATTTTGTTTACATAGTGATTTTCATTTTTATTTATCTTAGTATGAAATTTAAATAATAGACATGAAATCAGACATTAAATTACTGTCAAATTATACAAACAACCACTTTTGATTCAAAGTAAATATTGAGGAATGATTTAAAACGTTAAACTCTAGGCAAATTTCACAAAATTTTCTGCCGGGTTCCGAGTAATAACTGTGTTAATCAAACAAGGTGAATGATACCAGATCACCAAACTTTCACGTGAATCATTTTTAACTCATCAAGTGTATATTGAGCTGCTTCAATATGGTAGATCCTAATTTTAAGAGACACTTATCACATATGTTGGCCTACCTATATTTAATATATATATATATATATATAGGTACACGTTCTTCTTTTCAGTATTAAAAAAACAAAAACAAAAACAAAAACAAAACAAATAAAACAAATAAAACAAATAAACAAACATTATTATCGTCAGCAGTTAACAGATAATGGATTATAAAGCTTCGAGATCAACAGAATATTGACAAATTTTAGACATAACAAAACTCAAATCGATGATCTGATAAAAATGAAAACTCCAGATAAAGATCTAATCGACCACTATGTTACCACCAATATAAAGGTACACATTCTTGACCATTTTGCTTCTTTTTTTCTTTTCTTTTTTTTTTTTTTTTTTTTGCAGCACAGTTAAATCACTATTTGTTCCTTTGCATTTAAGCCATACCCACATAAATTAATAGCAAGACGACTGCAATGATAATCAGTATTATCAGGTGTAATTGCTAAGCTAGCTTATTATTATTATTATTATTATTATTATTATTATTATTATTGTTACTGTTATTTTAACCACAAAAAGGATATACTAATGATGACACGTGTTTTGTTTTGCTCTACATGATTACAGTGGCTTTTTCTTTCATTATTATTATTATTTTTTTTTGGGGGGGAGATAACAGTGGATAAGGCTTGCAAAACAGAGAGAGAGAGAGAGAGCAAATAAAAAAAAGAACCCCTCCAAAAAGAAGCTGTTATTCTTCATCCTTCTGTTGTTTTCTAAGGATATGAAGAGTGAAAAAATTAGAGCCTTAAAAATGACTTCAAATTCCAGTCTGTTTTCGAAGGTTTTGGGTGTCTCCATTTTTTTTCTTTTCCTTTGTAATGTTCAATTGTAAACCTGTCTGATACATCATCATCTGGGAATGAAGCCAAAACATTATGGGGCATTGTATAAATACAATGTATATTACATCAAATAAATATAAAAGTCTATTATGTACAACTACAGGCATGAGTAAACAAATAAATAACGTAAAAGATTACATGCTGGCAACAACAGAAGGCAGCTCCCGTTCCGCTTCAGGTTCGGCATCGGACTGTGCAACATAAATACAAAATCAATCTATAAATGTTCGAAGCTACTTATCCGAAAGTCCAGATTTACTTGGAAACAGAGAGATTAAAAACCCGGTAATAGTAGTAGTACTAATTCCAACACTTACCTCAGAATCCTTTAAATTATGTTCTGAAAGATATCTATCAAATGCGCCTTCTCCATAAAGGATTTTAGCGCCAAGAGAAGGGCCTTCCGATCCAACAGACTCTTCATCAACCACGACGGCATCGATTTTGTTGTCGGTGGTTCTTTCATCAGGTATCTGAAAAAAGCATTTCATGCACAGGAGAGTAAGATCTATAAGAATGACATCTTTTAGAATCTTTTAGGTTAGGGAGTCGGAAGAGAAAAAATGGCACACCTCATACATAGCATCCATCAATATATTCTCTAGAATAGACCTTAAGCCACGGGCACCAGTGTTCTTGGATATTGCTTTCCTAGCAACTAATCTTAAGGCACCTTCTGTGAAATGCAGCTTGACCTACAAGAATCAGAGTCGCAGACCAAGAAAGCCCGGGAAAGAATGAGAAGTGAAAGAAGAAACCTGACTAAGAAATGCTACAATTGAAAACATATGAATTGTGTGAAAAATGGATGACCTTGGAACTTTTAAGTTAGCGATGTGGGACTGAAGAGAATTACTTACACCGTTCATCCGGAACATTTTCTTGTATTGCTTCCCCAAGGCGTTTTTAGGCTCTGTCAGAACCTGTAAAACAGCTTTGCCATAAGAACACATACGAAACTGAACTGAGGACTTACAGAATCAATACTAGGCTGGAAATCACTCTAAAATGACGTTCCTTGGACACAAAATTGTTTCTCAAACTACAAACAAGTGGAGTATTCACCTGGACGAGTTGATTTTCTGTTAGAGCTGTCAAACTGACAAGGACAGGAAACCGCCCAACAAATTCGGGTATCAAACCGTATGCAATGAGATCACTGCTTTCAACCTGCCACAAATGATAATCCAAGGCATTCATTACTTATAATTTCTTGGGAAAGAAGGATGAAAAAAAAAAGAGCTACAAATTACCATCTATTTATCAACAATGGTGTAAATACTTACAGTCTCCAACAAAGATGAAGTAATTGCGGCATCTGTAACACCACCAGACCGCATGTTTGCACGTACTGGAGAACCAAATCCAATAGAAGAATCTTGACGTCTAAAAGAAGTGAAACAACTTTCAAGTTATAGAGGTCAGAGAGAGAGAGAGAGAGAGGCAAAGAAAATGATAAAATCAATGACAGGGATAACCTTTCTGAAATCGTTTTCTCCAAGTCAACAAAAGCACCTCCGCAAATGAAGAGAATATCCTTCGTGTCAATCTATAAGGAAAACAAGAAAATAATTTAAACTCTGTACACATGAAGCATCAAGCACTAACAAGCGTCGACTAACAGCAAAATTAATTTATGTTCAACGTGAGCAGATCTTCATGATTCACAAGTAAGACCAAGAAAATTCGATCTTCAGGTATGTCAAAATAACATATTAGATAACAGGAATGGATACAGTATAAATCAGTGTACGTCTACCTGAATATTTTCACCTCGAGGGTGCTTCCGTGCTCCCTTCTCAGGAACATTAACTACCTACATTTACAAAGAATTGCATTTATCAGAATGGAGTAACAGACTATTCATTCGACCAAATATGAATACAGAATCCATAGTAGTTAATCTATGCATCTAGCAGAAGATCATAATAGCCAAAGGGGGGGCCAATTGTTTGAGGCCACCTCAAGTACAGTGCGCCTACCACTTGTTTGTTTCAATAACATTACAACCAACAAATTTCATGTTGCAACTTGTAATTCATTTTGGTTTCTAGTAAACAAACACTTACCGTTCCTTCCAGCATCTTTAGTAATGCTTGTTGAACACCCTCTCCTGAAACATCTCTACTAATGTTGAGGCTTTCAGCCTGCAAAGCAGAAAAGTAGAAATCTAGCAAATTAATCGAAAGCGGCACGCACTCTTCTCCATGGATAAAGAAGGGGCAAGGGCTAAATAGACAGTTCTAGAAATAGGTATTTGAAGGGGAAAAAAATGGGAACCTTCTTGGTAATTTTGTCAACTTCGTCAATATAAACAATGCCTTGCTGTGCAGCAGCCACATTATAGTCAGCAGCCTGTGATATAAATGCAAATATAAAAACAGAAACTAAGATTATTGATCATAGGAAGTGCTTGTTCATACTAACTTCTTTAAATTTACGTACACATTTCCAAAGGTTAACAAATATTCAGAATAAATCAAGTATTTATGCATAAGGGGGATGAGAATATCAAGTACAATCACGTTATGAAGTTTGTAAAACTTGTAACTAAACAAGGCTTGGAGAAGTATACCATTAGGAGTTTGTATAGTATAGACTCCACATCTTCCCCCACATATCCTGCCTGCACAAAACCAATACAGAAAAGGGTAATCAGTACAATGTAAAAATTTGAGCTACATATGTAAGACAAACTGATCATCAACTTGCCTGAGTCAGTGTTGTTGAATCGGCAATTACAAAGGGCACATTCACATACCGCGCCAAGGTTTTGGCAAGTAATGTCTTCCCTGTCCTTGAAACGGCATTAAGGGAGAAGAAGTGAGAGGAGTTACTAAAAGGAGCAAAAAAATTATCAAGCAAGGAAACATATAAAAACTATAATATTGACTTTGATCTTTTGAAAACTTGAAAGGGAGAACAGCTTATCATATAAGACTGCCTAGAACTCAGAATAGAGTGAAAATCTGGCATAAATTATATATTAGCGTAATAATATTGTAAAGTTATAATGAATAGAACACTAAGCAAAAATTCAAATCAAGGACATTACAAAGTTACCTGAGCCTGTTGGTCCCATCAGGAGAATGTTACTTTTCTCAAGTTCTACTCTATTATCATCAACTGAACCAGCTTTTTGGTTACCAGACTCTTCTGTGGACCTAACTTCCCCAACAACGGTAAACAGATAAAAACCACAATTATCTCCTAAGAAGCAAAAGAAAGTACATAGATTAAGTACACTTAACTTATTAGCACAGTGAGAACATTGAACTGACCACTTATGTAGCACCTCGTGATAAATCCTCTTATAATGATTGTAAACCGCCACAGAAAGCACCTGAACAAGGAAGACCAATCATCCACACAACGTAAATAACAATTCATCATAGTGTTGAGTATGTGGAGCCTAATTATTGCCGTGACAAAGTGCAGATTGAACTTTGCAATATGGGGGTTGTAAAGATGGGCAGTAGGCCCCTACCCACCGTGCAACAGCTAAAACTAGACGTAGTTCTCGCAGTCAGGGTGAACCATTTATTGCTCTTGGTAATAAAGGATAATGTGTCTAATTGATACGCATCTAAATTCAATCTTTTTTCCACTTTCTCAAGCATAATCTTCATCATTAACATAAATTACAAGGAAAAGAAACATTAAAAAACCATCCCAAAGAGCCACTTTCTTCTTATGAACAATTTCACACATTTTTCCCAACATTGCAAACTACATTTCTAATTGCATTATCTCCATAAATGGGAAGTAGAAAATTGATACTAACTAAACCACACAAAGTCTAAAAAGTTCACCTTTTTGGCCCTCTCTTGCCCAATCACAAACTTGTCAAGCCCTTTGCAAATTTCCTTCGGCGTTGGGAAACTACTCCCCAAATTGGATCCTCCCCAGCAACCGTCCTTCGAATTCGACCCGAATCCACCAACAGAACCCGAATTCGAACCACCGCCTCCTCCTCCTCCTCCTCCTCCGCCGCCGCCTCCGCGGACCAAATTCGTTATCGGACCTTGCCGGACGACGATCCCATCGCCGGACCAGACCTCCGGCGGGTCCCCATACGAGCTAAAGATACCATTTTGCTCCTTAATTCCCGATTTCCCGGCCCAATTCCCGCCGTTGGAAAGCAGGGAGCCCTTGTCGACGAAGTCGCCGCGGAGAGAGACGGGCTTGAAGGAGGTGAAACTGTAGGGAGTGTGCGCGAAGAGGTCGTCGCCTTTGGTGCGGTTCGTGCAGTGAGAACTCGCCGTCGTCCGACCTGGGCTGGAGAGGAAGTACCTGAATTGGGACACCGCGAACGACGCCGTTTCCTTGGAGGGCTTCGATCTGAGCGCGGCCGCCATTGAAACAGTTGGAAGAATTTTCCCGGGAAAGGAAAGGAAAGGAAAGGAAGCGAAACGAAGCTAGGTGAGTTAGGCGAGAAAAGTGGATATTTTGGAGGTCATATAGAGGTCAAAATTGGATATTTTTGGGGAAACCTGAGTGTGAAATCGACTGGATTTGCCCTAGATTTTTATGGTACGCGAATTTTGAAGAAAAATTTTAAGATTTCGAAGAAGAAGACGACGATAAGCAGAGCTTTTCTTTTTCTTCTTTTTTTTTTCAAATAAAAAATTAGAACGGAATAGTTGGAGATATTTTAGCAGAAGGTAAGACTCACGACAAGAAGTTGAGTGTTTGATTGGTTTTTTTGATGAAAAACGAAAGCAAAATATCGACATGTCGTTTTCTTGACTAAAACTTTTCTGTCGTTTACTTAGAAACGACATGTTGTATTCATTTTTAAAGTACAGAAAGACAGTTATGAAGTATTATCTTTCTTCAAGTATAATCCTAATTCATAATGGAAGTTTCCATACTTCAAATAGTTTAAAATCATGTTATTTAATTAATGTAATTTTGTAAAAATATACCGAATTATGAAATTCTTTCTCTCCCACTTCTCTCACAAAGGTAAATCTTATGCCCGCTAGACAAGAGAAGAGAATAGTTGTTTATTACAATTTCTGTAACAACAACAACAATAACAGTGATTTGAACAAGATAAGAATAACAATGCAAGCACTTATCTGTGAAGCTGTTAATGTACGGGTGGCAATACAAGTTAATATATTGTGTTAGTACCACTTTGCTTATTAATCCTGTTAAAACTAAAAGGATGTCAATTCAAACAAGTACAATTTATACTTGCATGCAAGAAAAATTTCAACCCAAACATAACCCATTTATTAATCGTGTTAATTTATTAACCCACATAATCTATTTAAATTAATAATTAATACAACAATGATATATATTCAACATAATTGAATATTCTCTCTATCTCCATCTCTTTCTTTCTCAATATATCGTTTTTAAGATTGAGGTCGTCTCACAAGTTAATCACTTTTTTATACTCAATACATCGTTCTTATATCGTTATTTAATATAATTATTAAAAAAAAAAAAGACATCATTCGTTTATCTTTATATAGTATTTTTCATATCTCGTTTGTTTTATTTCGTCTTTTATCGCTCTCTTGTTGTATGTGTTTGTCATGGTTACCCAATCCATAGCAATTAGGTACAGTTTTCTTGTAAGATCATAATGGTACTCACTGTATTTAAACATCTAAATATGCTCAAACACCTAAGAAAGTTAGTGACTGTTTATTTGGGTCTCTAATTTATTTTTACAAGTAGCAATTATTAGGTTGGTTCTTCCACCAATTCACCAATGCTGCTTTACGTGATTTAAAACTTGATAAAAGCAATTGTTCAGAAGTCTACATCAAAAAGGGGGGGAAAAATCTACCTCACCCTATATAAAGTGTTGGGAGTATTTGAGCCCCACATCAATCAGTCATAGAAGAAGCGCACATCTAACCAAGTATACAAGGGGCAACCATTTCCCTCTTAAAACATTGCATACAATAGTTACTTTGTGTTAAATGGAAAATGATTCAAGTGTTATTTGAAAGAGGCATGATTACTTTAGATTCATCAGAAAGAGTTACAAAATTATAGTAAAATTATATGTTCAATCATCGTATCTTTAAAATCGATATAGATTATAATCTAAAAAAAGGTTAGTTTTTTGTAATTATGATTCTTCTCATTTTTATACTTGTATCTTTTTATCAATACATTAAAAATGAGATATGTGTCTATTAACATTAAATATGATTTTCTTTCTTTTTCTTCCCTACTGAATTTAGCATTTTCTTCTTCAATACCAATTTGCATCCTGTTGGAACGTTGGCTTTCGTAAACATATTCAACATTCAAGTACTCGTAAAGATTCAGAGACTTCTAAAATGTAGGTTTTAGTATAGGGATAAGAGTGAATGTAGCATCACTTACTTTAAAATAACAACAACAGAAACTATAGAGAATCATTAAATTACATTTTATACAACAAAAAATTAACACCAAAAGTTTAATCTAAAGAAAGAAACCGAAGATATTATTACACTAGATTACCAATTACCGTAGAAAAAAAAAAAATCAGGCTGGCATTTATCAATGCAATCATTACCTCAACAAAATTTTAATGGATCGGATTTTCAAAAAAAAAAAAACAAAAAAAGAAAAGCATGAATGTGACAAACTTTCTGATCTGGATAGACGGACACAAGACTAGGCACATAATCATAAGCTTCATAGAAAAACTGGTAAATGCGGGTCTTCTTAATTACCTTCCTGTTGTTGGTATCGTTCTTGTTCGAAAGATCATACAATATCAGCTGCTACCAAGCATAAGATCCTATTCGGTTTACGCTGCTTTCTACCATAAGAGTTTGATCTCTCCAAACCCCACAGAAGCCCCATATCTTTGGAGGAATCACTCTGAACATCCTAGTCCACCACGGCCCATTATTATCATCATTTTCCAACTACCAAAAATTACATCAGATCGGATCCGGATATCTAAATTGCTCTAAGAATGCAAGTAATTAAAGCTAGTGAGTTTCCATTCCACTTAACGAGTCGAACGCGGTCGTAACAAGGTTTACTAACAGCCGGTATATCCACTATCTCCCGCACTTGCTCTAAGAATGCAAACAAGGCTTGAATACCGAAATTCCAAATTAGCCCTGTATACCAACCAGTAGAACCCTTTTTCCCAAGTCAAGTAGATATCCTGGCACTGTAAATATGGACTGGGCTAAGCGGGCTAGCCCAATGCCCGTATTTTTGACCCTAGGGCGGGCTGGGCCTTACTCGGCATCTTTTTATTTTTCCTTTATTTATTTATTTTTTTTGAAAAGCCCGTTTACCCGGTCTGATTTTAAGCATATCGGGATTTCGGGCCAGACTTATAATTTCAAAATTCGGACTTGCTTAACTCGGCCCGGCCTAATTTTCCCTTTTCGCCCTTAAAAGACAGGCCGGGCCACCCAAATTTCTAGGTGGTTTTTGACTTGTCTCCAAGAATCACTTCCTTTTGTGAATAATTACAAATTTAGCAACCCATATACCACCGGCGATCCTAATAATCTTTTCATTCTTTCCTATATTGTTGGAAAACACAGGCTCTTCACTCTAATAAGAAAATCATAAAAACAGAAGTGTAATGTAATAATTTTAAAAGGAGCAATTAACAAGTCAAAATTTCAATTAAAGTACTTGGCAAATTTATTTAAAAAAAGAAAATAAAAGTTTCCTAAATGATGCCCAAGACCAAATCATGCATCCTAAGAAGAAGAGACTAATGGATGAACCGAAACCTGGCTCTCCACATAATCAAGAACATTAAATCTATAATCTACTTGTTTAGCCTGCACGCTAACCAGTTTCTTAAGTTGCTGAGATCTCTGACTCAGGCTTTCTCCGGAGATGGCGGGGTGCTCATACAAAATTAGCTCTTTGCATTCATCGTAATAAACGAGCAATTGATCCTTCCAAATGCCGCACAACCAGGGCTCGTAGATGCGGTACGCCATACTGATTGTGAACAGCTTGGTCCAAGGCTCTTCCGTATCGCTCATCATCACCCAAAAGTCACGGTTGTGTAGCGCGACGAGCGATCGTCTCCACTTAGCCAGCCTAAACGTGTCGCTAATTTTCTTCAAAGGCGGCGCAGGTAGCTCGAAGAATTCCTCATCGCGCAAATTGAATGAAAAAATAACCTCTTTTTGTTCGTCCCGAGCATTTGTGTACCAATGCAAGGCTCCGTTCAAGGCAACCGGCGCAGTACTTGGATCGACAGGTGTGTACACAGATAGATCTCTTATCAGTTGCCTCCAAGAATTACTACTTTGGGTGAATACTTGAATTTCTATTTGTTGCTTTTCCCCAAGTTCATATCTAACCAACTTGTAGTCCTTGTTATGATCATCATATCCGAATCCCATAATCACATAATTCGGCGGGCCAACGATTCGAGGAATCAAAGTCATCGGTTTCGGAAGATACCTGAACTCTTTGGTTGTCGGGTTCCATAGAACTGTCTTCGTGCCGTCCTCGGAAACACGAGCGCAAACTAGTCCATTGCACGATCCTAGCATAGCAATTCCGCTCCGCCGATACGGGGACTTGTTGTTCTTCATGTGCGAGATGTCTAGATTTTCCATTCTCGATTCGCCGCGCAGCAACCAAGTGTAGTAGTTTTCTTTCGCCAACATTTGTTCAACTCCAAGGATGCAGAGTTGGTTCTCGGAGTCATCATGATGACGAGACCGGTCGAAGGCCATCGAGTTGGAGTAGGAGGCGATCGAGTTGGAGCCCGAAGCGCCGAGAGACCTGGTTGATACTGGTTGATTTTCCTTTGTAATTTGCTGGTGGTGGGAAAGTAGAGATCCCATACTTGAAAAAAGTCCTATCGATATTTTGAAGGAGAAAGTCTAACCCTAATAAGATCTCTTATCTTATAATAGATAAAGTAATGCAACTAAGGAACTGAATCGTACTTTATATTCGGAAACTATCCCTGCGCCTGTATTTTTTATTATTTAAGATAAATATTCTAAATCATAAGAATATAGCGAATAAACAACAAAGCAAACTAATATCTTTAGGGAAAAAAAAAATTAGAAATTATTCTCATCTATATATCTAAATTTATCTTCTTAAAATTTTAAAATTTTAACTTTAACTATTGAATTTTGAATTAATCACACTTATCCCTGAAAGAAAAAAGAAAATTAAGTGATGTTATGTGGTTTTTTTCTGTAGTTTTTAAAATTGTTCTCATCTATATATCTAAATTTTATAATCACTCTACTCTATCTCTTAAATTTTGAAACTCCTACTTTACCTATTGAATTTTGAATTAGTCATACTTATCCCGATAAAAGGGAAAAAAGTTAAATAATGTCATGTGATATTTTTCCGTTTATTTAATTTAAATGGTTTAGTAAGCTAATTTATCCGATATGTCATCTAAATTTCGAAAAAACAATAAAATATATTCATACTAATGCACAAGTGGTAAAGAGATATTTGTCTTGCAATAAAATCGTTACACAGAAATAGGCATTAGTCTCTCACATAGAGTTTGGAATTAGTCGCATATTAGCTTATGATTACAATTTGGGGCAATGCTAATTTTTCTCGTAAATTAAGTCAACTTAGATCAACCCGTGATCTCAAACATAAACTAATTTTCTTTGTCTCTTCTGTCACTTACTTTTGATGTGGATAGATCGAAACTAGATATGACACATTCAGTGACAGATCCAGGATTTGAATTCAGTGAGGGCACAATTGGAGACCAAATTTTTCAAGGTTAAGTATAAATGCTCTTCGAACATCATCTCAAATATTTGGATTATAATCCAAAATAGGAATTCTTAGCCCAGGATCCGCTGGAAGATTTGTAGGGTCAAATTCCTTTTTGCTTGATTTTGCATTATAATTTGTTTCTCCCAGTTAAAATTGGTGACTCTAATTTCCTTTTGTAATCAAAATACCTCAACATAACTGTTTCACAAAATTCAAACGATAAGTTTAATCACATTATGGTAACATAAAACGTATCCTAAAAAATAAAAATAAAAATAAGAGAACATTCTAAAACTATTGACATGAATACAAAAAACAAAATACAATTCAAAAATTGAAACTACTTTTTAATATCAGAAAGTAGTTCACATTAAAGATTAAAGCTTTTAATTTTTAATAAAAATATACAATAAAGTTAAGGCATAATCTTTGTATCCAAAACGATAAATAGATAGATATGATAACAAAATAAAGAACTTTTAAAATTTTTTAAAAATAAATCTAATCTTTTTAGAATGATATTATATATATATATATATATATATATTTATAGTTAAAGGAAATAAGGGCATTAAAAAAAATAGAAAATACATGAGTAGGGATCTCAAGGAAAGTTCCCCAAATGCAAGCCAAAAAAAAAAAAGCCCATCTAAAATGATAAATTAGGCAAATCATTCAAAGAGACGGAGGAGTGAAGACAACAGAGAAAGGACAATGGAGCAGCGAGCAGAAAAGGAGCAAACAAAGAAAAAAAAAAGAAAAGAAGTGAAAAGAAAATACGGGGACTGAGAAACGAAAAGAACAAAATATAAGAATATGAAAAGACTGCTGATTTTGATTTTTTTTTTTTAAGTAAAATAAAAAATGTGCTTGGGATACTAGGTTCATCGGTTTACTCAACTAAAATTACAAAAAAAAAAATCCAACAAAAATTATTAAAAAGACCAAATTAGTTGGGGCACAAATGAAAATTCACTTAAAATTGGCATTTAGTTTTTTTTTTTTTTTTTTTTTTTTTTTTCTCAGTGGGGCATGTGCCCCCACTGGTCGCAACGTACATCCATCCCTGAACACATCATAAAGAAAGTTCAAAGACATACCAACACTTCCCAAGCTTCGTAGGTTTTTCCGTCTCCTTGATGCGAAAATGCAAGCAAATAAAGAGAATAGATTTTACAACCTTCTTTTTTCTTTTTTTTTTTTTTGAGGAATATAGCCTTCAATTTTTAATTGCCTAATTTGAACAAAACACAACGCTTGACAAATATCCCGTTCCTTTCCATGTTTTTTTGGAAACAAGTAAAAAAATTTCCTTTTAAGTCCTACACCAAATCTTTGACTTCCAAGTTCACGTCCATCAAGTCGATCAATTTAATTTTTGTTCAAGAATTACTACTTTTGTTGCGTCATTGGATATTTAGCAATCTTATGACTCTACTAGTGTTGTAGAATCGAATGCAGAAATCGATTTCCGGTACTAATCTTAAATCCATCTCTCGAAAAGATCTTGTAACGCCTTAAAGCAGAATTAAGAAGTAGAAATTTTGCAAGAAACTCGAAACACTACTCTACTCAAGCTCTCCTCATAATTATGAGACATAAAGAACAGCTTTAATAACAATACCAAACAAAAAAACAAAAAACTCAAAAAGGCAAACTTTTAATCATTCTTATATTGCTTTTAGGGCCAAAACATAATCTAGGTAGTGAAGAAAATCGCTTAATCACTAACTGAAATCAATTCCAAAGACGGGAATAAAAATTGAGTACCAATGAAAATTTCAACTTAGAATTATTTAAATAAAAAGAAAAAAATAACAAATTAAAAAAATGAAAAGCTTCCTATAAATGACTCAACATTAAAATAGAGCATGCCTTCTGAGTAGAAGAGACTATCAGATGGACTGAAATGAGGCTCTCCACATAATCAAGAGCATCAAATCTAAAATAAACATATTTAGACATGCTAAGTTTCTTAAACACCTTAGACCGCTCACTCTTGCTTCGTCGCCGAAAACAAGAAGTTGATCCTTCCAAATTTTGCACAACTAGGGCTCGTAGACGTCATATGACAAATTGATCATGAATAGCTTAGTCCAAGACTCCTTGGTTGTGGATTCCGTTGGACTATTTTCGTGCCGTCCTCGTTAACACGAGCGGCATAGTACAAATTTTGAAAAAGTAAAAATTTAGGATTCGCATTTAAATTAAATAGTTGTGAAATAATTTTCGAAAAACTGAAAATTTATTATTTGCATTTGAATTTAATAGTTATAAAATAGTATAACATTCAAATTCATGCAATCCAATAATTCTACAACCAAATGTATATTGGAAAACAAATATTGTATTTGAAAAAAACATCAAATTGAATAAGTAATCGAAAGTAATGTTTAAGAATTGATGCCAATTATAAATTTTAAAACGACCTAACGGTTTAAGTTTCAAAGGTGAATGTTAATTAGGATGGAAACGAAATTGTGCCATTGTCATATAAAATTGCAATGCATAAAAAAAAATAAAAATAAAAAGGGAGAAGGAGGAAAATAGTATTTTTTGAAGGGAGTATAAAAAATAAAAAAATAAAAAGGAAGAATGAGGAAAATAGCATTTTTGAAGGGAATATCAATAAATTATAGCATAAATTTTAAACATAGTATTAAATAACATAATCAAATTTATGATTGCATCATACCAAAAAAAAACCCATCCTCTTTACTCTTCTCTCTCTCTAATATGAAACTATATACATAAATTTGTTGTTAAAAAATAATCGTAAGTCCGAAATTTTTTATAAAGTCCAAAGAAACCTAAGGGTTTACAAAAAAAAATATATGCTATAATTTATCATTTTTTGAAAAACATGTTATAAACTTCAAAGATACTTATAAAATATGCTATTTGCTACAATTTACCCCAAAAAAAAAATCTAGATTTTAATGTGCAAACTGAAAAGTTAGACTCAAATCTGCTGAAGCAAGAGAAATATGTATTTTACTGTAGAATAATCACTAACTGAGTACTAATATTTAAGTTCTTTTGAACTTCAATATATATATATATATATATATATATTCTTTTGCAGTTAATTGATCGTTCCTTCTATTTAAATTTTTCTTAAAAGTTCAAATTTAAAATTTCTGCACACTGAAGATAAAATTTCGAAACACAAATCTCTTTGAGTGATAAAGATTATCTTGGATTCTCTCTCTCTCTCTCTCTCTCTCTCTCTCTCTCTCTCTCAAGAATTCTCGTTTCTATTGAGAAAAAGGATATTATCTTGTAAATTCAAACTTACTATATAAGTATATAATATTTTTGAATATCTTCTAAGCTTATATATTTTGAAAAAAAAAAAATGTTAAAATCTTTTTAAAAAAAAGTAGTTGTATGCATAGGCACCAATAATTCTACACCAAACTCTACCAGGCTGGTTCAAGACAGGGAGTAGATGTTTAATAGAAAACGACGTGTGGTTAAAAGTTGCTGTTCTTTTATAGAAAACGACATGTAGTAAGCAGTTATGGACAAGAAAATTGTGTCGTGTACATACAATTGCATATATTCACAAAAGATCAACAAATTTACCCAATCTTCAACGAGTTTGAATAAATCGATAGAAATTTTTCACCAAGGGACTATTTAATTTGCAAAGTTAAAGAAACTTCTTGTTGTATTGTTGAATAATCACTATATTAGATTAATCCGGCGAAAGCAACAAGACAAATTTAACCTTAAAAGATGTAAAACAAAACTCTCAAACAAAGCAAAAACATTTCCTAAGTAGAAGAAACTGTCGGATTGACTGAAACCAGGCTCTCAACATAGTCAAGAGCTTGAAATGAATAGCTCGCCCTGGGCTCAAATTTCCTAAGCTCCTTAATTACCTTAACTTTCTCACCAGATCTCTTTCCGGAGATTTTGGGGTGCTCATATGAAAAAAGCGTCTGATCAGCACAAAGAAGAACTCGGTCCCTCCAAACTGCAAACAAACCGCACCAGGGGAAGGTGTAGGAGGGAATGTCGATTTTAAACAACTTAGTCCAAGACTTTTCTGTGTTGCTAAACAACCAAATATTGTAGTCTTCAAGTGCAACTAGCGATTCTCTCCAATTGGCAAATTTAAACCTGAAAAGATGAGATTCGTTTTCTTGAGGTGGTGTAGCTAGCGTGTAAAATTTCTCCTCATGCAAATCGAACGACAACACACAAGACTTCGACATCTTCTCATCCCATCCCAACCAGTGCAAGGATCCATTCACGGCAACCGCTGGAAGACCTTGAACTACAAACGTCGAGACCAAACCATGTCTCACTTGTCTCCAAGAATTACTGCTTTTGGTGAATACTTGATCTCCTTCAATATCTAGCAAAAATCTATCAATTCGAACCAACTTGTAATCCTTCTTATGGCGGTCAAATCCAAAACCCATAGGTACAGATGAATGCTTGTGAAAATTACTTTTATTTTCCAAGGGCATTATTGGTTCTGGAAGAACCCTAGACTCCTTGGTTGCAGGGTTCAATAGGACCATTTTCGTGCCATTCTCGGAAAGACTAAGACAAACTAAACCGTTGCATGATCCCACGATTTTAACTGCATACTTATGTATCAAGGAACGATCGGTCAGGTGGTATGATATGTCAAATTTTTCTACAGTTGATTCGTTGCAAAGCAACAATGTGTCCTGGTAGTAACTTGCAAACCCTAGTTGTAGTTTCTCGTCGGCACACACAAGGATAGAAAGTCGGTTGGTAACGGAGTGGTGATGAAGGTGGCTAGCAATCAAACTGGAGTCGTTGGTGATGAGAGCTAACCATCTTTTTGAGACACTCTTAAATCTCATAAGAGATTTCACGGGTAATTTCGACAGAATCACTACCACAATTTCTTCAGCTAAAGGAGCTAACCATCCTTCGGGTATCGCCTCCATAGCTGTTGGCTGTTGTTGCATTGTTGGATCAGATCTTTTTCATTACGGCTATAAACATGGTGAAGTTGCTGTTGGAAAAAGGCACTAATTATGAAAGTTGCTTCTATCTTTAGCCGGCAAGATTTCCCTACCAGATTTTAACAAAGATAAAAAATAAAAACAGAGAGAGAGAGAGAGAGATGAAGAAGAAGAAGAAGAAGAAGGAGAAGAAGAGAGAGAGAGAGAGAGAGAGAGAGCTTCAGCGTGTAATTATATAAACATAAATTTCAAGATTATCTAAATTTCAAATTCGATTGTGATAATATTGAGGATACATACAACTATTTTTATAGCTTAGTTAGAATGCTAATGCTTAGATAATACTACTTCCTTGCATTTAAATTCAAATATTAAAATATTAAAATTTAAACCCAACCCATAAATGAATATATGTTGCTATCAAAATATTTTTTCCCGTCTTTTTTTTTCCGCCTTTTAATTTAAGCCAATTCCAATTGGAGAGGGTTTTTTTATTTTTATTTTTATTTTTATTTTCATACCAATAAGAGAAAAATAGAAGAACTAAAGGGTATTTATGTAAATATAGAATATTGTGAGGGGTAATTTAGGTAGAAATTTTTTTATTAATAGCAGTTTTGGAATGGGATGATCACTCCACTGGTTCACTTTAGTAACGACTCTTTAACTATTTTGGTGGGATAACAACTCCGTAGGGATAGAGATACTAATCCATAGAACTATACATTCCTAACACTCGTCCACATCGCTTTTTGCCTTCTTCACCAATCAAACGACTCCTGACCAACGGCGGAACCAGCCTATTTAAAGGATAAAAGTTTTTACAGGGACTTACAGATAATCAATTTTTAGTGGGACAGATGCGATAAATGTAAAGTTTCAAGAGGCACAACTGAAAAAATAAATAAATAAACCATTCGGCCATGGGAGGCTCCACCCCCACCCCTGACCCCTCAACTTCTTTCTTTTCTTTCTGACTCCTATGGGTGCAATTACTCGTCTACATGGTTATTACAAACTCACTATGGGATGGAATTCCATCCAATCTTCTAAATCTGTATAGACTGATTTAAAAGAACTCTTCTTGCAGAATAGAAATGGAAATTCCTCATTTTTTATGTCATTTTGATGGAGGAAGAATACTACTACTAGCTTGGTTTAGTATTTTTGTTAAAGTTTTGTTATTTCATTTAAATGTCCTCGCTTTATTTCAGTGTCATTTTGGTTATTGTTAGTAAAGCTCGTTACTTTATTTTAGTGTCGTTTTAGTTATTGTTAGTAAGGCTATATAAGCCTAAGGTAGGAAGTGTAATGGAGATTATTGAATATTGAATATTGAAATAAGAGTATTGGTTTTTCCTCTCCATTTTGGGGGTTTTCCCTTTGGTCATGGATTTGGCTTGAGTTCTTCCCAATTCCGCTGCATCACATTTTAGTGCTACTGATTTAACATTGTGTTTCAAATAACTAATCAGATTTACTGGCCAATTTGAATATGCCACAAATCATAACACCATCCATCTATAAAACTAACCAGAATGTCTTAAGAAACTAAGAAAGTACAAAATCTGTTTGATAGACCAAAATCAGGCTGTTAGAATAAAATGACATAATGTGAAACTGAGGCAGTTGCACATACACAAACAGAGATGCAAAAGATTCACGAAAACAAAGATCAACGGGTGTCGAAAAGGCATCATTAAGCAGTAGGAAGATTAACAAAACCTATCACAAGTAACCTAGCAATCTGATTCGCAGTTTTCACCATAGCAATGCTACTATAAAGGAAATTATCTTCTTGAATTTTATATCTTGTGACAACAAGTGTTTCTACAAAAATGATTTTTTTTTTTTTTTTTCCAGTTCTCACACATAAAGCAAACGCTGAGCAACCAACAAGTTCATTAAACATGAAACGAAATTTACCTCCACTAGAAAGTTTCAATTCAACTGCAAATGACAGATAATCAAGGTATGTCCTTGTCTTCTTCCTTCATCTTCTTCTCCCACCTGCGCTTCTTGTAATCGAGCAACATCTCCGGCATCTTCTCCATCAATCTTGCAGTGTTCTCCCGCTTCTCCGCGGCTATCCTGTCGTGCTTGTGCCCTTTCCTCTTGGTCCTCATCTCCTTCCTCTCTGGATCATAAGGCCAATCTTCCCCAGCTAGCAGTACCTCCTTGCGAAGCCGAGCCCGTTGACGCGCACTTATACCGAGCGGCTTCCACGCCCCCAAGTGCCAGTATCCCCAAACCCCTTTAGACAATTCATCCTTGTACTTCACTAACTTCTCACGCCATGGGTACTGGTACTCCCCAATCGCCTTCACCGCAGATTTTGCAGCTTTCCCTGCCATTGCTGGACTTTTACCCTCAAAAGGGTCTCTGCCAGCCCAAACACAACAACCAGAATATGAACATATATATACACACACATACACACGTAGACATATATATGATATCATAAACCAATGAAGGAAAAACTCAGATTTCTAGAACAAACAAGAAAATCATCAATACTCAATAGGCCCAATTCTAAGTCCTGATAATTTCGGAATTTTAGGGATTTTTTTGAGCGTGAAATCAGAATGACAAAAAGAGATTTCATCAGACTTAGAAATGAAATAAAGAAAGGAAACACCAATTGAATAGGGAAATTTCGGATTAAGGCCATTCAAGAGAGAAAACCCTAACCTCAAAATTTCTATTTGGCTGCAGAAATGGGCCTTCTACTCGGTGGTGAAGCAAGCAAAGACAGAAATGTGCCTCCGTGAGTAGAGAGAGTGGGAGAGGCAGAGTAGAAACAGAGAGAGAGAGAGAGAGAGACAGAGAGAGGAAGAAGAAAGGGGCTAAAGAAAGAAAAAAAACGAGGGCTAAAAATGAATGAGAGGGCGAAAGGCCAAAGGGCAGGAAAACAAAAATGTTTACAACCATTGGATGAATTATGGAGGGTTGGATTTACATGAAAAATAACCCCCAAAAAAAAAAGTAAATAACTTTTTTATCATAAATGATTGAAACAGATAAAGGTTTTGAAAATACTTAAAATAAATATAAAAAAAATTATTACAATTTCTTTTAACAAAAAAAAGGTAACTAAAATTTGATTTACTAACAATACCTAATGAATTAGCTATTTATTACAAATATGATTTAAAATCATGTTATTTATTTTATCTAGAATCGTAAAAATGTTATTTATTATAGTTTTTTAAATTTCTGACCTAACTCTTGGGCCAAAGTCCTAAATCCCAGCCCACCTTGGTCTGTTATAGAGGGCGAGGTCGACTCGTAGGTCAAGGAGATGGACCATGAGCCAGTCCATTTGACCCGTTTCATATTTACTCAAGATATGAGCATGTAGAGAAGTCTAGAGAAATTTGGTTATATTGGCATTGGCAACTTCAAAGGAAGAAATTTATCCAAAGAAGAGAAAAAAAAAAAAAAAAAAAAACTTCATGAAAAGAAGATTTTACTAGTTCAATAACTTCAGTTAAGCAGTTCTGTATTAGTGCATCAACGGATCTAAAACAGGGTTTCAGAAAAAGAAGTACAGAAAATCATCTTCTTTCCAGAATAAATACGGTACAATTTCTCCTGGAGAATTGCTGTTAAAAAGGGTAAGAACCTTCCGCTTCTGCAGAAGCTAAACATGAAGAAACGAATAAATCCCTCTCACTATGCATAGCTTCCAATCCCACCTCCCCCGTTTGATAAAGTTTTTCTACTTTTCACAAGCATGGAAAAAACGGTGCACTTTCGGCCTCCGAATGACTCCTACAACTCCTACAATTGTTGATCAAGCCACATTTCATCTTGGGGTCCCTCTACTTTGAGCTGCATGCATTTGGTGCTGCCATCATACCATCAACATGAACAGATTAGAAGCTCGGAAAATTAACAAACTCTCAAGACCAACAAAGCAAGGAAAATGGAACGAATTATGAGGGTAAAAAGGAAACAAAACTTGAGCCAAAACTCAAAAAGAACGTGGCATCTGCTTGTGCTTTAAAAAGTAAAGAACAAATGTTGAGTGAGAAAAAGTTTATGAAATAACCTGAGACGCATATGATGAACTTTCCGCGAGGAACTTCAGAAACTCTTGCTTCTTTCTGTCGAATTTAAACTTTGCATTGTCCAGTAAAGCTTGTTCTCTCTTAGTATCTTCCACCATCTTTTCTTTCTTCCATTTCAACTCCTGGATTTGCCTCTCAGTTCCAAGATAGCTTTCAGGTAGGCCTGAGACAACCGATGGTTTGGGAAATCTCACATCAACGTCTTGCCTACATCAGATAGGTAATGTGATCAAACAATGACCACGGTTCATGCCATCAAAATTTTATAGACCGAGCAAGTAGAGAATAGGATTCAAACATGAGATATAAGCGGGAAAAAATTTAATTTTCATTGTTGTTAAAAAGGTTCTTACCGATTACCAAGGGAGAAGACACCAGTAGCTCGAATCATTCCTCCATCTAAAGAAAGGGCTCCATCACTTATACAAGGCAGTGCATTCAGCATTTCCGCCCTTGTTTTATAGACTTGTAAACGAGAGAAAAGATTATAAAACAGAGTCTCCCTAAGCCCATGCCCATTGGCTGTGACACAAAATAAGTTTGCGGTGTCAACATTGATCATATTTACAGCAAAGCCAAGAAAGCCAGGTGGACACTCTCCATTAGCTAATCTCGGCTTTAGAAGATCAAGCCTCCTTTGAGGGTCGTCAGATACAAAGTCGCCAGCATATGGTCTGTGGAAGTAAGAAGAAATAGCAATCTGAATGCACAGCCAAAATACAAAATTTATACTGACAGTTTTTTCTTTTTTTGGCTGAAATGATACTAACAGATATTGCCTTTAAAGAGGAGGTGTTTTAGACTCATGCCTTAAATTTTCAAGACAGACAACTGTAAATCTTCCTTCCAAAGCCCTTCCGATAGAAGCACCAAGGCCATGAAGACCAGTACTCTTATTTATGCAGCCTTCTTTGTCATATATTTCTAGAGCTTTGACACCTTCATAAGTCTTACAGACAATTGCCAATATATTCTCGATTCCCAAGTACTCGGAGAAAAGCCTGCATTTCAAGGTCAGCAAAACACATCAAGTAGCAATTCAAGGCCGCCCCTCCGTTAACGTGCCCCATAGATAAAATTTTAAGTACCCTGGATATTTAAAAGCATACCTTGTCCAGGTTTCATTTCAAAGTACTGGATATCAAGTGAAAGTCCCACAACAATAATACAATACAGTTGATACTAGGATTGGAGAAAAGCAACCAGGAAATGAAGATACAAAGAAAATGACAAGTCACCTTACCTACTAAGATTATCATCATCAACTTTGCCAAGCGTAGCAACAATACCTAGCAAATCCTTGGTCAGTGTCAGATGAGAAGCCTGAGTACCGTGACGAGCTTTAAGCTGGCATAAAATGCCTGCAGCAGACTTTTCATGTTGCAAAATCTGTTCATGAATTTCCTCCTCACTTTGACGGTGGGAGCGGTCCTCATTCTCGATTGTAGTTGCGCTTGATGAATGGTACTTGCCCAAAGTAACTGAAAGGAAACTTTTGAGCGGATAATTATACAAGAAAAAGAGATGCAAGAGCATAGAAAAGTTTGTAAAGTGAAAAGAGTCAGTCAAATGTCATGCCTTAAAAGCTGAACCTCTAGTTCCTTAAAAAGCAAACCTTTTGAGTAATCTAAAATACCAAGTGTAAATTTAGTTCTTTGAGTTTCTAGCTTGCATGAACATCATTAACTTTCTACCACGAAAACCATGCAAGAGGCCGAAAATTCACAGCAAGAATGCAAACACAGGTGCAATGGGCGGATTCACAAGACAGGTTTCACATTACAGCCAAGTCCATATTAGTAAAAAGAATTAAAAGAAAAGAAATAGACTATACCTTGCAAATCAAGAATAGAGTCATCTAATTTGTTTTTCTGGGACTTGAGAAATTTTATGTTGTCCTCATGCTGCTTTATTTTCATTCCTATCGTATGAAGATCATCTTGAAGTCTCTGCAAAGATTATATCAGTGCAACGTTAATGCTAGTTGTCTATATTGACGATCAACCAAAGTTAGTCGAAATGACAACCTCAAAAGGATAACGATAATGACCGACACAAACGAACAACCAAATTTAAATCCAGAGTTAAGAAAAATTATTAAAAATCGGAGAAACGGGTTTTTGGCACCACCTTAGAGTAGTGGATGATAGATTCTGCCTGTTGAAACCCTCCATTTTGTGGGTCGTCCTTTACTACTACTATACTAGTCGCATTCGGATCCACTTGCATCAATGATGCTGGTTCTTGCATAGCTACTGAGTTTGCATGAATGTGAAGCTGAAGAGAAAAGATTGCTTTAGTGTTTCCATGTACCCTCCCACAGTATAAACACAAGGTATACAATAAAACAAAACGAGGAAAAGAAAATTGAAATTGGAAAAAACAAAAACCTTCTATAGAAGTATGTGCAACACAACTTGATACTTTCAGATTTGTTCTGATTCGCATCACACACATAAAGTCAGAAAAGTACCGAATACCCAAGTTCGAGAAATAACAAGAACTTCAACACAAAATAAGTAAAATAAACAAATCAATAAAAACAAACCTTCAACTACAAATTGAGCCAAAGGGAAGGAAAAAAAAAAAAAAAACCAAATTGTTTTTTTTAGAAGAAAGAAACCTAAATAAATAAAGCGTGCATTAGAATGTTAAACCTATTTCACATTTGCTACAAAACCTTCTAAAATGTTCTGGTAAACGAAAATGCACAACTATCATTTTTTTTTTCTTTTGCACAAATTTCTGAAAACTCAACTGTTCAAAAAGGTATATATACATATTAAATAAAATAGAAAATTCGGGGACTGCATTATTTAAAAAAAAATGGAGCTAAACCCACTCTTTCGAAGCCACTAAAAGAAAGAAAAACCAGAAAATTTTAACACACAACTCGATTGTAATTCGTTTTCCTGGGAAATTAAAGCATTAGAAACCAAGAAAAGGAGAAGAAGGACATGCATTGGAATTACCAAATCACTCACGCTCAATTCGGTAGCCAAGACAGCGCGTTGACAAAAACAACAAACGAAAAAACACAATTTTTTTAAAAAAAGTCCAGAATGAGGAGTTTTATTATCGGCCATTTCTGACATTTTCCGGGAAACAAACAGATGGAAAAGGGGGAATTTTTAAGAGGGATTCGCTCACCTGGTTGTTGTTAGGTTGAAACATTGCCGAGTTGACTCAGTACCTGCGGCGTTTTCTTTTTCACTGTTGTGTTTCTGAGGTGGAATCTCACTCCATATATAGGGGCCGTCAGCAATATATAGAGACCAGAATGAGAATCTCTGCAAAAGTGCAACAACACTGAAGTACGCGTCGTCACCTTAAAACTCGACCTTACAACATTGATTTAATGTATGAATATATATATTAATAATGGCGACAATTAGTCACCGTTCCCCAAAAAAATAATTGATTCCCAAACGTTAAACGACATGTTCTGATTAATTGATAAAAGCTAAGCGAAGGATAAACACTCATTAAAACGACATGCCCTCTCCATAAAACATTCAGTTTCAACGACACAGTTGAAAGCTAGAAACGACATGTCGCTTTTACGAAGCCGACTGTAGAAGATTAGGTACGACATAATTTTGGAATGAGAAAAGGGACAAACTTTAAATGAAAACGTCATGTTGCTTTTATATTTTTCCTTCATTGAATATTTTGTCGCTTATTCTTTTTTTCTTTTTATTTCTTTTTTTTTTTTTTTTGGTAGCTCATTCGGTTCAAAAAACTGCAGCAGTTTTTTTTTTTTTTTTGAAACTAAAAAAAAAAAAAAGACTGCAGCAGTTAATCTGAATGAATATGTTTTTAGATTTCAACAAAGGGCAAAAACTTTACGACTTAAAACCATAAGTAATAAGTAAACAACTCCCCTTAAGGCTTCAAAAACAGCTAAACGAAGCAAACGTTCTTTTTAGAACCAACGACAGTAAAATCTAAGTGTACATTGCTCCATAAGATCAAAAGGTTACTTACCTTAAACAAATCAAAAACAAAATAAAACACCTCGTTTTGATATACAAGTCATCAACAAACATAATGTCATCACACATCAATAGCCTCTGGTGAAAAGCTAGATGTTTAATGTAAGTGACTATTTCCATATGCTTCTATTAACAAGTCATTTTTTAGAATAATATATACAAATAAAAAGATATAAACATATAAACATATATATATATATATATATGTGCGTAGTGTTGTACCTAAAGCAGGGATATAACAAAAAATTACTGAAATTTTAACTACGTTTCTCTACTAAACGTTCAACATGCGTGGAGCTGTTTCCTGTGTAGGTTCCATTCCAAGCTCCGAGTAGCTTCTTAGTATAGGTTCAACCTCGTCCAAGAACTTGAAAACCTTCTTCTTCTTCTTCTCAAACTTCTTCAAAATTTTCTTACGGGTTTTCATTCCTGCCCCAATACGCTGGTTAAGGGTTCCTAACTGTGATTTCTTTTCCACTAGCTGCTTCACATTTTCTCGTGAAACAGACTCGCTCTCCGCCATGACAACTTGAAAGCATATTCCAGGTTCCCTTAAGAACATATAACTTTGTCACTTTAAGAGCAAATTTTCAAACACCGACGGATCGGAGAGAAGGAAGGACAGATTCAGAGAGAGAGAGATACATACCCAGTTCCATAAGTAACTCTGCCGTTTTCTTTCAAAATTCCGCCATCTAAAGAAACAGCACCATGTTTTACACAAGCACGTGCAGCTAACATTTCTACCCTGGTTCGATAGACTTGGAGCTGACCAAAAAGACAATAGAATAACGTCTCTCGAAGACCATGGCCTGAGTTTGTCTTTGTTTGCAGCTGATCAACGTCTAGATCAATCATGTTGACTGCATATCCCAAAAAACCCATCGGTGTGGTTCCGTCGTGCATAAAAGGAACTGGTAAGGGCAGCCTCTTCTGAGCACCACTACACTCAAACCCACCTTCGTAAGGACTGCAAAATGATAACGACGTGCCATGAGACGAGTTCAGACGAATTCCCTCAGATGTTATATTTCCTTTTCTTATGATCTGAACCCTAGCATACATATAAGTGCATATATGTGTATATATAGACGAAAGCTTCAATCCTAGTGTAGGACTGGTCATAAAGGATCAAAGATTAATTCTACACACACACATATAAAAAACTAACACAAACAACTATTCCAGTTCCTATATTGACAAACTTTTTTTTTTTTTTTTTTTTTAAGAATTATATTGATAAAATTTAAACTAAAGCAATCAGGGAAGATTTTAAATAACCTTATGTCTTCAAGGCACAAAATCATATAGCGACCCTTTATGGATTTCAAAATTTCAGCTCCTGCTGCATGTTGAGCATCGCTAGAATCAACTTCATTTCGTGTGTACTTCTCGAAAACATTTGCAGCCTCAAGAGATCTAGCGACAACTGCAAGCATTTGATCTGCTCCCAAGTATTCTGACAATATCCTAAAAACAAGATACAAACACAAGTTAAGACGGAAGAGAAAGGGAGGAAAGCAAGACAAAATTATATTTTAAATTTGAAAATGGGAAAAAAGACGTCAAGTGTTTCACCTGCTCAGCTGACTGGAACCGACTCTACCAAGAAGAGCGACCACTCCAATTAAACCTTTCATCAAATGGTCCTTAGGATCTTGGAATCGAACTCTTCTAGAAATATTGCAGAGAACAGCAGCGGCAGAGTTATCTGTCCTTTCTATTTCCACCATCAGTTCCTCTTTAGTGTAAAAGCAATTCAAGAAACTTCGTTGACAAAGTCCAAGAAACTCTGAATATCACAAAACAATACAATGTCTATGAATATTTATTTATTTTCAAGTACACAATCTAAACATGCCAGAGTACAACACACTGTCAGACTACCAGACAAACAAGACAATGCCTAGGCAACAAAGAAAAGGGTGTATGGACCTAAAAGGCCGAGTAAGAGGGTACGTGTATGCCTTCTAACATGACGAGCATTAATTTATAGCCAACTTGGCCAAGCCAATTCTTAGCTAGGGCAGTTTTTAACAATGACGTCAATCAGTTAACATTGAAAAGCAGTAGATGTGATAGTCAGAACCTTGTAACTCTTTCATATTTTGCTCAAGTTTTTCTTTCTCCTCTACAAGAGCATCAAGGCGTTTTTCCAATTTTCCGATCGATATACCCACTTTAACCACATCATCTTCAAGTCCCTGCAGAAAGAAGCTCAAGAAACTCAAAATGCAACATGAGGAACATATACCAAGGTCAGATCAAATCATCCCTAAAAAGAAAACTAATAAACCGTGGAACTCAAAATCGGTAGCTGGACCTTTAAAAAAAAAAAAAAAGGTAACTGGTACAGATCTCGACTTTACTAATGAATGAACTACAATGTTGGACTTTTCCAATTGCCAAGGTATAAACTGCACATATCTACTTTTTAAAGTAATTTAAAGATAATATATATTGTTGTACCTGTCTCCTAAGCTCAATGGACGTGATAAATTCTTTTCCTACTTGCTTAAGAGAAGATGAGCCCTGAAGAAGCAAGACATTTCCATCCGAAGGCAAAGATGGAGTTAACAGTGGCACCGCGGGTTTCACCAAATGAACCTGAACAAAGTTTGACAATCATCACATAAAGGCAGAAAGGTGACAACAAAAATAAACAACAAAATTTATAATTAAAAAATGAAGCTTCTGCAAAGTATTCAAACCTTGACAGGCAGATTCAGATTTGAATGACGAGAATGGCAAGCTGAGAAACAAAAGCTTCCCTCTCTCTGAGGTAGGGGAATGGCAGGAACAGTGCAGCATCCATGCTTGAATGTATACCGGATAGACTCTACTGCATCATGCGAATCGGCCTTTATTGTAAGCATATGTGATTGGCCACTTTTCTCTTCGTCATGGATAGTATCATCAACAACACCCTTGGAGTTCACAATTTCAAAAACCATATTTTCTAGTACAGAACCAGCTTGAAGAACCTCAGGTACCTGACAACAATCATATTAATTATGAGGAGGAAAATTACAGCAAGGAAAATATAAACAATAATTCATCCAAAAAATAAAGACAGAACTGAACAAGAGCATCACCTTCGTTACAAGTCTCAGTTCCCTTCTCTCAATTTGAAACTCTTGCTTGACAAAAACTTCCTTGTCCGATGAAACTGAGAATGATACTGCACAAGACAGGTAATTTGAAATCAAGATGTATAACTTGTATCATAAACTTTATACCATAAGCAAATGCATACATACGGAAACAAAATATAGGGAATTTGCTACTTATTCATTTATGAAGACTATTATCAAGCTCTTGCTAAATCGTTTCAAATGCAACTCCGAGATTTAATTTTAATATCCTGATGCTAAAGAGAAATTCACAGCAAGAATTATACACAAAAAAATCTGAGTTCACGAATTGAAGTAGATAACCTTCAAAGCATATGTGTATCATTTAATTGAATCAGACAAATCTCTAACACATATAACTTGATACTGGAACAAGAATAGGTTTTAGATGATACTAATCTTCGTAAAATCCATGCCTCAAGAGCTCTACACGAAACGTGCATACCCTTTTTTCCATAACCAGCTGTTACTTTCAGGAGGCCACTAAGGTCGATGCGTCCACAATTATCCACCTATATTGAAAGTTTTTCGTCAGGATGATGTATCTATTTTGCCTTAATAATAAAAAAAGTTTGCACAAAAAAAATAGATAATTAAAAATAAATAAATTGATGATTGCTTCTAATTTCTTCCAAGAAAACCTAGTCAGAAAGGTTATGTGACTGCTTAGTATGAAGCAAATACACATGCTGATAATAATTAAGGAAACAACATGCCAATGAAATCATCTTAGCAGATCCGAAAAGATCCCATTTCTTAAATATCTAATGATGCCACATTTAGGTTTCAAAAGAACAAACTTCATAGACATTTATCAGCATTTGCATAAAAACGACAATTTAAGTGTCACCGTAACCACCGAAGCATATAATCAAATCTCATTGTGACACTTCTATTGTCGTCTTCATCTTCCTAGGTACACTCATGTTGTCTGCTCATTTACTAATGTATAGAGATTATAAAAATAGAAATGAAACAAACAAACAAATAAATCTTCAATAAATCTCTAAATCATGCTTTCAAAATCACTTCATAACAGAATAATTGCACAAGAAAACTTATACTGACACAGACCTTACGCTTCGTCCCTTTTTGATCTAGTATCTCAAACCCCTTCAAATTCAATTGAACTTCCGAGTCCACCATTACATGATTGCCATATGCATCAAACATCTGGAGAAAAAGAATGGTAGAATTAGATTGTTTGCAAGTAAAACCTTATCAGCAACGTTGCAGTCACCAGGTTTGTATCAGTTAACCAAGAAATTTATCATGCAAAAGTTATCATGCAAGAGTCTGTGAATTGTTATGTCAATAGCACAATTGAATTGATATACCTCTAATTCAAGCTCTTTAATGATGCAACCAGGAAACAGTTGGCTAGCTGAAATTGTTGGCTGGGCTCTAACAACTTGCGTACATCCAGGATTAACTGATTATTAAAAAGAAAAAGGTAAATTGAATTATGTACAAAGAATAATGTCAGTAAATATCAAGACATGAAAACTTTAAGCTTATATCCATGTTTTGCTTTAAGTTAACACAATACCAAGACAAGGGATGGAGACGGAGAATAACCCATCCGGGCTAGATATGACACAAGTAGCTTCATACACAGGCCGAATCTGGTCCAAGTTCCTGCTTTCAATTAATAAGCCCTGAAAACATACAAAAACTTGACAGATGCACAAATACACCCCAAGGCAATTTCCATTTTTATGTAAATGCAAGTACAATATAAATGACCTGCAAAATTTACTGAGGAAACAAGAAATCATACGTAAACTATACCTTAACTTTCAGTTCCATTCCAGAAGTTGAAATTTCTGTCTTATAATCTTTTACATGAAAAAGTACACCCTGTTTTGCTTGGAACTTGACCAGAACTTGCGTGTTAGGTGTAAAACGAGTTCGATTGTCATAAATGTCATAACATGCGATAGCAACAGGTTCAGAACATGAACCAACCCTGTCATAGAAGATCATCAAACAAATAAAATCAAATTAAGAGAGAAAAGGTACATCAACCAGACATGTGAGTGCAACAAATTAAAGAATTTTGAAAGGGGGCATTCCATATGCAATTATTAATGACCTCAGTTAAGTTCATATAATATTACTCTCTGCAAACTAGAAAATGTACTACGGGAAATTATAAAAGAACAGTTTAATCTTAAAAGTGAGGTACCCCAAGCTAAACGGCCGACTCCTGCTATTTCTCGAAAGTTGCCACTTTCTGATCTTGGAAGAGGCATTAACCACAACTTTTTTAACCAAAGTTTTGCAACTTGAATCAATCTGAAAAAATGAAATGACAGACACAAAGATGTCACATGATGAGGAACAAATGAAAGTCCAATGATTTTCAGAAGACACTGATAAATTGGTGTCTAGGCGAACCACTTACAAGAGAGAATGAAAACGTATAGACACCCACTTTTTGAAACAAATTTGGGAACTTGTTTCCAAGTTGGAATATGTACATGCCGTGGATTCCTTTATGAGAAGAAGACGGGGCACGCACAGAATAAATGTGATCCAAGTTCCCATCATCTCTGTTTTGGCCCTTGAACTTGACTTCTAAAGACATATCTATTTTACATCTGGAAATATTTTTCTGGTCCAGATCTTTAGGGTCACTCTGAGGGACATAATTAGCAGGCCGGACAACTGCCAGAACTTCCTTGGGTGGAGCTTTTCCAGCATCAGCAATCGCAGGCAATTCCTGAAAAAAGGGGCACTACCATGAACTAGATAGTTTCTGATTTCATAACTAAGAAGATAGAGAAAACTAGCATTCAGTCCCATCCAAGGTTCTTTTATTCCTGGTCTTTAAAAATGAAATCATTTCTCAATTCTAACACTTTATCCATTTTCTTTCTGTTACTTCAAATAAGTCCCTTATAATAAAGGGGACAAATAATGGAAAAACACTAACCTCCCCATCAACCTCCAATTCTTGACATTCTTTTGTGCTTAGCAAGTCAATTGTAGAAGGAGATTTCTGACGCTGCTTTTCCACTAAGTTTTTCCACTGAATACTATCAATAGATATGCACTGCCATTAACAGCTCAGATATTAAGCATATAAAAAAAGCGTGCTCATTTTCACTCAAAAAAAAAACACAAAAAAAAATAAAAAAAGTTTATTGGAAACCTTTCCAGAGTCAATAACGCTAACGGGAATGGACAAGGAGCTTCGCTTATCCAGACTAGTCTCCCCGTTAACTTCAGTGAGAATGCACCCATTCTGATCTGGTATACCTAGTGGCCTTTTTCATCCCAAAGCAACACAGAATAATTTAATGAGAAAGTACTTGAGCAATCAAGAAAAAGACAAATAAATTAGAGTACACACATAGTAAATATACCTGCATATAATCCGTGCTTCTCCTGTTAGGAAAGGCACGAAAAAATATTAGGATATTTATCTTGACCAAAATTCTTGCATTGCACAAGACCAGTTTGAGTGTTAACAAGGCATAATACTTACCACCAGCATCACCTTCAAAACCTCCAAGCAAAAAGTACTCTAGTGTTGCATAGACGTTATTATTATGAACACCAGCGCATGCTCCCTTCAGAATTTTTACTTTTTGGCCAGATTTCCAGGTTTTTCCTTTCCTTTTCAGAACTTTATGAACTCTCATAACTAGAATTTAACAATGAAACAATAAAAATTATTAACTGATACCAGATACAATCAGATCAAAAGACATAAATATGGGGACAAAAACAAAAATTAAGATAATTATAACATATACTATTCATTTTGATGCAAAGTGGAAAATCAAGATGTTTATCCTTTCATGCATACCATTAGATGAAATTCCTATTTCTTTGCTTTTCACAGGGCTGACAACAATAACTGGTTGATCTTCACCGTGATCAACTTCTTCGTCATACTGCATGTGCATCTGAAGAACCCAATCTTGATATTCTTTTTCTAGTTGCAAAGGGCTCAACAACTTTCCATCTCTAGAAACTTTAATATCTACTCCTGAAAACTAAAAATGTTAGATTAAGAAAAATAATTTTTTACAAATAAAAATAAAAATGGATTTTAAATGAAAAAAACCCATGTTCAAGTGGACGGGACATTACCTTTTTCATTCTCACGAAGGTTACTGCCAAAGTTCTTCAGAGCAATGGTAAAAGGATTATGATGTGCTAGATCCGTCTGTACACGGTAATGCATGTTCTTATTAATTGCACCATGCAAGGTGCACCATCCAAATTGGTGGAGTTATAGTCCAAATTTTCTATAGCTCTTTATTCGTCTTTCCTTGGTTTTAGATCATTATAATATTTTCCTACTGAAAATGCTTTTTACACACAAAAGGAACTATTTGCTTGACAGTTTTACTCCTGTCATTCCAACTTGAAAATGTGTAGCAAATAGAACATGATACAGAGAGAGAGAGACAGACAGACAGACAGACAGATTTCTAAAATTCTTATAGAGAAAGATATCAACATTAAGACTTGCCTTAGATGGTGTTGGATTCATGCCGGCATCGGTATCTGCAACCACGACCTATTTTTATCAGTACAAGCCATAGAGAGAAATTCTCAAACCACGTAATTTGCCTGATGAGGAGCAGATATTTAACAACTCTAGAAAACTAAAAAAAACAAAATAAAAACAAAAAAACTGCACCAGCTTACCAATGAAGCATTTAACTCGAGAACAACAACTCTTCAACATATGTGCCTTATTTCCCTTTTTGTGCCTTAGATCCATTAAAGGAACTGATGCCTGTAAAAAGGTTAAGTAGACATTAAAATGAAAGAAATTACCATATTATTCGATGATAATTACAGGTGTAAAGTAAATATCTAGGAATTGCAAACATTGGTTACATAGACGTGTGTTTCATTCAGTACAGAAGATATGATTATAGTTGAAGATATAGTTATAGACAAAAAGTTAGATAACACTTCTTCATTTCAAGCAATGACTAATTTGATTCTAAACTTCAAAAAGGCTTCCTCAAAGTTGGTTTCAAGACGTCATCATATATGAAAAGAATGATATGATCAAAAACCTACCCAGCGAGCATCTGGAAGAAGACGACCAAGCCGCCGAATAGAAACACGGCTAAAGGTATCATATTTTTCAGTAATTTGGTGTCCATCAGCTCTTAGCTTCTCCAAAATCTTCTCAATACTCTCTTTTCCCTGAAACATACAAGTTCCTAAACTTCCAAACTATATGTTGGAAAAGAAAAGAATTTCATACTAATCTTACCTCAACAATAGGGAAATAAACAAACTTCAGCCTTGCATGGGCTTCTTCACATGATGTTGCTCCTGAAACATTTCAAGTTGAGAAATTAAAGAGCACTTGAAGTAGCTAAAAGCAAGGAACTCGAAACTGTGAAGACAAGTAAAGTATAGACAATGCCATTTTCTGGGAAAAAAACAAGAAATAGCTCTTGAAGAAGTCATAGTCACTTACTACAACTTTCGGTTACACACTTTTGCTTTAATGAGAATTGAAGGTGTAAAACAAAATCAGGTCCATTGCAAGAATGCAAATTTGTAGTTGCAATTTCCCCACCTTCAATTTCAGCAAGATCAATTCCATTGACCTGAGATATCACAGAGAAAACTCAAAGGCTTTCGAGTTGTTGAAAGTCATATTGCATTTTTCAAGATATTGCTGAAGCCAAAGAACTAAATACCAGAAAGGAGAGAATTATAAGTCTGATAATCAAAAGGATGCTCGTGAAATCACACAGATAAGATTGTAATAATCGAAAATTTTACTTAGATCTGACAGGAACATGCATACTCATGAGAACACACTTTTTTATTTCATTTTTATGTTATATCTTTCGTCCCTTTTTCCAAGATTGATGTTGTAGTTACACACAGGGACTGCAATCAGATCATCAAGAAGCCAAGCAGAACTTTGCATATAATTTGATAAAAATTAAAAATAAAAATTGCACTCATTTCAGTAGATTTCAAGGCATCGACCAAACATACCGAAATAAAAAGAAACTATTTGGTTACCAAGGGAGTCAAACACAAAGGTATCATACAAATCAAATGATATTATCTGGAAAAATAATGGAGAAGATAATAGACCTGAAACTCTACTGGTGTAACGGTCTTTCCTGTGTTGGACATCTCATCACACTGCAAGCCCAAGGAATAGAATGCAAAAGTAAGAATATTGCAATAGAGAAAATAGAGAAAAACTCCTGTTTCATAAAATATGCAAGAGAAAATAATGCACTTTTGGTACTTATCAAATTCGAAAACTACAGAGTCTTAGAAATTAACATCTACATGTTGTATAATTAGAACAAAAGCTACACTGTGGGTATATTTTCCAATGACAATGCTAAGACCTCCATGCAAAGCCAAGCGCCATGAGATATGCATCCCATCAAATTTGGAAGGGAAAAAAAAGACTGACAAACAGTACAGTAAAGTGCAAACCTGAATATACGGGAAGTAAATGTCCTTTAGCCAGCACTGAAGTTTAATTGTGTCCAAACTTTTGATCTTAGGATCAAAAATTTCAACCTGTCAAGTTTTTTTTTTTTTTTTTTTCAGAACTGAAGAATTACAAACTAGTTTAAGGTTCACAAAAACCAAAGAATTATAGGAACACAGCAAGGCATATCAATGTCTATAATCAAGGGAGCCAAGGAAAGAAAGTTTGGAAACACAATTCCCAAAGGGGTATCTAACGAGTCAATAATCACTCAAAAAGATTAAAGTTAGTTTTCAAAAGGAAAATAAGGGTGGACAAGGGTGGGAAAAGCATGAATAATCATTTGGTATATGTCACACAGATGCAATACTCTTACCTTTGTAAAGCTTCCGTGTGGTGCTTCCGCAATTTCTTCTTGTAAAGGATCTCTAATACCACCATCAGTCTAAAACAAAAAAGGCATAGTTAGCGTCTGCTTCAACAACAATGAACCGTTGTGTAGTTGCTTCACAAACAACAAAAAGTAATCTAGGAGGAAGGAAAAAAAAAGAAGGAAGAAAAGAGATTGAGAGAGAGAAGAGCAACATTCACTCCTCAGGACCATAAACTGCCAATGCTTTTCTCCTCCATTACCTTCCAAGTAAGCTCAGAACCAGAACTGTTGAGTAAGGCCTCTCTCTCAAGATGTAGAATATACACCTTCTTGGATTTCTTTGTTTTAGATGAAACTACAGCATACCTGAAATATGGGAGTGAAAACAAATGTGAAAATGACTGGCTTGCGAAAATTCAACAGGAGAGCGCACATGGAAGTGGGATAGAATCATAATTGGGATCATACTCATACCTCCCTAAGTGCATAGATGCAATAGGTCCTCCATATCCAAATATGCCAAAAAAAGGCTGCATAATTCCGCAGAACGGCTCATAACATAAACAAAACAACAAACGTAATCATCATAATAAGAAGACAAATTCAAGTAGTTTACCTTAAGGAATGGAGGTTTGCCACCTATTGCTTGTTCCTTCGAAGATCTGTGTAGTGAGGCACCCATTTTTCCCCTATAGAAAATGCATGGTAGTGTTAGGAATCGAGATTGTGATAACATTACACATTAGCTAGATTAGAATACATTATACACGTGATATATTCTCTGTTAGTTAGATTAGCTATTAGATGTACGGAATATTTAAGCCCTGTCTGTACAGTTTACAATTCGATCAAATGAAAAATCGTTATCAATGAGTTCTTTGAAGTGTGGAACTCTTTCTCTCTCTTTCATCTACTTAGCTTACAAGGAGACAATATTTAAGAAACATGCTTGCATTGCTTACAGCCTCTTGGAAGTATTCAAATACATTCTTGTCCAGAAATCACACGTCTTGAGAAATTGACAATTTTTCCAACGATCTCGCCAAACATATTACAAAATTCGCCTATCGCCATGTCATTATTCTATATCGAAGGAGAACGATAAAATACAAAATGTGATAACTAAAAAGGAAAAGGCAAAGAAAACTGCTAGGACATACCACTTTACTATAGAATTTTCATCGCTTCCATCCATGCCAGGACCAGAGTCAAAGATTGAAATCCTATCCTTTAAAACATCCACCCTGAAAATTGAAAACAAAGTTGCATGTATGTCAGAGAAAACAGAGCTTTGTTTGAAATAATTAGGTACGCTCAGAAAGGTGAATCCATCTGTGCCAAAGAACTGAATTTCAATCTTAGATCATCTACCATGAAAAAATGTTGAGAGAAACAATCGCAGACCACAGGAAGTATAGGCTTAATTTGCTGGTTACATGCCTACTAAATCATAAGCCATAGCAGTTCAAAGTAACTCTGCCCTTTCTACCATAATACGTTTTACGTCACAAAAAGCGAAAATCAAGGAATAGATCAATATAACATTCAGTTATCACGAACCAACTTTTTTATTTTCGAAAGAAAAAAAGGAATTATACATTGACCAACATAAGCAAATAATTCGGCTAGACGGATACCTAACTAGTCTTCGATCAGTTTTACTATTTGACCACACTGCTTGCAAAGAATTGTCCTGGTAAATGAACAGCAGAAAGTAAATACTTTATCGAAAAAAAATTAAGTGGACAAACAAATTTTAGTTTTTCAACTTCACCAAACGACTTACTATTAAATCAGCGAGAGCAGTTTCAAAAGTATACTCTTCTGGTAACTCTTTCAACAATTCAGTATCGGGAGTCAAATCCCACATATTCTGCAAGCCAGACAAGTAAACACAGAGTGAAACTAAAAACAAACACCTAATCAAGTATGTTTGTCAAATTAAAGAATTCAAAAAAGTAATTGCAGAATCGATAATTCCTTTAGTCAAAATCAGATTGATTGCTAACCTCGAACTTTTCGGTCGAATTTCCACTGCCGTCCTACAATTCAGAAGCAAAACAAGCAAAAAAAAAAAACCCACTAAGCAAACAAGATATCAGAAAAACCAAACTCTCATTAAACCGAATTCCATGTCTATACTCACATGAAGCCTTAAAATGTGACATTTATGTGGCTTCAAGCTCCTAAAGTTCAATACACTTCTTTCAAGCTTGACACCATCGGTATCTTGCAGAATCAAAGAACCGACTTTCCAGTTCAGCTGCCTTTTGCGCTTCATCGATTCCGAGTATTGTGGAACCCGGAAATATTCTTCTTTAACCAAAGTAATGAAATCCTCAAATGGCATTTGGGGAACACGCACATTCAACCCAACGCTCGTTCCATTTGGCAACAATATCTTGAACCTATAAACTTCATCAGCACTTCCGTCGCCGCTGATCTCAACCAGCTGCCTCTTCTTTCCGTTTCGACGAGACGTTTCTTCTTCCATACCCAGCAAATGTCAAAACCTGTAAATTTCACACAAACTGCTAAAAATCCCAAAAAGATAATGGGAAAATCAGGTAATTATAACTACTGCAATCTTTCAGAGAGCTTAAAAACCCAACGTCAACAATGAATGAGTAAAACGCAAAGAAAAGCTACCGAAATCTCTTGACGGAAAAACTCATGTGTGCCCTAAAAGCCAAAGAAAAAACGCTCAAATTTACACAAAGTTAAACTTAAAAACACAAAAAAAAAAAAAAAAAAACACAAAAAACACAAAAAACACAAAAAAAAAACAAGAAAGAGAGAGAGAGAGAGAGAGAGAGAAGAATAAGACCATACAAGCACGTAAACAAATTACGCAAACATGAAGCTAAAGAAGAAAATAGTATACATGAATATATAGTTACATATATGTATATAATATGCGTGGGATGTTTAACACGATCAGACAAAAGGAGAAAGGCAAAAGACGTTTACAAGTGTGGTTCGATATAATCACTGTAAAATGCAAGTATATTCATACAGAGAAGGAAAAAAACATTTTCCGCCATTTTTGCTCAGATATGCATAAACAGATGCAAACTGTTTTGACAGAAAACATTCAGAGATTAAAAAAAATGGAGTTTCAACGTACAACAGAAGGAGAGCGAGAGAGAGAACTTTTCTGGGAAATGTAGAAACCCTAGTAGATGAAGAAGAAGAAGAAGAAGAGAGAGAGAGATTTTAGAGAGAGAGAGAGAGAGAGATGATCCAGAGAGTTTGAAGACAGTGAGTGAGAGAGTATGAACTGGAGACTGGAGAGAGGCTGGCGAAATGGGAAAGATGGGGGAGGGAAAGCAGAGAGACTGAAGAGTGCTTTTTTGTGTGTCGAAGGAGACGTGGCGAGAGAATATTGGTGGAGGGAAAAGCAATGGGAAGAGCGAGCACCAAAAGTGGGAGTGTTTGGGTGTCCAGAGTCCGGTTTTGAACGTCTTTCTTCCTGGGGAAGGAATTGAGGAGTAGGACTGTAGGCTAAAATGTCCCTTGATGGGAATATGAAAACACGCCTTTTGGGTGCTTGGTTTCAGAGTCCGTACATGGATGATGGACGGGCCGGACTGCGATTGGCTGAGCCGATTATTTTTGGGATCGGCCGCTTTTATTTAAAAGTAGTTTAACATAAATAATATATTATAAAAAAGATATAAGAATTTAAAGAAAAAATTTTAAAAAAAAGTATAAAACAATAAAAATAAACAAAAAATCAAAACTCTTTGTAAAACTTAAACAACATAAACTAATAATCCGTTTGATTAATGAGTTTAAGTTAAAAATTTTTATTAATTTTTTAAAAAAGATTAAAAAAATTTCAGAAAAAGATAAAAATTGAGATAAAAAAAATATAATTTGAGTTCGAACGCCAAATGAGACCTAAAATTTTTAACAAAATTTAAAAAAAAAAAATTAGACAAAAACCCTTTTTCAACCATATTAATAAAAAAAATATATATATATATATATAAATTATTAATAGATACACAGGGAAGAGGATTATATATACATTATATGGATACTTACATATACATATATAATGAGAAATGAAAAAGATAAAAGAATTTTAAAAAAAGGATAAAAGTATAAAAAAAAAAATAAATGAGAGAAGAAAAAGAAAATGAGAAAAGAAAGAAAAATAATGAAACTTGAAAGTAAAAAAGAGAAGTAAAAACCAAAAACAATGGGTTGACACTAGCATAAAAGAAGAGTATTATTAACTCTTTTATATATATTAAGATTAAGATTAAGATAATTAAGGGTCCGTTTGAGGACACATTTGAAGATGGTGTTTTAGAGGTTGGAGATAGTTTGAGTCTTAAAAATGTGTGTTTGGCAAAAATGAACTGTTTAGAATGAAAAAGTGTAAAAACTTGAAATATGTTTGGAAAAAAAAATTAGTAATATGGATCTTGTTTCATTATTCTCGAAATTCTATGCAATCTGAAAAAAAAAATCATCTCATTTTGACTTAAAATAATAAAGTTATAAACTTTTAAAATTTGAGTTTTTTGAAAATGTTTGAAAAAATGAATAGTAAAATTAGAGGAAAATGACAAAAAAAAATGTTTGCAAAACACATTTTCAAACTCACCCCAAACGGGGTCTGAGAGAAAATTACCCAAATAACCACATTTTTTTCGTCTACTTACCAACATAACATAAACTCCCATATCTTGATCAATATGAAATAAATTTTAATTTAATTTAATTTAATTTTATGTCATATTGGTCTAATATTATTTTTTTGTGACAGGTTAATATAATGATATTTAAATTTGTATTATTTAAGTACTTTCCTAATTAATTAATGATCTGTTTCGACAACATGTTCATTATATATATATATATATATATATTTTGATAGAATATATACCTACAGTATGATATATATTATATTATATCAAATGTAATGTGCAGTTGTGTATTGATGAGAGATACTATATGATGTGATCGGTAAAAACAGATAAAAATAAATAAATAGATGTATAAGAATGGATATCATATTCAAATATATTTGTATTGAAATATAATATATAGGGTACACAAAAGCACATTATATTATATTGGTATATAATTTATAATGAATGTATCTTTCAAAAACATGATTAATCTCAACTTTTAAATACCAATATGTCTGATCTTGAGTTATCCTTATTGTTTAATTGGTATTTTTTTTAATTCTAAAATAAAATTGATAAGTTTTAAAATAATTATCATCTCAACTAAAATTAAGATATTAATGTTTATCAATGAAAAAACAAACTCATTCATTTAAAAATACAATAAAATAACATAATACTCAAATATTAATATTAGAGTTAATATTCTTAATATTATATATATAAAGTTAAAATTATAATTTTAACATTTCATTGAAGCAAAAATTTAGGATATAGACGCTTATTTTTATTTTTGAAAGAAATTGTATATAAGAAATAAGCTCCAATTTTGCTTTAAGATTCTATGAGCCAAATCTTAAAATACCATATTTTTTTCGTTCATTTGGATTGCACATAAATTTGTATTATATTTAATTGTAATAAATGCACTGTAATATGTATTTAGATGTTACCTTTAAATACTGAACTCAAATATAATATATGTTTAGATTATTTACATTTAAATAATCATTCTAATATGTATTGATAAATAAGAAAGATGTGTAATATGATTAGTAAAAATATATATAAAAAGAAAAACAAGAGAAATAGATAAATAATATTTTCAACTAATTTACTGTTTAAATAAAGTTATATTAAAATAAAATATATGAGTGCGTAATCCAAAATACTATTCATTTTCTCTCCGGCAGAATACGACATGAAGGATTAAAAAAAATAAACGACACACCGTTTTTTAATAAAAAAGAAACGACATGTCCGTTTATGATCGACGAAAAACATGAAACGTTAGCACGTGCAGTTTAGATCTGTAATAGAATGGTTTCTATTATTATTATTATTGTTTTGGAAAAGTTAAAAGGATTATTTGTAACTTGTTTTTGTCTCACATCAGACTACATGTAATTGTCGTTTATGGAGAGTACAAGACATGTCGTTTACACCAAAATCAAGAAAGAGCACTCAAACGACGTGCCGTATTTTCATTTTGATTTTTGAAGAAAACGCATGAAATGATATTCTTTTTTATAAGAGAAAATAATTGTCCATATTTCAAAAAAAAAAAAAAAAGAAAAATTGTCGCTTTAGCGACTGCAAAAATTAGCTAAATTTGAAACGGCATGTCATTTCTTGGCGAAGAGCTTTTTCTTTTTAAACGAAGTTCGCTCTCCCATCTTTTTTCTTTTTCCTTCTTTCTTCCCTATTACATTTATTTATTTATTTGGCTAAGAATCAAGATCATTGCATAATTCTCAGCGTCTTTTTTTCCTTGACATTTTATGCATAATCTTCGAAAATTAAAAAAAAATGACAGATATAAAATCCACATGGACGTGTAATCATTTGAAAGAAAATATTCGACTCAAATGTCATCTTATTTATGTATTTTTTCTATATTTACATATAATATTATATTACGTAATTAACTAACATAATTTTTTTTATTTATGTAATATGATATTTCAACTAAAATTACATTTTCCCGCTATAGCACATTGGTTTAAAAAAAAAATGACATTTTTAATTTACCATAATTCATAACAATATTAAGAGAACATCATTAAAAATACATAAATAAAAGAATGTTCGACTCGGTCCCTCTTAAAGGTAGCTGATTGTTTTCTATTGGACCACTTTTATCATGCAAACCATTTTTGCGGGATATAAGCTTCAGAAATACTTTTTGTTTTTAAAAAGAATAATAATTGAATTTTAGAACCTCTTTACTTTATCTATCGACCTTTAAAAACTCACAGTTTGTATCATGAACATTTGATTTAACCCCTTTACCCCTTCTATTAAAATTTTAACTAAAAACATATGAAAAATAGTAAGTTAAGTGCAATTATGTATTTTTTTTTTTTTTTAAAGTAGAAATCCCAATACTTTAGGTTTAGTAAGACTAAAGCCTCTAATTTTTGGTCTGTTTTCAATTGAAATGGTAATAAAAAAGGTCAAGTGAGATTAATTACAAAGTTCAAGTGGTAAAATAGGAATATTTAAGCGAGGGTGAAGCTGAAATTTAAGGATGTTGACGATGGTAATCCTTGATATATATATATATATATATATATATATATAATGTATCACATATGATGCCTTGACTTCTTGTCCTTCAGTGGGTTAGATTTTTCTTCCGACTTGGGTACACAGTTTGCTTCCATTGCCTTTCATACGAGACAGACACAGGGAGTGAGGCCCAAAAGCGTCTGAGCCCCTAAAAAAAAAAATTTGGGTAAGTCAAATCCTGCATTGACCCTATCATTTTAGGTTTTTCAATCTCACAGGTAGAATAGTTCTATAAGTATGATAGAGTCAGGTTTTCTATATTAATTTTTCTCAGTCATTCACACAGGGCCTAAAGGGAAGGTAATGAGACTCAAATCCTAATGGATAAAGGGATGCCTAACAAAGGTATCCAACCTCTTTGTCATCTCATCTACTCCTGTGGGTATTCCTTAAATTTTTCTTAATTGTTTATAGGAATATATAATTTAAGAATCATTAAAACGTTAAAACTCTCATTGTACTTCTTTAAAATTAAAAACTTGTAGTTATTAGCTTACTCATGGACGCTCCTCGCTTTACCACTGCTTCCATATTAATAGCAAACAACATAATCACCTCTATCCAAATTTTAATATTGAGAAAGTATAAAATGCCGGTTAAAAAATAAGCTAATTGTGAAACATGAATTTCACTTTGCTATCTTAAACGCACCTTGTAGGCAAGGGGGAAAAAAAAGAAAAAGAAAGTGCATCATTATCATATTAGAATTGTTGTACCAAACCTTAATTAGATGTAAAGGAATGTTTACATCAAATGATTAAAAATAGTAGTTGAAATCTCTTATTTTAAGGTGGTTAGAGTGCCACAAACCACAAACCACGAACATTGACAAAACTATATATGTAAGAAAAATAATGCAATAATATTCCTTATAATACACATTTTATCACCACCTTTTCCTTAAAGTAAATAAATATCCTTATGTTTTTTAAAAATGAATAATATTTTTCTTAGGAAGCGGTAAATAAACACGGCGTATTGAAAGGGACATTATTTATAATTTTTAAAATGTCCTTCCTTCTTTTCAGGAGAAAAAAAAAAAAAAAAATAGGACATTAGACACGCATGAAGAGCATGCAATCCAGTCATCATCCTTTTTTCTTAATTAAAAAAAGACCAATAAAAAAAGAGCTTTTTTTTTCAGAGATTCTTTAACCTTAAACTAACCCAAACGATTTTGGAGAAGCAAGTATGCAAATGATACATCTACAATATAGACGCTCTTCTTACAATATAATTTATTCGGTGGGACTGCCTTTCATGTAACATGAAATGAATAAGATACAATGACGATTTAAAAAAAAAAGTAGTATAGCATTTGATACTTCGCTTGATGCTCAAAGCTCATTTGTTTTCCTTGTCAGATACTAAGTTTGCATTTAGTTCGCCGGTTATATATGAAAATTTTAAGTTAGAGTTGGTTGACTTTTCAAAAACTAATTATAAATTTTGTTGATTTTTTATAACAAAGACAAAAAATGAGATGAAAAAATAAAGTTTAGTTTGAATTAAACTAAAATTCCACATAAATTTTAAATGCTCTTGTAATTACATTCATTCAATCGATATATGAGTAAATTTATAATGTTGAACATCTTTGTCGTTTGATAACCAAAACTTCATTGCAGTATTCAAAACATTTCCCACTTGAATTCCTGTCATTTTTGTACAAACAAGTGAGAGATATTTCACTTGTCTGTAATCCTACTAAAATAATAGAAAACTACAATTTCAAAATGTTTTGCGTACTAATGCATTTGAAGTATGATTTTCACTAATAATATCAATTCCAATTTATTAAATATTATGTCATGTTTTTCTTGATTATTATTGTGGCTTATGCTTTTCATGTTACGTAAAGAAACGGTCATAGTAAATAGATCGTAGAAAGTCCCTATATATGTTAATAGTTAAAAATGGAAAATTGACAATATATTATTATTATTATTATTTTGGTAACAGGACAGTATATTAATTTGAAAGTTAAACTATATGGCTCACATATTTGGCTACCATATGAATTCATGATCTTAGCACGGTTGTTGCGATCCAAATTTATTGCCTAAAAGTTCCCAGAGAAAAAAAATATTTATTGCCCCAGAAAAAAAAAACGTCATTGTTTTTATGATTATTTTCACAGCCGTACATATGTCATTGAGACTCGAATAAAAATCTAAAATTTACATATGTATAATTACTGTATATATATAGCTGATAAGATGTGAAAGTACAATATTTACTCAGATTCTTACACCCTTTAATTCGTGGCCAGGGTCAACTCCAAAATTTCGTTGGTGCCACGTAGGCAAAATTTGGTTCTAAAGATCTCAAAATCTTTTAAGTGACAAATGAAGGTGGCAAAAATCAAAAGGGTCCAAAAATAAAATAATGTAAATTCATCATAGATCTCCACATTATTTATAATCCACACGTGTAGAGTACAAAATGGTGACGTTCCAATAAATTATTAAAAATTTTGTGCACAACACACACACATAAAGAAAAGAGGGGAGCACATAATTGATATATATATATATATATATATATATGGATGTCTTTTGCATGCAAAATGCCGAGGGTTCAATTCCCAATTCAATGCATCATGTGAATCTCTCTAAAATAAATATGATGAAAGGTGCTTCTCACCCAGCTCAATAAAACCCATTTGGCAAATAGGAGTTTTATTTTTATGGTAAGGATTCTATCGATACCGTATATTTTTAAAGGTAAAATCATATCAAAATAATATATAAAAAATACAAATTAAAATATTCTGATACCTTTTTTATAGTTAAAAAACAAAACATTATCAACAGAGTAATTTTTCATATTCAAAAACAAAACTTTACTGAAAGATCGTATTTTTATTTTTCGTATCATATTCGTATTATAAACTCAATAAAATATTTGAAGGCATATATATAAAGTTTGAGACCTCTGTCCTTTCTAGTTCCTAATGCATTGATTTGCACTTCATCTCTCTTATTCAAGATTTCCCTTTAAATGCAAGCAAGTGTTCATCTACCTTAGTTAAACTCTTTTATTTTTCACTTTTAATAACCTCAACCGTACCCACAAGATTGGCTTCTTCTGCAGAAAAAAATTGTGGGTTATGCTTGCATCTAATAAGCAACTTTCACAGCTCAGCAAGCAAGAAAAAAGGGTTATTTAAGTGGTGGAACCGTTTTGCCTTCAACATGGGTCTCTTGAAACAGACATCCCATGACCTTATGTTTTTATTTGTTTATTGATTATTTGCCTAATTTGGGTGTTTTTAACACCTCCAATATATAGCTCATTTTATAAGACACACAATGTTCTATTAAAAAGAAGAAGAAGAAGAAGTATCCTTAATATATATATATAATAAAAATAAAAAGAGGAAGAAGAAAAAAAGTCAAAATGATTAACTGCGAATTTTTCTCTTTTGGGGGAAAAATAAATGAGAAATTGACCAAAAATTCACCTATTTGTTTGTTGTGTTTTTCAGTTTGTGGGGGACACCATTTTCTTTTCAGGCTGAAAGCTACGTAATAAACAAGGAAATTTATGGGTCAGGCTAAAGAAAATCAACAAGATTCAAAAGAATTGGCCAAGACCTCATACCCATCTATCCAACTTCTTCTTCTTCCACTTCTGTAAAGTATAAAAATGCTCATAAAATCTAGAATTAACTCGAACTAAAAACAGGTCGAGAAAAATGAACATTTTTATGATCCTCTACATGACTAGTTATATTAATTGATTCTTTGTACTGCGCAGTTTCTTATTTTGAGGAAGGAGTAAAATTGTTATGGTGTTTACTCTTGAAAGATAAATACACATTTGTATATGTATTGTTATGGAGTTGCTTCTCTTTAATGTTATTAACTATCTATTCTATTATATTATACACTATAGTATTATTTCGTCTCTTTTCGGAGCCCTTTACGTAACAAATTTTTTTTTTTCTTTTGCTTTTACTTCGTTTGTTTATTATGTTCAATTAATTTTCTTTAAAAGGCTTTTTCTGTATGCATAGAAATAACCATTTCAGTATTGCGAGAAGATGGTTACTATTCTTTTAGGTACCAAAAAAATAAAAAACAAAAATCCATCATAATGGTAAAAAAAAAAAAAAGGAAAAAAAAAAAAAAAGAAGACGGTACCAGACAATTATCATAACTGTTTTTTTTTTTTAGAAATAAATAAATTTTACCTAAATTATTACTTTTCTGACGATAAAGTACTGTAAGGGAAAAAAAAAAGAATCATAATCATTGAGCAACGGCGTGATTGATACAATTGCGTAAAGTGTTGGAATGTGATAAATACAAGTAAATACTAAAATGTCAAAAAAAAAAAAAATTTTCTTGAACTGAAATAAATATTTCAGACGACAGAATAATTAAAATAAAAAAAATGTGATTACCAACAAAATAAAAATAAAATAAATGAAAGCTTTAAAATACACATAAAGCATTGCTAGCATTGGTTGAAGATTAGTAATCACAATTATGGCCATCTTTTGATCCTGACTCTACGCTTACCCGTCATTTCATAGCTGCAATTAATGAAAATTATTTCATTAATTCGTTTGGTAGGATATACCAAACCCAAAAAAAAAAAAAAAAGGCATTTGAATCTCATTTTTTTTAAGGCAAATTTGAATCTCAATTTACCCTAAAAACAAACCACAAAACTTTATTTCCCTTCTCCACCCTTTATTTTTTTTTTCCCCTAAAAAGCAAACTAAATAAAACTATTTTCAAGTAAATAAATAAAATGTATTAAAATTTTAGAATCCCCATCATTTTATCCTCTAAACTTTAAAAACTCACTTTATCCATTAAACTTTGAATTCCTCTCATAAGAGTTTTCGTTTAAAATGATAAAAAACAATTTTGGATTTAGCGTAGTTGCATGGTTTTTTTTTTTTTTTTTGTATGTTTTTAACATAAATTTTAAATTTCTAACCAAAGTAGTTATGTAAGACTAATTCCCTCTTTTCCTAAAGGAAATTCTTAAGTAAAAGGGATTAAAGAGACAAATTCAAAACTTAAATGACAAATTATTAATTTTTAAAATTCAAAAAATAAAATAAAAATGATCATAAAATTTAAGAATACATTGAAAAAAATTCTTTTTTTTCTTTTTAGAGACATTTGAGAAAAATCCTAGTAACGTAATTAAAAAAAAAAAACTTTTCAGAAAAAAAAATAAAATAACAATCCTCACAAACAATTTATGACGTGGCAGAAGCTAATTGGTGAGCACCAACTGTATATGTGGAACACAATTACAGGGTCTAATCTAACCGGCCCGTGAAATTGTTAAATACTAACGGCGATTGCGCGGGCTCGCAGTTACTACTCTCACACTACAACACCCTCTCTCTCTCTCTCTCTCTCTCTCTCTCTCTCTCTCTCCTCTCTTTGTTTCTCTCTCTAGCATAGCCATAGCCATCTCTCTCTCTCTTCTTGGCTACATTAGTTTCTCTCTCTACATCCACACTGTCTCTATGAAGAAAAATGCATGTCAAGAATGAAATCTAGAAGCTTCAAAAAATCCTCCCCTGTGATTCATCCAAGCTCGACAAAGAAACTTCTCAGGTTTTATATAATTTTTTTTAATTCAAAGTTTTTTTATTTTTTTTCTCTTCTATCTTGTCCATTTTTTTTAACCTTCAGACTTCATTTGGGTTTTCATTTGTCTGGTTTGGGTCGTTTTTGGGAGGAGAGTCTTCTCTCAAACTGCTCATTATTTGACTTTTTCATGTTATGATCAATATAAAAATGCCTTGGCCTACACGTTTTAGTAAGCTTTTTTATTGTTATTTTATTTACAGAAAGCTTATTGATTTTCATTTCTGGGTATTTCTTCAGTTGAAGCTAATTGGAATCCAACAGGCTTAAGTTTGACTACGTTATTTTATTTATTTATTTATTTTTGTTATTTTTACTCGGCCTTTTTCTCTGTCTTTTTTTTTTTTTAAGAAAATTTGGTGGTTGATATATATGTGTGTGTATGTGTGTATATATATTTATAACTTGGTGGGTATCAGAAGCCGATCCTTTGGCCTGAGATGGTGAAGAAAGGCAACGGTTGGTTCTCTTCTGTGAAGAAAGTATTCAGGCCTTCTTCCAAGGACTTGCCAGAGAAAAAGGTAACTTCATTTTTTTTTTCCTGAAAAGAAAAATGTTAAAATAATCACATACCTTTATTTTTTTTTTCTTTTTCGCTAAGATAATCATTTACCAATTGAACAATGTTTTTTTCTCCAAAAATGTTCTTTCAATGATTTCTTATTTTCTCCAAAAATGTTCTTTCAATGATTTGTTACGAAAATTCTACTGTCAAAACAGACCAAAATTTTTTTTCCCAATATATAATCCAAATGTGATGGTCGTACAATTATTATTGTTATTATTTTTCACAAAAATATGTTTTATTTGATCTATTTGTTTGTCTTTTATTTACTTGAAAAATAATACGGTAGTCACACATTTTTTTTAGCATTTTCCACAAAAATGGTTTAAAGGGTGTTCATAAAGCCAATTATCTCATATTCTATAATTTTATTATAATAACATATTATAATTACTAAACAATAAAACTACCCTCAAAACTTGTTAATTACAAGCACCCTTTTGGAGATGGATATCTTTTATTTTTCATCTTGTTAATATCTTCTTCTTCTTCTTCTTTTTTTTTGAATTAACTTTATTGTAATAAAAGGTAAGAAAGTAATATGTCATGGGTTTCTTGGTGTGAAAAAATGTAAAAGTCGAGCCTGCCCTTTTGCCTCATTTAGAACCATAAATACAAAAGGTGTCAATGGTCCCCCACCCAACAGGACCCTATAACGTTGCAACACTTGTGACACATTGTTTTCAGTCCACCTAAGCCATCACCATCGTTCATTTTCATCATCATGTGCTTCATATATGTTCGATTTCAATCATTCCAAACGAAACTTCATGTTTGTGGAACTAGTGCTTTTTGCTAATTTCTTATTATTGGAGATAATTATTTACTTCCTAGTTTGTTTTCTATTGTCACAACTAGTTCATGTAACTAAAATGTGGATTTCTAACTATATGGTCCATGGTGACATGTTTGTAGAAGGACAATGTGGAGAAACGGCAGCAAGAGGCTCCAGAGGTTGTGTCGTTCGAACATTTTCCCGCGGAGAGTTCCCCTGACATCACAAACGACGACAGTGCTTCGTCAACTCCGGTGACAGAAGACAGAAACCATGCCATTGCCGTTGCGGTTGCTACAGCTGCAGCTGCAGAAGCCGCAGTCGCAGCAGCACAAGCGGCGGCGAAAGTTGTTCGTCTAGCGGGTTATGGACGCCAATCTAGGGAAGACAAGGCTGCAACACTCATACAATCACATTACAGAGGCTATCTAGTAATATCCCTTTCTCTTCCTCTTCCCACACAAACACAAAAATTGCATCACTTGTTTCTTTACTGGTTAAAATGTAGTACCATTAATAGTTATCATCCTAATCTCGTAACTTTTTTCGTCGAAAAATAGCCCAGCCGCAAAAGTTTTTATCCCATTTATGCATAGGATAAATTCAGAAAAACAGGTTAAGATGGTCTAAGATTGAGTAATTTATTGTAGATATTTCTTAAATCATTTTGCATTTTGTTGAATAGTTTCGAACAATGTGATTTATCGACAATACAATCATCATATATGTGATAGTGCATTAAATTGTCACGCAACAAAGTGAGACTTGTTTCTCTTTTGTCAACAAATTTGCAGGCTCGGCGTGCCTTGCGAGCATTGAAGGGACTGGTGAGGCTACAAGCTTTGGTTAGAGGGCACAATGTGAGAAAGCAAGCGCAAATGACAATGCGGTGTATGCAAGCGTTGGTGCGGGTGCAGGCAAGAGTGCGAGCACGCAGGCTCCAACTAGCCCACGAGAAGCTGCAGAGCAAGGAGGACGAGGAAGAAGTAGGAGGACTAGAAGCACAAAAACTGAAGAGCCCCTTGAAGAAGCCCGAAATGAAGGCGAGGGAAGGCCGTGATAGGCATCAGAGGCATCAAAGGCACCAAAGTGCCGAGAAGATCAAAGACAATGCATCCGGAAGACATGATGCTGTCATGAAAAGGGAGAGAGCCCTTGCTTATGCTTTTGCCTACCAGGTCAGTGAATCAGTTGATTACTAATAACACCTTAGATTTGAAAGAAAATGTTGAACAACCCGACTTGGGTGTTTTACTCATTCTTTTAACTATGGTGTTTGTAACCGATTTGGTCCTTGATTTTTTCATAGCTCAATTAGTAATTGATTTAAAAGCTGAACTAGATAAATTTTATAGAGACCAACTCGTTACAAACTTAATAGTTTAAAGATTTGTCGCCCCAAAAAATTCATCGACATTGTAATAATCACCTTAATCTTATGAACTGATGACAAATAACACTATTTCTAATAATAACACATAGAAATATGTACAGATATAGCTATATTTTTTTATCCATACATAATTTATGTAAAAATTGACCATGTTAACGGCACATGATAAAACTACTCTTTTGAACTAGGGATGAGAGAATTTGAAGTCATCTATTATTTAGATAAAGAATTGTATATGAAATTACTGTTAAACTATATATATATATATGTAATTACGCGTATCATAAAACATATTGGTTAGTTTGATGAGTTAGTTTAACTCAAACTAAACTGTATTTTTTCATATCAATTTTTGTCTTTTTCTGAAAAGTCAACAAAAATTATAATTAATTTTTAAAAAATCAACCAACTCAAATTTAAAAATTTACTCAAATCATTTCACTAAATGGAGTCATAGTTTAGTATTTTTCTTATTTTCATCAACTTGTCCCCTAAGACCGTATGAACATTTGACTTGGATGATTTTGACCCTTTTGACTTTATCATTGAAAACAGCAACAACAGCAACAGCACCAACAACTTCTGCAGACGATCACGGACGGTCACAGCAACTTTGGGCTCCAAACGGGCCACAACGAGAAGGCCCAATGGGGCTGGAACTGGCTAGAGCGCTGGATGTCGGCCCAACCCTACCACGGCAACGGACTCCACTCCGACCCACTCGACTCCTCCTACGTCACTCTCGCCCCCACGACCACCACCAACCACGGCGTCGCCGCCGCAGACGCCGACGACAGCGCGTCGGAAAAGACCGTCGAGATGGACATCTCCGGCTCCAGCAACTCCAATTTGGGCCTTCTGGACCCGAGCCCATACTCCACTCGGCAGCAGCGGATTGGAAGCCCAAACAACGTGCCCAGCTACATGGCTCCGACCCAGTCGGCCAAGGCCAAGACCCGGATCCAACCCAATCTCCTCAAGCAACAGCGAAGCCCATCTACGCCCCAGTGGAACCCGTCGACCCGGAAAGGAGGTTTGGTGACTGCGTCGGGTTTTGATTCGTCGAGTTCGGGTGGTGGAACGGCGTCATATCAGTTGCCAAGAAGCCCAGGCCCTAAAAATAGTGGGCTTCAATTTCAGAGTAGGCGGGGCGTGGGCTGTGGCCCAGATTCCCCTGGCGGTGGTGATGATTGGTCGTTGCCCTCCGAGCGTCCACGGTTGGAGACAGGACTTTGAGTGAGTTTGAATGAAACAAAATGTTGTGATGACGAGTTCTGTGCTTTGTTTGTCAATAAGTTGATATTTATCTTTTTTTTTTTTTCGTTTAATTTATTGTGTTCACGATGTTGTAAACGACATAAAAGTTGACTGTTGAGAATTTGGTAATTGGTCATCATATGTATAAATTTCTTCGTTTTTTAAGAGCATTTCTATTTTATTTTTCCATAATTTAATAGATTAAAACACTTTTTTTATAAGAAAAAATGATTATTTAGTGTTAGTTAATCGGTTATTGAATATAATATTTTTGACTAATGTATATTAATATTGATCAATTATATTTTTTAAAAAATGATGATTTTGTTGATTTTATAAAATTTTAATAATTTATTATTAAAAAAAAGTCATTTCTCCACAATTCCTTTTTATTATTAATATTTATCAACGTATAAAAATAGTATGTTTTTTTAATATGAAAAGGAAAATATGCAATTGCAGTACAGTGACTATAGTCTAACAGTAATTTCATATATAATTTTATTAGAGCATCTTCAGTGTAATATTAAATTAGTATGTCAATTGTAAATTTTGATATTTGGATGAAAAAAGTGCTCTCTAATATGGTACTGTTTTTCATGTCAAATTTGCTATACGCTAAACTTTATGAGAAATTTATCATAAAGTATAGTCAATGTCAAATTTCACTTTTGATTTTTATTGGTTGTTATCTCATTTAGCTATTATAATATTTTTATTTTTCCATTTATTTAAATACTAGAGGTCCACTTTTACAACTTCTAAAATACAATAATAATGACAAAAAGTAGAAATAACATAATGGATTGAAGTATAAATGTTATTTTTCACATTATTTTGTAATAAATAGAACATTGGCATACACAAATGCATTGCACACCTAATGTATAAAGTTTTTCTTTATTGATCTAATGTATAAAGTTTGAATCCCATATTTTACACATCTTAGACGAAGAGTTTGAATCTCTCAATTTAAAAAATAAAAAATATAAAACAATCAAGTTATTATTGACGTGATCATATAAGTGATATCAAACATCCTTAGCATTTAATTCACGTTTATCTTTGTTTTTGAGGATTGAACACGTTTTTTTTTAGCATTTTAATTCACCTGAATTTTTTTTGACTTATTTTATGTCACCTGAATTTTTTCTTTTTCTAACTTACTTGCTTTCTTCTTCATTTTTTTTTCTTTTTTTTTTTTAATAAATTTTCAGCTGCAAGGAAATTACCTGTTTTTTTTTTTTTTTTCTTTTAAGGGAGGTAATTCTATTTTACTCTTTTCCTTTGCCACGTGGCTTTATGAGGGGACGCCACGTTCACTCTCTCAAACATCGCTTTCTTTAAACCGTCGCTGTCAAATAAATATCGTTCGTACCCAACTAAACATCGGTCTGGTGTCTTTAGTCCAAAAAACAAAAAAAATCCAGTATCGACCAAACCTGCCACCTCACACAGAGCGACACGTGGAAAATCAAGTAGGTTCTGTTGGACAATCCACAGAGCGACACGTGGAAAATCAAGTAGGTTCTATTGGGTAGGTTCTGTTGGAAAATCACAGAGCGACACGTGGAAAATCGAGTAGGTTCTGTTCCTTCTTATCCTGGAGTATTACGCAGGTGATAAAATTTTATCTTTGGTGTCTTTTCTGGATCTCACGTGCAATCTCTCTCTTATGGTTTGTGGAAATAAAATCAGGTGAGGTTAGCTCTTTTCGTCATACAGTTGTATCACTTTAGATTTTCCTTCCCAGTCCAATCACGACGAAACGATCCCTCTCGCATTCGTTTTCGTCACTCTCACTCTCTCTCTCTTCATCTGTGGAGGAGTTTCTCTCTCTAAAATCCCCATGGAGTGTCTGCGAATTCCCGGCGTCGCCGTCCCATGCAACTACTACTCGTTCCCGAATTCAGTGAAAGCCAGTAATTTCAGCAGCTCTGGAGTTCTGTGTTTAGCTCCGTCGCGGAGAGGAAGAAGAAGAAGCAGAAAAAATGGCTGTTTGAGGCTGAGTGGATCGGTTTTAGGCGAAAGCGATGATCGTGAAAATCAGACTTCTCAAATCTATAAAGATCGTCCTAAGGAGGAGGGAAAAGGTCTCGTTTTGGGAACACAAAGAGATAGCTCTGGCTCTGTTATCGGCTTCCACTTGATTCCTCCTTCTGGTAAATTTTTTTTTTTTTTTTTTGGGATTAATTCGAAATCGAATTTGGAAATTTGAACCTGCGATATATATATATATATATATTTTTTTTGGAGGATGGATTTTGCGTTTTTTTCATAGGCTTTAGATGAAAATTTTAAATGTAGTTTAATTTAGCTTACGAAAAGTTTAGTGCTTTTCTTAATGATTGCTGGAATAATCCTATTTAAGTATTTGTAATATTTTATTTGGTTATGTCAGATCAGGGTTGCTTTATTTCTACATAGTTGTAACAAATATATAGTATACTACTACATTTGGGGATTGAGTATAGATGTGTATAGGAGGAGGATCACTTGAGATATGATCAAATAAAATGATCACGATTCTGAATTTGACTAGTTGAAGCTCGTATTTTGTACTATTATTTTTTTAATTATTGGATTAATTTTTCAACGGCATATTAAATCTACGCATTAAATTAACACTCTAATAACTAAAATTGTACGTCCCACAAATTGCACAGAATAGGAGATCCTACAGTAGAAATTCGTTTTAAAAGATATTTGTTAATAAGTTTAGCTATCAGGTGGATCCTGGCAATGTGTTAGCGGTCGTTAACCGGGTCAATTTCTTTTAGTGAAAAAGTCAACTTGTATCCTGGTCAAACTGATTTTGTCTTGCATTTTTAGAAGAAAATGATTCTTGATCTGTGGAATTCAATGTAATAAAGAGACCGACACCAATCATTATTAAGAAAGTCATACTTTTTTTATTTTTTTGGGTTTTTTGTTCAGTACCAGATTTAGTACACAAGTCTTGAAAGTAATAAAGGCCTCATGTTATTCTGGGCAGTTTTTCGTGGGACTAGTTTCATTAAGGTAGTACAACATGATGTGACTAAGTTGGTTTTCCATGTGGTCTCCACTTTTGGTCTTTAGCTTTTAGAAGGTCTAAAGTCCAAAAGGTTTCGTACGTAATTATTTATACCTGGGCCAATATCTTGACCTTATAATATTTCTTAGTACTTGTGTGTGTGTGTGTAGGCGCGCGCGTGTGGCTCCAATATGTATAATATGCTTCTCATAAATGCATGCTTTTATTGTAAAGTGATGATTTTTAGGCCATGAATATGGTAGATAACTTGCAACAATTGGATTTGACAAGAAATTTTGAAATGCAAAACCTGTTTATATATTCGAGTACAGGTGATGTTGAAGTTGCTGAACCTCCTAAGGATGTTGATTTTGATGAAGTGGAAGAAGCTGAGGGCGTAGATGAAAAAGTGGAGGAACCCCAGACCAGAACGACCTACAACATTGTCTTTGTTGCCGCTGAGGCGGCACCTTATTCGAAGACCGGTGGCTTAGGAGATGTTTGTGGTTCTTTGCCTATTGTACTAGCTTCCCGTGGTCACCGTGTTATGGTTGTCTCTCCAAGATATCTCACTGGCACTGCTGCAGACAAGAAGTTTGCTGGTGTTGTAGATACAGAAACTCGCATCAAGGTGCCTTGCTTTGGAGGAGAACACGAGGTCGCCTTCTTCCATGAGTATAGGGAAGGCGTCGATTGGGTGAGAAATCAACCAGCCTTCTTAGAGGGAACTAGTTTATTCATATCATATAGTTCCTACCGAGCTTTCCTTAAACGTGATTAGCTTTTTTCCTCTTTGTTTCAGGTGTTTGTGGATCATCCATCGTACCATAGACCTGGAAATCCTTACGGGGATAACTATGGTGCTTATGGGGATAACCAGGTATGCTTCTTGATCAAGTTGTAGCTTTGTTGGGGTACATCAATGAAGTAGCATGCCATATTTTATTCACCAATAATGATGATTTGTATTCTCCTTTGGTTTTACAGTTTCGGTACACTTTGCTTTGCCATGCAGCATGTGAAGCCCCTTTGGTGCTTCCACTGGGAGGTTACACCTATGGGGAAAAATGTATGTTCCTCGTCAATGACTGGCATGCAGGACTTGTTTCAGCGTATGCTTTCCTAAACGAATTAATCTTCTATATATACTAGCTGTTTAATGGGTTTATAAATTGGAATTAATTGCTGTTCATAATTGTCAGTAACTGGCATGGACCAGTAGCAGTAGTATTCTTATTAATTTATTGTATACATTTTTACTCCCTTGGTATAGTTAACAATCATTGACCATTACATTTCTTCTGGTTCAGGCTTTTGGCAGCCAAATATCGTCCACATGGAGTTTACAAGGATGCCCGGAGTATACTTGTAATCCACAACCTTGCACATCAGGTGAATTGTCTCTTCTTATCTTTAAATCTAAAAAACATGAAAATCTGAGAACATGGAATGATTTCTGAACCATTAGCGTGAGATGAATTTGGGAGAATGCGAATGTTTCTCAGGTGATTGAGCTGGATTATGTAACAACATAGTATAAAAACGTACATTCTAGTCAAAGGAAGGAAAACTACAGTTTCAAAATTTGCCCATACATGGATGAATATTTTTCTTTTTGAAAATACGAATCACTTAGTAATTATACTGTTTAAACACAATAACAAGGTCTGGAGGTTGTAGTAGAAACGCATTTCTGAAGCTAGATTGTCATGCATGAAAGCAACCTCCGAGTACTGGCTGGATGGATGCATATTGGATTTGCTTATAATGTCTTGTGTAAATTACTTCTGTTTCTTTAATTCGACAAGAAAGCTGATAAAAATATGGTGGTGTTGATACTACTAGAGCTCTGTGCAGAGGGTAAAATGTTGGCGGAAAGGTCCGCTATTCACTTATACTGGTATGTCTGTTACATTAGACTGAATATCTCAATCTAATTCAATGTTTCTCTTGCATAAGGGAGTGGAGCCTGCAGCAACATACATGAATTTGGGACTACCTCCAGAGTGGTATGGAGCATTGGGGTGGGTTTTTCCAACATGGGCAAGGACCCATGCTCTTGACACAGGTGAAGCTGTCAACATTCTGAAGGGTGCAGTTGTGACAGCTGATCGGATACTGACAGTTAGCAAGGTCCCTTTTCTCATACTTTTTCTTCCTCTCCTTTGAATTAATTTTAATGCTGTATATTTATATATTTTAAAACCGCACGGAAGAATTAGAAACATTTATTTCATGCATCTATGCCTCTCGTATTCCCGCGATTGAGGAGGTTAAATTTATTGTTTCCATAGACGGGTACCTAGTATATCACATTTCCGTAGCTTCTGATGTTAAATCGTTCCTTCTAACTGCAGGGATATTCCTGGGAGATCACTACTTCTGAAGGTGGATATGGTCTACAGGACCTACTAAGAAGTCGAAAAAGTGTTCTTAATGGTACATCTACCAAACTCTGCAGGCCTGCCTTGTGAACTTGTGCCATGCTTAGGATTTATGAGGATGACTGATGGTTATGGATGTCATGACTAACCAACAGGGATCACAAATGGAATCGATGATGTTGAATGGGACCCATCTTCAGATAAGCACATTGCTTTCCATTATTCTGCTGAGGATCTTTCTGGAAAGGTGGGAAAAAGTTTATTATTTTTTAAAATCTGGTACTAATCCATTATAGTAATCTCACATCTTTTGATGAAATATTGTAGGCCCAATGCAAGATTGCTTTGCAAAAGGAGTTAGGTTTTCCCGTTAGGCCTGAATGCCCATTGGTAAGATTTTCACTGATATCTACTAAAAAGTAGTCATGGTCACAAGACTTTATCATCTTATCTTATCGCTCATTTGATCTTGAACTTTGTAGATTGGATTCATTGGGAGACTAGATTACCAGAAAGGAATCGACGTGATTCAGCAGGCTATGCCAGAGATTATGCAAGACGATGTACAATTTGTAAGTATTTTTTTTTATTTTTTACATTGGTTTTAGGTAGAGAATCTCCTTCATGATTCATGACTAAAGCATTCTAGCATGTTTCAGGTTATGCTAGGTTCTGGGGACCCGTGTTATGAAGAATGGATGAGGGCAACAGAATCGGTTTATAGAGATAAATTCCGGGGTTGGGTAGGATTTAATGTTCCGATTTCTCATATGATAACAGCAAGGTAAATAGAATTTCTATTTTGAGTAATATTCAGGTCCCACGACTCGTACTTCAAACTTTTAAGCCGAGTAATGTTGTGAGTTATTATTGTTCCCAATTGAGAAGGAATTACTAACTAATCACTCACTTCAAGTTCCGAAAAATAATCACTCACTTACATCATGGCATCACTTGGCTTAAAAAGGTCCGAGTTATTAGTCTCTATTTCAATGCTAAGATCTTACCATGTCACTGACTCATTCCAATCCTTGCTATCCAGCTGTGACATACTGCTGATGCCTTCGAGATTTGAGCCCTGTGGTCTAAATCAATTATACGCAATGAGATATGGAACTATTCCTGTGGTTCATTGCACCGGAGGACTTAGAGTAAGTTTAATGTCCTAAAAATTAATTAAGTTGTTCATTTTATTCTATTTTTCTTTTAACACACTTTGTTCTCTGCATTTCAGGATACCGTAGAGACTTTCAATCCATATGCTCAAGATGGCAAAGGAGAAGGCACAGGGTACATAGTCTTTCACTGCTATAAGTAACTTTTGCTTCTTTAGGTTCTTATTTATGATCTTATGGCGGAACGTATTTGCAGGTGGGCTTTTTCTCCGCTACAAAAAGATAGTATGTTGGGGGTATGTCATTCCATTATGCTCTTTTTTCCGTGTCTAGTATTGTTTACTTTGATTCCAAGTAATATTCTTATCACTCTTGCCGCTGTTGAACCTTATTGTTTGCAAGTGCTCTATCGTTGATTCTTTTAGATAGAAGCGAGTTTTTGTGTTATAGCCGTACTGAAGAACTTGTTGACGGAAATAATGAGTAATTGGTTATTCGTTGACAGGCACTAAGAGTTGCTATACAGACATTCAGAGAGCACAAGTCTTCTTGGGAGGGATTGAAAAAGAGAGGTATGCAGAAGGATTTCACTTGGGAAACTGCTGCAAAGCAATATGAGCAGGCCTTTCATTGGGCCTTCACCGATCCGCCTTATGTCAGCTGAGGCACAAGAGGTGGACAAAAAAATGAAAAAAGGAGGTCCGACGATGGATAAGTGATCCGAGATCAATGTAGTAAGCCAAGCTTTTCGTTGTCCTCAATCGGGCTGCTAAACAAGCAGAGATCGTTATTTATATATATATATATATTGTTTTTCCTATTGGCCTAGATTATAGGTAATTGAGTTGTTACCTTGTTTTTCATATCTGCTCAGATGAGTAGTATTCCTCTTACCATTGGACTTCTTTATTTACAATTCTAACTGATGTTTTGACGTATTTGGTTGGCATAAAAGCTACTGGAAAACGTCTTTTACATTGATTAGAATATGGGAAATGGGAATGGGAATGGGAATGTATATACATAGATTACGCTTGCGTCAAAAAATTCAACTTATTTCAAATCCAAATCCAAATTGATTTTTTTACTTTTTTGAACACATTCGTTTCTCTCTCATAAATATACATTCATTTTAAATTTTCAATTCAAACTGGAGCTAAGTCAAAGGAATTTTTGTTTTTTTTTTTTTTTTACTCCAGACTTTGACTTCTAGTTGGATTATGTGCACGAAAGAAAAATCCCAGTGGGGGGAATGGGGGCCAGTGCCTTTCTTTTATGGCCTAAAATCCTATTTGTCAGCCGTGGGGAACTACTGCTCGGTCGGGGGAAGAAACTCTGATCGCATAACCTTTAGCTAGATATTGTAAACATTGCTTACATTTGGACTTTGGATCAAATCTGTTTGGAAAGTAACATGCTTATGTGTCGCATATCATAACATAATTTTCTTCATTTGAAAGTAAGCATATTCAATCTGTCAAACATTTCATATGTTGCTTCAAAAGAATATTCTCTTGGTGATCTGTTTCTTTCCCAAGCCTAAGATATTAGCAGAATTTGTTTCATTTAAGCAATCTTTTTCCTTTTGTTTCCAACTGGTAGTGGTATTGATATAGACATAGCAGATTCTCTTATTCTCCAACATAATTTATGAAGCAAGTTAGCACCTACCATTTGTTTCCTTGAGAAGTTTAGTTATGTACTTCAAGAAAATGATAAATGCTTTTTGCCAAAAAATAAAGGATGAATAAAATAATTCTCATAGGATGCAGTGCTTTGTCTCATCACTGGCTTCACATTCAATCAACAGACTATTTTGTCATGGGAATTCATAATTTTGTAATTACCAGTACCATTAATAGGGGAGATTTCTACGAGCAGAACCATCTTTTTTCACTACATATAAAAAAATTTAATTTTAGCTATTAAATTACTTTTTCAATAATTTAATATATGAAAAAGAATAATTTTGTTGTACATTGCAAAATTTTTAACATGAACTAGTGACTGTAACTATAATTTTTATTGATAATGAAAAAAAAAGATTTTTTATCACAGAAACTCTCTTAAAAAATTTAAAATACTCCACAGTAGGATTTTCTTATACACAATTAGATCTTTGATAAGATTTTAATTAGATCGTACGTTTGAAAATGAGCTATGTTAATACGAATATCTTATAAAATTTCAACAGATACTGAAATGAAGCAATAAAATAAAAGTGATAGGGGCACCTGGCGCAGCCCGAAGTGACATTTTTGGATCCATTGATAAGGCGTGATTTTACCATCATCATTCTAGGCGGCAAGTGGTCATTCCCTCTCACTGGAATAAGATGGCTATATACATTTATTTAAACGTATTTGACTTAGACATGTCTTTTTCACACATTTGTTTTCGTTAAAAAAATGATTGTTTTATTGTGTCCAATTAAAATAATTATAAATAATAGAAAAAAGAAATAGAGCCCTTTGTGATCTGATTGAAATGTATAGTCAGAAATGCCTCCTCCTTATCGAGTAATAATTGACAAATGACGACAAGTCTGTACCAACTTGCCGGACCAAGTACTTGACATAAGAATATGAATATCTTTGCTCCACATAATTTTGGATCTAAAAATAAAATTTTCATTACAAAAAAGGTTCATTTTTACTGCTGAAAAAAATGACTCTACAAAAAAAACCGACAACTCAAGCACACCAACCGGACCAATCGAAAACGTTACTAGCGGTTCGGTGTTAAACAATCAAAATTAACCGCATGCGATTGTGTCAAAATTTATAGGTTAAAGCACTTTTTTTTTTTTTTTTTTCAAATTCTCCTCTTCCCGCTTCATAGAGATTTGTTATAATAGCCACTTTTTTAGGTTTAAACAACATTATCATAGAGCCAATGCTAGGAAAAAAAAAATCAACAAAACCACCAAAATAAAAATGTAAAGATACTTACAATGCGAGTATAGTGTAAATTTTATTCCAAAAAATAAGTTTTAGGGGTTTTTTTTTTTGAAAAAAAAAAACATACAAAGGTATTTACGTAAAACAAGTACTTTCTAGGGGCCATTTCAAATCATCTGAGCAAAGATATTCTCTTTACTTTTCTTTTCCGGGACTTCTTTTTCCGTCATTTTCTATTTCCCCGACAAAATCCTTCTCTTTAAAATTCCCCCTTTTTTGTTTTTTGTTTTTTTTTAACTCCAATCTTCCAAACCCACTGCAATGCAAACCCTAGATTAATCGATTAATTCAAATCTGCAGAAGCAAACTCTGACATGAGAGAGAGAAGAGATTTTTTTTTTGTAGAGAGAGAAACCAAAAGATTCGAGCTCTTTACCAGACAAATCAATTCTGGACTCGGAAATCCCGTGTAGAAGCTCAGATTCTTGATTCGAGTTCTTTCATGGCCAGTTTGGCATCGGAAAATCTCGTCACGTCGATGAATTCAGGATCCAGCGCATGAATTTCCAAGTCGAGATTCGGTTCCTCCGTTTTCTCTGATCGCCGCACCGATGATTTCGAATCCAGATCTAATCCACTACGCTTGCATTGCCAGAAAGACGACGGTCCTCGCCGAGTTCGCCAGACAACCCGATCTCGAAGACTTGGCTCGGCGGTGCATCGAGAAGACTCCTCCGTACCACTCCATGTTCTGTCACACGGTCCGGAGGAGAACCTACACCTTCTTGATCGACGATCCTTTCGTCTACTTTGCGATTTCGGACCAAGACCTCGAGCAATCGGATTGCCTCTGGTTCTTGAACCGCGTCAAATCCGGTTTCGAGGAGGCGGCTAGGGGCGGATCCAAGAGACGGTCGGAGAATCTCGTCTCTCGTAGTTTCCAACCCGAATTCGACTCGATTCTGAGGGAAATCATGGCGTCGGACTTGAACTCGGTGAATTCGACGCCTAGTTTGTCGAACGAGAGCCAAACTCCGAGCTTGGACGGGTCAAGAGGTCAGAGCCTGGCGTTCACGCCGCTGCTCGGGGCGAAACTCTGCAACGGATTGAAGAAGAAGAAGAGACTTTCGGGAGAAGCCAATGCGGACCTCGGGAAAGATTCGAGCATGGAGAACGCGGTGGATGTGTACGACGATGTGAACAGAGATTTCCCGACGCCGGTGCAGAAGAACATCTCGTCGTACGCCGGCGATCGGCAGAAGGCGAAGCAGGTATGGAGGAAGCACGTCTGGGTGGTGTTGTTACTCGATTTGTTCGTCTGCGCAGTTCTCTTTGGGATTTGGCTCTGGGTTTGCAGAGGCTTCAAATGCGTCGAGAGCTAGAAATCCGAACAAGCAGATTCTGGTATGTTATTTGGTGTCGTTTTTTTCATACCAACCAATTATACGACAACAAGAATTTAACAGTCGAGTTTCTTTGTTGGGGGGGGGGGGGGGGGGGGGGGGGGTGCGGTGTGTGGCGCTAAAAGCATGGATCTTGGAGTTGGAACAAGTAATAAAATTCGAAAAGATCTGATTTTTCATATGAGATAAAGTCCTGGTTCTTGTTTAACGAATCAAGTTGTGTATAATGTCCATTTTGGCATTACTGTTTTCTTTACTCTTGTTTTTCAGTGATGTTGATTTTTTTTTGCCCCCCTGGGAGAGTAGTTGATGTTGTAATTGCTTCATCGGTTGGGTTGGCTCCTGGTTGTATTAAATTGTTACTTGTTTATATCGGTTATGAATTTATCTTCCTTAAATGAGCAAAAGTCGAAAACGAGTAGCTAGCGAATGGGACGGATTAAGGAAGAGATCCGAGCTCAAATCTCGAAACACAGTTGTGATTGAAGGGTGTTAATGAACTTCAAGAAACGATCTCAAAGATTAGTATATACCGAGTGTTTTGGCAAAAAAGTTTCAACCACATTTCTGCTTGTGTTTGGTTTACGAGTTTAGAATGAAATTTTTAAGTTAAAATTGATTAATAAAAAAAGTCAAAAACTAAGATGAAAACTTTATGTTTGAACTTGAAAGCTAAAATTGAGATATTTTTTATTTCAGCATTCTTTCTTTGAAATGCTGTAATAGAGCTCTTTTCATATATCCTATCGGTAAAGTTCTTTTATATACCGTTTGATATAATTTCAACGATTAAGATGTTGTTTGTGCTTGATACTTACAATGCACCTTAGTTCATAAGATTATAATCTAAAAAATTTTATAAAAAAAATTCGAAGCAAAGAAAAAAAAAACCCAACCCTGACCATAAATCACCCCCCGCGACGACCGGTGGCCCTTACCTTAGAAATCGCCCCCATGCTGGCAAATCTCTACTGTTTGGTGGCGAAACCGATCCCTCCTCTGCATCCCCCCTCCCCCTGCCGCACATCCGTTGACGACAAATTGCTTCCCCAACCTTCCCCCCTACTAGCTTGTCAAAGCCCATATCTAAAACCGCCACCGCCGCTGCCGCCGCCGCCCCCCGCACGCCTGTCAAAGCCCCCCCTCCCCTCGGGTTGTCCGTTGAGACCCAGATTTGAAATCCCACCCCCCACCCCCACCCACCCGTCGAAGCCCCTCCACCCTGTCCGTCGAAGCCTAGTTCTGAAAACCGCCGCCCTTCCCCCCCAAACGCCGGTCGAAGCCCCCTTCCAAAACCGCTCCCCCCTACCCAAGGCAACGTTGAAATCGCCCTAGGCCCCCTCCGGCGACCTTCGACCGGCCAATCCTCAACGGACGAAGAAGAAGAATTCACTTTTTTATTTTTTATAATTGCAATCCTGTGTTTCAATATTTATTTTAGTTATTATGCACTTGTAATTTCTTATCCATTCGATTAAATTTGAACGTTATTAAAAATAATTTTACCGATAGAGAATATAAAATGGGCTTTATCATAGCCTTTCCCTCTCTCTTACTAAAAAAATCTCAAACTTAAAAGACCAAACATCGCCTCATAAATAATTCATTGATTGCGACAGTGAGGAGAGTTGCAGGAATTGGATATGGCTAGCTGGATCCGATCACAAGAGAGAAACCAGAGTCTGATAATTGGAGAATATGGGCATGGCTTCTTATGACTGTCGTTTTCCACATTTTTTCGTGACCTGAGAAGATTGTTCGTCTAGGTAGGTAAAAACACTCCAATTGTGATGACAAATGGGACCTAAAATTAATTTTTAAAAATAGGCCGAAAATTGGATTATGCATACTTATAAACATGTGGTAATTATTCATTAGATAGAAACCACACAACTACAAAATTTTTGTAATTTACTTGTATCGACAAAAAAATGAAGAAAAAGAGTTCCTAACAACAACTAATTCCAAAGGAGATGAAGAGATGACAAATAGTATCGCGTGGATTTAACCACAAGGAGTGAGCTTCTTGTTGCCTGCACCCCGGGGGTTATCATCCTTCCAGTCATCCCATGCCCTTGCCTTTTCTTGTGCAGCATCATCGTCTTCATCGTCCTCATTGCTCGGCCCAGGTTTCATCTTATCCTTGTACCAAGCAGAATTGGCTTCTTCCATGAGTTTAGCATTCCTCTCTTGCCACTTGTTCATCATCCTCATCTCCGTTAACCCGGCTTCCTCTATGCTCATGGTTGGCAACCTTTAACAAGCATTAGCATTTTCAAGTAAGATGTCTAAAATGACAAAACAGATCCACAACGTAACATGCATACGCTTTTCTTAATCCTAGATAACATAACATGATAGGACATAATGTCTAAATCGCAGCAAAAAAAAAATTTACCTATAACCGGGTTGGAAAACCTGTGCCATCATCCTCTCTCTCTCGCTTGTTAAGCTTCCACCCACAAGACTCTGTGGCCCAAATATCAACGGCTGGTGTTTGTGTTCATGTGCTTGTGAGACCTGCGCTCTTCCTTCTAGAACATCTTGTGCAAAAGTAGCACATGTAATAGGCTGTGCTGGTTTAGTAAACCGTGCTCGGACTGCAGCATCGCGATGCCAAGCTTCAGCTTTCTTGGTTCGATCATCAAGAAGATCCTGAAAGAAATCCTTCTCCCCCTCCTACGGAACATGACAAATATAAAATGCGCTCAGACATGCATCTGTACCAACTTCAGGTAAGTAACCAACAAAGCTTCTAAATAGACTCTGCTTAACAGAGAATTCAACTCGACAATTCATGAGAGGATCACCCGAAGGTGGGAATGGAAGAAAGATGAGAAAACAAAATTAAATATCTTGCATGACACACAAAATAGTCCCAGTGAAAAGTTAATTTTGCAAAATATAATTAAGCTGAAATCAAAGAGTTGATTAAATAAATTGCGCACACGCTAGTTGGACCGAGTATTTGAATTCAACAAACCTTCTCTACTATTCTTTACAGTTTACACTTCAGCTTATCACCTTAAAAAAATGAAATTCTAAATAAAATCTAAACGCAATAAAAATAATCAGCATTCTCAAAGTAAGCATATTAATTACCTTTGATTGTTTTTCTTTTATAGCCGAGAGCATCTCCTCTTCCTTCTTTAGCATCTCCAGCAAATCCAAAGCCTGACGTATAGTTTTGGGACAGAAGGAAGCTAAGATAAATGACGGGATATAGAAGTAAAGACAATTAATTTAAAGTGAAAAATCTTTAAAATTGGGAATATTATATTTAATTCCATGAACCAACCTTACAAATAGCCAAAGAGATGGTGGTAAACCAAGCCTGCATCCAAAAAAATAATAATAATATCAAATGATTTCAGTCAAATCACCAAAGCAATAGATACAAGAAGCAAGTAGCACTACCCTAGACTAACATAAGGGGAAATGAGCTAACCTCCCGTTCTTCTTCTCCATCATCGTCAAGCACATCTTCTTCCCCTGCCTCAACAGGAGTGGATAAGGTGGCTGCTTTACTGGATCGTCCTCGTCGTTCTTTCCGCTCCTTAATTTCCAGCAACTTTGATTCAGCAGCTCTTTGACGTTTGAAGCGAGCGATCTAAATACAGTTCAGGATACAAGCAATTCATCATTATATGACAAGAAGCCTCGATTTCATCTTAACCACTAGAATAGGCACTAATGCAGAAGAGTTAATGACACAATCAAGCAAGGTGCGGGGAAGACAAGCAAATAAACTACCTTTCTAGCCCTTCGATCAACAAAAGTATTGGAAGCCCCTCGAGTAGATGCTTCTAGTTCCTCCTCAGGTAAAAGTTCCATTGACTCGCAAAATGAGATGAATTCCTAGAACATTCGCCATCTCACTAAGTTATTATTGAAGCACACCAAACTTTTCAAACAAACCGCAAGAATACAAGTAGTCCTAAAGCAAAAAATTGCTATGGAAAATATTCTAAATGAACCGACGCAGTTTGATGAGTAACTATAAAAACATGATTCTCAAGCGAACAAACCTTTAACTTTGCTTGAGAAGCCTTGAGAATCTGTATCCTGTCATCTTGTGCAATCTTTTCAGTCAACTCCCCGAGGTAAAATGGCACCTATAATGGGAATGTTGTAAGTAGTTGCCAGTACATAATAAATTATCTTAGATACTACTTTTGATATACTATTCTCCTGAAATACACAACTCATTAAAAGAAAAGTTCCTTGCAACGAAACGCACTTAACAACAGTATCAGTATGTTTGGTGCAAATGAAGCCATGTCCTTATATGAGCAAGAGAAAACAAACATCATAATATCATTCCTAATCCAATTTCTCCTCTTTTTTTTTTTTTTCTTCTTCCTTTACAATATTTTCCTCCGCAATCAAACACCTGTTTCCTTTCATTGCACTACACTTTCTCAGAAGGCAAACATACCAAAAAAAAAAAAAAATTTCATTTCCAAACTTATGAACAATGTAACTCAAACAATAAAATAAAATACCAGGAGGTATTTCAGATTGGTGGTGCTGATATCATCCTTGGTCTCATTGGCTGAGAATAGCCCCAGCTTGCTTATCATTTCTTCGCACTTTTCAAGAGCCTCACATCCCTTCCTCACCACCTCCTGAACCGAAAAGCACCATTTAATCCCAAATTCTAAAACCTAATCAGAAACTCCATGAACAACCCCAAATCAAAATATTATCTTTTCTTTTTTTGGGAGAACTCAGCACAAGATTAGTGTACCTGATCAGTTTCCCCAGATTCTGTGGCGGACAGATGGATCTTCCGAGCTTGCTCGAAGAGAGCTGGGAGAGACATCTCCTCCATTGTGCATTCACCCATTAAAAGCCGGCTGCCAAAGGCCCCTTATTCTTAGCAAACTTTTTAACTAATTAACCATAAAAGCCTCAAAAAAATTGAAATTAATCATATTAGTTACGTTTTTCCAAATATTGATCCAATTTATTTGTAAGATAAATCTCATAAACCAGTATTCTCACGCCCCAAAACCTAGGTCGGTGCTTAATTCGGGATTAATAATTTGATTAAAACCAAAATCCAACTCAAATTTTTACGATTGAAAATCAAGATATGTATAACAAGAAACAAAATAAGGAAAAATTTAATACCGGATTTCTAAGTACAGAGAATTTCAGGATTCTAGGGTTTTTCTTTCGAGTAAAATTATCGGATTGAAAAAAGATATTTCATCACAATTAGAATTGAAATCAAGAAGGAAACAATACTTCAATAGGGAAATTTCAGATTAAGATCGTTCAGGAGAGAAAACCCTACCTCAAAATTACACAAGATCTCTGAAATTTCTCTTCGCTCCGAAAGGTTTCGCTGCAGAAATTGGCCTTCTACTCAGTGGGAAAGCTCGGAGTTCAAGCCAAGATTGAAAGCTTGGGTTGTGCTTCAGTGAAGAGAGAGAGAGAGAGAGAAAGAAAGAGAGAGAAAAGAAGAAGAAGAAGTGAGAAGATAAAAGAGAGGGACACCGAAGGAGAAAGTTCAATATCAGGTTGGAGCACTTTTTGCAAATTTCAGAAATTTTGAAGGCCAGAAGATAGTTTTCAAAAGTTAAGAAAAGTATTAAGATTATTTTCATCTAGAATTTTAAAATCATTCTTTAAAAATTTTCACTTCACTTCTTAAGTTTCTAATTTACCTCACTAAAAATCTTTTTTATTAGAATTTTTGTTAAAAACGGACGAAAATAGAAAAGAAATTAGTTTGTATTTAAAACACCGGTTTGAAATAAAATATTTAGATTAGAATTAGTTAATTTTTCAAAAATTAATAATAATTTTTATTTATTTTTTTTAAAAAAACAAAAACAAAAATAAAAAATTTATATTCAGACCTAAAAACCAAACAAATCCTTAGTCTTTTTAAATCTCTTTTTGTTAGGATTTTTGTTAATGAAAACAAATAGAAAAATACCATATAATCACTCTTAATTCCTTTTTTATTTTATTTATGTTTTTAACTGAAATTTTAACGTAAGGTGTAAGTAGAACTGATTCAAAGTTTAATGTGATAAAATGAGAGTTTTTAAAATTTACAAATAAAAATGAGAACTATTGTAAAATTTAAGATAAAGTCACATTGATAATGTATATATTCTTATATCTTACCGTATAAATTCTCACTATGTATTTAGTAGTTTCAAAAATATAATGTACTATAATGTTTTTTACCTATTTAAAATTTGCACCGTAAACATATCATATAATTATAATTTATATGTTACATTTTTAAATTAAGCAATTTGCACACAGAATTTATAAATATGTAACAATTTATCCTTTTTATTAATAAATATGTTAACATTTGAAGTAAATTGACAAGTGATTTGTATATGAGTAATTAATAAATAGCATGAATTTTCCTTTTTATCTATTTTAATTTAAATTTATTAAGGTTAAGATTTTTCTTAAGATAAAAAATTTTAAATTAATTTTGCTTTAAATATAAACGTGGGCTAATGTTGATTAGAAAAAAGTCCTTTTATTGTTAATGACTATGTACAAGTTAAGTTTCAATTTCCAAAAAGAAAAAAACAAAATCAAAATTGATATCAACTTGGATAGATTGTCATAGATTTACAAGTTTAAGACGTAAATAAAAAAAATTAAAAATTTAGACTTGTAGTATAAAAAAAAAATTATTATACACCCTTATATGTATCGGAGTCGAATGTTTGTGTTGTTGTTATCGAACATTCTGGATTTCGCGAGTAGTCTAGAGGCCCAAGCACTTATTGCTATATTGGGCTTCAAAATTACGAACGTCGCATGATGGACTCATCAACCCAGTTAATTTCAACTGGCCTAATTACAATGAACACCTCTAGTGAAGAAAATGATTCATTTATGAGAAATAGTGATGAATAAATTTTTTAAAACTAATTTGTAATGAATAGCTTATTTTTCTTTTCTTATTATTAAATAGTAGTTTTTTAATAGTTTCAATTTTTGATTACTTTTCAGTGAAATTTTATTAAATAATTTTTTTTTATGAAAATAATTGAAGTGAATGGTAAGGTTTTAAAATATATGAAGTAAAATAAAATTTATTAGGTAAACAATAAATTTACTGAATATGTTACATATTTACAAGAAATAAATGAATAATTTATTTTATAAGTTTATTATTTTTTGTAATTTACTTCAAATATTTTTAGAATCTACTATTTTATTTCAAATATTCATGTAAAAATGTTATTTACTTCCTTCTTCACATTTATAATTTCTGCTCTAAAAATCGATTTTTTCTCAGATCACCATTACCTTATTATTTTTCCTGTTGCTATCAAGATTTGTTTATTTATTTATTTATTTATTTATTTTTGGGTTGCTAATCATGGTGTTCCCAATGTTAGATCCTTGGAGTCCAATGATGAAATTGAAAGGTAGACATATTGCCACAATGCCACCTAGTCTGTCGCATGTTCCATAATCCTTGGTTGTTGAGTGGGGCTTGTTATCCCAAAAAATAGTCTCTCTAATCAAAGATTAATCTCATGTCTTTGGTGAAAACTCTATCTATAATATATGAGAATATCTTTTTAAATTGTTCTTAAGCAATAATAATAATAATAAAGCTTTCCTCTTTTTTTTTTTTTTTTTCCCTATTAAACTTGAAGACTAAACAAAATGAATGGTAAAAATGTTCAATTATTAATTATCATTCCTGAAACAAATAATTACCTAATATAGCAATGGGTTTCACAAACAATTACCTCCTTTATTTTTGGTAGTTAATCAACGAAATATATGCAATGTTTCTATTCAACTTTATGTTTAACTACTACTTAGAATCAGATAACATCATATTTAATGAGTGGGACATTCTAGAAAACGAGATGTCCTTGAATACCCACCGCGCTTTTATATTCTTCTATATTGATTTTGACTGATTTTTTTTTTTTTTTTTTTTTTTTTTTTGCATTCACTTTTTTCTTTATTTTTCGTCAATAATTCAATCAAGTACTTTTGCCTCGTTGTGCATGGTGTTTACTATTTATCCCCTTCAATTATTTTGCTTACATTCATTCCTTTTTCATGAAGAGAAACTCATTAAGAAAAAAGGCTTTTATCAAAAGTGAAAAACGTTGGAAACTAAAAGACAAAGAGAACTTGCAAGAGGGCAAAAATAAAGAAGTGTGTAAAGTGTAACTTTCCTAAGAAAAAACTTACGGTGGCCCACATTTGCATATGCGGGTGACAAGACCTCATCCTTTTTTCTTTGCAAAAGCACATAATTTTATTTATAATTTTATCATATTAATAACGAATAATTTTGAACGATTAGATCTTTATTTAAATTTTCTCAAACTATTATAATTTTATAAGTACGTGGGGTTTATAACAAAAGTTCATGGCATTCATTCATCGTCTATCGAGGTTGGGATTGGGAGGCACAGCACAACAAGCTCGATTAACAACTAACAAAAAGAGATATTATTATCCCTTGTGGGACCCATGATAAACTTCACTTTTTTTTTCTTCTCCTCTAATTTCCTGGTGAAGAACATGGGCTGTGCCCACAAATGGCCTCACTTGATTGTGACCCTTTCTAGTTTATTCTTCCCTCCTCATTTTCTCCAATTCTTTATTGCACAAAATAGTACACACACATGACACTGGAGAGAGACAGAGAGTGAGAGAGAGATTGCTTGAGCTATAATGAAATGAATCAAGCATCACAAAGTCCAGATTTCAAGGGCAGATCTTGACTGTCAAAGGCTATTATGTGGGTAGTTTGTTGGCCATTTCTTTCCAAAAATATTACTTTTATGTCAAAGCAGATTCTACCCTTTTTTTTTTATTTTTATGTAATTTAATGTTTTTTTTAACTTTGTCTATGAACTTTCTACTGAACAAGTTCCTAACTTTACAGAATTGCAAAGGTCTCAGCCAAGGAAGCAAAACTTAAGCAGAAGCTAATCTCTCTCTGCCCCCCCCATGAAGACCCGGTTTCTTAGTTGTTCCAATAATGAAAAATATGTCTCGGAACTGAAAGCCATTTGCTTCATTTCTTGCTCTTATTATCAATTTTTTTTACTCAAGATGCTCCTCCGCAATTGTAGCCCTTTTGACAGGTACATGCATTTCAACCAATATATGTCTCCTCCACAACATTATTCCATGTTTTATTATTATAATTCAGAGACTGTCTTAGTCAGAGTCTATCCGTAAGTATGCTAATGCTGGTAGTCCCTTTCTAAACTTCTGATTATAGGAAAAAAAAAAAAAAAAAGAAGAAAAAGAAAATATCATGTTTATGGGAAGAAACAAAAGGAGGGGTTGGTGGGTGCTTTATTGCTAATGAGGTCAATCAAAATATGAGGCCAATTTAGTTGCAACTCTAGGTATCTTAAAAGCTCCAACAGTTTCTTTGATAATGTGGTCCAAGGTTTGAGTTATTAATATTATGTTTATTATTTGTTTCATATATTCATTTCTTGATACCATCCAAGAAAATAAAGGCAATATTGCCGGAAAATTAAAAAAATAAAAAAATGTCTGTGTTCTTTTGGTTTTAGTGTAAGAACGTGAAAAAGGAACATACTTTTCACTGATTTTGAAAAGCACTTTGTGTTTGTAGTCTTTTGTTAGTACTTTTCACGATAATTTAATCGGTACAAATTTATAAAAAAATTTAAATAGACTGTAGTTTTGTACAGGTAAGCCACTCCGTTAAAAAAAAAAAAACAGCAATTAATAAAATAAATAAAGAAACATGAGGAATTTTTGATAAATTATTTGGCAAATGAATTTATTCACTTTTCTTTATCAGTAATGGTGACAAAACAGCCAGGAATCTAGAGTTTTTGCTTCCTATAGCATTTGAGTGAGCAAAGTAAAGGAAGAACAAGTGGGGTTTTTGGGGGTCTTTCTTTCACTGAAAACCAGGAACAATTCTTTTTATCTTTTTTTTTTTTTAATTTTTTAATTCTTTAAAGAATTTTTAATCTTTCTTTCTTTCTTCTACTTTTATGCTGTTAAAGTACAGTGCTTTTTAACGGATTCTGGAGTCACACACGTGTAAACGCCATTGCTTTTGGCCTTTCTCTGGTCTGGCCATTTAAATGTGAGAAAACTCAACTCTCAAATCGATACAAAAAAAGACCACAACTCTTTTTTTTTTTCTTTTTTTCCTTGCAGTTGAGTCTCTATAAATGCCTAAGGATCTCCTCTAGAAAGAAAGCTGCAAAATTTTCTTTTTGAGGCCTTTTCTGGTTCCGCAACTGAAGAATTTCTACACCTCATGTAAGTTCTGCAACAAAAATTTGAATCTTTATCAGAATTATTAATTGCTTCTGGGTGTTCTGGATTCTGATACAGCATTTAGTGCCTAAGTTTTATGTCTTTATTTTCTCTCTTTGAAAAAACACTCATGATTGAAAATTTCAGTTCTTTCTGATGAGAAATTCTAATGTTGAATTTCCCAACTCATTTTTTTTTCCCCTAGTTTTGCCAACAAGTAAAGGAAATTGGTGAGAAATGGATGAGAAAGTGGTCCCCATCTCAAACTCTTTTGCCTCTGAAGATAAGAGTTTTGATAGCTTGTATCCCATGTATTTTGGTGTTTCTTGTGCATTTTTCGCCGTTCGTCTCTTGTCATTACCCCATGATGTCGGAAACGAGAGATGGTCTGACATAAGAGAGAAAATGCTTCAAGGAAGTGCTCAGCTGTTGGGGCTGCTGGTATGGAGAGTTCAAAGAGAAGGGCTTGATGGTGGGGAAAAGTGTGAGATCCTGCTAAAGCTCAAGAACGCCGAGAGAGAGGTTGCGGAGTTGAAGAGAATTAGGCGCGAAGACGCCAAAGCGAATGAGAAGGTTGTGAGCATCTTTGCAGCACAGGAACAAACCTGGTTGATTGAGAGGAAGAAACTTAGGCAGCACATAGGAGCTCTTATGAGTGAGTTGAGGGTTCCAGAGAAGAGGAAGGCCCAAGTGGTTTCCGAAATGAGCGATAAACTGAAGGAGATGGAGCTTTTGGTGCAAGACAGAGAGAAGGCTTTGGAGGAAGAGGGTGAGAAGAGGAAAGAGCTGGAAGAAAAACTAAAAGAAGTCGAGAGTGTTGCAGAAGAATTGAGGGAAAAGGCGAAGCGTGAGTCTCAAGAGCATTCTTCTGATCTTCGGAAGCACAAAACCGCCTTCATTGAGCTTGTGTCGAACCAGCGCCATCTTGAGGCAGATATGAGTAGAGCTTTAAGGCAAGTTGAAGCCAAAAAGCGGGAGCTTGAATCCGTCTTGAAGCAGAAGGAAGAATCTGTTATGATGGTCCAAAAGCTGTCGGCGGAGATTGTGAATATGCACGAGGATTTGGAGCAGAAAGACAAGATTTTATCAGCCACACTGAGGAAATCAAAGTTGGACACAGCAGAGAAGCAAATGCTTTTGAAGGAGGTCAAGTTATCGAAGGCTAAGAGGAAGCAAGCTGAGCTTGAATCAGAAAGGTGGAAGGCGGTGTCGGAGTCTAGGCAAGAGAGGCATTCGTTGAGAACTATGTTGGCAAAACAAGCCAACTCTAGATTGGAGATTGTTCCCGCTGAAAAAGGTTTGCATTCCACACCAACCGGCTCGTCTCTTTCACATGTCGGCCTTACCAAATCACAGCCAAGTACTGCTCTTGGTTACGAGCATCATTCCGAGTTCGCGAATGAACCTGAACTATTCTCTCCCCCTTTTGACAGCTACTCGCTTTGCGCAAATGAGGACCTAGGTAAGAACAAATTTCTCACTACTACTACCTTTTTCTTTTCTCACTTTTCAGTTGACTTTGTTTCATATTCTAATTGTGTTTTCTTCTGTCCGTTGGTCTTGGTTTTGTTTATGTTAGCCGATGTTAAACAAGTCGAGAGTTGGGTTCGGTCGGAGGCAGAGAGATATGCAGCTGTGATTGAACAGAGGCATCACCTAGAAATAGATGCTTTTGTAGAACAATTGAGGCTTAAAGACGAGAAATTAGAAGCGTTCCGCTGGCGGTTGCTGAGCATGGAACTGGAATCGAAACGACTGCAGTCTCATGTTGAGGGGCTGAACAAAGAAATCTTACAGCTCAGACACAAAAACATGAAAATGGAAGCATTATTGTTGGAGAGGGAAGAAGAGTTAACCGCCTTGAAAGAGCAGTTCGCATCGCAGTTAAGGTCTCTAAGTTGCCAGAAGTACAAGTTTCATGAAAATTCACATGATTCAGCAGTGACAGAAAATTCCATTTGGGCACAAGTCAAGGTAATCAAGAGGCATCCAGGAGAGGAAGAGCAAGAAACAAAGACAATCTCAGTTGACATGCCTCAAGACGAAGAAAGCAATGAGAGAGACGAGGGAATCTCGTCAATTGACGAGGCTAGAGGCAGAGATGTAACCTTGACGGTTCAATCTCCCGACAAAGATTTCGATGAACAGAAAGAAGATCCTTCTGAAGAGGGAAGTTCAAGTCCATTGGAACTAGATGTAACCGAAAAGTTATCACCGTCACCATCATCATCATCTTTGGTTACCGAACAACACTCGAGTAACGCAAATATTTCACAATGGAGGATGGATCTTCATGCTCTTGGTGTCTCCTACAAGCTCAAGAGGCTTAAACAACAGCTCATTATGCTTGAAAGGTTGAGAGGAATGCAAGAAAGTGGCGAAAATAAAAAGGAAAGCAACGGTGATGGAGGGGAAACCGGTGTAAAAGACTTTTTAGCTTTAATGTCCTTGCTGAATAAACAAGTTGGGAGGTACCAATCTCTCCAAGGGAAGGTTGATGATCTTTGCAAACGGATGGTAAGCTCCGATCACACGGAAAAGAAAACCATAAAAATAGACAAAAATAAAAACTTTGGCCATTTATGCCCATATCCCTTTTATTTTATGGCTTTAGGAAATTTTGAAAGCATGATACTAATCTCATAATGAGTTTTTGATTCATGAAAAACTTGCAGCACGAGAGTGATCTAAAAGTATGTCACGGAGATTTGAGCACAGTTAGAGCAAAAGAGAAGACCAAGAAACTAGAGCACTTCCTTGAGGAGACGTTTCAGCTGCAGAGATATATAGTAGCAACAGGACAGAAACTGATGGAAATCCAATCCAAGATCACTTCTGGACTTGTTGGGGTCGGGAAGGAGATCGACAAGTCGACTGGATTCGACATGAACCGCTTTTCCGAGAGCGTTAGAACTCTCTTCCATGACGTTCAGAGAGGTATTGAGGTTAGAATAGCACGAGTTATTGGAGATCTTGAGGGCACATTGGCTTGTGAAGGCATGATACGCTGGAAGAGGTAGTGACAATAAAAATAAAAAGACATTGTAATGGTGTAGTTTTTTGTACTGATTTTGTGTACTTAAAAATTGTATAGGCAAAAACGACACATATAAATGTATCCATCTTCTTCCATGCTGCTACATGATTCAGTTGCGGTGAAAATGGTACTTTTCCTTGGAAAAATTATGTGGTTTGTTAGAAAACGACATCTGGTTTTTCATATGAAAGTTTGCCACCGTTTCTATGCAATAGTTTATAAGACATTTTGTCGTTATGTACCTAAATTTAAATCAAAAGGAATTTTGCTGTCGTTTATGCCAAAGAAGTGGACCTTTTTTTTCCCAAAAATTTTGCTGTCGCTCAAGGCAAACACGACCAAGCGCTTGTCGTTTGAGTTGAAATTTTAGTTGCCGTTTGTTCAATCAAACGGCATGTCGTTTTTTTGGACTTGTAGAAGTCGTCCATGTTATGCATATGCTGTGCCTGTCATAATCTTCATACGACAGCTTAGCAAATAATAATTATGACAAAATCTTCATACAACAGCAAGTCATTTATTTATTTGTCGCTTAAGCTTAAAACGGCATGTAGTTTGAATTTAAGAATTTTCTGTCCTCAAAATACAAGGTTACTGTCATTTATCTATTTTTCTTCATAAAACCGATGAAACGACATGTAGCTTCTGTTTTGAAATGAGTAAAAAAGTGTTGGTAAAAAATAAAAATAAAATTCATTTTGAAAACCAAAAAAAAAAAAATTAATAATAATACACTAGGTTACTGTCTGGTCACAAGTCTCATTCTCTAAGGTTATTTTCGAATTTAATTCCGGTGAGAAAATAATGCATATAATAATTAATAAGCGGCTGTCAAGTTGGTTAAATGTCAATATGTAATCTAGTCCTACTTAAATAAGAGTAAAATAATGTGTGCAATTAAGTGGTCTCAATAACTCGTTCTATCTTTCTAAAAATAATAATAATAATAATAATAATAATAATAATAAAATATCTTGCTCCATCACATATGACGCAAACTTTATATCAGCATTATTTTACCAATAAAAAAAAACTTATATCAGCATTAATTTGCTTTTAGCATGTATGTGTGTGTGTATATACACCACACACACACACACACTCATACACACACACCTTATGGTACTAGTAGTCAGCAAAAAAATATTAGTGGCTTCCTTTAAAGTAATATATAATTTTCTCTTGACGAAAAGGGAATATATAATCTTATTCAAGTACAAAAATATTGTGGTGGGTGCCAACATTACTGGAATTCACTTTCATAAGATATGTTGTGCGCTTTATGATTGTCTGTAATGTTTGTCTTTTGACAATCCTTCCAGTGCTATGGAAGTGAGATTCATAAGCATGTGCTGATTGTTTATACATAGTTGAATAATACTAGGAATATTAATTATAGTCTCAATTCTAAAATATCCGTGATACATAAGTTATCTTTTTTTTTTCTAATTAAAATTTTCAAATAATTATTACATTACTTAAAATTAAATAATTGTAACTATATGAGTGAAAATATAATAACTTACCATCACTTAATTTGATAGTTAAAAGGTGAGATTCTAATTGGTATTCCTACAACTTTTCTACATAATTTATACACAAGAGTTTGCATTTATTTGCTAAATATTTTTGGAATTTAATCCGCACAAGGAAAATTCAGTGTCGGCAATAAGAACCTGGTTTCAAATTTCTTCTATTTGGCCTTAAAACCAAGAATATGTAAGGTAAAGACTCTAATTCCATATAATGAAAGAAGAATCCTTTTAATATGATAAAAAAAGTATTATCAATCAACATTGAAAAAGTATTATCTATTGATATTATATAGTTTTAGACCGTTAGATATGTATGAAATTCTATTAAATTTTTGTGTGTATAATTAGTGATATTGATGTAGGAGGTGGTTCTATCACTGGTATTGAACAAAAGTCTTTGTTCATTTTGCCTTCGTTTAGTTGTTGTTTGCTCTTATAGGGGTCGTTTAGCTTATAGCATTTTAATTGGCTGTGCGTTTTGTGCACCAGCTTTATAGTCCTTTATATTGTGGCTTTGAAAACATTTTAACCTAGACCATTAGATTGTATTCTTCTATTGAAAAAGAACAGAGATCAGAGGTGCGCCTCCTTTTCCTTAGTTTCAGCCCTGGATTTGGCTTGGGATTTGGTTCGTTGAAACCATTTCTTGTTCCTTCGTTTCCGCTGCATCAGATATAAAAGTCAAAAAGGGTGTGGAAAAATCAACACATGCATATAACAATATGTGTACATGTAAATCTATACTTTGTATACATATATGTATGCATATGTTTCACAATATATCTATATATGCATGTATATGAAGTTTAGATAGGTGGATATAATAATGAGTGACAGATATTTTGGATGGAGAATCTTCAAATGTTCCCTCTTTCTGCTACATCTTTCTATCGAGGTAGTTGTGTTATGGTTTTTTGCATTTAAAAATTTTCGAGTAAAACAGTCTAAGCCTTCTCTTTCTCTGCTGCAACTCTGAAGTTCCCACATTCACAGAACTCCTTTTTTTTCCCTTTTTTTTTTTTTTTTTTTACATATATAATTAATTTTTTGATTTATTTCTCATTTTTTCTTCTTGTGCTATTTAACGTAAATTTTGTCATTAATTTGCATATCATGCACGTTTTTCTAAATAACTAAATAATTTTGATCAATTTCTCTTTCACTTTAATGAGACTGGTCTCTTCTCTACGCTTCATACATATGTCCAAACCAGAAGTGCCCCACTAGCTAGATGGTTTCCTCTGTCACTGACCCTTTTTTTATCACGTGGCCAAAACCTTCTATTAAAGCATTATTGAACACTAATAAAACAAATAGGAATTATCAAGAAAACCAAAAAGAGAAAACATTATTGAAGAACTTTGGAAAGAAGTTAGTGGAGCATATTCAACCTAGTTGGAATTCTTTTTTTTTTTTTTTTTTTTGGATTATTTTCTTTACTTGCTTGGGGAAAAAGGCAAGTCCTACAAATCCTTTTTTGTGTTCCACACATGGAATTTAAGAGATTCTAAATATTAGAAGCAAAAAATAGGCTAACAAGGCCAATCAAGGGACAAGATTATTCGAGTATTCTTCAAGAAAGTCTTCACAGCTCATCAAGCTATTTAATATTTTTCCAATTAATGCGGGATTTCGTAACAGCTTTTGGGCAAGAACTGAGGAAATGTCAAACTTAAGGACAGTGGCTATAAAGAGCAGAACTTTCGTAGCAAAAGCTCTAGGGGGACATGTCACAACTCAATGAACAGTGTTTACATGGTCTTTTCCAAAGCCTGTGCAATTGTAATAAACAAAAAAATAGCTAAATAACTAAATCCTTCGTTTGATTATTGATATGGAATTATGCATAATTCATGCATGTTTTTTTATTCCTCAGCTCAAAAGAAAATTAAAGGTGCGTTTGGTTCGTTAGTTGGAGTTGAAATTTTTAAGTTGAAATTAGTTGATTTTTTAAAAATTACTTATATTTTTTGTTTATTTAAAAAAAATATAAAAATTGAGATGAAAAATTTAAATTAGAGTTGAAACATAAAATAAAAGTTAAAAAATTTAATTTAATTTTTTCATAAACACCAGTGAATTGGGCACTGTAGGCACTCTCGACCTAACTGCCACTCTACTAGAAAACATCTTTTTCTACTTTTTTAATAATTTATTTCGTAAATTGCTTTTGCATGCGAGTAAAATAGACCGAAGATGAACTGGTCTGACTTTTCAAACGGGCCCCACCGATACATGACCGTTGATGGTCGTTTAGCTCTGCATCATCCAATCAAAATCACCAATTGATGGTCGAGTGGACCCACGTAATGGGTGTTTTCGTAATTTTGTTAATAAAAGAAAATAAAAAAACAAAAACAAAAAACAAAAAAAGAGCCTGGCCATATTCTCGTGAAGAAGAAGCGCCAGGAGCGTTTTGCTATGATCACCTGCTCTCTCAGCAGTCACTAGTCACAACTCACATTCAACACCATCCTCTCTCTCTCCCTCTCTCTTTCTCTCTCTAGAAACCCAAACACTCATCTCTCTCTCTATTAAAACTTTCACACCCGCACCTCCACAGCTCCACCAACTACTCAGAAAACCCACTTTGCTTCTGTCTCTTTTCATCTTTATCTATATATATACACAGAGTGTTTATATATTTATATACATATATAGTTACAGAAAGGAAATGGAAGCGATTAACGAGAATATACCAAAGCTCTCTCTCTTCTCACTTCCGAGTCTGCAGTCATCCGGTGATTCCGAGCCACCAGGTTCAATGTCACCGCCGCTCCGAAGCTCAGCTTCGGTCCCGTTCCTGTGGGAAGAAGCACCGGGGAAGCCTAGGCGGTGCAGTTCATGTAACACAGCCGGCGATCAGCCAGCGAATGAAATTACTACAAAGTCCCTGGGACTGCCTCCGAGGTTGTTGGCCTCCGTGGAGATGAAATTTACCAACATGCCCTCGCCGACGACAGTCCTTCATGGGCCTGACGTGGGCCGGTCGATGTCGTTCAGGATCCCGGAGAGCCTGGACAGGAAGGTTGCGAGATCGGATCAGAGAAATGGCTATTTTGGGTCTGCGAGGTGGGGGAGTTTCAGGAGGAGCAAGGGAATCTTGGGGGCTAGTTTCGACATTTCGTCCTCGAGGGTCGAGAGTGTCGACGGCAGCGAAGGAAACGGTGTCGCTTTTGGCGGTGGTGCCAGTAGTTATGAACATCATGAGAAGGTGAAGCTCGTCAGGGTTAGAAGGAGAAGTAGCTTTTTGAGTCTCTCTCATACAAAGTCGTCGTCTCATTTGTTGGTATGTGACTTTTTTTTTTTTGTAATTTTTTTTCTGTCACGTGAAAATTCTGGTATATGGAATAAGGTCATTAATATGCATGGATAATTAGAAGAAGTTCTAAGTTATATGTTTGATTTTATATGTATATATATATGTGTATATATGACTTTGATCGCACATTTTCATGCATGTTTCTGTCGTCGCGAATTTTTTCCTGCTTGTTTTGGTTCCAAAGTTGAAATCGTTTACATTTGTATATCTAATTCAACGATTAAATAATATTCAACATAATTGCATGTGTGTGTATATATTAATATCATATATACATAACTCATTTATGAATGAATTCCAAAAGTTTACATGTTGTGCATTAAAACATAATTAATCTCCATGTTCTGCCGCAACTATAAGCACTTTTATGCTATGTTTGGTTCACCATCTCAATTCAAACTTTTCAACTCAAATTTTGTTTTTTTCCTCAAAAGTCTTTGTCTTTTTCCCAAAAAGTTTTTTGTCTTTTCTGAAAAGTCAACAAAATTTACTATTTCAATTTCAAATATCAACTCAAACCTGCGATCCAAACGGACTCTTAGTTTCAATAATGACACATATATATGTATGAATTAATTAGTAATTATTTTAGTTCATGACTTTACGGTTTCTCTAATATATGTTACCGTCGGCACTATTATGTTACATATTTATTATATATATCTTGCTGTGTACATGAGTCTCTATATATACATAGTACAACAGCAGCTATTATTCAATAATCTAATCTGTGTATATGTAATATTACACATACACACACACACATATATATATGTGTGTGTGTGTGTGTGTATAACCAATATTTATCGTAAGTGCAGGCAAGCATTTATGAAAGCTTTAAGCAGGTGGTCCCTTGGAGACGCAAGCATGATAAAGAAAGAAAAAAACAGGGCTCATAATGTATCTCTACTCGATCTACTTGATCGTGCTGTCATTGACTTGTTCTACTCTTTTTTCGCCCACTAGTTGGATTTTCTGCTCTCTTTTCTCTTCTTTTATTATTATTTTTTTTTGTTTTTGTTTTTGTTTATATAGCTGGAAATTTAATATTCTGATTATGTAGTGGAGAGAGTTTGCATATGATCAATATATATATATACATATATGTCACTTCATATATTTTTTTAATCAACGGCTATCTACATTATGAGATGTGGTGCCACCAAATATTGTAGTTTGACGTTACAAAGTTATATATATATATGTGTGTGTGTAACCAACTACTTCGGTCCCTTTCTAATAAATTGACATAATGCACAATTGCACATGCAAAAAGATAGAGATTTCAAATCTATGTAGCAGAAAGAGTTGGTAGTACTACTGAACAGAGTAGTTAACAAATTTTTTTTTTTATTTTTTATAGTTTTTTATATGTATATGAGTAGAATTTGTGAAGCCTAATTATCAGCTTAACACAAAATTAGCATGTGGATCAACCTTAAGAGCCAACCACCGTAAATTTTGCGTGTTCATTTGTTTCCACTACTTTCTCGGTAGTTAAAGTGATTTCAAGTGTTGGCATGGATGGAAGCATAAACAAGCCTGTTAAATGGTTTGAAATGGCTTGAAAACAAATAGAGCAGCATCATAGTTACCAAATAAAATCAGCTAATCAGAAAATTTGAGCATCAAAAACACCAAAATGGCAATATTTTCCTGAATGTCTAATCTATTTTTGGCATATAGACAAAAGTGATATGGTCTTTTTGTCATTCCAATGTGGTTTTTCCTAATAGAAAACATAATAAATCTATTTCCTAGCTAGCTAGCTAGCAAGAACTTTTTTGACTATGTAAAGTTAATACTTTAGCTAGAGACCTCTTGTTCTTGTAATTAGCTTTGAAACAAGCCTGTCTCAGCTTCTTGGTTTTCTCAGTCAGTTCCATGTCAGGCACTTCCTCTAGAAGCCTCTTATGCTCTTCCAAAATCCTTATCTCCTCACTATCCAAGCCCATTTGCTGCATTATCATGTAATTCAACACTTCAATTACATTCAAATTAAGCACAACTTCCAAAAATTGAACACTGAAAATAAACAGAGAAAATCAGATTTTCACAAAGCCAAACCTTAACATTGCTGATCAAGTACTGCAAGCTCTTGAACTTCCTGTGGGGCCACCTCGTGATGTTGAGCTCTCGGCACCGTCTCTTCAGCCGTGTCACGCCCACATGCAACTCCTTGGCTGCTTCCTTAATAGGAAGGTCAAAGTACTTCTGTATGTCATCCAATTCTAGATCGGTAGACCTCTTGTAACTCCTGAGTTTACCACAATTTGTACCAGCAAAAACCTCGCTTTCGATCATCGTCGTCATCCTCGGAAATTCAGAACATTTGTTGTCCTGATCAGTTGTACTGCTTGTGGGATTGATCATGTTCATTTTGTTCATGTCTTGGTGTTGGTTGTCGTGATCAAAAGAAGTGACACATTTGGTTTGAGGCTTTTCGTCGACCATTGTATCTTCACAATTAGGATGCGAAAAAGCGTGGTCAAAATCCAAGGAAAAAGCACCACCGAAGTCTTCAAAATCTTGGAAATCAATACGAGGAAGTTGGTCATGGTACTGTGACGACAGTGGTAGCAAATTGGACTGATCATGATCAACAAAGGTCTCTAGACTCTCAAATGGTTGAAAATCTAGTAATAGGCTGCAAACATAAAAGAAAAAACCCATAAAACAAACTCAATAAAAATGGAATCTTTTTCCCTTTTCTTTGTTTCAATGTCAATGAGAAGAATCTTCAGCAGTGTAAAAAGGGTAAAAGACAAATGGGTCATCAAGAAATCAACGTCAAAAACAGGGGGAAAAAAAAAATCAAAACACGAAAAAAGTTCAATGAGTGACTTACTTTCCAAGTGGGTGTTCATGGTAGAGCCAGTCAAAATCAAATGGGTTTTCAATCTTTGGAACGATAAGGTGGTTAGAGTAGTAGTACTCCATTGAAATTGGGAATTCGAAGGAGATTTTTATTTTTTAATTAGTGATTGGTGAGTGTTGGGTGAATTGGAAGATGGGAAAAAGTAAAGCAAGAAAATGAAAAAATATAAAGAAAAGAAAAAAAGATGGAGAGTAGAGATGGGTATAAATTGGTAATATATAGAAGGAGATAGAAAATTAGTCAGTTCGTGTACGTGCCCATCTTTGGGAGTTACAATCTTAGTGGAATTTACTCGCTAATTAAACGCTTTATTTTGTAGTTAGCGAACGATTTCCAATCAAATATAGGGGGGCTGAGGATATATGTCAATTTAATGTTTCTAATTAGCCTTAATTATCACATTTAGCCTAATGAAAACACGTCCATGAAAATACATGCATCCCATGGAATGTTCACATCAACATTCATGTTCTTGCATGATACACGACTGCATATTACATTGTCGTTTAATAACAAGAGAACAAAAAATGAGTAAAATAAATTAAAAAGAGAGAGAGAAAGAAAAATTCTCTTTGATAGGATGAAAAAAAAACTATATATTTACATATATATTTTCTTTGAATTTACACTTAATAAAGATAAATGAAACTATGGTGAATTAGTTTCATTAAAAGTGAAAAAACGGTTAATAAAGCAAGGTTTTAGATCATCTGATTTGTTTTTGTAGCACATAATTTTTCACAATTTTGTTGCCCTTGACGTTTCCAAATTATATATATATATATATATATATATATATATTTTAGAGAAGTTTCAAAACTATAATATGGATGATAATTACATGCATGGATGCATAAACATGGAGTGTGAAACATGAAGGCATATATCCCAAGACAGGAAATTAATTAAGATGGAGTAAGTTACGTAACGATTAACGAGGTTGAAGAAATAAATTCCACATAATGATAGTTTTAATTGCGATTCTGTTATAAAATTATTCCACATTTTAATCTTTATTTATCATTTCGTTTCATTTAATAGCCACCCAGGATTTAAGGGCTGCGTGATTACTAATTTAGTTGTTTGGCAGTAATTTCATATTATTATTATTAATTAGTGAAAAGAGAGAGAGAGCCGTCATAACTTGAAAACGGCCCGAACAGACACGTGTCTTCCATTCCCTATTTTGGGGTTGACGCAAAGTTAATGGTTGGGCTTAAAATTGATGCCTTGGGCCCAAGCCCATTAATGGGCTGGGCCGACCCATCTGAAATTTCACCCATTTGGGAGTCAGCAAAGCCAAGAATTGAAAAGTTCACGTCCTAATGCTAAATCGTCTAAAGTCATACTTTATTTATTTTTTTGCTCATGAGTCATACTTTGTTTCAGTGGAGCTTTTTTTTTTTTTTTTTTTTGGTGATTTTGTAAGATTACCCCTCATAAAACACATATATGAATTATTATCACAATTATAATAGCTTAAATTTCGCTGGTATATAAGAGAAACTATTTGGTAACAATTTGATTTATAATTGAAATTCACTTATATTGTGTTGCTTTTTAAATTTTAAATGTAAACACTCAGGTATCAAACTGGCAATTCAATAACAAAACAACAACAACAGTATCTCTCGGTGGAGTAAAGGTAAATTTCCTAATCCTACCATTAGTTTTGTCTTTTTAATGATCTTAACAAAAATGAAAGAATCATGGCAGGAGATTGGAATGAACAATCATCATTCCTAGAATTAAAAAATTATGATTTATTCGTCTTCATGGGACCCACTGAAATGCCAACAATCACGGCACTGATTAAACTAGAGAATATCTAACAACAAATTATTAAAAATAAATAAATAAATAATAAAAAACTACCCTCATATTAAAAAGGGGGAAAAAAAAAAAAAAGAAAGAAAGTAGGTTTATGACTCAAAATACTGAGTTTAGATTTGTTGTCTCGTTTTTATATTTCAAAAACTGTCTCATCAATTGTATGTTGACAATTTTATTAATTTTTTTCAAAAATTTTCAATATTTAACATTTTATATTAATAAAATTTTAAATTTAAATAATATATTATTATTTTATTAAAAAATAATTAATGAAATATAAAATTTAGAACAACACATCTTGACTCTAAAATGCAAGCCCCACCAAAAAAAAAAAAAAACGAGTCGGGTGTAAGAGAATTCAGCCGGGGGGTGGGGGGAAGGTACCAACTAAGAAGGGTGGGTCCGAATCCTAGACATTAGTTTTTGATCAAAATCAATCAGCTTTAACGTTTTCTGATTGGTGGGTTTCCACCACCATTCAACCATTCAAAGGAAAAAAAGTGAGATAGATAAGATCAGAGGCCACCAATTGATGACTTTTTGACCTGTACTGTTGCCTGTACAACCGACCTTTTATGGAGTCTAAATATTTAACGGACAGATCTTACCTCATCCACACAAATCACTTACATATATATATATATATATTTTCCTTCGCTAACATGAGTTTGCACTTTCAACCTAAAAAAATGTGGAGAGTTGATAAATTTACAGAATATATAGTGAATAACATTTAATATTCAATTTATATATTTTAACTTTCATAAATATACTATATATTGTGTATATTTTACATTCAATATGAAAGAGAAGTAAAAATTTAGAATATAACGATAATTTCATATATAAATATATAACAATAATTATTTTATATATCAATAAAAAAAAATTTTGTGGTGTAAAGATAAGCAAAATAAATAGATGGAATTGAACAGTTAGAACGAAGTGTGAATTATGAATGGAGATAGGGGCTCGTCTGCCTTATGTTGGGTAAACATAACTACTTCCAAGGTCATGTCTTTTTTTGGCCCTCTATATTATTTTCCCACCCCTGTGTGGACTCTAGCTTTTTTCTTTTTTTACTCTTTTTTTTTTCTTTTAATAAAACTATATTTCTTTTTCGTTTTATGAAATGCTTATTTCATTGCTAGAATTCATCTAGGTTCATTGATAAAATTTGTAAGTATAGGGGATGAAAGCTGCATTTCGTAAGCAAGAAATTAAAAATAGGGAAGTCAATAGAGATCATCAGATTATCATATAGCATTATTTGAATTTAATTTTTCTAAACATAAACTCTTGTATTAAGCTTAATGACTCATTAGTTTGACTTTTTTCAATGATTATGTCAACATGGTGAACCTCCATTTGGTACAAGTAGTGCACGACACTCTCATTTTTTTAATTCTAATGTTTTTTTTTTAATCATATAATATCATTGGATGATGGGATTCACGTAGTATGCTTTATCAATATCAAATAGATCATATGATTCTTTTTAATTTTTTTATATTTTTTATAAAGAGATCATATGATTAGACTAAATACTTACCATGTTGACCTAACTCACATTTTCGTTAATATAAAAAGGAAAATTCATGTGGCAGAGTGTTGAAAAAGTGGTGTGAAATCTTTTTGACCAACAGGCGTGATTTTGTTACACATACTATTTGGATTAGGCGCGTAGGCTTGAAGGGTGGAGCTCAGAAAATAGCACCACGAGTACCAGCCTCGCGTGCCTTCTAAGCACGTGGAGCGTGTGTGATGTGAGATTTTCAGTCGCCTAATCTATCCACCGTAATTACCCAAAACTCCAATATAATGCTGTCTGGACACACATCGGTTCACAAATAATTGTATCAAATTTTGTAATATGTTGTGTTAGATTATCATTTCATTTATGAACGGGTTCAAAGTAATGTCTTTCGTAAAACTTATATTTCCTCTAAGAATCAATTAGCGGATGCACTCACCAAACCTCTTTTGTACCTGCGTATTCTCACTCTCAATACCACATTATTGAAATTTTCTCATGGAGCTCAATCTTGTGGTGGCATAACGGAAAAATTAAGTAATTTAATTAATTTATTTATCTCTATAAATATCTAATTAGTTTCCTAGTTTAGTTTTTAAATTTACTTGAATTGTAAAAGTCCTTAATTTAAGGTAATTAGCTAAATATATGAAGATTAGAATTTTGGAATTTGTACATAATATTCAATCTTATCAATAGAACGACTATACCATATTTTACTCAATTCTATTATAAGTAGTGGTATCAAATTTCCTTAAAGATGTATATGAATCTGTCTGATTGGTATGTCTATATTTTTCATAGGAGACTTCTCAAAGTAAGGACTCAAACATGTAATGATTGAGGTAAATTTTTGAGTTTGGTTCCTAGTGGCAGTTATTGGATTAGAATATGCTTTTTTTGGTTGAAATTTTTAGGAGAAACGATTGCATCACTTCTGAATCAATTGGTATTAGAGTATCTTGTTTCAAATTCAAGTTCACACAAGTGTCCTTAATAAAAATGTATTTTCCTCTAAATAAGAATTTAAATCCTTGATGTTGTTTAAAGATTTTGAACACACCTCTTCTGTCAATTACAATTTTTGAGATAAATAACTACATAATTAATTTTGCAAAAAAATAAAAAAAATATGTATACAATTTATTTTGGTAGAAAAAATCAGTACAAAATATTATACAGTCAACATTCCTCTTGTATCATTTTCCATCCAAATGAAAATACAAACATTATCCAAAAAGCAAACTGAATCAACCATCAAAAAATGTTTATGAGACAAAAGTGGAACCCCAAACCCAAGTGGGAGAGCCACTAACTTACAAAACAGTCGAGACAAACCATCATCATCTTGATCATCTATACCCAAGTTGGAGAGACACCCAATGAAAGAACTCAATCAAAAGTATCCAACAAACAAGCAAAAATATTTTTGAAACAAAATTTTTTTAAAAAAAAGTAAATATAATTTTAATATAATTTTTTTTTAAATTTAAAGATAAAAAATTTAAACTTTACATATTAAAATAAAACTAAATATGAAATTCCAACTAGATCATACCTATAATTACAATTTTTACCGTGTCGAGTAGCGTGCAGCAGCGCATATGACGGGGCGTGGTGGGTCCCAATCGTATTCACACCACGAAAGCAAATGAACAAAGTAGGTCCCACCCCCAAGAAACGGCAATTATGCTGCAAACCTCACACTTTTGTGTGTTTTTGCTGACCATTTTTTCCTCTCAAAAAGTGCACACCTTTTTTTTTTTTTTTTTCTTCTTCTTTTTTTAACTCTCTTACAAATAATACACACAACACTGCAAGGTGCCCAGGCTTCCCTGGCTATGCCGACTCGCAAATTACCATCCTTAAGAATGGCTCATTTGTGACTTTGTTCCTCTCTCTCTCTCTCTCTAAACTATCAACATAGCGAGCTTTTCTTCTCTTCTGTCCTCATACGTATAGGCCGTCTTTTAGCTTTGTGTAGTCAAAATCTTATACCAAACAAACAACTTTGGTGGTCACTGTCAAGTAGTGGCCTATTTATGTCCTTATTTATTTGCCTCTCTTTGCCATTTGGGTTTCGAATTCGGATGTGGGTTTTGGCGCTTCAAGCCTTCTCTTCAATTTCTTAACGAGAATTCGCACCAGGAAACTTCAGGTTCGGATTTTTTTTCCTTCCTTTTAAACCTTTTCCCATTTGGGTTTTTGTTTTGCTTTTGTTTTTGTTTGGTGCTAGCTCGGTTGCTCTGTTTGGAGATGGTTGCTAAGAGAAGAGAAAATAATGGCTTTCAACTGTGGAAATGAGACTGTTTTTGCATTTTTTCCTCAGTTTTTTTTTTAATAACTTTTCGCTGAACAGAAAATTTCCCAACTCATTTATTAGTAATTCGGGGAATCTAAAAAAGGGGCATTCGAATTTTACAGCTTTTTGGTGTTTTAAGGATTGGTTGTCGTTTACTTTTTGTGGGTTTGTTTCAATTTTGTTTAAATTTGGAGTAATGGTGAAGATTCAGACAAAATGCTCTTTATTTGCAGTTGGTGTACACTGTACAGAAGTATGGAATACGATTTTTCTATATTTTGTTCTGATATATTTTTCTTTTGTTAATTATTTATTTGCTGATTTCCCTCTCTGGATAGTTGCAGAAACGTGGCCAGCACTAACCTTGTTTTATGTTTGCGTATTTTCTTATTCTTACAGAAAATGATGGGATAATAGTTTTTCTTTAATTAGCTGACTTCAAATTTCTCGTGTTTTTTAATGAGTTTTTTATTTTGAGTTTCAAATTGGAAAAAAGTGCTTGTTTTAATGTCTTAAAGAACTTCACTTTCAAAGGATTGATACTAGGATGTCCAGTTTTTTGACTTTTGGTCTCCTTATCTTCCTTTTTGATGAGCGTTAAACTGATAATGGTTGTTTTTGAAATTTTTAGGCTACACTTTTGCACTCTATGGTCACCATGACTGCGTCTACTCGGCCCATTCCTCGAGAATCATCAAATTTTGATGAGGTTTCTATGCATCAAAGCTTGCTCTTCTCAGACAGTCTTCAGGTACACTTGCATTTCTGATAAAATAATTTTAGCTCATTTTGTTTTGTTTGTTAAAGGACTTGATTGATGTTGTTGGTAACTTGCATAATCAGAATCTTAGATTTGGTTCCTCGATATCATTTTATCTTGCACGTTGTATTTTCAGGATTTGAAGAATTTAAGAACACAATTATACTCAGCTGCTGAGTATTTTGAACTATCTTACACAAATGATGACCAAAAACAGATGTGAGTATACTCCATTGATTACATCGGTGTTTTTGAAGTATTTCCCTCGTTTTAAAAAAGGCAAAAGACTCAAAGTCCTGTTTTGTGCAGAGTGGTTGAAACGTTGAAGGATTATGCAATTAAAGCTCTTGTAAATACAGTGGATCATTTAGGTTCTGTGAGTTATAAGGTCAACGATATCTTGGACGAGAAGGTTGATGAAGTTTCTGGAACAGAACTTCGTGTATCTTGCATTGAACAGGTGAGTTTTGATTTGTTTTCCTTATGGCTTGAACTCTGCCAAACCATGATCTATATTGGTTGTCTATAAATTTGATCCGCTAATCTTCTAAGGCATGTCTTGTAGTAAGCAATTCGATTGAAACAGACTGAGATTTCCTGAGGCAGTGATAATTATGTTTTCGTGTCATGTGTTAGAGGCTAAGAACTTGCCAAGAATACATTGATCATGAGGGTCTCACCCAACAGTCATCGGTGATAAGCACTCCGAAGTACCACAAGCGGTACATCTTACCAGGCAAGCAATACTTCTCTCTTTTATTGATGTTCATTTATGTATTTCTATTTCTGCTTTAGAATGAAAATAAATGAATTCTTATGCTTACTTATCCATGTCCAGTTGGGGAAACCATGCGTGGTTCCAACCGCTCTAAATCGAAGTACCAAGGATGCAGTCTGGATGATGAAGATGACTGGCATCAGTTTAGGAATGGTAAGGCCTTTTTGTCACCCATTGGTTTTATTGCATATTACTTGGGGGAGAATCTGACATGGCTTGGTTCTTGACGTAATATGACCATGTCCCGAAAGCTGTTCGTGCTACAATTAGAGAAACCCCACCTACCACAGTCAGGTAAAGAGGTTTTCCATTTGAATTGATCAGCTAGTTTAAACTTACTAGTTACGGTGTTGTAACTATTATTCTAACACCGTGCCTTATTTTGTGCAGTAAAGGGCGCTCCCCATCTCCTTCTCCACATGGTTCCCAGAAACCTGGAGTTTTTTCTTTTACTTCTACCATGCCTAAAAAAGAATTAGGTATATGTTCATGTTTGAATAAATTTTCTTTCATTCACTCTGCTATTTTTCTTAATCCTTCCACTGGTTTTCTGATAGTAATTTTGCTTGTGAATCAGATAAGAGATCAGTTTCACCTCACCGGTTTCCACTTCTACGTTCTGGGTCACTTGTAAGTAGACCGGTGACACCTAACTCTCGGTCAACAACCCCGAACTCTAGTAGGCCGACAACTCCAAATCCTTCTAACGCAAGAAGAAGGGTAAGTAGTGGATTATGTCTTACTGAAATGTTATCCTTGTAACAATGACAGGTTTAGAGTTGAAATTTTTGTTGAATGTCACCAGCCCTTGTCTTGATTTTATCTAAACTTCTCTTTACTTTTCTGCATTCATAAACTGAACTTTAAGTTCGTTATGTATCTGTAGTACCCTTCAGAGCCTCGGAAATCGGCGTCAATGCGACTACCTGCTGATAGGGAAAATGGCAGGGAGGTTGAGCAGTACCCCAGTAAAAGTAAGCGTCTACTCAAGGCCTTGCTTAGCCGACGCAAGTCAAAAAAAGATGACATGCTATACTCTTACTTGGATGAATACTGAGAAAATAGACAGTGGTGAAAGGAATGAAAATGAAGCCACAAAAAGGAGGGAAATTGACTGCATAATTTTACTCTCAGCTTTACCCTTCCCTCACACATCTTGTACTATTTCTTTCAAAAGTAATAGAGTTATATAGAATGCTTTTTTTTTTTTTTTTTTTTTTTTTTTGCCCCCTTTAGATTTGTATTGCCGTGTACCATTTTACATTTATCTTGAGTAACGTGAAGTTGTCTATTATTTACTTCATTTGTAATAGAGAAATGGGCAGTTTCCATTATCCAATTTCTTTGGATTCCTTACCCAAGATGGAAACTTAACTCTCTTGGAAAGTCTTTATCAACGTAAATAAGTCAACAACAAATTTCAGTCACAGTTTTGTTAAGTCACCCTCCAAGATGGTTGAAAATTGCAATTCCTACTGGTAGGGAATAAGGGCAGTTCCTAACGTAAAAATTTTTTATTTTCTTTTTTAAAGCCTCTTTAAATTTGCTACAATTTTCTGTCACTTTTTTGTTCTTGAAGAAATTGATTGTCAGTGCTTTACATGCATTAGTCACTAATGCATTACCACGTGTCATCATTTACCGCAAGTCATTTGTTAAAAAAAAAAAAAAAAAGGCGTCAATTTTATGTCTACTTAATTAAGTACCCTTTCTCCGCAAGTTCAAACAATCAAAAAAAGTTTCAAAAGTTGATAAGATTCTTCTCATCATTTCTTAGGAGAAAAAAACAATGCATTTAATAACCGTTCATGCTTCTAAGAAGGCTTTATTTCCGAAAGCAGCTCATCATGGTGAGGAAAGACTAACCCGTTCAGAAGCACAAGCAACTTCTAAATTATAGGCAACCTAAAAATAGATAGAGAATTAACCATATAGTAAAATTAGAATCCACGCTTATAAGGGAAAAAAAGAAAAAGAAAAATATTAAGAAACCAATTATAATCTCAACTTTTGAGTATTAACTTATTTGTCATATGAACTGTTATTTTTTTTATTAGCAAGTATTTAAAGTATTGTCATATCAATTAATTGTATTTACCAATGAGTATATAACACATAAATTGATACTCAAAAAGTTAATATTAGAATTGGTGTCGGTGGCATTACTCAAAAAAAAAAAAAAAAGGGTCGGAAACATTAGTTTTTGATTAATTTCACAACTCTTTCCATGTCTAATCCAGAGTCAGCTAACTGGGGAAAAAAAAATACAAGGTCGTTTTTCTGTCACAATTTCACCCCATTTCCAAATTCTTCAATTGTTTTCGTGGCAAGGACAAGGATGTCGACAAATGCACTATATGATGCACGAAGAAATCTTGCTTCAACTGCCTCAAAATGCCTGTGTTACACATGGATAAAAGAGAGAGAGACAAACTGAGAATATTGAAGGTGCTGTATTATCCCCAAGAACAAGAGTATATGAGAGACAAAACATAGTATTGAAGGTGAGATATAATCCCCTAGAACAATAGTACACGAGAAGATTGATAATTTCTCATTCAAGAGTACACGAGAAGATTGACAATAATGAAGGTGAGATATAGTCCCTGAGAAAACAAGGGTACACGAATAGATTGACAATTTCTCATTCAGAGTGAGCCGAAAGTTCGCCATGAAACAGATTTAAGCAGACATCCTAAATAATACCGCAGCAAACAGAATCATGTAATTGTTCAGGTCATTTACTATTTCATCTCCCGTTTTTTGGATGTTCTCAACATTGTACCTTTGGATTTTAATTTCATATCAAATTTGTAGCTTCTCTCCATCAAATGATGATTTTGAGCACTTAAAAATGTGACTTTTCTAGTTGTGAGGCATACAGTGAACAAGTTGCTGATAATCTTTAAAAGGTGAATCTGTTATTAAGTGGTAAAACTAGTAGTTGACCAAGAGCTGATTCGACATGAAACTAAAATTAAAGGTATAGTATTGAGAACATCCAAAATGCATTGTTTACATTTTTGCTGATGTTAAAATGCAGGGTTTAAAATTGTAAATGACTCTTTACTTAATAACGTTCTGTTATTAGAACCGTTAGTGTGATCCTTATTCTTCAAAACTTCCAACCTAATTATTGTTATTGATATTACGTTTCTAAGAAAGTTTACTTACACTGAAAGTTTTCCATCAGCGACTGTCATCTCCCTTTTGACTTTATCCGGCTGCAACTGCAATTAGAAAGGAAATTTGATATTAGAAAGTATACTTTTTGGCTGAGTAACTAGAAAGTTTAGTTAAGCTACTAACAGAAGATGAATTAATTGATCATCATGAATAATTACCTCCTTATCAACAGCTAATGCAGCATAGACTATCGAAGCATTCTCATCGGACTGATAATCTACTTCCAAATCACTGCAGAGCAAGTTTCATACTTTCATTGATCTCTCTCTCTCAAAAGAAAGAACAAGAATAACTGAATCAAAGAGCTTCACTTTTCTTACATGTTGTTCGTCTTAAGTGCACTAAATTTTTTTTTTTTCCAGGCTGTTTTGTGTACTAAAAGCTTGTTCTATCAACGAGTCAATACACTAACTCCCACCTATACTAAATAGCTCTTGTGCTAGTTCATTCTTTAAACAAATCTAAACTGTTCTCAGAACTCGCATTCAATTTTCTTTTGAACTCAGCTTTAGTTATTTAAAAGCTTTCAGACCAATTGATTTACACACACACACACATATATGAGTAACAGAGTTCCTGAATCCAACTTTAACACAGGCCATTGTTTGAAGAACTGGAATATTTCAAGCATATGTAACAGACAAGGTCAAGCAAAGATATTTTCTTTAAAGATATCCAAACACCAAATTCAACAGAACAAAGCAAGAACACACTGAATTTAGGCACTGCTTTTACAGGCAATTAACACAGGACTTGAAAAAATTAAACAAATAATAAAAAATAACCCGCCAAAACCTAAAGGGAATTTTTTTTTTTTTTCCTTTTACAGAAAAAATCCTAACTTTTTTTTTTTTTTAAAGAAAAACGCATATTTGACTCAAACCCATATCAAAACACCCATAAAGATCTCTACTTCATCTGTCCGTGTGGAATCATCAGAAGAAGAAAAGCATATAAAACGAGAAAGAAGGTAGATTGAAAACTGAATACCCATTAAAAATCAGAAAGACCCAAATGAAAATTTTGAGTGTAGAAATCAAAGGACCGAACCAGAACCAAAGAAATGCAATTTAGGATAGGGAGAGAGAGAGAGAGAGAGTACTGACCAGCTGAATTCCCATTTGTCTGGTCCATCTGTAGCAGCCATTGAAAACACTACTCAGACTTCGAAGCGGGAAAAGTAGGGCTGACGAACGCTTGTTATGGTGTTGTGAAGATGTTAAACGACAAGTTTGTCACGTGAGTCTCACGTGATATAATAGGCCAATCATTTATCCCCCGTCATCATCGGCTTGTAAGAAAAGCATGTTGTCTTTGTAGTGAGCTCTGCCTTCATTTTTTTTTTTTTTTTGGTCTCTCTCTCTCTCTCTCATAAACGACATTTGATTCAAGGTAAAACGACTCGTAGTTTGTTTTTTTGTTTTTTATTTTTCAAATTCCTTCCACGTTTTGTGATTTCCAAGGTCTTTTTTTATTATTTTTAATTTGAATAGGAGATTCGTAGTAAAATCAAATTTAAAACTACCATTATATTATACTTATAACTTATAAGCATGTGAACGGAAATTGCCTTATAAGAATAAAAATTGAAAAGGTATATTCTATGTCATCCTAGAGTTTTTTGTTGTTTGTTTGGCAACTTTGCTGTTCTTGATCTGTAAAATGATTAGATCCATAGTACATAAGTTTACTGTTTTTAAATCAAAGAAACGACATGTCATATGACTGTTAAAAAATTTGCGGTCGTTCTTTGTACAAGGGACATGTCGTTTTGTCTTCTAAAATCAAGCCATCGCATTTACGAAAAGCTACATGTCGTTCCTTCTAGAACTCAATGTAATTCTTGTTATGTGAACGAAACTAAACGACGTGTCGTCTTTAGTTATAATTTAAATCCCTGTAGCCGTGGGGCTAACTTGTCGGCTGAGGGCTTTACAAAACAGCAAGTGGAGGCATAATGGCATATTCCAATAGTATATTTCGCTCTACTTCCTTGTTCTTATTGCTTGAAAGGGAATCGTATTCAGCACCCCAACAGAATCTTCCTTTTCACTCTCTTCTTTTTGGTCTCTTTTCGTTTTTATGACTTATTATTTGCTTTGCCAAACCTCGCCAACTGATCAAAGAAGAACCGCTTCACAAGGACCTCCATCTTCAGAATCAGCAACTAGTGCCAGGCACGGTCTTCTCTCTCTCTCTCTCTCTCTCTATCTATCTCATATATTTGAGATATATTTAGCTCACACATATGATATATCTGTTATAGTATGACTATTCTGTCGTAATTCTTTCATGAAGGAAATCTAGTGGGCTCTGAATTCTTCAAAGGTAAAAAACTGTTCTCCGAATTAGATGAATTGAGCTGATTTGATCAATATTCCTTTGAGTTCTAAAACATGGAACAGATGTGTCATAAATTTGGGAAATGTTTCCTTTGAGTTCTAAAACATGGAACAGATGTGTCATAAATTTGGGAAATGTTTCGTACGCGATACCGCATGTCATACAACACTTGTAATATCAACTAGTTGATTTACATATAAATTCTTATTTTGAATCTTATCACATGATACTATTCACATATTGATGTAAAACAAAAACATCACTGAAAAATGTTATATTAAAATCACATAATTAGTATAATATAATGCAAATCATGTTCCAAGCGACCATCGGAACCCCCACTCTCCATGAATTTGTGTTGTTTGCATTGTTATATGCTTATGGTATTTATAATCATTGATGCGTTACTACACGCATGTCGGTAAAAGAGAATTATCACATAACAAAAAATAAAATGACCTTTTTCTTCTCTTTTTCTACCAACTTTTATCGATGTTGTGATTTTGACAAACCAAATAGCTATATGAGATTAAAAGAACATAGGGTTTTTTTTCTTCATTCACATATTCAATAAGCGTTACCTTGTAGGAATAGTAAAAAGTCTTCTTTATTCTGTCGTACCAATATGCATCTTGACAGAAAGTTTAACCAAAACAAAAAGTACAAGTTCTTTGCCCTTTTTCCTCCATTTGGAGGTTTAACAGGTATATATTCATTATCTTAGATACAAAAAAATTGTGTGTCAATCTTGATCTGCTCACGGCCAAGACAACCCTAGGGAAAGGGAAATTAAGGGTTCCCTAATGATGGCCCCGGTCATTTTTGCCCTTTTTGGCCTTCAATGCAAATGCTTAGTGAACTTTCTTTTGTTAATCAAACTAGTTTTTCGTACAGTCTCACGCATTCGTCAAGTATTATTTTAATGGCTGCTTACATCACGTTCGGCTGCACCGTTTCAGTGACAGGCGAACAAACCCCTACAGACAAAAAGAAAAAAAGGTTGTTTAGCTTCTCTTTCAGGAAGCATGCAGTTTCAACTTAAGGATATTGAAACCAGGTATTGGGGAACGAATAAGAAATTACCGGTGAAAAATGGGGATTATGAAAAATACGCTTTATGTCAGTGAAGCTCCAACTCTCACCGGCTTCAGTCTTCTCATAGTCTTCTTTGCGAACTCAAATATCAACACAAAGAGACCAAAAAGGTATAACAGGCATAGGTGTACTTTATCTAGCACGTTGGACATGAACGAGACATTGCTTCCGCCCTCTGTATTTGTTCTGCTATGTGACGTTCTAATCTCCATCCAACCTGGTAAAATAGAACATTTTATCAAGTAATCGCAAATTCACAATGCAGAACATAGAAAGTAATGCAGTTATGTTGGGCACAGGAAACATATTGACAAAAGCCAGCTTAACCAGTTGTCAGCCGTCGCAATAACCTTATCGTGAAACGGAGGCACCAACTAGGATTATCATAGAACAGTTCAATTGTTATGACACGTTGGCAATGGAAGGATCACCTTGTTAGGTGCCCCCATTGCTATTACCCATTAGGATTCCCGATCTAAAAGAAATCATGATGTGAACTTGCCCATGATGTTATGGCACAACATGCGGGTAGAAAAAGAAGCTCTAACTATAGTAACCTACTTACCAGAGCTTTTGTTGGGCAAATTAGTCCATTCATGTGGTTTTATACCCATTTTTGAAGCCATGATCAACTCAAGAAGAGCTTTGTTAACCTGAAACAAAATGAAAAGTTTTCAGGTTTTCATTTCACCGTTAAGCATGAGTACAGAAAATCAGACCGTAACTCCTTACACAGCTCTAGAGCTTGATTAAGAATCTATGTCACATCGGGATGATATACCCTGGCTAAGAATTCAAACATTGACAGAAATGCTTACCTCTTCTGTCCTCTCGTGGCTCACCAGATGCCCTCCATGAAGATCTACCATTCTAGCAACGGGATACAGTTTCTGTGCCAGTCTCCTTGCATAGTATATTTGAGCAATAACATCATGCCTACATATCCAGAAACAAAGCGGAAATGAAATGAAAAGAACAACTAAATTAAGTGTGATCTAAGAACTCAAACTTTTACATAAATTTAATCTATAGTAACTTGTATCATGCATGTTAGTTATTAGAGCAATACCACACGTGCATGAATGCCTTTAGATATCCTTTTTTCAAACACACTAAAGGCAGTCACATAAACATGAATCAGCATGAAGAACGAGATAGAAAAGTTATCATCCATATTAACAAGGGGAATTGGGGCAAAGGAAAGAAAAATGATGCATAGTAGTTGAATGCAAGATGATAGATACGTATAAAGTATATGTGACTTGTTTTTCTATTTCCATTTTCCATCTCATGTTCGACTATTCTAAATCATGTTGTCTTGATAGATATTACAAAAAGCCAGTATTCCGAAATGTATGCTTCATATGATACACGCTATGAATACAGCTCAAGGAAAGGAAAAAAAAAAAAAAAAGGAAAGAAAATTGATGAGTTGTTGATTAGAATTTACAAAGAATGATTATGCACCTGCCATGAATGACTGAAACTAAAAATCCAGCAGCCTGAATCAATTCAATTTCTGTTCTTGTCATTTTATGTGTCCAGCATGCATTCAATTGACCTTCAAAACCATAATTAGACTGCATCCCAGTTGATGATATACCTTTCACATATTCCTGCAGAAGACGTGATTTCAGGTAAACAATACGAAAACAGGTATGTTATCGCGCTACCACGTCCAATATAGTTATTGTGCTACAGCCTGCAACAGATTATGCATTCTTACTTGATATAAGATCGCTCTTCTTGTGGTGGATGAGGACGCAACATATTCCTCGAGATATTCCTGCACATAGTTAAACAGTGCAATTGTGAGGGTTGCTCCTGCTAGTTTAAAATTTGAATAACGTGCTCCTCCATTGTTTATAGTAGAGAGTTCATGTATAGCAAAATGACTCATAGATTTAAGAGAAATAACAGAATGACCGAAAGATTCCACAGTAGTAACAAAATGACAGACAGATTGAAGAGCAATAGTAACCTTTGAGTAGTGGGTATCCAAGTCGACAGCAGCCCTCTGCTCAGGAGTCTTTGCCTTTAAGAAACGGATTGCAATGGATAGTGATTGTCTGTCAAACTGCAAGAAGATGACTTTTAATATCTCTCAAAGATAAGTTCGACAGTACAAATGACATGCATTTGGTTTACTCCCATCAACACGAGTTTAATGTATGTTCAGGTTATAGCAAGAGACTAGACAGAGCGTTTTAATAGTATAAAATCTTATGGGCAGATATTATTTCTGCAGCAAGTCTGTCTCTCATTTTGTTAATGATACAAGAATTTATTTCCCCATCAACCAGTTTCCATTATTTTATCTTTACAAATGTACTGTACTTTTAATAGGGAGTTGGGATTTAAAAGATATTTCAGAAGACATGATTTCACACCAAACACAAGCACAACCAATCAGGAACTTGTTTGCTCACAAGTCAAAAACCAAACACGACAGAGTTTGAGTCTGGCTTGATCATTTATGCTCATCAAACCATGTCTTTTGTGCCGGGGTAAAGCAAAAATTTAAGAATATAGGTATACTCTCACATCCAATTTATTGATCGTAAACAGGTATGCAATCACATCCATTTAAATCAACAATAAATGTTGTTGTTTTGTTTCTTTTCCACGAAATATCTATTCATTCACAAAGAAAAATATTAAAATTCTTCTATTGTAAGAGAAGTGTAGCTAATTCCCAGCTGATCAGTGAAACATATTAAAAGGAAAAAGAATACCTTTGGAAGACATTCAAACCCTCCACCCGTTACATTTAGCAAAGCCAATGACAGAACTCTTTCAGGCACCATTGCTGCTACTTTGGATGCAATCATAGCTCCTGTATTCATGGTAAAAATTCAAATAAGTTGGCGTAATGGACGCAAAATTGAACATATACAATGAGAAATAGTATAACTGCAGAATAATTAAATCCATCTTAAATTTCCCAATGTACTTACCCATTGAGTGACCAAAAACTTGAGCTTTTGCCCAACCCAAGTGATCCAACAACGCAATGGCGTCCTTGGCCATAATTCGTGTTCTGCACCGGGAGATCACACACCATTCTTTAAACTTCAGTCTCTTTTGATTTGAAAATGTATGTTTGATTTCCAAGAATACAAGCACATGAAGAAAACAACCTATTGTGTTATTTTAAACCATAAAAATAATCTGCTTCAACTAAGCAACTGTAGGGAGTACTATAAAGAGGAGCATTTAGCAGACCCCTTATAAAAATCTTTAACATATTGTTCTCAACGATTCCTTTCCCTTGACTATTCCGCACTCAAACAGAATAAAAACAAATGTGTTATCCACAAGAAAAAACGCTTTTTTTTTTTTTTCTCTTTATTCTGCAAAATATTAAAAAGGCAAAAGGTTCCCATTTCGCAGGTTAATTTGGGTCAAATTAGGAACCTTTTCTTCAAACACTTGATGATAAAATGGGAGGAAAAGAAAAACTGAAGTATTACAACCAAAATTAATTTGGTCGCATAAGATTTCAACGACGAAAATTAAAGAAAGCAAATGCAAATATGCCTAAGATCATATCAACGCTTAAGAATAATATGGAGAAAAAAGAAAAAGAGGAGCTAAAATTTCAAGAAAATAATTCAAAATTGGAGATTTTTTTGCGTGAAACATTGAAACTCACGTATATTCAGACTTCTTGGTGGGGACAGAGCTCCGACCCATACCGCGGTTATCAAAGGCACAAACTTCGAAACCGTCGCCGCTGAAACCAGCCTCATTGTCGCAACATTCATCGGCCGTCGTCTCATCGCCGTCGTTGGGCTTATCGGAGCCCGTCAGCCCCTCGATTTGTGGGCCCCATGACTCGTGAGTCCCCGCCAATCCTGACCGTTTATCAATTCCAATGACTCAAAAAAAATCGAGACGAATCCAACCAAAATCTAATAGGGAAAAAGAATTTTGGAAATTAGAGAAAGCGAACCTATAATGAGGAGAACCTTGGTCGGTCCGCGACCGTACGTTCGGTAGAAAATCTTGATTCCATTGTTGAGCTGCGAGTTGAGGCTGGTTTTCTGCGACGTGACCTCGCAATAAGGCATCGTCTTCTCCGACGGTATAGAGAGAAATCTAGAGAGAGAAAGGTTAATGGCTCTGTGCCTGGATCGGAATTGAGAGGGAGAGGAGAAACCGGGTTCGGGTTTTTGTCGAGGCTTTTATAATAATTGTGGAGGTTGCGCGGGAACACGTGGCGGATAAGGAGTGGTAGGTTGGCTGGCGAGAGGGTCAAAGTCAACAGATGCGACAACGTTTATGGTGGTGGTGGGGGAGTTGGAGTTGGAGGAAGACACTAGGAAAAAGGCAAAAAGTGTGTGAAAATGGGTATGAATTGGTGGATTTTACGAAATAGAATCATATGCTTTTTATAATTTTTATTAATTTTAGTTTTACTCTTCAAAATATATATATATATATATATATATGAACCAGTGGATTTTACGAAATAGAATCATATGCTTTTTATAATTAATGTTAATTTATTTTTACCCTATAAAAATAAAAAAAAAACTTTTGATAGGTATTATTATTTTAGTTTTTGTATTATTTTTTTCAATGATATGATATTCGGGTAAACAATTTTTGCGTGTGATTGTTGAAAATTTTTAATATAAACACTCACAGATGAAGTTGATAAAAATTTGAATATGATGATCAAAATAGCAATACCTACTACTAGAGTAAATGCAAATTTCCAAATTCCATTCATAAGTTTTATCATTTTGTTTTTGTTTTGTTTTGGAATCTTCTCTTGATTTGATGACTAAAGAGGGACCTAATTAATTTCATATTATATTGTTACTTTTTGAACAATTCATGGTGTAAGGTTAATTTAGTACTATTTGAATTTGTTTTACTTTAAAGAATAATATTATAGTTATTGGTTGAGCAATTCATGCCATGGGTTGTTTTCAATGTATCTGCCACTAGTTAATCTTCTAATAAAAAGTGGCTAATTAGTGATAAAAAAAATTTGATTATTTCCTTTAAAAAACTATTGACAATTAATTTAGGGGGTCTAGTTGGAAAGTTCAGCGTATGCCATAATTGACAAACTAAAAGTCATAAACTTTGGAAACCTTTGCCTTGCAATTCATTGAATTTTTTTTTCAAACTCTCCCTTGATTATGAAATTTTTTTTGTCTTTCATTTTGATGAAAGTCAATCTAAAGGTAATACATATTTATCCTTGGTATGGTTTTCCAAAATCAGTATATTTGGAAACACTAAATTGGTAATTATCAATAAGTGTGGGATTCTTCTCTGCATCATAAAACCCAAAGATTATTCGTTTTCCACTTGAATAGATGAAAGTCTTGCACGAGAAAAATGTGGAACTCAATCCAAATTTCTAGAACAAAAATATTGCGCGTCCCTCTCATGACGTGTAACTCAGAGCTCCATTTATTATTATTATTATTATTATTATTATTTTGAAAGGAACATAAAAAAAATAGAAAAATAAAAAATAAAAAAATAACAAATAATCATGTGGATAACAAGTAAGAGGTGTGATGGGAACACGTGGGCAGATAAGAGGGCGGTTGATGGTGTAGGATTGTCGGCTTATGATTTGATTTGGATGGGTACCAAAAATAAAATATAAAAAAAAATATATATATATATCCATCTTAACAATACCCATCTTATGATGTTATAAGTTTTTATTAGTAGATTAATAATTATAAAATGAACGATTAATGATTATAAACCAAGTTTTTACTTTTAGGAGTTATTAAAAAATTTAATTTAAATTTCTAGACTATTTAAAAAAATAATAAAAATTAAGAAAATTTAAGTCTCCTAAATATTTATTCATTCCGTCCTTGAATATCTCCACAATTAAGTTGAATTTACGCATCAAATAGTATGGCTAATTTAAGAAACCAAAGTTCATCATTACACTTATTGAATCACTGAAATTTGATGCATAAAATCAAGAATACTACTTTTTATTATTTGAAAGCGAATCAGATAAACAAAAAATGTTGAGAGATTGCGTGAGCTCTCAACTCTGCATCCAACAGGAAATGAACCCACCCAAACAAAAGGCGGGGTCCATTTTCTGTTAGGATGCGAAGTTAGAGACTCGTGATACACCTAACTCTACTCGTGGGCAAATAGTATTAGGTCATATTGGAATGCTACAAAAGTATAACCTTTCAGAGAGTGAAATTCTTCATCAACTTGGTATCTTTGTCCAGATATGTCATCCTTTCAACTTCTCTATAATAAGCTCTATCTAGCAAGGGACAAGGACACTATGTGACCTTTGAGGGGCTGTGGCTCCCTTTTTTTTTTTTTTTTTTTTTTTTTTGAGGGACTGATGTAACGGATGAAATCCTTTAATAGAAAGAATAAGCATTCACTTTTTTTCTCTTTTTTTTTTTCGAAGCAAAAAAAAAAAAAAAGAAAGAAAAGAATAAGCATTCACTTCCCAATAGTTGCTACAAAACACGTTTCAATCAGACTTTGGTATAGTATCTATCATGAGCAAGAAGCCCCTATGAATGGCCAATTTCAGATCAGATTCTTCAATCTTGGGAGTTGGGACAGCTTTATACGATACGGATACTTTATCCGTAGCGAATGTTCTAATCAAAATCATACATCATGAAAAAGTATGAAAAACTAACTGAATTAGATACAGTTCAGATAATTCAAAATGGTGTCTTGCTAATATAATATTTTTTCACATCTTACTAAAGAATTCTCAACAAAACAAATAGGAACAGCCCAAAAATGTGCACCAAATCATCCAAACGAAAGCAAATAATCAATTGTAATTTACATTTATATATGGATATATAATCCACATCTGTTTCTTGTATATGTTCTATTTGAACAAAAATCTGCAACTGTATATACATTCATAATTAACACAGATAAATCTAGATCATTACATATAGAAGATTGAGGTTCTAGTCTGAATCATGCTTTCCAGCCAACTCAGTCACGTCGACGGATTGTAGAATCTGAAGATGGGAAAACACCACAAGATTGTTCACAAACATGAGCCTGAAATATTCACATATTCGGAAACAACCACCCCATCGTCCAACCAAGGAGCAAACCGGCGCTGGCGAGGCCCAACCCCACTGCAAACGCAACGGCGCACTTGCTGATATCGTACTTTGGCTTGTCATGCCTTTTCCTGCCAGCCCTGTGCTGACCCTTTTTGACTTGCCTGCCCTTACAAGGTGCCCAAGGCAAGACATCTGGGAAGAGATTGCAAATTGGTTGATTTTTGTTCTTAAGCTGGAGGCAGATGTTCTCTAACTGCAGCAGTTGAAGCCATTGCTTGTAAGCAAACAGTTGGGAGGCCTGTCTGAAAAGCAGTGTGATGATGTGCTCCTTCTCGTTATACGCTTTGTTTGCCGCATTCTCAGCTTCCCTTGCTCGCTTTTGAGATAGACACAGCGCCTTTAACAGCTGAGCTTTGCTTTGATCGTTCTCGGAATCAGTTTGAGCATCTGTCTCGTCGACGCTGGTTGTACTGGGACCACTGTTGCAGCTGGGTATACATATATAGTCTAATTTGTTAACTTAAAATGAACTTATCAAGATGAAAAAATATGATAGAAAAAATGCTTAAAAATGATTCTCCATCTCATCCAAGTTGTAAGAAGATTTCTCGAGTTTATAATGAAGAACAAGTTTGAATTGTAAGAAAGAGTTCAACACACTAAGGCAAATTGGATTCCACCGTAGGAACGTACATGGAACAAATCCCAGTTTGTAAACATAAGACAAATACATTTTTCATTTTTGATCAGTATCTTTGTAATGTTCTTGGCACGGGTTTTCAAAAAGGTTGCTTTATCTTTTGAACGACATAGACGATACATGGATTATGATGAAACAGCTCTAACAATAATAAAGTAAAAATTTACGACACCACCTGACAGTCTGCTCTGAATCATGTGGCGAGCAGCCAGAATTTGGGGTTCCCCAAGTATATTCCAGATTGGTGAAGCCTTTCTCAGCCCTTCTATCCAGATGTGAAGCCAGGTTATCATCATGCTCAAAACTCTGCGAACAAGTAGACAACTGCTTCCTATATTTTGTAGCCCGGGGTCGTGGAAGGTCACAATTCTCAATATTCTCAAGGGATTTCTGAGCAACCAAAGAGGCCAAATCATCCTTGCCAGCAGCCCGCCACCAAGGTTCAGTCTTGTCGCTCCCAATCAAGTGAGATTCAAAATCAGAAGATAGCTTCTTGGGATCTTGAGAAACCAAGCAGTTCAAAGAATCCAAATTTATCAAATGATCATCCAAGTACCCGAAATCCGTTGCATCCTTTCCCGTTGCATTTTTTTCTGGACCATCACAAGTTAGAGCCTTGAGTTGCTCCATAGAAGAACTAATATCACTCTTCATGCCAGTTTTAGTTACAAGTCCTTCCTTGAGTAGGTACTCCTCCCAAAGATCTGTAGTCTTATTAATAGGTCCATTACTTGAATCGAATTCAGCCTCCATAGAAATATTAAGTTCACTCATTACGTCCTTGTATCGGCTGAAGTTGGGTTCCTGATTCAACCACCACCTTCTTCTATCAGTAAGCACACAAGAACTTGGGTAAGCTGACAGAAAGTCGGCAATGGTACTTTGTGGGTCTTTTGTTGCAGATTCAGGTGCATGATCAAACACAGATTTTGAGGAATATAATGATGACGATGAGGATGGGTAGCAAGAAAACTTTGAAGCTGCAACTTCGTGGACATAGCAACGGCTACACCGCCGTGCCGTCCTGGCATCTGCCGTTGCCATTTCTTCAATTGGCCTGATATAAATTTTGCATTCACAAAAATGAGAATCGTCAATTGGTAGCCACATTCGTAAAAGCATTTATCTTAATACATAACAAAGGCATTCTACAAGACCTATTTCCATCTGCAACCAAGTGAAAACACTAAGATCAGTGGATCCTCACCTCCTACTAAAGGAACATGCTCCGATCACGGATCTCCAAGAGCGGAATGTTCTGAAAGAAGTTCAAACCCATATTTGTTTTTCTGTGGAAAGGATCAATCCCATGAAAGTAGCAACAGAAAACAACCATGAAACGTCAAAAGAAACGTTCCGGAAGCTCTAGATCATAACGAAGATAAAAGAAAACCGAGATACAGAACAACAATCAATCATGAAGACAAATTATCTGATTTTAGAATCAATACCCAACAATAATTCCAGAGTTATGAAAGATTAAAGCAATTGAAAAGCAAGTTTCGGAGAAATAACTTGTATGGGTCCCCTGATTATCCCCATTTTAACCAACACAAGCAACTTTTTCCATGAGTCATGTGGAATACTTATTGTCGAAAAGCACACAGAGAACAGTTTACGCAATAAAGCAGATTCCTTGATGACCCACAAGCAATATCATTGACTAAAACAAAAACCCAAAACAACAGAAGAATCCCAGATTTTTACTGGTCCATGGGAACAAAGTTAGCTGAATCAGAAACAAATCTTCACCTGAAAGTTTTTTTTTTTTTTTTTTTCCCCTCCTTTTAATCACTGTAGCAAAACAAAATCTAGTGAGGATTCACATAACAAATTAACATAAGCCTCAAGATTTCCATAAACTTCTCTGGAATCTGATTGAAAAACTGCAACTTTAATAAAAGAAATCACACAGATTATTAATATTAATGGCAAACAAACCGCCTCAAAAACAGACCAAAAATTCATTAAAACAAATCACAGCGATTAAGAACACGAAGAAGAAGAGAAAATTAACCTTTTGTCCAGATATGGGTATTGTGGAATTTGGAAAAAAAAAATGGTGATATCCAAAGAGGAAGAGACAGAGATAATCGGATTATGAGGCTTTTGTCTGGGTGACCTCCTCGATTTTCTTTCGTGGCTCTTACATCACTCTCACCACCATGCCGCTATTACTTACATCTGTTAAAAAGCTTAATATATATATATATATATATATATATAGGCCAATAAGTTATTTTACCGGTTCACTCTATATATATATATATTTTTTTAATATGTATGCATATATTATAAATTCACTTTTACACTTCTCTTAGCCCCAAAAAAAAAAAAAAAAAAGCTTTGGACAAACTTCTTTGCCGAAAATAAAGGATGTACTAAAATTACTATATATTTTTCATGGTGCTTTTGAGGTTTGTACAGTTTGTCTTTTGATATAAATATACATAAAAAAATGTATATATATGTATGTCTTTTACTTGAAGCAACTTGTGAGAATGATTGAAAAGAAATTAGGAAATAAGAACACTTAAGAGAAGCTTCAAAGTGAGGTTTTTTTTTTTCTTTCTTTTTTTCTTTTTGGGTGAGAAGAGTAATTTTCAGTTTACGGAGAGGCCATCACAATCTCGTTTTGGAAACAAAACAGAAGCAGGAATAAATAACTTCTATCACTTTCCAACGACCATTCTTTTGGAAAGTAGATTGTGTAACTCAATACGACATGTCGTGTCTCACACTTTTTTAAAAAGTAGATATTAATTTGCTTCTTTTTATACTTTTTGTCCCAATTCAGATACTCTCATTTGTCGTATGCTCCCAAGACACCTCCCTTTTATTATTACTATTAATTATTATTGTTGAAATGGAGACACCTCCAAATTGAACCACACATTAGAAAATTAAAAGGAAAAAAAATAGTCTTTTAAAATAAAAGAATAGTCTTGAGCATTTTTCTCCTTAGAGTAAGTTTCCTTTCTTTTATTTTTGTTATATCTTAACATCCCTTATCTTACTTCACACCCTTTCTAATCTTTTTTCTTTATCTTTTTGCTGGAGAGATTCTGTAATAAAAACTGCATTGTAAAATTTGATTTAAAAGAAAACGTTATCTATCATTATTAGTAATATAATCACCACATATATCACAGTCAAATAAGACTTGATATCATTAACAGTAGTGATGACATAACGATAAGAGGATGATCTATCAAGATTCTCTTGCCTAACATCTAAGAATCGAATCACATTATTTGTTGTGAGGGGTACTAATCAGAGTATGTGAAAATACTACTGATATATTTATTTTTATTTTAAAGAATGGTCAAAAAGAATTGGATCACTTAGCAGCCATGGAAAACTGGTGGTGCTTGTCCTGTCCAAATTTTACAAAAATGTCGGTGTCGTTTTTCTACTAATCTATTTCTTTTCCTTTTGTTTCTATTCGCAGACATTGGAAGTAACTAAACCTCCTCTAAAGTCAACACCCTTTTATGGGACTGAATATACAAGTGTCTGTTTGATTTAGGAAGACTACAAAACTGAACCGATCCGGTGAATCAATACATATTATGAACGGTGCAGATGATCTTATCCAAAGTTAAAATTGTTCGAGGAACTTCCTACAATAAGAATTGTCCCTTCTCACTATCGATAAGTATTTTTTTTTTTCAGTCGTGTGATTAATATTTCAAACAGTATAATCTATAACCGCCTGCTGTTAATTTTCAAGGTGGACACAAAAATATTACTGTTGAAAATTAATCCAACAATTAAAACACCAGTTCTTATCTGTGGTTAAAAAGGGACAGTTACTCCCGTAGAAATCGCCAATAGTTAAATGTGAGTGCTAGTATGAGAGAAACGAGAGATAGGGTTGTATTATAACTTGTTCAATGTCGAATTCTTTGCTTGAATTTCATTCTAAGCATTGACAACCTTTTCTGCAGAGATAGCTTCTCAGCTTTCCTACCTAGTTTGTCCAAGTACAATACCATTTTTTTCAGGGTTTCTAAAACCTCTTCACTTTCATAACCCAAATCTCTCTCTTGGATTCTCAGTACCCTCTTGAGATGCTCCAACAGCATTTCATTATCCTTCATTAGTCGGTTTTGGATCGACACCAAACAGTCCAAAGCCTCAGCTGCCATTTCATATGAGCAAGATCAAAGACAAAAATCATGCAAAAAGATGGAAAGGAAAAAATTAGAAGACCACAAATTAACGTGCGAATATGTAATATTTAGCATTAAAGATCACAAGAAATAGTTGGATTGACATGAAAAATCATGACTTACCAACTGGAAGAGAATCTTCTCCAAATGCATTTTCACGGATGCGCAAGACCTCCAAGGCAAGTTGTTCAGCTTCTTCGTCCCGTCTTAAGTGGTAGAGAGTAACTGCAAGATGTAGCATCGGGAACGTGATCGATTGATCATCGGGTTCAACTGTTTTAGCCATGATCTGCAAGCTTGTTCTTAGCAGATGCTCAGCCTCTGCATAATTCTTTGAGCGTAAATGGGAAGTAGCAAGATTAATCATGTGTGTCACTGAGCTCAGGTGCTCTTTCCCTCTGCTTTTCTCAGTGATTAGCAAGCATTCTTCTAAAAGCTCTCGGCCTTCTTTTCCTCTACAATCAACCAGAACATTATGGTAAAAAGGGATAGAAAAGAGTAAGCGAAATCACAACTTCTGACATTGATGTTGAAGTTGACATTACCTCCCAACAACGTGAAGTAATTCAGCCAAATCTATTCTAATCTTCTCCATTGTACTGTCATCCATAGCCATGTAATTTGAATCCTTCATAACCTGAAGAGCATTTCTATATAAACGAATCGCTTCGTCCGCATTTCCTGTAAAAAATTGGTTTCTTAAACTAAATGTTTGAAGATTTTAAGACAGATTTACAGAAAGCAAATACTTTAATTCGTAGCCGATAGTCCCAATGTTTATGGATAAAAGGCATCAGGTCTTACATAGCATCAAACAAGGTGACTAATGAGTCAATAAATTTACTGAACCTCAAAGTAGGATTTCCACCACCCATGAAACGTCAGTGAGAAAGAGAGAGATAATGTATTACCGAGAGCACATTTCACATGAGCCAGTGAACACATAGCCATTCCAACTCTTCCATCATATTCTCCGTATAACTTTGTATATATATTCAAGATTCTGTGAAAGAAAAGGAAATGATGAGAAGTCAGACAAAGGTCATAAACTCCAGCCAACATAAAAGAAGGACCATCCAAAAAAAAGGGGAAAGAAGTTTAACCTTAGAAAAGGATTTTCTGCCTCTGTAGCTTTCCCTTCTTGAAGTAACATATTTCCAAGACCAAGTAAAGGCATGATTAAGTCCTCGTTTTCGATACCTCGGCTTGATTCTAAAATACTAATTGCAAGATTATAGAATTCTATTGCTCTTGTAGCTTTTCCACTAGAACCAAGAGATTTTGCCATGCCCAAATATGGTGTCACAAGAAAGACACTATTTTTCCCTGAAAGAAGGGAAAGGTTCTAAATAAATAACAATGGCCCATGGTTGTTCTCCATATTTGAAATTAAAAATTGTAATATAGAAGTTTAAAAGTTACCATATTTGTTCTCCATGATATCAATGGCCCTCTGATACATGAGTACCGATTTATCAAACTTCCCCAAAGTTGAGTACAGACTTCCCATATGCACAAGTATAGGATCCAGAAGTCGCTCATCATCCGTTAGACTGTTGATAACTTCAGTCAACTGACCTTCAATGAAATTTACCAACATAAAGAAGTAGAAAAACAGAAGCCTTTCTGGGGTAAAGAAATAAGAGTCTACCCTATACATGACTTCCTATATTGACAAAATCTAGTAAAAATATTTTTCTTTCCCCGCTGAATGTTAATGTAAATCCTAACAGGTAAGAATTCTCTTCAAAGGTTACATCAATGAGGACCTAATTCTATATGTTCTACAGCTTCACCTCGATAACATATTGAAAAGAAAGAAGAACTCACCATACGCAAAAGGGAAGCAACAAATTTTAAGTCTCCCAAAACCATAAATCCCAGGGCTATAACATCAATTAAAGCGGCTTCTTCCAAGCCCCTAGCACCTGCATTCAATCTCTCCTTCACAGCTTCATAATTCGCTCGAAGCAGATCTTCAGCGTCGTTTTTGTTCCCCGTCGCAATCATCGTTTTCACTTCATCAAATAACTCTTGCAATTGTCTCTCAAAATTCTCTTCACCACCATCCACAGGTTCACCAGTGCTGTCAAAAGATGTTTTAGACCTGCTAATATAACAAACACGCAGGAATGATTACTTGGTAGCCCAAATGCTAATTTCAAACCAATCCTACAAATGTCAAGTGCATTTTACCATGATTCCAATTCCTATAATACGAAACAAGCTAGCTCAAAACGTAAAAAAAAATTAAAAGAAATAAAAAAAGGTACAAGAATTATTCTTACCATTTGTCAGTTTCTGATGGACCAACTGAAGTAAAAGTTCTCGCGGCACAGTGAAGGGAAAAATCCCAGACAGGTTTCATGAAAGAGAGCTTTGTATTGCAGCTTTGCTTTTGGATAGCAAAAATGAAGCAAGACGTATCTTTCTGTAAAGGGCATGTTTGAAAGATTTTTCTCCTCCTAAAGGGTTCAATATAAACATTAAAGATATGGACACTAATATAGACCAAACTCTTCAACCAAAAAAAAAAAAAGAAAAAAAGTTCGTTTTCTTCGTAAATCAGGAGAGTTACAATTGAATTGTTATAGACAACTGAAGAAAGAGAATAAAAAACAAAAAGGGTCCTCAAAAGAATTGAAATTTCGTGTCTATAAGTTCCCAGAAAACCAAATACTCAACTCAGAGAACCATTCTGAAAGGAAAATCTGAAGAAGAAGAAGAAGAAGAAGAGAGAGAAAGTACCTGAAAGTGTTGAGAGAGAGAGGAGGTAGAACACGGGAAGCTGCCGCCATTGCAGGAAGTAGAGAGTAGTAAAGGCGGTTGTTTTTTTCGTGGAAAATTTGCTGTATCAACTCTTCGAATAACAGAGACGAAGTGGGGGAAGATAACCAGACAGAATTCCTCAACTCGTTGGGTCGCTGGATTTGGGTGGGCTTTGAGACTGATTAGATTGGGCTACTGTGGGCTGGGCTCCTACAAATTTAAGCATTCCAGCCCATTCAGCCCAATAGAAGTTTGAAGGCTCGGGGGTGGGGGACCCAAAAGAAATTGCTGCAATGAGTTCTCTTACTTTATTGTCCAATAGAAGTTGGTCTTAAAAACGGATTATTTTACACCCTTTTATAGAGATTAAGGAATTTAACCAAAATAATAATAATATAAAGTTAGAAACCAAATGGCAACTTCATCAAATAAGAACCAGACGTGATATTTATCCTAAAAAGAAAAGTGCAATTGTGTGATTGTGTCGTGCCCCAAAATTAGTATTTTTCTTTTATTACTTTTTTTTTTTGGGTGATTCGACACCTTTGTATTTGAAATTTTTTTCTTTATAATTTTATTCCTGAATTTTCAAAAGACTAGGTAAGTTGTTTACAAGAATTAAATTTGAGAGAAATTTCGACTAATAAGAGGACTAAATTGCTAAGGATAAATCTTCAAGGACTAAAAAATATCAATCCATGAGAAGTTTACAGGTTGCAAGTACCAAAAATTTTAAGATAAATTGCTCATTTAGTTCCTAAACTTTAACTTTGTGCAAATTTAGTTTATAAACTTTTTTTCGTAGCTGGAATGTCCAAAATTTTTTAAATGTTGTTACAAAAAATGATGCTAACTACAGATTTCATCCAAAAATTAACAGAAAAGATTACTGTAATAATGTTTTTAATAATCAATGATCATTCCAGCTGTAAAAAAAAAAAAAAAAAAAAAAGAAAGAGAATGCCCCTAAACTATCAAAATATTATTACAATAGTCTTTTTTATTAATTTTTAAACAGAATCCATTAACAATTTGATTATTTAAAAAAATAATTAAAAAAAAAACCTATTATTGTTTTAACTAATAATCAAAGTTGGCAACAAATGTAAAGTTAAGGGACCAATTTAGCAGTGTACCTAAAATTTTAACTAACTATTATTTGAAAATTGATTTTAAGTTTTGAATAGATTGTCGTAGCATTTTTTTTTTTTTTTAATCTAGTGACAAAATCTGACCTATTTAATATTTGAGTACGACTATAGGAGAAAGCAAACGGCACTTACGTGCTCAAGTCGCATTATTTCTTAAGAAATCGTGTAAAAGTTAGTATTTACTAATTCTGCATGCGTTTAAGACTTAAAATCCACCAACTTTGCTAACTCCCTCAAATAATCCTACTAAAGAGAGCTTGACAAGTGTTACAAACGCAATAAAGGTGTTATTTCAGCATAGCCTAGGTAAGACATTTCTTTGTCATGAAGCTGGATCAAACATATCGTTTTATTATTATGACGTAAAAATCGACCAAGTAACCAATAAGAGAAAACAAAATTCCAATTAATTTGAGAGAACCACATCCCAAAATCAAGGGGTTACTTGAAAAAATGTCATTTTTCTTGCTACAAGAAATGCCAATTATAAAAAGGCCAAAAACTGCCACCCAACACAATATACTAACCAGTATATCCATCAACCTACAAAATGCCCACTTGTTTATTAGGTCCGGACTTTAACATTAAGTGTCCACTTAACCTTGCCAGGAGGCAACGGGATGGACTTCGGAAAGCTCAGTGGCACCTCATACTCCCCTACAGTTGACAACGGCGACGGTAGATGCAGGTTCTCCGGCGCTATCTGCACACACAGCTGCCTCGCCACCTAAACAAATCAACACAAAAACAATTTTTTCCTCAGTTTTACAAATAAATATTTATGTATGTATATCTGTATACGTATAGAAGCTTCCGATCTGTCCCCATTCCACACTTGGTTAAAAAAGCCAAATCCTAACACATACCACGAAGCAGTTTTTTAAACCACACCAAAACTTCCCTGATATGGTCAGCAATCAAATAAGAAGAGCAGAACTATACCTCAGCTACAATATCATCTTTGGTCACAGCCGATTGCAATTCTATGGGCTCATCTTTTGTCGAGCGAGCTCGGAACTTCTCGATGTTGATCAATCTCCGCAGCACCTATAAACAGATAAACAGAACAGACTATTTACCACAAAAAAGAAAAAAGAAAAAAAAAAAGGGATAAACAGAACAGAAGCCCCGATTAAAATCTAAAGACACACAACTCTGATCCTCATTATGACAGAGACCCAACCAGCTTTTCAACATATAACTCTATATAGACTTCAAGGACTAGCTAATTTATTGACTATATATGTTTTCGACACCCTTCATAATATTCATAACATGAGGATTGCAGATCAAAAATGAACAATTATCCACAAACTCTAGCAGTACTAAAGATAATCGTGTCTCCGCACATATGCATCGAAATGAAAGCAAGTTATCAAATTGGCAACAAGGAAAGCTATAGAAAACAAACCACTCGACTGCTGTCCAGACGCTTAGCTGCCTTCTCATACTCTTTCAACTTATCTTCCTCAGACACTTCAACTCTAACTTCCTCTACTGCATCCTCAGGCGGGAAAATCTGAATCACCGCAAGCGACAAGCATAGAATCAAAAGGTTGCAATTTTATCGAAACCCGGCAATAAAAACTTAAAAAGAGTCCGTGGTTGAGGTAAAAATTACACATATCCTATCAGTACAGTACAGATTGGACTGTTGAACTACATTTACATATGGATTCTTTCGTAAAAAATTGCAACTTTACTGAAAATCCTTAAATAAATACTAAAATAACTCTTTGGAAAGGTAAAGAATTAAACATATCCAACAACTTGGATCAATAAGAGAGAGAGAGAGAGAGAGAGAGAGAGAGAGAGGACCTTGTGTTGTTCTCTGATGAGATAAGCAAATTTTTCGAGATTAGGAACAGCCAGCAACTTGGGCATAAGGTGGTTGCGAAAATGCCCAGGAGCAACCTTCACAGTTTCGCCAGCTTTGCCAAGCTTTTCTATGTTCTGATCATGGTGAAGACGAATCAAAAACCCCAATTCAAATCATTCAAAATAAAAAATTCAAGCGAAAAATGGAAAAGAAATGGAATTTAGAACAAAAAAAATAATAATTTAATTAAATCTTACATCCAGGTTTACTCACTGTGGTTAGTATAACTTCCAACTTCCTGTGTCTGACTCCTTGAGAAACGTAGAGAAGAGGGTTCATCATCCGATCGGAGATATGGAGGCTCGTCTCCTTAATAATCTGCCGGAGAGCATTTCTACCATTTTGTATATACGCCATTATTGAATCTTCTCCTGATCTCAAAAAAAAAAAAAGATCAGATCGATTTCGGATTAACCGAGAATCGAAGAGAAAATTTTGCAAGAAAAGGAGAGGAAAAAAAAAAAGATTGAAGAAGAAGAAGAATGTACTTCGCTAATCGCTATGGCAGGGAACCAGAGAAGGAAGAAAGGGGGTTTAGGGTTTTGTGTTTATGCCCACGGAGAGAAGAAACAAAGACAGTGACGAGATTTCGCGTCTAAATTACGGAAACATCCTCCGCAAGAAAAATTATTTAATTTAATAAAAATTTGGGACATTTCCCACCTATTCCGTTAAAATTTATCATCATTTTTAACTTCAAAAAAGTTTCCATTATTTTTATTTAATTTGGTACAATTGTAACAAGCATTATTTTTTTTAATAAAAAATCAATAATCTTTTAAAATCCCTTACCAAATTGAAATCCACAAGCCATATGAGCAATAGTATACAAGTTATTTTATTTATTTGTTATGACTAATAGTATAAAAGTATACATATGTCATTGAAAACCAATTACAGTTGAAAGTGTTTCTCAATTTCGTGTAAGGCCAGCTCTGTATGGAAGTACACATGATGACAGATAATACAAAGTGGCTCCATAGAGAGCAAAATAACTATGCTCCAATTACATTAAATTACTACTTTATTATTCCATTAGAAATAAAAAAATTTTTTGGGGTATTACTGTGCTCCTGGCCAAATTGAAAATAGGACAATACTCGTGCTGTTCTTCTACGAGAAACGTTTTGGTTTTAACCATTTGTCAAACTTAGGGCATATTACTTCTTCTCCAAAAATAAAAAAATAAATAAAAATAAATAAAAGCCCCTGTAGTCCACAATTATCATGATCAACCATTTCACAACCATTTAAATAAAAGAAGGTTTTCTTTCTTTCAAATTAATAAACTCCGAGATAATTATGAAAAAATATATATATAAAAGCCATTTTGAGCTACATCATTTCTGAAACCCGCCATTTAAACGACTCTGCAAACTGTATAATCAACGGCACAAAGAGTACTGAAATGTAAACAGGAAAATTACTCAGGGTAGCATCGCAGATACACAAAAGGAAAATTGGGAAGCAAACAGCAAATAGAAGCCTTGATGATAAACATATTTACAAGTGGATGTGGATCCTAACAACCAACCAAAGCAAAATCTCCTTCCTTCTAAAGATGATCATACATCTGGAAGAAACCATTCTGAAATCCCGGTAAGGCCCAGCATCAAGCTGCAACTTGCTCTCCCCCAACTTACGGGCCGTCTTCTTGTGCTGAGAAACGGGGAAATGGGAGTTATTTTCATTTCGACTTAGAAAGGGAATTCCCAGATCAATATGGAGAATCCAAGAACGAGAAACTTACTGCTTAAAATAAAGCCCTGGATCAAGCTTTGGGCTCTCTCAACCTGCTCGGGAGCACCTGATATTTGGATGATCTTTTGAGTCAACTCTGGTCTATCCTCTACTAGGGTTACATTGGCTCTGGATAGCTGTTTGGTCGAATAACACAGGTCAGAAGACAAAATTCAAGGCTAAACTTTAGAAGAGCTTCACGTTAACGACTAAATAGTGTTTAGATTATTGACCTCACTAATCATTGCAAGCTTGTTTTTTGATTTTGTTATGAGCTTTGGAACTGCAAGCTCTGGGATAACAACTTCAATTGTACTCCTAGTAACGAGCGGCACAGCGATTCTAACAGGACCAGAAAGAAGAGCATAAGTGAGACAGACATTGATTGCAAATGAGTCCCACTAAAGAAAGAGAGATTTCGCAATATATACTTAACGCAAATATATTTTCTACCTGTTCAAACCACTTGGCAGATCGTCTCGGCGATCACTATCATTCTGCTTTGTTTTTTCATTACCGTCAACTCCAGTTTCCTGCAAAATAAGGGTTCAAGTTAGAATACAAATGGTCCAATGCAGAAATATCTCCGCATCCAGTTTAAATCTCATTGTAGACGTGAACCACAGCCCAAAGTCACAAGTCAGAAACAAGAAGGAAAAAAGCCCTCTAAGAAGCTGTTAATGTCCTAGACAATAAAACTTATTCAGCTAAAAATGCAAAATGTAAACAACAAAAGTAAGAGAGTTAAGCCTGGCCGGCAGGACACCTAAGCTTCAACAAATGATAAAACTACGGAAGCGCAAAACAAAAATGATCAAAGGAGAGCTATAAGAGAAACTAGTAGAATGGACAGAAATAATCTGTTACTGTATCGAAGAAAGTAAAGAAACCTTTGGTGCCTGTGTTGCTACCACAGATTGTGCATTCTGGTAAGTAGTAGCTGTAGGAGGATCATTCGCAGTATAACCATCGCGAACTGGAGTTCTACCTGGAGAAGAGCTCTCCAGTCCCATCCCACTACCCAAAGAACCTGATGCAGAGAAAGGAGGTGTAGAATCCTTTTGAAAGAACTCCTTATACAAGTAACTTCGGAGTCTCGATGTCACCTCAACAAGAGCATTTCGAGCTGCTTTTATCTCTCCTACTATCTGTAAACGAGATGAGATCTTTGTATGTTAACCTTGCAGAGATCATTCATAAATGGAAATCCAAAAAGTATGCCATTGTTAATAATAGAAAATAAGAGCTGTTTGCAGGGTGTAATTAAGTTACTTAAGTTAAACCAGGCAACTGAGAAAGCAAGCATATCTAGAAACTTATTAGGTGTCACGACAAACCTGTACAAGTTCATCATTTCCTGATACACACAAAGGAAGTTCTTCCCTCGGTAGAATTTGTACATTGGCACCAGTTAATCTTTTTATTTCCAATAATGACCCATCTCTTCCCTCTAAACATCCAATATCACTAGATGGGACAAGTAATCTAGTGGTCACAATATTGTCTTTATCTGGAATTAGATCGAGAATGCGGGTTTGGATATGTAACAAAGCTTCCTGAGCTGGAAATAGCTCGTCATCAGGAGCCTGTATACGAATATGAATCAAACAATGGGTTAAAAAGTTTCACATATTTCCCTTCAAGATAAAAAGTTCCACTATCGCAAGTAAATTTGGATAGAAGACTTCTATGGAAAATTGTCAGATACCTCCTCGGAAGAAATGATAATTATCCGTTCATTTGAACTACCCACACGGTCAGTAACTTTAACATCCACACCGATTTCATTTTGAAGCAGATCTATAATCCCATCAGACTCTCCAACAACACTTTCAACCTTGTCAATGGGGCAAAGTATTCGAAACACCAGGTCCTCACCATAAAAGGGCTGCATATTATCAGCCATGGCAGCGGACCCAGGTTCATTTGTATAACCAGATGAACGAGAGGCATAATTGTTTCCTCTGACATTGGAGGCAGATAATCGAGGGCCAAAAGCAGGCCCAACCATTGCTGACCGACGCCCTGCATTGTTCATGTGAGGAACAAAATCGTCATCGGGAGGAAAGAAGCGCTCCGGTGAATGTAATCGCCCATGGAAATGACTGCGATCACGATGCTGGCTTTCCCTCAAGCGTGACGAAATTATTTCTATTGCATTCTTTACGGCATTCATATCACCTACAACCTACAAAAAAATCAGAAACAAAAAGTTAACTAAGCATTTCTCTTTCATATTTCTTTCCATTATATTCAATTCATATGACTTCAATTCATGTTTGGCATCACATTTATCGAAATACAAAATCTAACCTAAACATTCATCACAACCTAATAACTAACACATAAATGGTACCCTGAGAATCAAACGCAAAGACACTAAGTAGCAAAAGAAGAAAAAGGCGAAAAACCCGAGCAGATTCCTCTTAGTTGAGTATGTCACTCCTTTATCATTCCTGCATTCAGCTCCCAATTGCATATTGCAACAAATAGAATATTCACAAGCAGATTATGCTAAGAGATTCTATTATACTAACCCCAGGAGATAATAAACAGTCATTAAGAAACAAAAACCTCAAATTCAACAATCTTGTCAAGCTTATAAAGATTCCATGTACCCATTTTTAAACTATTTTTAAAAATGTGGGTAATCTCAGTGCATGTCAAAACACTTGACATGCAACACAAGATTGAATTCAGATCCAGGTTATTTTATTTTATTTATAGGTGTAAATGGGGGTTTCAGAAAACCTGAACAATCTCCTCCGACATTGAAACACAGCGAGGCAGATTTTCGTCTCTAGGCAAAATCCTAATCTGCGTCTTAGTCTCAATTCTCATTTGCTCAATTATCTTCCCTCCCTTGCCGAGCAAACACCCGACGTGCATTCTCGAAACGACGAGCCTCGTCGTAACCCGATTCCCGCCACCACCTCCTCTAACTCCTCCGTAATCCTCCTCATCTACACCGCCGCCGCCGTCGCTCTCGAGAATCCGGTCATGGATCAAGATCAAAGCCTCCTGGGCCGGAGAGAATGCCGGCATTCGGCCCTCGGGGTCCCGGCGGCGCGTGTCGGAAATCTCGATGATCCGCACCTCGTCGCCGGGGATGAGCTCGTGGACGTTGATCCACGCGCCGGTGTGCTGGCGAATCGACTTTATGATGCTGCCGGACTTGCCGATCACGCCTCCGGCCTTCATGTCATGGCAGAGGATCCTGTAACTGGTCGTCACCGTTAGGGATTGGTCCTGTTGCTGAGGCTTGTTGGAGGAGGCAGCCCTTCCTCCTCCTCCTCCGGCGCCGCCGCCGCCGCTGCCACGGTGGCGGTGGTGGTTGTTGTTGTTCGTCCCGTAATGGTGGTTGTACCGAGGTCTGGTCCTACCAACAGTCTCAGAGTCATGGTCTTGGTCATAGTAGTAGTTCCTCTTAGATCTAGACCTCTCCATCGAAAACCTCCTCTCAAAAGCCAGGGTTTCTTCACGAAAATGAGAAGATGAAACTCTTCAGCACTGTCCGATATCAAGCATTGTGGGAAAATCCAGGTTCAAAATCAAAAAACAAAACAAAAAGTACGGCTTTTTTCTTTCTGATTCGTCTTTGTTTCCACTGGAAATCGAAGTGATACGGTTCTGGTTCTGGATCTTTGGTCCGGTTTAGTCAAGTCTTCCGTTTCTGTGACTTTCCCCGACAAAAACAAAAACAAAAAAAAAAAGTTTTTCTCTTTCTCTTGTCTCGTTTCTGTTTGTTTCTAGGGAAAGAAAGTGAGAGAAGAAAGTTTCAAACTTGAAAACCCTAGAGGAGATAACACGGAGAATCTAAGAAGAGGGAAGTTGCAGAGTGTCATCAGCTGCCAGATTTTACCACTTCGGTAAGCCACACCCTGTTGCTCACTTTCCTATCTCTCCTATGATGTCATTTTTATAGTTGATTTTTAAAATGTTCTGGCTTCTAAAACGACATCGTTTTTTTTTTTTTTTTTTTTTTTGTGTCCTGCTAATGACAAATCATTAATTTGCGCCCTTAATTACGTCGGACTAATTTGAAAATTTCTGAGGCAAGGAAGGTATTGCCGATTGGTAGGTGGACAAGGAAAAGCATATAATTTCTCTTTTCAAAAGAAAAAAAAAAGGTTACTTTTTCTGTTACATCAATAATCAATAATATCTATTTGTTGCTAAATCTGATTAAAAATATATATAAAACAAATAATGTTTAATACGAATCTAATTGCTGATAAATAAAACCTTATTTAGATAATCTTTCTCATTAAGCTATTTGTGATTTGTTGCATGCATGTTGTTAGAGTTAATAGATTTGAATAAATGTTAAGAAATAGGTATTGACCATATCTATGAATTTTATGGTAGAAGACTATATTTATGAATTACCGTGGAACAATTTGATACATTATCTATCATTTATGCTTAACTAATTATAGATAAGCGATAATTTCGGATTATTAAGAGCTGTGCTAAGAACAATCATGACATCGCAACCGATATTACTTATTTATAATTTATCGTTAATTAATATGTATCACATTATCAGACATACATTATATTCCAACTAAGAAAGTATAAAATTGAATATTAGATGAATTATTTTGATCAATAATGTGGTTATATATGATGTAATCACTTTTTTTTTTCCTTACTCCGACGTCTCTTAATATAAGGAGGAACGTTATTTAAGTTTTAAATATAACTTGTGGGCACATTTCGATTATTAGGGTTTTAAAAATTTAACAAAGTCGTAAAAACTAAAATGCAATTGATTTTGTTCGATTGTAATTTAATTAAAAATCTGAGTGATGCAATATAAAGAAAATTAGATTATTATTCTAAAGTTTACATAAATAGGAAACATAACTATTAATAATATATCCGAATACTAAAATTTTGTGCAATAAAGTATATGCGTTACCTAGTCAATTTAGCCATGATAGACATGTGGTCAAAGATTCGAATGTTTAGTGAGTATTTTCAAGAGTTTTAAATATGAAGCTTATTCTTGTTAATTTAATACTCTAAATCGAATTAATGGAAGATTAGAACCATACTTTTATATATCCTTATTATTTATATAAATGATGAAATCAGGATGATGTAATCCTTATTAAAAGATAAGTCTGACGACAATAGATCCTTTAGGAAACATTCATTGTAATATATGAGGAGCCTATTTAATCACCTTAAGAGGAGATATGCTACTGCCATCACTCCTTTACTAAACTTTTTATTTATTATTTATTTATTTCTCTTTTATTTTTCCTTTGAAAAAGTAAAAATTTATTTTCATCAAACATATATATTTTTTTAACTTAAATCATCTCAAATATTTAAAATATCGTCTTGAAACGGACCCAAAACGGGTCCATAAATTCCCAAAATCTCTTTCAAGTCACTGATTAATGAGAAAAAGAAAAATTGAAAAGTGCAACTTTTGTAATGGGTGAGAAAATTAGAAGACCATCAGATACCGTGTGAATTACGCCTAGGAAGTGAATGTAGTGTCCAACACGCCTGAAGACAAGACTCGCCACTCGAGGTTCACGTCAGAATGGCATTGACGTAATATTTAAGAATTGTTGGGTAATTCCCAAAGGACCCGTCAAAGACGTAATCCAAAATACTGGAGAGAGACTGGAGAGTAAACGAAACAGAAGAAGCTCCTCTGCTCCGACCATGGCTTCTTCAGCTTTACCTTTTATCACTCTTTCTCCTGCTTCACTTCCCGTAAATTCTCTTTCTCTTTCTCTTTCTGTTTGTTTCTCAAGAAAATTGAACCCGCGACAAAAAAAAAAAAGGGAAAGAAAAAGTCTTTTTCATTCTTACATTTTATTTTTCATTTTCCCCCAAATGCAGAGGATAGAGCTGCGAGCTGGAAATTCGATGGCTTGTAACTGCTCATTTAGGTCACAGCCACTGGTAAAATATATAATTATGTTCATTAATTAAAAATATTTTCTCTTCTACAATTTTCTTTTCTTCTTTTTAATTAATCTGCTTAATTTTTTTAGGTGATATCGCAAATGAAGAAGGATAGCAGAGGTCGGCGTGTTTGGCGGCGGAGAAAATTGGTATGAAAAGGAATAACCCTCTACGAATTTTTCCATGAATTCCTTTTTCTTCGCTCTGATTGTGAATATACAGTTGAGATTTATTTATTTAATTATATATATTTTCCAAGTTCAATTGGGGAGTTGGGGTTTAGGTGCATGAGATTAATACTTAAAGTACCAGTCTTTTTTGTTTTGTTTTGTTTTGTTCTTTTTCTTTTTACCCAATTCATAGAAATAGAAGCTTGAAACCAGTTTGAAAGTGTAGACTAGTTTTCAGTGCCTTTTCTCCAACTTGAGGAATTTTCTTGGGCTAGCTTGATAAGGATTGTCGACAAGGGTGTTCTAGTGCGTTGTAGATTCTTTTCCAAGACTTTTATAATTTGACATGAATTGTGAATCGCTAGAAACATGTGAAGTGGAGGACTAACCCAATAACGTAAGTTTCGTAAGGGATCATTTGCAAAGCAAGTGATAGCATTGTTCTTTGTTGCAAAGTCTAGTAGATTTTTTCTCTATTGAATTCATAGAAGTAGAAATTTAAAACTAACACTCCGTTTGGTTGTAAGGAAGGAAAATGAGAGGGAGAGGAAAAATTCAGAAGATAAAAAAGATTTTTGCTTTTTCCTTAGTTATTTGGTATGATAAGAATGAAAGAAAATTAACTTGGAGAATTCTTTGGTAGATTATGAAAGATATAGCACAGTTTTGATACTCTTAGTTATTTGGTATGATAAGAATGAAAGAAAATTAACTTGGAGAATTCCTTAGTAGATTATGAAAGATATAGCACAGGTTTGATACTCTAAGTCCCGTTTGGCATTCCGTTTTAAATTCACTTTCAAACTTTTTTCTACAATATATTTTTTTTCCTCTGTAAAAATTTGAATTTGCTGTTTGATTGTGTGTTTGAATGAACCTGTAATCCAAACGGGCCCTAAATCTTCATCACTTTTCATTAGTTGTCATACTTTTGATGTTGATGTGATATCACAAAATTGCTCAACTTTTTTTTCCACAAAATTTCTCAACTAGAAATCCTTCCTACCAAACATTTCTTTCGTCAATTTTCACTCTCTCTACTTATTTGCTTCCCCCACTTTTCATTCCTACCAAAAACAGTGTTTACTTGGTGCTTTTTCATCATCTCTGTATTTGTAACCAAAGCCTGAAATAGGCAAAAACGTCACATGATATTACTACCCTAACGGGCGTTGAATTGAAATTTGAGTTTTTATTCGAAATCTCGCTTCTTTCTAGACGAAGAAAGACGATATGTTGCGTTACAAACTGGAGAGAGTACCCTTCTTAGAGGAGCAAGTTAGGAAGATACAGGAAGAAGGAAAGCTCCTGACCATGGACCTTGAGAGGCTGCTTCTATCGGAGGAGAACCGGTTCGATTTTGTGAATGAGGTAGCAGCTGAGGCCACTGAGTATGTTGTGAAAAACAGGGATGAGTATGGAGGCCAGAAGAAAGCCATCCTTCATGTCATCAGTAACCGAGTGAACGATGCCGGGTTTTACAGACCGGACGCTTATGCAGAGACCGACCCATTTAAGCCAGGACCCTCCTACTTGAAGCAGTATTATACATAAACCCCATGATGTGGTGATGTTAATCCTGATTCACGAGGGCTACAAATTTTGTTGACAACTTCTGTTGTCTTCTGGTTAGTTGGTGTATTCTCAATTCCCTTAACTCCATTATAGATGTTCACTTGCAGATGAAACAGATATTGTTATTATATTTACAGTTTTGATATATGATGAAATAGATTAATCTCTAATGTGCCATTTGGTTATCCAATTACTGGAGTGAAATTATTTGAATGTTTAACTATTTCATAACAATTTAACTCAAATTCAAATCTAAATTTTCACTTTATAAAAGTCTGTACCATACTTATTTTTCTACCTCAACAAAATTCCAATGTTATCTTTAACAAAAATGATACAAATATATTCAATTTGAATTTTACATTTGAATGCAAACATAATTTGATGAACATTCAAAATGCAATCTATGATCTAAACGGACACGTAGAAGTTTCTAAGGATGCTGGATTGGAATCATATGGTTGTGGTTGATGATAAAACTCAACAAAATCCAAGAGCAAATTCTCTTTTGGGTTTTCAGAATAGTGGCCTTAAATCATACATCAGTACAACTCAAGTAAAGCCAAAGGCCAGTCTTGTGTTTGCTTGTGTACTGTAAGGTGTACTAACACCCATCGGTACTACTATTTCTTGCTAAATAAATTTTTTTTTTTTTTTTTTTTTTTTTTTTTTTTGTGGTAAATGCTGATTAACTAAATAAATTATATTAATATGCGTCTACGTAAAAAAGAAAAGAAATATATAATAACCAAAGAGAAAGACCAAAAACTTTTAGCAAAAGAAATGAAAACAACAATGAATTTTTTCAATCAGTGTATTACTACTTATCATTAGTTGTGATAATTGTTGTATACAGAAAGTAGTTCCATATTTTATATTGGAACTTATTAGTTTCGAACATGAAAATTATGCAAGTTATGATAACAACTCATGCATTTGAATGTTAAAAATATGAACTCTCAATAATTAAACTACAAGAAAAAGATATCCTTGGAATCCATGGTATCTTCAAGTCTCTTCAATCAGCGGTACAATGAGGGTCTGCTAGTACTATAGGTAAGTAGAGTGGTAAGCGATCGAGCCTGTAGATCTTCATATCACAACCCAAGACTCAAAACTCACTCCCAATACACCATAATTGGCAAGCATTATATGAGACCCATAAGAATCAAACTTAATGGTTAGGCTTTTTTTTTTAAAAAAACTTTAATAATAGAAAGCAAAGAGTATACTAGCCAAAAAAAAAAAAAAAAAATGTACTACCAAACATTTTTTTTTGAAAATATAGATTACATTTCAAAATATGAAAAATATTCACATATAAAATATCGTATTATAGAAGATAAATGAGTTTCATCACTAAACTCAAATGACACACAGAGAAAAATAACGCATGCTGTATTTCATATATAGATGACATCCAAAAAATTACACAGAAAATCGAATATACATATGACTGTTTAACAAATCTTTTATGATCGATAGAAATGTGTGATCAATCAAGGATAAACCTAACACAAAGATCACATATACAACTGCACACAAAAAAAAAATCTTGTGGACGAAAGTGTACTACCAAACTTACGACTAAGGAGCAACCAAATTGGCTTTTGGAGTACCCAAAAAAAAAAAAAAAAAACCCCACTTTGGCATTAAATAGGGAAAAGGATTGATCATCGGTGAATCTCTACCACGCATTGTGCGGAAAAAAGCATTAATGATCATTTTTTTTAATATGAAATATGATCAAGTTTTGACAAGTTACACGAATCACAAAAAAAATATATAGTGTATATTTGATTGGATAGTTAGAGTTAAAATTTTTAAGTTATAGTTGATAAATTTTTTAAAAATTAATTATAATTTTTTTTAATTTTACATAAAAAAAATTAAAACTTTAGGGGGTGTTTGGTGTGTAAGTTTGAGTTAAGATTTGTAAGTTTAAATAGTAAATTTTTTTTGAATTTTTTTGAATTTTCAGAAAAGACAAACAACTTTTTGAGGAAAAAGATAAAAAAATATGATGAAAAAAGTACAGTTTAATTTAAACAGGACTCTTTGCCAAACAAGGTCTAAAATGAAAAATTTTAATTGAAACTAACGTGCCAAATAAAGATGAATGAATAAATAAATCAATAATATCTGTCAAACTCTTCTGGTCCCAACAGAGAGTGGGGTCCAGCCACGTGGCAGGACAAGAATCGTGCCAGAGTTAAGAGATCCAAATAGTAAATTGCAAATATCCCAACCGTTAAATCAGTTAGAGGCAGAGCTTCACCTTCTTATCCTCCACAAAATCAAAATCCCAACTCCTCCACCATTTTTCTTCAACTCGTTCCCAGCTCGGTTTCCTCAACTCAACTCAACTCAGCGCAGTCACACCGGTGCTGGTAAAAGCTAATCAATAATGGCTTTGTTAAGCCAGCAGTTGCAGAGGTTCCTCCTGACCAAATACATCAGCTGCCAATCCAACACCAACCCCAACAACAAAGGCCTTTTCGGAACAGTTAAAGCTAGAAGCCAGAGTACTAATTGCTCCGCCATAGCCATCGATGCGCAGTCTTCTTCCTTGACCGACGTCGCCGGTATCCGGTGGGGCTCGACGAGCTTGCAGGGTCCCCGGGACGAGATGGAAGATGTTGTCGTTGTCCGGTCTGATGGCCTTGATGGCTTCTCCTTTGCTGCTGTTTTCGATGGCCACGGCGGCTTCTCCTCCGTCAAGTTCCTCAGGTAATTAGGAATTATCATTTGTACTAACTGGAATCATTCGATTCGATTCGATTCAATATCATCCTTTTGTGTCAATGAGTAATTTGTTCTCTGCTTGTTTTAATCCATCAATTACACAAATTTAGTAGCGAGAAAAAGAAACGCTAAATATCAATTGGGTCGTAGAGTCGGTATGTGAGTTTGTGTTTCAATAAAAAAATGTTTTATTTGTACTATTCTAAGGGATTTGATTGCATCAAGTCTAGGGATGAGCTCTACAAGGAGTGTTGTGCGGCTTTGCAAGGCGGGATTCTACTGAGCGGAAAACGATTCAACGAAATTAGGGAGGCACTGCAAGAGGCTTTTCAGAAAGTCGATAAAAAGTTGTTGGATCAGTAAGTAAACACTACTATGTGCAGTCTCAATCTTGAAGATATATTGTTCTATATCATTGTGTTGAAGGATTTGGTGGTTTTTTGCATTTTGTAAAGGCTTGAATTGAATGGGGAGGAAGATGAATCCGGTGCAACGGCTACTGTTTTGTTCGTTGGAAATGATTTGTTGTTCATTTCGCACATTGGGGATTCATCTGTGGTATGCGTCCTATGCAATTTGATGTATTCAACCCAAAAAAAAAAAAAAAAAGAGTTGAAGCAAATTTTTTTTTCCCCTAAAAATCTACTATGTAGACTCCTAGCTGACTTGCTGATGCAGGTTTTATCTCGTACTGGTAAAGAAGAAGTGTTGACCAATCCGCACCGACCATACGGAAGCAACCAAGCCTCTCTTCAAGAGATTAGAAGGATCAGAGAAGCAGGTGGATGGGTGTGTTTTTCTGTTCTCATTTTCATATGCATTTTCTCTATCTCAATAACTAAACTGCAATCACATTTCTACTTGGAGTTCTTTTTATTGTCATTTTCGTCTACTACTCTACTTTATGAAGATTCCTGTTGAAATCCTAATGACTTCTTTGAGGTTTAGTTTCTATACCGTAAGCTGATTGTAACCCCTTTGACATTGTGTCCAAAGATTGTTAATGGAAGAATATGTGGAGACATCGCCGTATCTCGTGCTTTTGGTGACAAGCGGTTCAAAACAAAGAAAAACGAGTTAGTTCGTTTAATTTTTGTTAGTCCCTTTTTCTAGTTAAATATATTTCCTATCAGAATCCATAGTCTGATGATTTTGTGCATTTTGCATATGAATAGGATGGTGAAGAAAGGAGTTGAAGAAGGGAGATGGTCTGAAAAGTTCGCTTCTCGGTATGTTGCCGAAGATGCGTCCTTAGTCTCTTGCTTTCTCTACTTGCCTCAATCATGCATTGTTACAGCCAGTGATAGATATATATATATATATATATATATCTAATGTGAATCAATTCACATGTTCTTTGAGAAATTAGGAGATTATTAGACCCTATTGGTTTAAAGGTCAATACTGAACTATTTTATGTTATGGCAGTGTACAATTCAGTGGAGATTTGGTGACTGCATCTCCAGATGTTTTTCAACTGGCGCTCGGTAAAGACGCAGAGTTTCTGCTATTAGCATCTGATGGCTTATGGGATTACATGAACAGGTCTGTTTGACATTCTCTTGATTCTTTGGTGTGTGTGTTTTTTATTTTTTATTTTCACATAGTGATTCACGTCGTCAATTTTGATTCATTTCAGCTCAGAGGCAGTCGATTTCGTTAGGGACCAACTTCGAAAACATGGAGATGTTCAGGTATTTGATTGGTAGCATGACAGTTTTTACACATATTGAACTGAGATTCTGAGTTCTGGCTTTTAGTTAAAACTAAAAACCTGCATCTTGTTTTGTTTTCAGCTCGCTTGTGAAGCGCTCGCTCAAGCAGCTCTGGTAAGAACAGATCATGTCATTTCTCTTCAACACTTAAAAGAGTTGTTAATTTTTTGTCATATTGATGATCAAAATTTTGTAAAACATAATAGGACCGACACACACAAGATAACGTCAGCATTGTCATCGCCGATTTGGGGTACGTGGTTTTCTGTAAATGCTTTCCTTCAGCCGCTCGTTCTCCTTGTTAACTATGATTGCTTGTACTAATTTTGAGTGGCTTGTTCTTGAAATATCGTGTAGGCAAACAGATTGGCGGAGTTTGCCGGTTCAACAAAAGAACATTATCTTCGAGTTGGGGCAAGCTTTTGCTACCCTCGGCATTGTGTCACTCGGGATTTGGATGACATCTCTGCTCTCGTGATAAGCTCGATACTCGCATCCTGACATTGTATAGGAATCAGCATAGCAAACGCAATAAAAACATAGATGTTAGTACTTTGTATCTATTCTGTATAACGTAATTGTACATCTCTCGTACCTTTGTTATGTGCCTTTTGGTTTAGGCGACTTTAGATGAGCAAGTAATCTTGGAAAAAGTCATTTTTCACCCAATTTTTTTCAGTATTTTTTTTCTAAACATTTCCTAAAAGTAATATTTGCGAGCTAGAGACTATATCTGAAGGTTGAAAAGGATCATTTTTTGAAAAATAAAAAAATCATGCAGTATCATTTTTCCTTATTAGTGTCGTTTTCCTTTATTGTCGTTTCTCTATCGTTGTCGTTTTTTTATTTATTGTCGTTTTATCGTTTCATGTAGTTTTCTGTCATCCTTCCAATTGACGTGCTTAGTTATTTTGATATATATATATATATATATATATATATTTGTGGCTTGTCTCAAGTTTATATCTTTTTATTCCACAGCATAGTATTGAGTTGACTCAAACATGACAATGTTATTTGAACATCTTACAATTACATTTGTTTCGAATATTTTAACTTTTTTTTCCGTATATTTTAACACTGAAAGAATCTCATATTTCCAAAGGGAAGACGAATTCCCCTTCCATTAAATGATTCTCATTAAACGAAAAATCAGACATTACCAGCTCAACCTCAAATGTCAAACGCGTACTAAAAGTTGAAGACGACACATGAGAAGATGAGATGATCACTGGTCCGCTTTGAAATTGAGAAGGGAAACCCAAATGGGACAATCTTGACTAGAGGCTCTCTTTGTTATTGGCAGTTCGGGTCGTGGGGCCAGCATGAAGCTACGACATTTTTTACCATCTCCAATTTTCTTTTGACAAAGTCGAACGGCACCCATATATAAGTATGAAGTATAACATAATATTTATTTTATATAACAAGTGATTTATTCTTTGCATATAACTATTACACATTTTCAAAGTCATACTGCGGAATGTATATATCATGTCAACAACACATTACTTAAAGCATGCGGTCGACACTTTTTTGGTCTCCTCCATTATTCCTGTAGAGAGAAAACAAGATGCCTCTTGGATTCTTGATCCTTCTGTTCCTCTTCCTTGTCAATCCCATTTGCAAAGCCCAGGACAGAGACTACCGGTCTAGGATAAACACCAAATCGGAGGGTGATAAATGTTCTCCTTCTTCATGTGGCAAACTGCGCGACATACGCTATCCTTTTTGGTTAAAAACACATCCCAAGGGTTGCAGAGACGAAAGGTATAGCCTGTCTTGCAACAACAACATCACAACACTGCACCTCTACTCTGAAAAATACCTTGTCGAAGCAATCAACTATGAGAACCAAACCATTCGAATTGTGAACCCAAATATCATGAAAAACAACTGCTCATCTCTCCCTAGCTATTCTCTTAGCAACTACAATTTTAGCTACGGCGATCCATATGAGCTCAGTCAAGCTGACTACTCGACATCCCACGACGTCCGACTCACAAAGTCTCTCGTCTTTGTGAGCTGCGAAAATCCGGTGTTATCTCCTCTTTATGTGGACACTGCTTCTTGTGCTAGTAGTGGTGCTTTGACCCGATCTAAATTGAGGCATTCTTATGTTGTGGTCAACGGAAGGGTGTCTGATCTGGTTGACTCCTGCAGTGTAGAGCTCATGGCTATGGTGTCCATGCCGGGAAATATCGGTGGCGGCAACATTTCCTTCATGGACATTCACGAAGAACTTGCTTACGGGATTGAGCTTTCATGGGGGAGAACACTTTTAGGATATGAAGAATTAGGTAAACTGCAAAATCAACTTTCATACTAACGTGCCTGAATAGTATAACACGATTTGAGTTTTTCACTTTACTATATCACCCTCCACATGACCTTTTACAGCGTTTTTACTTTGATTTTCACTCTATATATGTGTGTGTGTGTGTGTTCACTTGGAAGGGGTCAGTACCGCTAAGGTGTGTGCTTTTCTTTTTATCATGGTGAAATTCTTTGACGACTTTCATATCGAGGGTGAATCGTTGTAAATCTTGCATTTTTTCCCCGATTTTATTGCTCTCGGTAGTAAAGGATAAGAATAAGATCATTTATGTAACAAATAGCTAAAAATTCATACACTCAATAAACACGGTTTGCCGGAACATCTTCATGAACTTTGTATTTTTGATATTATCCTAATTAAATACTCTAAAACTTATCTTATTGATTGACCAACTCTGTTTTTTAATTTTGCTTTGTTATTTTTCTCTTTTGGGTTTCTTGCAGATCTGAGCTACACAGTATTAGTAGCAATTGGTAAGACCTTTTAACTTCTCCCAAGCTGTTACATCACAAAAAATTTTACATCTTCTGCAGAGATCTACTAAGAGTTTGTTACAGCATTATCTAACAAATTCCTCATTTTTTGGTGCATAACAAGTACACTTTAACTCATGATTCAATTGGGATCTCTGGTGCAGGAGGGTTATTTTTTTCGAAGGCGGTGTACGGGTCTCCAATATTGTTGATATTCTTGTTGATTTACAAACGGCAAAAGCAGCATTTATCAATGTATGAACGCATCGAAGAATTTCTTCGAAGCTGTCACAATCTTATGCCAATTAGGTACTCATATTCAGAGGTAAGAAAGATGACTGAAGGGTTTAAGTACAGACTAGGCGAAGGAGGCTATGGCACTGTATATAAAGGAAAGCTTCGTAGTGGTGGTTTCGTAGCGATCAAGATGTTAAGTAGTTCCAAAGCTAACGGGGAAGACTTCATAAACGAAGTCGCAACCATAGGAAGGATTCACCATGTGAATGTTGTGCAGCTTGTTGGATTTTGCGTCGAGGGATCAAAGCGTGCTCTTGTTTACGACTTTATGCCTAAGGGGTCTCTTGACAAACACATATTTTCTGATGAAGGAATTAACTCCTTGAGTTGCGAGAAGATGTTTGAGGTTTCGCTAGGCGTGGCTCGTGGCATCGAATATCTTCACCGAGGATGCGAGATTCAAATCCTGCATTTTGATATCAAGCCTCACAACATTCTTCTAGACGAGAATTTTGCTCCAAAAGTCTCTGATTTTGGGCTAGCAAGATTGTGCCCGTCACACGATAATATTGTCTCTCTAACTGCAGCAAGAGGAACCCTGGGATACATGGCTCCGGAGTTATTTTACAAAAACATCGGAGGAGTTTCTTACAAAGCCGATGTGTATAGCTTCGGAATGTTGTTGATGGAAATGGCAAGTAGAAGGAAGAATTTGAACGCGGTTGCTGAGCGTTCGAGCCAAATTTACTTCCCTTCGTGGGTGTATGACCAATTTAGTGAAGGAAAAAACATATTGGATGGTGAAAATATAGTCGACGAGGATTTAAATACGATAAAGAAGATGATGATTGTAGCGTTATGGTGTATACAGTTGAAGCCAAGTGATCGCCCTTCAATGAACGCCGTCATAAAAATGCTTGAAGGAGATGTTGAATGCCTACAACTACCTCCAAAGCCTTCCCTATGTCCACAAGAGAAGCCGGTACCGGCAGAGCATGCTCATGAGGGATTCAAGTCATCGCTACAATCAATCGACTCGATGACTCTGCCAAGATAAGCTTTCATTCTAAATCAAAATGAGGAGATTTGATGACTACTTAATTTCTTAATTTGAAATTAACGCTTGATCTTTTCTTGCTATGCAAAATTTATTTAAGCTTAAGTGTGATACTAGTGTTCAACCTCTGTAACAAGCTGTTCCCAAACTACTGTCACAACACAAGGAACAAATAGGAAGACTTCTTTTTTTTTTTTTTTTTTTTTTTTCATTTTTTGTGTTTTACGTACTTGATGTCGATGTCATTTTATGCAGTTTTTTTTTTTTTAAATTTAAGGATGAGGAAATTTGAACTCTTCACGTTATAATGGAATCAGGTGTGAAATTATACTAGATTATACCTACAACCACTAGTGCAGTGTTGTTTTTGTTATTATTGTTTGTAGTTGTCGCTTATGCAGTTGCTGTCGTTTTTCTATTTTGATGCAGTTCTCAAGTTCATGTCTCTCTCTTTTCGTTTCTCTTCTTTTCTTCTCTCTCTTCTCTCTCTTTCTCTCGACTCTTTTTTTGTCGTTTCTCAATTGAGGTTGATTTAGGTGTCCTCATTTTTTCTTATAATTTGGTCTTTACATCGTCGTTTGTCCAATTGACGTCGTTTTTCTTTGTTTTATTGTGTTTTTCGAGTTGGTATCATTCTTTGTGTTTCTGTCGTTTTTCATGATTTTTGTCGTTTACATATTGAAATTGTCGTTATTTTTTGTTGTCGTTTATTAGAGTATTGTAGTTTTTAATGTTGTTGTTCTATGTCTCTGTCGTTTCTCTAGTTGACGCTGTTTTCTTTGGTACTGTTTTCAGGTTGATGTCGTTTATTGTGCTGACGTTGTTTTGATGCTTTTGTCCCCTTTTTATTGACGTCGTTTGTTACACTTGTTTTTTAGGATTTTGTCCGTTTGTTGTGTCGTTTTCTTCTCACTATCGTTTTTAGCTGTTGTCCACACGATCAATATATATATATATATAGATATATATATATATATATAATAACCAACACCTTTGATCTTAATAGGAAAAGTAAAATTGTTAATTAGTGATCTTAATAGGAAAAATCTTTTTTTTTTTTTTCCTATCTTTTGAAGTGGGAAAAATAAATATATACTGTTACCATCTTTTGCTCTGTTTTAAGTTGGCAGAGACCAGAGTAAACTCGGAAAGGTAATTTGCACTTTTTGTTGTAGTTTACTGATATTTCCAACGGTTCTCTTTACCAACATTTTTTTTATTCATACAAATAAGAACAAACATATAATCTCAAAGACATATTACTGCCTGATTACTACAATGACTTTTAGTAAGAGGAATACATTAGTAGACTTTACTAACTTACATAAGTACTCACTCCCTAATATTGTGGGACTCGCCATAATAGCTATCTTTTTTTTCCCCTCTCTATTAATCCACTTAATTAAAACTGACATCGTAATATTTCCGATTTTGTAGAACCTAGTGGTGAGCACGTGTTCCACACGTGTCATGCACAATTGAAAAAAAAAAAAAAAAATAGTAAATCTAATCGAAAGTAGTTGAATGGGTAATATGGAAAAAAAAATTTAGATAAGGATACATTTGAGAAAAATTGTTTCAATTAAGGCTAAAAAATGGAAACAAAAAATGGAAAAAGGAAAGAAAAAAATGTCATACGTCAAGTGAATAAATTAGTACTTTGATTCTTTTAATATAGTAAAGATAATTCATCTTGGATCATTTATATAAACTGACATCACATCATAAAGATTTGAATTTGAAAAAACATCGGTTGGACTTTCGCATTTCGTTTTAAAAAATATATATGTATACATGCAAGGATAATGATTTACACTCGTGAAGGGTCGCATGAGCTAAAGTTTTGCAGTGTCTAAAAGGAAATATATCTGACTCTTGCGTTTCCGAAAACCCAATTCTCAAAGTTTTTTTTTTTTTTTTTTTGGCTGGTCAAGCATTTGATGATTGTAGGAAATTAAATTTCAGGCTAAATAAAGAAATATCTCTAGGATTAAAATAAACAAATAAAATCACAACATTGAACTCTGTCTAGATATATTAATTTGAGATTGTTGTGCTTTTGACAAAATTTTTACTTTCATTTCTAGTAAAATGAGAAGTAAAAGTTAAAAGTAAAAATTATAAATCTTAATTTTTTCAAATAAATATTAAAATGTATTGTGTTTGTGTAAATGACTTTCGAACACTTTTATCAAACACAATATTTCTATTGTAGTTTGTGCAATGAACTTTTGAGATCTCCAAGAGTATTATCAAACCAACTGTGCTGGGCCTTTTTTGTTTGTTTTTTTTTTTTTTGGTTGGGGGGGGGGGGGGGGGGGGGGGGGGTGGGGTGGGGTGGGAGGTTAATGCATACCAAAATTAAGTTGGTATTTGTGGGTTAAATAAAAGAGTGGAAATTGACTCAGAAAGACCTTGAGCTCTACAAAGAAGGGCAAGATGAGTTTTTTGCGAGGGTGGAGTGGAGTGGAGTGGAGGGGAATAAACTTGTCACGGTGATGTCCTTTCATATTTAGCCCACATAATCACATGGCACAATTCTTTTTTTCCTTAAAAAAATATAATAAAATCAATCTGCGAGTCACTTATGGAAAACCATGCAAAGAAAAAAGAAAAAGAAAAAGAAAAAGAACATTACATAAGGTAAAGGTTGAATCAATATTATCAATTTTTATAGCAAGTAAAAAAAAAAAAAAAAACGATCAATGTTGTCTTTTGAACTTTAGGCCTTGTCACAAAATGCCCTTCGAATTTCAATTTGTAACATTTTTTCTCCCTGAACTTTGAAGAAGTTTACGAATTTTCCCCCTTAATTAAATCTTTGACAAAAAATACATCTACACTCGTTGGAAGTATCAGTTGGGGGTATTAAGTATAAAATTATGAAATGACACATATTAGTAGTACTCCTGTCACCCGTTACCTTTATTAAATGTGAAATAACGAAGTTACCTATAAGAGAGAAATATGGAAAAAAAAATGACAATCAACCCTAAATATTTATTTTTTCAACTTAATTATAAGTATATCACATTTAATATCTGCAACTCATACTTCAAACAAGTGTTATGTGTATTTTTTTCGTCAAAAAATTAATTGAGAGAAAAAATTCGTAAACTTTTTCAAAGTTCAGAGGGAAAGGATGTTACAAATTAAAATTCGGGGGATATTTTGTTAGAAAGCTTAAAGTTCGGGGGAAAAAATGTAATTTGTCCAAGAGTTTATTACTACAAATAGGATGAAGAAAATCTTGATCCAAGATCTTCAAAGATTAGCAACCACTAAGCTTTAAAAGAAGGCTATATATATGTATTTTATCAAAAACTGGACATTATATCCGTTACAATGCGAATACGAGAGCTAATAAAAATAAAGTTTCTAAACAATTTTTTTTTTATCACGATGTTACGATCACCGGTGGTAATACATAACTTTGTTCTTCTCTTGTTACTAATCTTAATTATCATGAATATTTATAAACAACACAATAATTTTCAAGTGAAATATCTCTCTCTCTCAATTTCTCTATTTTAACTCAATTCCCACTCGATTTATTAATATCAATATTTATATATAGTGACAAATTCAACACAAAAACCGATCATTTTCATCATTTATTGGATACATAGAACGTAAGAATATTGCCTCTACATAATGCATTATACGCTTTCGCAGGAACATATATAGATATATTTATAAGCATATCTGATCATAGAAACAGAAGCCGTACGTTCATGAGTACCACAAACCCATGTAGAGTTATTACAAAATATAAAATTTAGTATCTAGCTAGTAGTGAAACTACTCGTCATACATATATTTATATATATATAGAAAACCATGTCACTTCTCCTCCTTGTAGTATGAGATATGAGCCAAACCTCTTATGGCATGAGAGAGCTAGTACATCTAGTATATATATAATATATATATATAGTCTTAATTACGGGTTTGATCTTTTCCTTCTTGGATCGTGCCTGGGGTTGGGCTCAGCATCATCGTAATCCAGGATTGCTTCAGTCTGCATCAAAAGCTTTCTCCACTTGATCATATGCTTTCCATCCTTTTACCATGTTCAAATTATAAGCATTAATTTGTTAGCTTCCCAACAAAAAATTCGTATATCATATTATATATATATATACACATATAAATAGTGACTCAACTATATGTTATATAAACAGAAAGAAGAGTGGGAGAGTCATAGTCGAAAAGAAAATTCCTCACTTCTTTCATCACCATTTTGTTGAAAATAGTTATTGTTTCTTTTTTCGCTTAATTATATAATATATATAAACATTGCTTACAAAATTTTAAGTTTGATATATGTATATGTATTTGTAGTGCTATACCTCTTGAAGTGAGAGGATGGGGTTATTTGCCTTCTTGAAGCCTTCAAGGACTCTACCTGGAGGGGGAAAAAAAAACTCACAAAGCTGAGCTACACTTGAATACATAAGCAGAAATGAAAATTTATATATACATACGTATATGTGTATATATATATATATTTAATAGAAATTGATGGTCACCTGACTTAAGTAAGGGAATAGTACCGAGGAGGAGAAGAAAGGAAACAAGAACAAGTGTCTCGTTCCTAAGAGCCATATTAAGGCCTAATTTATTTCTTAGGAGCTTCTAGCTAGCAAATATTTATATGGTAGTGGCAAATATTAGTTGTAATTAGCTCCAAAGTTGGATGTGTTGGGGAGAAAGAGTAGCCATAGGGGTTGGCTTTTATGAGGGGTGGAGATGAGTGGTAGAAAAGTTAGGCATTTTTTAGAGCTATTTCTCATGGTGCACCCCACCCAATTGCAACATATCATGATGAATGGAAAATGCTTTATCGCACAAAGGTTATCAAGTCAACTTTACCATTATATTATATTATATTATATTATATTATATATAACAGCTCTTTTCTATACTATACTTATAATTTTTTTGTGGTACGTTGTACCAATTAGGTGATTCTAATATAATATTTTTCAAATAACACCATGTGACAAGGTTCTAAAATAAGAAGTTATATATAAATCAACTAGTAGTTACAAGTTTTTAAAAAGAAAATTATAAGTATCGGATAATATTTGATACTAGATATTAAGATCTTTTCTATGTATATGTTGTATTTTTAAAAAATCACAAATACCCAATTGTTTGCAAACAGTTGCTATTGCATGACTTTAGTCTACTCTATCCATTGTCAGCTAATTGGCTGGTCCCTTTTTGGGTGCTAATTTATCACCTATTTTTTCATAAGTCAATCTGCTTTTCTCTCGTCTTCACCAACGTGACCCTTTAGGGGATGAAAATATTTCCATACTATATATTTTAATTTATGAAAACTATCAATAGTGCTCCTTTTTTTCAGCTTAGAAAGTTTCATTTGGTGCCCATTGTTTTACAACCATTTATCATTATAATATATATACGTTAACTCTTGTGTCCGGTCCTTTTTACCGGACACGTACAGCAGTTTACCTGAGGGTTGTTGGATGCAAAAATGGACGCTACTGATGAAAGAGAAAGTGGACAGGGATACAACTTCTCGGATTGTATCATCTCTCTCTCACCGGACGTTCGGCCGCCGAATAACACATCTGTCAATATATATATATATAAATTTTATAGATTGGTTTTGTTGGGATAAGTACTACTAAGCTGTCTCATTTTAACCTTTGAATTTTGTAACGTTGCATGATCATCAATTTATGCATTATTACATAAAGTTTAAGAGATAAAATGAGATAACTATTCCTTAATTTGATGAAACAATTGTGAATTTAACTTAAGAATTATTATCTATATAATATATATATATATATATATAAGTTTCCACTTTCTCATCTGATTATATAGGTTCGTGTATTATTTTATTTCTTTTTTGTTTCCCTTTATTTGCCCTCTGGTACTAACTAAAGTCGAGTTGCATAATAAGTGGGGTTCTTTTTCCTTGTCTGGTTAGTGGTTACTAACGGTGGAGATTTGTGGGCTTAAATTTTTTTTTCTCTACCAATAATCATTGTCATGTTCTCCGACCATATGAATTGGGTAGAGAGAAAAAAAAATTGTCAAAACCAGCTTCTCCTAGATTTTATAATTTTCCGTGGTACCGAACGCCACTTTAGTGACTTGTGCCCTTTTGGTCCTCATATTTCGGCTTTCATAGTCAATAGATGGAGACAAACGCAAAGAGTAGGCTAGGGCCGACAATTTCGGACATAACACGGTAATATGACACGAAATAAATGGGTTTGGACGGCACGTTTAATAATTGGGTCGAAATTAGATCGACAGGTTTAACACGAAAATAAACGGGTCAGAAACGGGCTAACATAGCTAATTTGTTTAACCTGTTTATGTAAATGGGTCGTAAACGGGCCAACACGACCCAACCCGTTTAGAGCCCATCTATATAAAATTGATCAATATATATTTATAAAAAAAATCCTAAAAATTACAGTATATAAAAGCCTAACCCTAATTCTTTTCTCCTCTTCTCCTCATCAACCACACACCCCTTTCCTAGCTCCCTCAGAAAAACATGAACTTTAATTCCCTCAGAAAAATAACAGTATGTTTATCTTAATCATTATGGATATTTGATAATTCTAGTTGTTAGTTTTATTTTTTATATGAATTTGTTGAGTTTCTTGTATAAGTGAATTCATAATTTTAAGTGATTTTTAATCCAAAAATTCATGTTAAATGGGTCAGAAACCAATTTCATTTTAAATGAACCGTAAAGGGATTTTCGTATTAAATGGGTCATAAACAAGTTCGTTTTCATGCCAATCCATCGTGGCCCATTTAATAATCATGTTCACGTATTGTGTCGTGCTACCCGTTTATTAAACGGTTAGTGTTCGTGTTTAGGTTCCTGACCCACTTATTAATTGTGTAGTATTTGTGTTCATACTTATCGTGTCGTGCTATAATCGTACTGTCCAAATCTGGCGCACGAACACGAATTGTAAGTCCTAGATTAGGCTACAGTCTAAATCAACTTCAATATATTAAATAAAAAAAAAAGGCATTTGAAGAGAGAAGAGGAATTGAAATGTTGGGATAGACATTAGTAGTGGGAGCACTAACAAGAGGGAGACAACTAAACACTAAGAATATCCCTCATCACTAGTTCAATTTTTTTAATCGTAAATCCAAAGACCAAAAAGTTACGCTAATCATCTTCTAGGAGACCATACTTTAGGTGATAATCATGATGATTAGAGGCCTCTGATCGGCCATTATAATTTTTGGGACTAAACTCCGTTTTTGGCAATGGTTCTAGGTTGTCGGGGGCTGTGTCATTGCCCCGTTACCGACATATATGCAATCTAGCACTAAAGAAAAACACATACCAAAAAATAATAATAATAATTTGTGACGCACGTCATGTGTTGTGGAAAAGGTCACAAGGTTGCTTTCTCACAATATTTTCAACCTAAAGGGTCCAATACCAAACCAACCTTAGAAAGAATAAGAAAGGCACTATGAAAAACCGACGTGAAAAAAAATTAGACGTTTTACACAGCAATGGATTCAGCATCAATTTTGGGATCGACATGGTAAGTTTATGATGTCTATGTTGAAACGACATGGAAAGATCTCCGTGTTGTTGTGGCACTAACAAAAAGAGGATTTGCACATTGTTGTGCCCCTACTATACATAAACCCTCAACCAGATGATATGCATATTGTTGGTGCGGATTTCTGCTACAACAACTACTACTCGCTTGTATTCTTCTCTTCAAAGTGAGTACTTATCGTGCAAGGAAAACTCTTTAACGCTCAAGTCAAAATATAACCTAAGAGTTCTCATCTAACCTCGTAGCTAGATTGATCTTAATGGAATTCTTTATTCCGTTGTCTACACATTTGATGCTATCATTTTAAAGTGATTCGGTGATTCTATCGGTTCTCATTATAAAGTTAAATGTTGTTATTTTCCTGACGAAAAATTAATTAAATAGGTAGTTTTTAAACACTTATGTAAATAAATGAATTTTTTTTTATTTAAAAAAATGATTGTTAGTCGGTGATTGATCATGAATGACATTCAATGAAAAATAGATATTAACATTGGTTAATCACTAATTAACCACGATCATTTAGTCAATTATTAATCGATCATTTTTCAAAGTATGAGAATTTTTCCTAACGTTACAAAACTTTGATTATCTATTATTAACTCTTTAAAAAGACTATTTACGCACGTAGCCCTTTTCCTGATCTCAAACCGCCCTAGTTTACTAATTAATCTTCTAAACGTTGCCATTATTCATCGGATTGTGGTTTTATTTCACTCCCTATGCACAAACGTCATATATATATATATATATATATATTTGTTGACACCATGTGGTCCAAATACAATGCTCAAAGTTCCAAAGTTCCAAGTCAATAAATTAAGTTTGCATTTGATTCGCTAGTTGGAGATAAAATTTTTAAATTAGAGTTAGTTGATTTTTTAAAAACTAGTTATAAATTTAATTGATTTTTCAGAAAAAGATAAAAATTGATATGAAAAGATATTTGAATGTCAAACAAAGTCTAAGAAATGCAGTTTATCCATGACACGCGCGCGCACACATATATATATATATATGTGTATGACATACACAAAGTGCTCCAAACAGCAATTCAGTCACTACATGATTGCTTCAAGTGGTACTAATTGCTATTCATATTGCCTGCCTACTGTAGTTTTTTTCTTTTCTTCCTAGTTCCTACATATACATACACATACATGTATATTTATATATATATATACAGACATTTATATATATATATATATATTTTATATAGTCTTTCATTTATCTCCATCATATTCAATGCATTTGCAATTTTGTATCCTATGCATTGAACAAATGGAGTGGGTTGCGCCAGAAAAATATGTGCATGATAATATGGGAATAGTCATACACCACTTATACTCCTATAGATATGAGATGGTGGCGAGTGAGGAAGGTCATATCATAAAAAACTCCCATAGCACCTTCTTGAACTTCTCCCAAAAAAAAAAAAAAAAACCTCCCATCTTTTTATGATCTCTCCAACACGTCCAAATCTAGGCGATCAGTTTGATTGCAATTGCAATATCGTAGATTTCCAAGACAGATTTGCTCTTTTGTATATTCTCTAATAAAATCATGGAGAACGTTGACACTTCTAGAGTGGTATTAAAATTTTCTCATCATAACCTTTTTAATTTTTGAACTTTAATAATCTGTTAATTTAAGCAGAAAATTAAAATTTGAATTTATGAGAATTCATTCATTAATCAAACAAATTTGCAAGAATTTAGGTATTTATTCTTTACAAATTTTTTTTTTCCTTTTGCTTTGAGGGCATTTACATCATATATTAGTCAAAAATTAACAGTTAACCACTTCATGGTATGAATTTGATACACGCTTAAAATGTCCCACATATATGTGATGAGGTTCGAAATCGGTACTAATTTAGTTTGTAAATAAACCTAAAATATAGGGTCTATAAAAAATAAAGTAAATAAAATAAAAGGCAGGGTATACATCAAAATTTATTCTGCTGATATCTTCTGAATTAATTTAACAAGGATTGTCAAATTTATCCGACAAATGCAAAATGTTGATCTCGTTTTCTTACTCTTCTGGTTTTAGAGTTGACTTCCTTTTTTATTTAGTTGTCGTCTTACATTTTGATTTTGAATTTTTTTTTTAAGTGTTAAGGTCGTACTCTTCCATTTGAGTCCTCTAGTAGATTCTCGTCTTTTTTTCTTCATATACAATTAACGTCGTTTTTCATTTATTGTCGTTTCTATTTTTGTCTTTTTTTAGCCAAAAAAAATAAGAAAGAGATCAGTACCTTTTTTTTTTTTTTTGGGTGAATAAAGGGGTTCGGTGCTTTTTTTTTTTTTTTTTTTTAATGAATAATAAAGGGGATCCGTGCTTGTTTCTTCAGTAATGTTGCTTTGGATTTTACTATTGTCTTATATTTTAAATTTTTAATGCCGTCTGCCAATCTGATGTAATTTTACATAGCATTGTTTAGATTATTGTCGTTTTTATTTTTGTGTCGTTTATGCAGTTAATGTTAGTTGATCGGGTTTGTTGTCCTTTTCCAGTTGCATTTGTTTTGTCAAAGTTAAGTCGCTTTTAGTTTATTCCGTGTTTATTTTTTGTATGTTGCTGTCGTTTTCCAGCTCTACTCGTTTTCATATGATTGTGGCTTTCTATTTCTTTGTCGTTTTTCCATTTAATACAATTTATCCAAGTATTGTTACAGTTACTGTTGTTTTTGAGATTTTATGTCGTTACGCTCAATTGCTGCATCTTGAAGACTGTTCCAACCGGGGAAATGATTAGTGTCTGGCAGTGACGGAGCTAAGATTTGCTTCCAATAGAGACACAAATAAAAAAGAAAATTTTGCAATAAAATACCCCTATTTTAATAAGACCACTTATCTCGGATGTAAGATAAAAACTTGTGTGTCATATGTGACTAAACTCTTAGAGAAATTTTTTTTAAACAGTACCATTACACCTTTTTATAAGTATCGTTCATTCAAAATAGGTTGGATGTCTCGTTAATGAAAATTTGAGAAAATTCACTGATTTTTGGATAAAATTACCTACATGATATTAACTTCCTTTTTTCTCCTAATATATTGTTCAACATCATTGCTATTTGCAGTCCTTTCTACAACCAGTGTCAAATGACAAAAACATACCAAATAAAAAAAAAAAAAATCCAAAATCTTCCTTTCCATTGGAACAAAGAAATTAATCATACAGAGATTAAAGAATATAATTCATAGTTCGTCACGAAAATCTTCGTCGGAATCCTCATGGCTATCATCATAGACTGTGCTATAGAAAATGTACTCGTGGTTCAGCATCTCATCAAGTGTTAGATTCCCATCCTTGTTATCATCAGCCTGTAATAATTTTTCACCAAATTCAACTCAGGTTCAAGTTTTCGTTTAACGAGAATTATTTAATAAGGTGTTAAAAAAATTGTTTTAGAACAATAACTATATATTTAAACCATATTTTTTGATTTATTAGATTCTTAAATTTTCAGTAATGCTAGTAGAGAAAAATTACTTACTACACTCCTATTTAAAGTTAAAATATCATTATATATATCCCTCCTCAATATAAAAAAGTTTATCTATAAAAATTACCTAAACAACAACCTTTTTTTTTCATCTAATGATCAATAAGATACAAATTCGTTCTTTTTGACTAACATGATACAAACTTTATTTTTATTTTTGTATCATATTGGTCTAGTGTCAAATGTTTGTGTCAAGTTAGTGTCATGATCTTAAATTTGTGTCAGTCTTCCTCTATCTATTTGTCATAATGCTCTTATTGAATTGGGCTAAACGGACCGGCCCGTGATCCATCTAGTCCCGAACTGCACAAAGTCTTTTTAAAGAGAAATGTGAATAGACATGTTCTGAGTACCTCATAATTTTACTCACTCTAGTATTAAAGTTGATATTTTAATGTTATAAAATGACACAATTATCTATTTTAATGTTATGGTGGACGTAAATATAAGAATGTGCCATGAGCCAAATTTACAGCATTCTTGCATAAAATCCCTTTTTAATCTTTCTTACACAATATACAAATATACTATTTACTTCAACAGTTTTACTTTTTCTCTAGGTCTGCACAGGCTGGTTCTTTTTGTCGTCTAAAGCAAAATAATAGAAACCACATCTTCAATATCACTCACCTCATGAATCAAATATCTGGCGTAATATTTGGCATAAGACAGTTCTCCAGGGTGAAGGTAACCGAGTAGGGGAATCATTTCTTCCACCGTCAAGAACCTGCCAAACACATTGTGGAATTTGTAAAATGGCAAAATCCACACATGGGTTCATTTCCTCTAATTCACATCTTGTTTTGTTGGGACAAATTAGATATTTAAGCACATCTTTGTGGAGAGAGAGAGAGAGAGAGAGAGAGAAAAAATCTTGTAGGGCAAAGCTTTATATATATATATATATATATATATATGTACATTACTAGTTGTTCTCAGGATTTGAGTCTGAAAAATGGGTCGAGCAATTATGGTTATATATAATGTTTATACCTGTCTTTGTCCAAGTCAAGCTCTGCAAACACTTCTTCAGATTTGGGTGTGCGAAGTCCCGCAGATTCATAATCAACGTAGTTCTTGTAAATATCGTAAGTATGGTCACAAAACTCTACAAAACTTAGCTTCCCATCTTTGTCATAGTCCATTCGCCTACATATATTTGGATAAAAGAGTTCTGTGTTATGACAATTCGGTAAAGCTCGGATCAAAAGGATATATGTAGATAAAGAGAATCGTTTGGTAGGGTATGAAATCCATATGACTTAGTATTTTGCATTCAAATCTTTATCAACTTTTGTTAAATCTTCTATAATCCAAAATTCTGATTTGATCCGACGATAAAAACTTTTATACCCTATTTTAGAATTCTCCGATGAATAGGGCCTAAATATGGTTAAATCAGACGGAAAATATACTCGAGTTTTTCCATGAGCAGCCATTTCTTAATCTCTTCATTGTCACTGTCTTCTGGGTGCAAAAAGCTGCAAAGAACAATAGGATTGTGTTGCTCAAACTCCACCAAATTTAAGAAGAGAAGAAAAAGGAAACGGAAAAAAAGAAATGTACTCTTTGAACTCATCAAATGAAAGGGTTCCGTTTCGATCAACGTCTGCGTTATCAAACTGTTGTTTCCACCATCCAGCTTCTCCATGCCCCATGCCATTTTTCGCTGTTGTCATACATTTTAAAGCTTCATTAGTTTGACCATAAAAAATTCCAAATCTCTATTTAACTTTCCCTCAAGAACATAATTTTTTTTCAAGTACCTATATCTTCATCAGAAAACTGAGGAAGATATTCGCCAAAAGAGATGGCTTTGTCCCCATTCTTATCATGCGCCACCAACTCCTTTTGTGTCCTGTAATGCAACCTCTCCACAGCCAATTCTCGGAGCCAAGAATTCAGCTCCAAGGGGCTAATCACCCCATCTTGTGGTGCCTTGTCCAACAAAGGGAACAAAATGAGCAACCTCAAGGTGATGTTCAACCGTCCCTCGTTGCTAAAATACTTGTTCTCATCAACAACCTCACCAAATGATGAATCGTTTCGCATCGTGCTAATGGTGGAATCAACGTCGCCATCGACCTTTAATCCTTTGTCCTCCGCGTACCTTTCAATTTTGGCAACAAGAGGATCAAAGGTAGGGGCACGGAATTTTTCCCCAAGGCGGCGATGTAGGCTGGGACGACCGTGGCGATGGCGGTTAGAGGGGCCCGAGATGAGGAGGATGAAGAAGGCAGTGGCTAGAAAGGCGTAGACCACTGCCTTCGCCATGGGGTTGGCACAAGAGAAGGATGGGGTCTGAAGAGAATGAGTTGCTGGTGGTGGTTGTGATTGTGTTGTTCCTCCTCCTGAGTTGTTCTCAAAGGGGAGGAAGGAAAAAACAGTTATTGACGGTTAAAAGTGGAAGGCATATTTATAGTGAATTTGAGCTTATGGGTAAGGCCATCAAGGCAACTGTCCAAGGCCCCCTTAAGCCAAGGCCACCTTATTATTAGAAAATTCTTAACTAATTACTCATAAAGACCTCAAAATCTTTCTGTTAATCACAGTAATTTTTTTTTTCCTTTAAAAAAATCCCACTAATTAGGCATTTTGGTTGGCATAAAATGTGCCTTGATAACTCATTTTTGTTCCACACAACTCAGTGCTCATCAGTTTCCTTTTTAGTTGGTACAAAATATACTTTACAACTTTAGATTGTGGGACCTATAACTCTCACTTATTATAAAAAATAATAATAATAAAATAATACAAACACTCGCTTAATATAGCCACCATAATTTCACACCCATTTCAATACTAATCAATATTAATCTTGAGTTCGAATCCCACCTAAGTTCAAAAAAACAAAAACAAAAAAAGAAGGGAAAAAAAAAAAGGAGTAACAAATAAATTGAGCCGTTGTTAACCAAAATACAGGTAAATTCAATTGCTAATTGCCATTTCAAATCTATTGAGTTTAACCTTCCTACTCGTTTCCACAATTGGGAAAACAGAGAGAAGACGTATGGTGGAATTAATAAGATTGAAAATAAGATAATACTCTACATTAGTATTATTATCAAGTGGAGACCAAGGATTAAAAAGGTTGTACTTGTACGTACATCACCATATACATCCAAACCAGAGATTTTTCAAATTTTACTTCAGCTGGTAAAGGACCTTCAGTTTGAGCTATTCCTTTGCACTTTTCAACCAAGGCCAGTTTGAGTCACAAAGATCGGACGGAGTGCTTCCCTCATTGTCCTTTATACTGGTGTCTGCATTTTGCTTGACCAGATATTCAGCGATGGCCTCTCTCTCGCACATAGCAGCGTAATGCAATGAGGTCTGGCCTTCGTTGTCCTTTCAGATGAACATCACAGAATCTCAGCAAGAAAATATGATGACAAACGATAACTTTATCTGAGAATTTTGTAACGGATGTGCTGTTTAAAAATAAAAATAAAAACGAGGGAATTTTTCATGGTGTTGCTGTAACATCCATTTTCACTCCTTGTGTAGAAAAAGGGTACATCAAAATTTCTTACAGTACAGGTCGTGCTTACTATAGCATAGGAAAAGTTGGCATACCTTTGCATCGACATCAGCGTTCCTGCTAACAAGGAGCTCTGTCACATTAAGGTGACCGCGATCTACAGCCCAGTGCAATGGAGTTCGACCCTCGCTATCTGCAATAGTTTCAGACGATTACAGGTCAAATGCCTGGAAGAATACTCGGATGCAAATATGGTTTGGCCAAAAAGTTCATTAAAATTTCATGCGCGTAGCTTTCATAGGCCTAACATGCTTACTTGTTGGGCAACCAAGCCAAATAAATAAATTAATTAAACAAGCCTTAGTTTTGACTTTTGCTTGACAATCCAATAAAGGGGAAAAAGGAAAGGATGAGACAGCCAAAGAAAAACAAACCCTTCAGATTCACTGGGACACCACTTTCGATACATTTAAGCAAATTATCCACTTCTCCTTCTCTGGCAAAGGCATGAATAGCATCCATTTTGCTGAGAAGTAATACAAGTACGTAGTAGCCTTTATTATTCCAGAACAGTTACTGAGAAGAATAATGACAGACAACACTAAGAGGACATTATCTACAGCTATTGATAATTCACGTTGTCTTTCAAAAGACGGAGACAACTTTAAAGAAGCATATTCTGATTCAATAATTTCTAGAAAAGAAATTTTACAACTTTCTCACACCACTCCAGATTATATCTATGAAGAAATTAAAAAATCTACTAACATACAAATAATCGGATGAAGGTGCAGAAACCCACCTCTGATGTGAATTTAATCTAGGGCATTGTGTAGATACTCAACTTGAAATTTTTAAGAGTTTTAAAAACCTTACAAATCATTTCCAGATTCCTCCTCGTAAACAAAGGTGCTGAAAACTGGTCCCATTGGTCCTTTAGAACCAGTACCGGGTGCATCACCACCACCATCTCTGCTCTTCTAATTACCGCATAACAAGCAGACAAAGTAAGTATACGTATAGGAGGACTAAAGAAACAGCAGAATGGGAGAAAACATAATTATGATCTCACCACATTCGAACCATCCAGCCATGAAGGATATAGCTCCGTAACAATATCGATGTACTTCTGCATTGCTTCTTCCGGAGGCATAGCACCTAATTTCTGCCACGCTTGCCTAGAATGATTATCTAGAAGTTACTTTCAAACGATCATCGAGAAACATAGTTTCATTATTTCTAAAGGCAAAAAGTAAAATTTAGGAAACATCAAATCCAGACAACTGTTTTTCCCCTAATAGATTCCATAAAGTTTTCACTTTTCCTCTTTCCTTCAGCAACCATGTGTATGACAAGATAAGAATCAGCCATCAAGGGCTGAGAAAAGAGGACCACGAAAGGCATAAACAATCAAAACCCGAACTAAACTAATGCTTCGATACAAAGGACTAGGGACATACACAGTAAACAATCAAAATTTTGACACGAGTCCTCATTGTACACATCTTAGGAATCAAAATATCTTACACCATTTATGCGAAAACACAGACAGGGCTTAATTCTATCAAAAAGTTAAGTTTATACTTTATTCATCTGTATCTTTATGAATAAAGTGTTTTTTTTTTCAACAACAATTAGAGACAAATGCTTTAGATGTTTAACAGCATTTAATCTTTTCTACACCCAAATTCCACTAACCAATATCAATTTCAACAATAAACGTGTTCCTTACACCTTCTTCAGCAGTCTTAATTACTCAAAATCCCAATATTTCTCACAAGTTGAGAACAAGAACCTAAAATCCTAAATTTTCGACATTAAATTAAACTAATCATTGCAAAAATCCACAGCAACATGATCACACACGCACTAGTGAAAAAGCAGCTGTAGGGAAAAAAGGTAAAGCAGTACCATTTGGCGCGAGCCGTCATTTTCAGCGCCGAGGGCTGTGGCGCGCTACAAGGCCCTTCGGTGGCGATCTTGTAGAGCCCATAGAGCTGCAACTGCACATCGCTCGAGACCTTCTGCGCCGAAAGCCGATCAGCCGCCGCCGCCGCAACGAAAGCCGTAGCGGCGCTGAACATCTCGTCCAATTCCGTACTCTCCACTCCTTCCCAATCATCATCGTCGTCGTCGACGTCGCTACCAGCCGAGCTCTCGTTCCTAACGCTACCGTGCTCCGCGATCACCGAATCGGCCTCGTGAGCCGCGCCGCCGCCGCCACCGCCCAACAAATCGCCACTGCGACCCGCCGAGTCGTCGCGGGGCTCGGGCTTGGAATCGGACCCGGACGGAATTTCATCGCCGCCGTGATCTCCTCCGCCGCGAGCGATGGTGAGATTGTCGTCCTTGAAGGAAGTGACGATGGAGATGAGCTTGGCGAGGAGGTAAGAGAAAATGACGCCGAGGAAGATGGATTGGAGAAGCTGCTGCCAATCAGCCATGGCTGTCGGTGGGTGTGGGTTGAAGACGAAATCCCTAGCCTTGTTCGGAGGGAAGAGCTAAAGCCCTAGAAATGGGATCATGGGGTTGTCGGAGATGGGAAAACCTAGAAATTGACGAATTTTTTAAGAGAGAGAGAGAGAGAGAGAAGACAAAATCGAAGAACAATATTATGTTTCAGAGAGAGAAAAAATGCGCCGGAGGGAACAAAAGGCGCAAATTATAATAGTTGTCGTGTTTGGGAGGTGATGCGCAGTGCGCACCGGACTGGGCGCCAAGTTCGCATACGGGCAGGACCAGTGTAGAATAGTGAACCCGTACGAAGTATGGTTTTATTTCATAAACAAAATTTGATATGATCAAGACCTGTGGTATTGTGATGTTTTAAAGTGTTAATGGTAAGAAATTTTTATATCAACATGGGTGTGTGTGTGTTTTTTTTTTTTTAATAATATATCAATATATGTGTTTGTGTTACTGTTATTACTTCAAATCATATTGAGAAATGAGAATGTAGATAATATGCAAGGGTAAATTGTTTATATAATCACTATATTTTTAAGTTTATGCATTTTGATCTTTGATATTTTTTTTTTCGTAACTGGAATATCCCTGATTAATATGTTGCTATAATAACTTTTGGATGAAATTTATTAGTAATTTGATCGAATAGTGATGTTAAATATGACATCGAATTCCGTCCAAAAAATTAATAAAAATAATTATTGTAACAATGTTTTTAATAATTTATTATCATTTCAGTTAAAAAAATATATGGACCAAAATTGTACAATTTAAAAATTTAGAAACCAACTTTGTAATTTACTTTCTATATAAATAATAATCTATACAAATATATGGAACCTATTTGTTAGGTCTAAATTTTCATAAGAGAAATAATTATGATTCGACTTAAGTGGCTTATAAGTGCCCACAAATTCTTTTTCAATCAGCAATTGTCTGAAGATTGTAATTTAGTGAGATCCACTTATGGGTCTACCTAAATCATTCTCCTAAAAGTCCTTGTAATCGATATGCTTTGTAAGAAGTTTGTGTGTGCTTGCTTTGTTTATATTAAAAAAAAAAAAAAAGAATTAGGATTCAACGTACGAATTGAACTAAAGGCATCAATTATGATCCAAAATTGAACAACAATAATTTATAGGTTATATCCAAGAATGTCATAAATTTGACACATTTTTTATATTTATGAACCATAATATTAAAGTTGATAATTTTGTTATTTCATAATACTAAAATTATCAACTTCTAATGTTAAAGTGAGTAAAATTATAAAGAGATACTCAAAACATAACTCTTCACCTAATTTTCTCATAATTATTAATTTCTTTTTTGAAAAATTGAAGTTGGTGGCCCATTATACTAACAATTGACCCGAATTTTTATATAGCAGAAATTATCCATTTCTTTCATCATTTGCCATGTCATGGTAAAGAACATTTTATTTTGTGATGATATAATGATATATGGATGTATTACTCACAATCGTCACTTTTTACTTGTGAATTTTATTCACTCTCGTTTAGCATCCTATTTTAAGTTTATTTTTCAAAAAAATTTTTTTTTTACAATTTCTTATAAAAAATTAAATTGACTAGTTAGGTTACGAGTTTCAACCTACAACCAAAACCAACTTCTTTCAAAATAATAATAATAATAATAATAATAAAAGTGGCAACTTGAAACCTATTTGGACCGCATGACTTGCATTCATTGAAGTACAATACCAATGAGCACATATATATAAATATGTACGTATACATATGTCTTTTTCACGTGCAATATATATCCAAGATAATTCATACTCAACCATCTCTTCATTTCTTTAGGAAAAAACAAGAAGAAGAAGAAGAAGAAAGAAACGATCTCTTCATTTTACGTTTTTTATTCAAGCTCTTCATTTTACTTGATAAGCACGTGACGAGAACAACTAGCTAAGGCATCGTCGTTTTCCACTATGTGCATGTCATGATTAAAGTTTTGAAATGTCTCATCATTTGAGCTTTTATGCAAGCAATTTTTTGTTGATAACAACGTGGTACAATTATGACCAATCAAAATAAAATTGCCACAAACATTCCCATTGTAAGATATGATGAAAATTAAATCGAAGTAAATTAAATAACTTAACAAAACTAATTTCACAGAAAAAATTAAAAATTAAAAAATTAATTAACAGAACTTAATATTTATCTAACCCTTAATAATAAAGTAATTTTCAGACTTTATCAAAGAATTTTCCACAAAAAAAAAAAAAAAAAAAAAAAGAGGAATAGTTCACCAATAGAATAACTATCTTTTTTACCTAAAAATTATGTTCTCCACGCTATTTCATCGTCCAGCAAAAATAGTTGAGGAAAAAAAAAAAAGAGGAAATACTGATTGACATAAATTTTCTATGGTGTATAATATCTAAAGAATATAATCCGTATTTAATTTAAATAATAGGAAAAAAAAACTGAAAACTAGTTATTCTTTTTTTTTTAAAAGGAGAAAACTAGTTATTTCTAGCATCACGCATTAAGAGTTTGTACAAAATTATAACTGCTTTGCTTGCACATGACCTGGCTTTGCAATTTCACTTTCAATATTTGCATCTTCCGTAGCCTGGCATTAAAAGAGAAAATTATAATCATAAAAATGTGTCTCCAGTAATTATACATATGAGGACTCAAAAATAAATAGAGTAAATTGTCATGTTGCTTCTTAAATTTTTAAGTTTGTACAACTTTGATCTCTCTCTCTTATTTTTTTTTTAAGTTGAAATGATCATGAACTATTAAAAATATTATTTTAATAGTCATTCCCATTAATTTTTAGACGAAATCCATTAATTAACATCAATTTTTTATTAAATTACCGACAGATTCACTTATAAAAAAAATATTGATAGATTCCATTCAAAAATTAAAAAAGAAATACTATTGATAATTTAGGGTCATTCAAACTAAAAAAAAAAAAAAGAAGAAGAAGCAAACAAAACAAAACAAAATAGGGATCAAAGTTGAGACTAAACTAGCAATTTACCAAAATAAATATTTCCTAAAGAAAAAAGAAAAAACAACAACAAAAAATAAGGTATCGAACTTACTTGGATCAACGGCGGTGATGGCTCCAGTCTGTCCGAAATCACAATCGTAGCCGTTCGTTCCCATGAGTTGGTAGTACAAGTTCATGGCATAGGCTGCATGGGCTCTAACTGTGTTGGGAGCAAAGCACGGTCCACCTTCTAGAATAGGCCCACAGTCCAAGCCCAGCCCACATACATAGTCTATGTTCCTCTGCAAGGCATCGGAGTCAGCCCCTGTTTTGGGCAAACACCACCGGTTTCCCGTCCCCTCATGCGGCGACACGGGACTCCTCGGTTCTGCCACTGGGCCTGGGCTCGGTCCTTCGATCGGGGTCACGGGCACGGATGAACGAGCCTGTCATACAACCAAAGCAACAAACCAATCAAGTATAAAAACGATACTTACTTCTATGATTGGATATCTCTATCGATAATGTATATTTTAAATGTAATAAGTAAAACGGGTCTTTGTCTATAATTTTTGAGTACCCTAATAAAGAGTCATCCTGAAAAGAATTATAACAATCAATATCAAATAAGTTTTAGGGTGGTTTTTGGCGGCAGCGGCTACCATGGGCCGTAGGATGCCGATATCGTAGACGGCAGTCATATCGGGCCGAAAAAGACCAAAATTCCTCTCACAAGTCGGGCCGGGCTTGAGATCCTCGTTGAAGAGCGCAAAGATGTAGGTCTCGAACGTCCGGTTCGGCATCAACGGCGTGCCGGCACCGGAGGTCACATGCCGCACGAGATTCCCATTATACTCCGCGGCACTGGTGGGGTCCACGCCAACTTGGGCCTGGTCGCCATCAGAGGGCCAGCCCGTTTCGGCTATAACAATCTCAAGGTCTGCAAAGCCCAAACCTTTCATAGCTGAGAAAACAGCGTCCAATTGGGCGTCCAACATGTTGGTGTACTTGAGCTCGGTGTTCTCATCAAACACACCACCATTGGGCCGAAACAGGGCGTAGTCTAATGTCTCGGCAGAACAGCCGAAGAACGGATACGGATTCACCAGAAAAGGTGAGTCCGTGTCCCTGAGAAATTCTAGAAGAGGTATGAGCACGTGGGTGTCATAGCCTTGGCGGAACTTTCCGGTGGAGGGAGGGGTCGAGCTAGACAAAATGCCTAAAGAGTGCGGAGTTGTGATCTTGATGCGGCGGTCGAGGTAGAGGTCGGCGAGGGCGGCGTGGAGGGCCTGCATTGCAGGGACGAGGGAGGCAATGAGGAGCTTATTGGCGGTGGAGAGGACTTCGTTGCCGACGAGGATTCGGACGATGTCGGTGGCGGGGACGTAGGGCTGGACATTGGTGATGAGCCACTGGTGGGCGGAGGAGAGCTTGGTGAGGCGCGGGATTTGGTCGTTGGGGACGGTGACGGTGACGGCGATGCCGGTGTGGGCGAAGGCGCGGAGGATGTCGGGGTCGGCGTCGAAGAGGCGGACGCGGTTGATGGTGGTGGATTTTAGGAGGAATTGTGCCACCGCCGACGCTGGTGGGAGGTTGTCCGCCACTGTTCCGTAGTTCACTCCTATTGCTCCATGTACTATTACTCCTACAAAATCAAAATGAAAATGCACAAAAATATGGACAAGATTGTCAAGACAATTAAATGCCATATATTTCTACATATATACACACGAAAATTTCTCAAATTTTGAGATACGGCACTTGGAGATATGGAGATTTTCACGAGTGTTTTAATTTCTAAGTGAAATATTGGGTTTTATGAATATTTTCATCCCAATTAAAATAATTTAACGTGCTATATATATATATATATATATATGTATATATCAACAATGTTACAAAGTCTTTTTCTTAAATGCATGCATATTGTAAGCATATATATCCTTACATAGTATATATGTCCCAAGTTCCTTGCAATGTGTGTGTGTGTATATATATTCTTTGAAATATGTAAATATGCACACACATAAATGAAATAAAGTGGGAGAGTGAAGAAGGCGGTACCGTGCAGGGAGGTTGAGATGAGAAGAAGAGAAAGAATGCTTGCAAATATTGAAGGGAAAGCCGCCATGACTGTGTATTGGAAGGTGAAGAAGACGATGAAAAATGGTAGAGGGTGGACTCGACAATAGACATTGTTGAAGAAGTAATTAGAGAGAGAGAGAGATGCTTTGCTTTGGGATTGGGAGATTATGAAATCTTGCTGCCATGGGTTAGGAGTACATTCTATGAGAGAGCTTTTGTTTTTGTTATTTGCCCTTTTCAGGTGGGTGACTTTGAATTTGGAGTGCTATTTCACCTTTACCTTTGAATCTGTTCTATCTTTTTTGTCTTCCCTTGGGGAAAAGAAATATATTGGTTTTGTTAGAATTAGCCGTCCTAATTTTAGATCACCAAGATCAATTGCACAATAAAATAAACAATCACGAACATATAAATATGAACTTATATCATGTTTCAACCGTTACATTAGTAGTTATGACGACAAAAAAAATTAGCAAGAGAAATTGTACATCCTCAAATTCTTTATTTCTCTAACCTTTCTTAGAATTATATAAACCCAAATGACAGTGTCCCTATTTTTCACAAAAATTAGGCAAACTGAGATTAAAATTGTGAAATCCTCAAAATACCTTTAAAAAAATAAAAACCATCAGTAGATTTTTCAAGACAATCCATCTATGTTACGAAAGACATTAATTAGATTACACACTTTAACAAGTTGTTATGATTTCGGATCCAATTAAAAGTGTTAACTTCCTTGGAATTTTGATGCAATCCCATAACAAGTAAAGCATGTTGGTGATATATATTTGAACGAGAAATTAAATTGGTAACATGCTTATAAGGCGAAATTGCTCTCATGGAGCTGAACCAAGCCGTAATCTTGCTTTGGTTGGAGGGAATAATCCTTTCTTACCGCAATGGGGAAGGTATATGTATCATAGAATGATTAATAGTTTGTGTAATCTCTAAACTTTATCCTATCCAGATTCTATATTTATTTAAAAAAAATTTAATTCACTTTATATTTTAAACTCTTAAACAAAAAACAGCACCAACAATTCCTGAGATTTAACACAAAACTCAATACATTGAAAATAGCTCGACCAACAAGCCAACTCCATTAATGCTAGTTACGTAAACGATGCGCACAAGATCAATAAAATTCCCCTTTCCACACAAAATGCCATATCTATAATAAAATTTAGGTCCCAACTTCAAAGTTTTAATATATATTTAGTTATTTCCCTGAAAAAAATAAATATCTAGTTATTTTCAACCAAAGTAATATATAAGAATATGTATTGGCTCTCCAAAGGTTCTATTAGAAATACATTTTGGAACGTCAATGGACCATGTCAAAAATAAGTACTAGTACAAAAAGGGGCAAAAACACAGCTAAATCATATAAATAAATAAAAAAATGTACATAAATGTGGCTAATTGAAAACTAACAGAATTAGCTCTCTCTCTCCCCCCCCCCCCCCCGTAGACTGAGTCGCGCTAGATGAGGATTTTTTTTTTCTTTTTGATTTTCCTTTTTCTTGTTGAAGATTGAGATCAGATGATTGGATTAAACCATTATCTTCCTCTGAATTAGGGGCCGAACCGATACATGGAGCCACCTAACTTTTCTATGGTAAAGACAAAAAAGAAAACTATGTACCACATATAAAAAAACATCTCTTATGACGCAAAACATTGTAATAAAAACAATCTAGCTATATGATATCTTTATATTAAAAGGTCACACATGTTAATGTGTCTATCAATAGATTTTATATATATATATATATATATATATATGTTTATGTCCTTAGTATACTGTAGTGTTATTATTTTCTTTTGCATAGCTTCCCCGTATACATGGGGATATGATATTCATTCATAAATATATGTATAAGTGGCCTGAGAGTCCAGACTCTCAGTCGTGACCAGCTTTGTATACATTACTAGTCAGAAAACGTAGAGTTGGAATAATTAGCCTTTGTTTGCGGAAAATTGGCATTGTTGAAACAGCTCACGGTCTCTTCACGGGCAAATTCAACACTCATAATTAAGTTGTGAAGCTTAATTCACATTGATCCTTTTTTTTCCTTTATAATTTTATTAAAGACAAACTAAGATTTCACATTTATAATTTCACATTACGAGAGAGATTAGAGAAAAGAAAAATACAGAGAATTTATGGACGTGCGTATTTCTTATACACTATTTTTATCATCATAAAATGAATAAACTTAACGGCGGCTAAAAAATGACATAAGTCTTATATTAAGGCAAATGATTATAAAATTTTGCTTATTGGTATTTGTTTATTTTATATGAGTTTATTTCTCTATAGTACATAATTAGGATGTATAATTCTTAATTCACTTCTCTGCAAAGCACCAAAAAGAACACTTCATGTTTGATATATAGGATTTTAAAAAGAATACACCTATATGGTCACCTAACAGCTACTAATAAAGTACACTGATAACGTATTAATTAAACTAGACCTCCTCTTAATTATAAGTAGTCTTCACATAAGAACTGTTGAGTGGTCGACAGATATATCTATATACACACACACACGCATATAAACTCACATCTATGTAATGTAATGGGTATGGGTTTATTGATGACATCTAGTAAAGCACTTGGCAATTATATAATATTATTGGTGGCTTAATTATTTGATTGATTAAAGTTAATACCCTTTAGTTAGAATGGTTGTTGGAATCAAGTTAGAGACAATCTACAATGTCATTAGAAATATCTCATATTAATTAATTCTTCCTTTTTTATATGTTGTATACGTATCAGAATGGAAGGTCATTCCTATATGTATTGTATAAATATTTTTGAAAAGAATATATGTTTCTATATGTATACGTTCTAACTATATAAGTACATTGGTTTTGTTATTTTAGAGCAAAAAAGGTAATATGTGACTGATCCACAAACTGACAAATGAAATGAATATTTTAGCTTTTACACTCTGGTTGCGTGTATATATCATAATATATATACACGAATTACTCAAAAATTTGGATGAGAGTTTTTAATTATAAAAAAACACAAAATATTTAACTTTTTAGGGGTAACTTGTAAAACTAAGGTAAAATATCTTAATGTGCACAGTATGTTTATATCTTACGATAAGATCAGGTGTCAAAACTATCACTATACTATAATTTTTAATTACTATGCATACATGTTTATGTTTGGCTTCGCTATCCGCTAACTTGATAGCTTTTTTTTTTTTTTTTTTTGAACAACTTATACATAGGTATTTGACCCGTATAGTTATAGATAACAATGGGCAACTCAATAATTTAAGAGTAGTTTTTTTTTTTTTTTTTTGGGGTCAGAAAACTACGAGAGAGAGAGAGAGAACGAGAACAGAGGGAAAAATCATGACTCTGACTTAATTACCAGTAGTACTAGAGTAAAACCCCCCCTCCCCCCAAAAAAAAAAACGGAAGGACTTAATTAATTACATTAATTATATATACACACACTTACTTGACCATCTAATTAAGAATGGAAGCAAAAAAACACATTAATACATTAATTTTCAAGCTTTTTAACCCAATTTAATCTACAATCAGAGAAAGAAGCAAGAACTTACCTGGTTTTCAAGAACTCAAAAAAGCTTTTAAAGCAACTGAGAGGACCAATTTGGAACTGCCAAAAATCTCCAGCTTGTAACATTGCTTGCTCAAATGAGTATCTCAGAAATTAAGCAGCAACAAACTGAATATACATATATGTATATATCCATATGGAGCTACTATTTCTGGAATACTCATTTGAGCAAGAAACAGTACAAGGAGATCAATCAATATCTCTCTCTCTCTCTCTCTCTCTCTCTCTAACTTTTTCTCTCCATCCGAAGACATCTCAATTAGAGAACCCTTATCTGATAGGGTGATAAGAATCCAAGAATTTATACCATAAGCCAGGGGTTCATGTGTCATAAATAGAGATCTTCTCGCCCCACATATTTGGAAATCTTTTTTTTTTTTTTCAAAATACCAAAAATGCCACTCCGGCCCTTTTGTTGTGAGCTTCACACATCGGGAGAGTTTGGTAATTTTAACATAGATGCACGGTTGACGTTTGACAATTGGTTCAGGCCGTAAGAGGGCAGTGGATATCACAACGAATTGTTGTTGCTCATGGAATGGCAGCTAAAGATGGATGGTAGTTCATGACCAACCACCAAAAGTACACCTCCCAGTGGGTGACCCAACGACAATGGAGTATTATGATAGCTCCGTGGTCAAAGATTTGAATACCAATTCGATCATCAAATTTGAAACTTATATATTCTTATCAGTCTAGTTTTCGATTTAAAATGTTTAAGGCCATACTCTATGGTTTTTTTTTTTTAATGCTGAACATTTTATAAGATTGGGATAATATATACATTCTTTGTCAAGGGATAAGGTTCAACTGTAAAATCTTTATCAAACATTCTTATCAGCTTTTTAGGATCTTTTTTAATAAAGCCCAAGAAAAATATACTAATACCGATCGCCTTTTTTTCAAACTTTTTTCATGAAAAAATTTAAAAATTAAAAAAAAAAAACCACAAAAAGTACCATCAAAAATTTTATTTTTGTAATATATGTACTAGCAATGATTTGAGATTATATATAGATGTAGTCTAGTAGGGATGTACCCTACAAGATGAGTCATAAACTCAGATACTTTGAGTTTTAATGCCTAAGACTGTTGCTAGACACCTAGAATATATAAAGTACAACTTGACATATATATATATATATATGTAGTGCAAAATTTTGCTTAAAAAGTAGGAGATAAAAATAAGGAATTATTAGGATAAAAAGTTCAAGCTCCAATTTGAAGGGATGGTATCCATCATTGTCATCATTTATCTATTCAGATTTGTTCCGCTAAAAATAAAAAAAAAAATAAAAAAAAAAAACGTCAACCAACTAGCTAAAACAACCAATACATTATGACTTTAAAAAAAAAATTTAATTTCTCTTTCTTCTTTTATTGTTTTGTGATTACATATATAATTTATCAATAATTTCATATTTAAATTTATTATCAAGAATAGAGTTTGAATTTTCCACTTAAAAAGCCTTAACCAACAAACGCATTGTTTGGTCACCATTTGAAGACATATGGTAAAGATAATATCATCCGTATGTGGAATAATGTTTTTTCATAAGAGACGCAGACAAAAAAGTTCAAAGAAATAACAAAATGACAAAAAAATCTGAGTAGTAGCTAACCCAACTAACATAATCGTATGCTCGGCCAGTACACAACTTTAGTTTGCAGTTGCTCTTAAATTAACAAGTACATATACACTCATAGACAAAGAGTAGGGTTTGTCTCTAGACATTCTCTATTTTGCAACAATAATAATACAAGCACTTATAGTTACCCAAGAGATTGCTATAGTGGATTGGAGAGCTTGTTTAAGTGAATGGTTCAAATCCTTTTGGTCTTGGCTATATTCTCTTCGGATCGGAGTCAGGATTTTATTCTAATATGAACACTATTAAGAACTTATAATTTCTCATCGTTGTTGTTTTTTTTTTTTCTTTAGGTACCAACAAATTTTTTTTTTCCTTTATAATATTCTTCATCATTTTACAAATATTAGTGGGATAGATTCAAGAAAAAAGAAATTCAATGGGCATATTTGAGAAAAAATTTAATAGGGGTGTGTTTGAAAAGGTAAGTAAATTTATGAGTTCAAATTATAGATTTTAAAAAATTAAGTGGGGGCACGAGCCCCCACTAGCTTCTACCTAGTTGTTTGCTTGATCGTGTCCTAATATAAATAGTGTTAGCAACTAACTCTAACTTGTGTAAAGAAACATCATAAAGTACATTACACATATTTCATGAGATTAGTCGGACTCTAATCCCATATTACCAAATGGTTAAACAAAAAGTTGTGCATCTAGTTAACAATCACTTTGTGCTTAGTACTATAATTATTGTCTTAGATTTCAATTTTTTATGGTAGAGCAGCATAATTATATTATCTTTTGGAAAAGTTTTTTTTTTTTTTTTTCCCTTGGACTCAGTTGAACACTGATAATGCTTTGTTTAATTTATTCGGTGTGTGCGTCACTTATTTGCGTGGATAAAAAAAATATAGGAATATTCGGTTCATGTGCCTTCATATTTATAGCTATTGTTTGTAATTTAGTTACAGATGAGTCAAAAATAGGTTTTAATGGCACCAAAGTCCAATAAAAATAACGTGCAAAAGTGTTTAACTATTATTATTATTATTTTAGAATCTAAATATTCAAAAGTTGGTTGGTGAACAAAACATTGATGCACATGATCATGTGTCAATTCTCCCCACACACCAAGTGTAAATTAAGAAGAAGGGGTCCTACAAAATGGACATTTTTCCCCAAGAATAATTATGAAACCTTAATTAGGTTTAGCATAATCATAAAAGACAAATTCCTATCATTGCTGCAAATAAAGTGAACGATACACCTGGCCCAACTTACGAAAACATGTGAAAAAGAAGGAAATGGCATGATCAAATCATGTAATTGGTGGCCTTAATATTTAAATAGGACATACATGTTAACTAAGTTAGATGCTCGTGACTGGAATAGTTAAACTGAAAGGACTAAAATGCAAAAACTCAAATTACAGGAAACCATGCGCATCCGGGGAATCGAACCCCGGTCAGTACCGTGGGAGGGTACTATGATACCACTACACTAGATGCGCTTGACGAAAACTTTTCGCTAATGTTTCTATAAAAATTAAAAATCAAGGATACAATGCACATTTTTAAACCATTGATCTAGTTAAAATGGCATGAAAAAAAAATATATATATATATATATATATAACTGATAATTCTGTTTTTGTTCTAATTCATTTGTTGCCTACCCTTAAGTTTTCTAATCCTCTCTACTTTCTATTTCAACTGTATTTGATTTCAAACTTAACCACTGTGACAAGGAAATTGGGTGTGTTAAGCTAGTTTAAATAGTTATTTAAGGTTTTGAAAAGAGTTATCAGGAATATCGTCAAGGAGTTAACAAAAAAAAAAAAAAAAAAAAAAGGGAATACATATGTGTGTGTATAGATATAAATCTAACACAAAATGGCAATTACATTCCTCTTCTCTTTTGTCATTCAAGTTGACAAAAAAAAAAAAACTTGAGAGAGTTGGAGATCCAACAAGAAAGTGAATGAACAAACACAAATTGGCTTTACAATATACTATACTTTTGTCTAGTTAACCCTTATGAAACTACTACTTCATGAATAGCAGCCTCCTCCATTTATTCTGAACTCTTTGACATGAAAAGAAGATAGAAGTAAGAGAACAAGACGACGACGACGACGATCATCGGCATCCGAGTTCAACTCTTCCTTCGGGGCTGATGGATTTATTTGTGCAAAGCTTCTGAAGATCAATGTAGCCTATAATTGTATCCTCAAAGACTGCATCTTCTAGTTTTGCGTCATCAAATGTGGAGCCTGATAGTAATGTGTTCTTGAATACAGCTCCTTGGAGATCAGCTTTCCCAAAATTAACCCGATCTATCACCGCATTCGAGAAGTCCACACCTGAAAAATTTTTGGTGTCATCACCATTCTCTCACTAGACTCAATCATATGATGTGAATTATTTGGGCGAGACTATCATGTAGAGAAAAATGGTTGTGTTGGGGAGGAAAATCACCTTAACCTCTGACAACTGCTACTTCGCTTGATAGCAGCCCGATTTAGCTTCGAGACTCGAATCAAACGAAGTAGCAGTTGTCGGAGGATCTTGCTTAATTTGCTTTCGAGTTAATGTTGTTGTGAAGTTTGAAGTATAATTTATCAAATAGAATTCGAGGAAAAAATCTTGGCACAAGCTTAAATGAGAAACAGAAAGAAGTAAATTTGAAGGTCTGAATTTTTGAACATCCAATTTTTCTTAAAACTATGTATACAGAACCAGATTTGTGAGATGGTATTTTTATTATTTGGTAGCTTCCATAAATGGGAAACATATGCACAAATTGGGGCTGGGACTTGGACTGTACCTGATGTTTTCTTCTAGAATTAACCAGGGGAAAAAAATGTAACAAGGAATCATATAGGACATAGAATAATTTACCCTTGAAGCTAGCTCCAACAGCATAAGCCTTTGACATCACCACTTCCGACATGTCTGCGCCGTCAAATTTTGCATCAGACATGAGCGCTGCCGCAAGAGATTTCCCCTTCAAGTTGGACTTCTCGTTTGAGTAGTCGCAGAAACGGAGATCAAGCGGTTTGTCATAGACGCCATTTGCTTGGCCTATAGTGTTTCCAACGAATGCACGTTCGCATCGGTTTGGCTCCGTCGACAATGGAGGCAATCTCTGTAGTGAACATAAAAAACCAATCAATCACATTGGTGCACATCAACATAACCATCATCAAAGCGTTAGATTGTGAATTTGTCCCTATCATGCAAGTTACTAGATTGTTATGTTGTTTATATATAGATCGAGTTCCCTCTTTTCTTAAGCTAGCTTTTGGGGATAAATTTTACTCAAGGTCATTTAACATGGTATCAGAGCCAGATTTTGCAGGTGATGATAGGTTTGCACTCCGGCCCATTTACATGACACGCTAGGCTAGCGTGAGCCGTGAGAGAAGGTATTAGATTGTAAATTTGTCCCACTCATTAAATTACTGAGTTGTTATGGTGTTTATATGTGTGTCGACCCTCTACTCTTAAGCTAACTTATGAGTTCCACCAATTAACAATCTAACACAAAGATCTAACTTCCTGTACTTACAAGGCGTTTTTGTACTCTTTTACCACTTACCAAACACACTAAATGCGGTAATAACAAATTTAATGTCCCTTAAGTTTGATAAGAAGTAAGGAAAAGTAAAAGAGAGAACTTTAAAGAATGAGACAAATGTGTTCAAAACCTGACTAGCAGCCACAACAGGCGAGGCAGTAGTGACAGCCCAAGCAGCAAGAATTCCACAAGCCACATTCTTAAGTTGCTTTGTAGGAGACATGTTTTCCTTCAGTCCTGGATCATCCCTAGAAACTTCTCCAGGTACACACAAAACAAAATTGCCTCTGTTAGTGAAACCAATTACAAATTATCCAAAATAAATATTGAATTTGGATGTATATGCTAGACTAAAGCTGATGGGCACCCCAAAAAAACCTTTCAAATTCCAAATTTCCGGCAAAAAAAAAACAAACAAACTTGATTTACCAGAGCAAAAAACACGAGGGGGTGAGTAGGACTCCAGTGGTGTGAGAGAGTGGCGTTTCGATTGCTTGAAACGGAGACGAAAAACGTTCTGGGTTAGAGGAATTGAAGTTGTTGAAGCCATTTTTTTTCTTCTGTTCCTCGTTGCTCTGCGACTGATTTAGTTGGCTTTTCTGTGTTCACTTCTTCTTATCCGTTGGTTGTCATGGTCAGTTCGTTGGATCACAACACATGACGTGGCATGACACGTCGGATATCTTGTTCTCATGATGTTCGGATGTGGATGAGTATTAACCTTATTCCGGTTATGAAAATTTTTTATGTAGATATCTTTTTAAGAAAATCTAAATGTTTATGGAGAAGAAGATTAATCACTTGCTTGTCTAGATAGGGGGCCAAAAAATTATTTTTAATGTAATCATCAAGAGAAATTAGATAAATTATTCAATACATCAGGTGTATTATGTTAGAAAAGATAATAGTCGTTTGAAGTACTATAATCTAAAACGACATCCCGTTTTGAAAAGTTGTTGTTTTGGATGAGAAAACTTGTCGTTTGCATTTAAAAACTTCGTTGTCGTTCAATATAGGTTGTCGTTTATCTGTCGAATGCATGCGTTGTGGTGTATGTGAAAAGAACATCATTTTTCTCGGAGAGCTTGTTTCAGAAAGATAGGTCTATGTCATGAACCACCTGTCTTTTACTAAGTTTGCCATGACATCTTATTAACAACATGTGATTTTTTCCCAAATTATTGGCTCCAAACTTTAACGAGAGAAAAATGTCGTTTGATTTCTGTTTCAAAAGTTTTATGTCGGTTAATTCGATACATGAAACATATTATTGTCGCTTTCACAAAATAGATGACATTTCATTTGAAGATATTTTATAAATGACAATTTATTTGAAAATATTGTTTTTTCCTTCATTCTTAGCAACTTCTCGTTTCTTGTAGAAAATGCCGTCGTCTAAAATTTCGGTCCATTTCCCAAGAAAACCACGTGTAGTGTCGTTTACAAGTTTGTTGTCATTAACGAGAAACCATCGTTTCGTTTTGTTTAAAAAATTCATCGGCAAAAAGACATCTCATTTGCTGTTTCCAACTTCGTCATCATTCAATTCATAAAACGACAAGTCTGGTAAAATTATAACACATAAACGACATGTACTATCGTTCAAAACTCTCGACCTTTGTATTAGGACACGTCGATCGTGCCGTTAATCATTGTCGTCTTTATTACCGTAAAACGACATGTTGTGGATTAAAAAATAAATAAATTGCATGTATGATACGTAATTTTTTATGAAATTGTAATTTAATCTCTAATTTTTTTAATTAAAAGCTCCATTGACTCTATAAAAAGGTATAAAATAGTCCATTTTTAAAGATTACAAATTAGATGAAACATATCACGTATATGACGTATATAATTATAATCTCTAATTTTTTTTAATTAAAAGCTCCATTGACTCTGTAAAAAGGTATAAAATAATCCATTTTTAAATATTACAAATTAGATGAAACATATCACATATATATCACATATATGATATGTAAGCTGAATCATGTAAACTTTTCAATTACAATAATGTGTGATTCACATTATATTTTCGATTAAACTTTTAAGTTATGTTAACGCAAAAGACTATTTTACTGCTTTGTTCATAATTTTTTTTTGACTAAATGTTCATAAAACTTATAGCAAAACAAATATTAGGTATCTAATCATAATTTTGTAAAAATGTTTGAAACCAAACCGGCAAACCGCCATTTACCCCCAAAAAAAAAATAATAATAAACAGTGCTCAGCCGGCAAACCACCATTTACACACACACCCCCCCCCCCCCCCCCCCCCCCCCCCCCCAAAAAAAAAAAAAAAAAAAGGGCTCAGCTAAAGCCTAAAGGTAAGCCGGCATTTTTTGTTTTTTACCAAGTTGCCATTAGCCAATTCCCAAGAACAGGGAACTTAACCTTATTTTATTTTGGATAAAAAGGGAAAGGAGAAATTACACTTTTCTCCTTCAACTTCAGGTCTTATCATAAAATATCATTTGAATTTTAATTTGTAACATTTTTTTTTTTTCTGAATTTTGAAAAAGTTTACGAATTTTTCCTATCAATTAAATTTTAAATGAAAAAAATACATCTAACATTCATTTAGAAGCATCAATTTGGGGTATTAAGTATAAAATTATGAAATGACACACATTAATAGCACTTTTGACACCCATTACCTTTATTAAACGTGAAATAATGAAATTACCTGTAAAAGAGAAATACGAGAAAAAAATGACAATCCACTCTAAATATTTACTTTTTAACTTAATTATAAATGTTTCAAATTTAATATCTGTAACTCATACTTCAAATGAGTGTTATGTGTATTTTTTCGTCAAAACATTAACTGAGGAGGAAAATTCGTAAAATTTTCTAAGGTTTAGAGGAAAGAATATTATAAATTGAAATTTAGGGGTATTTTGTGACAAGATTTAAAAGTTCTGGGGAAAAACGTAATTTGCTCACAGGGAAACTTACCATTACGGACGCCTTTGTGTTGTTCGTCTTTTATATTCTTCTCAGCTACCGATCCTCTTCTCTTCTCTTCTTCTGAGCTTTGTCTCTGTCTGTCTGTCTGTCTCTCTCTCTCTCTCTCTAGTCATCCATGGAGAACCAGGGTACGAGCACCTGCGAGAAGATCAACGGCATGGCGACCTGGCTGGGCACCCACGTGGCGTCGGCGTTCTTCGCGTCTCTTGAACGCTGCTCCTGCATCAACCTCTCCACCACCGACGACGCCGACGCCGCCGCCGCCGACGAGAGCCACGACCGCCCTCTCATGCTCTCCACCTCCAGATCCGTCAACCTCTCCGACCACCGCCTCTCCGCCTCTCAGAATGACGTCGTCAACCTCCCCGTCTGAGATCCCGAGGTCTTCCTCTTCTTTTTTTATTTTTATTTTTCTTTTTTCCTAAGCAATGTCTCTCGAGTAAAGTTTGTAATCAGAAATTAAAACAAAAATCGCTTGTTTGATCAAAATTTCTCTTATTCTTTCTCTCAATTTTCTTTTTGGTTTTCGATTCCTTGTTTCTGGATGTGTGGTTCTGAGAATTATCTTGGAATTAAATTTAAAGAATTTCTTCGATTTGTATATTTTTCTTGAAATTGGTCACTGGAAATTTGATGGAAAGTGTTCTTTTCTGCAATTTCTTGGGTAATCTTGTAGACCTCTGAGGATTTTCATGTGTTAGGTTTTGAATTGCTTATCGAAATCTTTCTGGAAAACGTAATGTAGTTAAATTTAGGTTAAATTTCTTGAATTGCTTCTTCAGATAGTGCTAAAACAAAAATCTTTTCTGATTTTTTTCCCCTTTCTAACTCATTGCTGTCCAAATTGTAACAATTCCAATAGAAATTAATGGGAAAAAAAAGTGTTTGATTTGTGACATTTTGCTTTGGTCTATTGTCCAAATTATAAGGATTACAAAAGAAATTAGTGAAAAAAAGGACTAGATATGTGAGATTTTACTTGGTCTATATTCCAAATTGTAAAAGGTATTGGAATTGAATTCTTATGTAAGATTTTATCATCTCCTGGAGTTGTAATATTTCATAAAGACAGTTACGGATTTAAATTGAAATAAAGGTCCGTTCCTCCGCTGTTAATTTTTTTCTTTGTCGGAAACAGGACAAGAAATTAATTTCAATTGTTTTCAAAGTTGTAGTTCTGAAAAAGAGAAGGAAAAAAGAAAAAGATAAAGCTATTTGTTCCCAAATCCCAATTACCTTTGTTCGATGACCATAACGATGTGCTTTCTGCTTTGCTATGTATTATAACGAGAAAAACAAAACCAAAAAACAAAAAACAAAAAAGCAAAAACAAAAACAAAACAATTCTATTTAAAAAAAAAAAAAAAAAAGAAAGAAAGAAAGAAAGAAAGAGATAAACAAAACAAAACAGAAAAACAAAACAAAAAATGCAAGTTTTGTGAACATGTCCACTGCGCATTGACTCTAGTTCTGGTATCAAGTGGACTTAATTTTTTTTATTTCTGTTTTTTTTATTTCACGTTTTTGGGGTTTGATAATGATAAAGTTCTCAAATATTCAAATGATCGACTGAATTTTGATTAGATTTATCGTTTTAATTCATTATTTGTATAAATTTATAATCTTGCTAGTACTTAGCTGATGAAACCTTGAGGACATGGTTACTTGAGAAAAAACTTCTTTTTTGAATTGGCGATTGTGTGTAGATTTGCTTACAAAGGAGCTTTTTAAGCCCACCAGGGACGAAGTCAAACCTTTAATTCAGTGGAGGCACAAGTAGAGACAACATTTTTTGAATTAATTTGAATAAAAGAATCAAATAAAATATCAAACTTTTTTTTTTTTTTTTTTTCATGTCAAGTTCTCTTTGTTTTTCTTTTTCAATAAAATTTCTTTTCATTGTCAATGCTATCAAAAATTTCTTTGATAGTATTTTTTGGTGAGTTCTTTGATGGTATTAGAGTTTGTTTGTTTGTTTGTTTGTTTTTTTTTTTAAAGAATAGAACTAGAGTTGCAAAGAAGAAAGTGAACGAATAAAAAACAGGAAAAAAGAAGGGATAATATGACAAAAGAAAATTGAAGAAAACTAAAAATAAAAAATAAATTACAAAACTATAAAAACGGTTTCAATTGAAAACACTAAAGTCAAATTAAATTCAATTATATAAAAATACAATTTGTAAAGAAGACTAATTAAATAAGGGAAAGTTTTACTTGTAAAACAAAGGAAAGTCTGATTTTGGAAGAACTCAGAGTTCAATCAAGCCCAATTTTTTAGAAAGCCCAAAACAAAGAAGAGTTTTTTAAGTAGGGGCACAAATTACTTAAAAGAAAGCTAGCTGATTAAAAAGTAAATAAAAAACCATGTTTGTTGCTTTGTCAGTGGGGGCACATCTAGGTCCAACGTCCCTCCGTCCAGGCATCCCACTAATATTACATATTTTCTGAATTAGTGCATATTTTTCAATGTTAAATCTAACCTAATCAAAAACAAAATAGGTAATATGTAAAAGTAAATAGAATTTATACCGATATTGTAGAATTCTCAAAAGAATACATGAATTTTGTTACCGAAAGAAAAAAGAGAGAATAATTGAAGTCTATTACCATTTAAATTAATAAACTGCAAGGAAGATATAGGCTAACAAAACTAGATACACTAAAACGTGTTGTTCATGTATCAAACTAATATTCTGCTGAAAGCTTACATGAATTGCCGGCGGTGATAGTTCTTAACTACTTTAGGAAGTTCACAATTTACAAAAAGCTATATTCAATATTCATAAGTTGACCCTGTACTTTCTTATAGTTTGCTTTGGGAAAAAAAGAAAAAAAAAAAAATTTCATGGGTCGATTTGTTTTTGGGCTTCATTTCAACGACATGTCGTTGACTGATAATGCTGAATGGTAGGCCGAAGTGGTTGTGATTTGCGTGAAAGGTCTGGATCTTGGGCTAACCTTCTTGTCAACAAGTTAATACGACCCTGCAAAAACATGTTGATTATTAAAATAATAATAATAATAATGGAATTGGAGAAAGAGTCCAGGAGAAGAGGACAGACAGACGTTGGGGTTGTCGGAGAATTATTTGGGTTTAGATCTGGTAACAAAAGCCTCTTTGTCAATGCTGTTTCACCAACTCATTTTTATGCTGTCTCTCAAAGCTTCTTTTTTTTTTTTCTTTTTTTCTTTTTTTCTTTCTTATTATTTTTTATTTTAATAAAGCTTCATACTTTGCCTCAACTCAGGTACATTTCCCTTCTTCTTTAGGTATTAAAAAAAAAAAAAAAACACTAATCATTAAAGGGGGAGAGAGAGTTATTTAACAGCTACGTGAAGAGACATTAGTGTTTGCAAATACCCAATTAGTCTTCTAATTTGTTTTCTTGTCTCCTAATGATACTACATTTCGTACCTCAGTAATTAATAATAATAGTTTTTTTAATTAAAAAAAGTCCATTATTTTAAAATGTATTATGATGGTCATCCGTTGCTTTTGTTTTCTTTCCCAAAATTTCCTCAACTGCGACTATCAGACTGTAGATTCTTCCTTTTCACCCTTTTTTTTTTTTGTTTTGTTTTTTTTTTTTTTTCCTGATAGACTCCTTTTCTTTTTAGTTAATACCATAGTTCAAAAAAAAAAAAATTTTTTTGCCACTGTCTTTTTAATGTTACACTAAAGACAACATTTAATTTATTCTATATATAGAGTAGTTCAATTCTGGTATTTACAGAAGACAACATTACCGGTACACTGTAGATTACTCGTGACTCGTGTCAATCCTGTCATGTCCACTCTCTCTAACATTAGATATGTTGTCCCTTTGATTTTGTCGTATTGGTTTTTCTTCTTTTTTTTTTTTTCCTGGAATTGTCGTATTGGTTTTTGTTACCTTTTCTTTTCCCCAATTTGATACCAATTTTTTTTGATTTGATAACGACCCTGTTTTCCTATTCCCATTTCACGATTCTTTGAAATTTTTTTCTTCAGATTTTTTTTTTTTTTTTTGCCCTTTTTCAATGATCGGTTTAGATTTTACTACACGGATTTTTCTATATGAACTACACTGTGGAATGAAGAAATTCAGCTTTCCTACAATTGGTCGTTCTAAAATTTTCCCTTATGACTTGACAACTTTGATATTTTCAGAAACTTTCATTTTCTTTTTTTTTCTTTTCTTTTTTTTTTTTTCAGATTTTTATCACCGGTCTCGGGAATACTATTAACTGCGCATCTTGTATTGAAACTTGCAAATTCCGTATGGTAGAATGTATAAATTACGATAGACTTACGAATTTTAAAACTACTACGTAATTGCACGGTCTTGATTACAATATGAGTGGTATTTTGACAAACATGAAAATGAGCAAATGAGATTTTCTTTCCACTTCACAAAAATTACAATAGCATTAATATATGCTTTTCATGCTAAGCAAAATTTCTATCTAGTAATTAACCCAAAAACAAAAAAAAAAAAACCTTAGTGATGTTAGACCTAAAACTAAGAGTAGATACATATATATGCTAAAACTTTGTGTTGGCCAATGATAAAGGAGATTCTCAGAGGTCATCCAAGAATTGCAAGAAGCAATTATTATTGGCCTAAACGAGAAGCAGTCTCTCAGGAGAAGAAAGTGAGAAAGAAAGATGGAATGGAAAATCATAATAATAATCTTTTCCTTGAGATAATCCAAGAGCCAAAACCCAGGTGTGCCCTGTTTGGCCCCACCCACGAGAGGGATCAGAAATGGCAGACAAACCAATTCAATCATTCAGACCAGCAAACATTGCATTATGGCCAAACTTCCCCACCATTTCCTTCCCCAAAGCAACTCCCACCACCAGCTTGGATTCCATCTAATCTTTGCGAACAAAAGAAACAGGTTTCTCTACCGAGGCCCTACTGCTCCAGAACGCAAACGATTTGGCATCCTCTCCCAACGAATGACTTCACGTCTATTTCTTCTCCGTGGCCCGGGCAGCAGTCAAATAGAAACATACCCCGTCAATTGGCAAATCACAATCGTGGGATTAAGCTGGCCATCCAGATAAAGCTAAACCTCGGCCCCTTGCTGATGCCAAGATGGGATTCCAAAACCGTGTGATTATTGACGCTTGCCATGATGTAATTGGGGCCTCTGCGGATCCGAAATCAGAGATGGGCCCCTGCTTTGGAGAACGAAGAAAAAAAAATAAAGGAACCCGAAAATTCTTGATATCGTGTGACCATCTTTCTAGGGTTGCTGACGCTGCCCCTGAATTACTTGTCTATGATTTCCTACATTGTATTTACAGAGCAATGTGATCAGCCAAAGAGAGGCACAGCAGCAAGGTACCTGGCCAAAGGGGAACAACAAACAGATTGTCTGAAAGCCATGCCGAGCCAAAAGAATGTTAACGATGTATCGGTAAACCATAATTGTGGAACGATCTAATCCGTCCATCCCAGCCTGCAGTCACTATAACCATACCCCACGTGTGAGAACCGGATGTGTTCTTGCAAGAAGCTTTCAGAAACTTCAATTGGGACCTGTGCATTGTAGATTGCTTGGCCTGCGGGCTCGACATTGGAAGCTTTTCCTCGGGCCAAGTTGCAGACGCCTTCGGAAAAGACTCTAAAAAGAATTCTTGGCTTATAGAAAAACATTCTAATGAAGAAAAAGGCAGAGTATCTGAAATACATTTATCCACAATGTGGAACTGACTCCCGTTTTCTGAATTGCCACGTCGCAAACCAGTCCACGGTATCGCAACTGATGCATTGGTGGAGAAACGCTCACAAGACCTGACACTTTTCGCTTGAGAGAGAACCGTTTCTTCGTCACCAAGGCAACTCCATAAATATACATTAGAATCCTCACATGCAGAGACTATATGTTTTCCATCAGATGTAAAGCATGCAGATATCTGGTTTCCTGCATTACGTAGCCCTAGAAAGAACAGAGAGAGGAGAGTTAGAAGGAACACTTCAAATTCGAAAAACCTTAATTGAGACAAGATTATTTAAGATTTTGGAAAGACGGAACAAGGAACATGGACATACCGCGGTACTTTCCAATCACATTAAGCCCATGAAGAACTCTGACTTGTGAATCAGCACAAGTAACCATCATTATGCTCGAGTCTTGTGGAGAGAACTGAAAGGAATCAAAAGTGATTTAAAAAATTGCACGCACTAAAGGAAAGATGTATAATGAATTCACAAATGAAGAAGACAAAACAGACACCACACGATGTCGCAAAATGGATCTCAAAAGGGTAAGATATAATACCTGAAAGCCTGTTATCCTTCTGTCCGGTGACTTCTTTTTATTGTGCAAACATATCTGAGTGTCAAATTGCAATCGATTATCTGATCCAAGCCACAATGAAAAAGGATATCAATATCACGTCCAAAATCCATTTTATTTGAAAGACCTATCACAAAAATACAGGAAAAAAAAGAAGAAGCAAAATCGTATATTGATCTACTCGGAATTAATTGGTTCAGGCTTAGGTCATCCATAGAACGTAGCTTCCTATTAAGAAAATAAGGATGTTCGAACAAAACCATACTTTATATACACAAGCCATAACTCTCACAATCAGACTTTTCGGAGACACTGATCCGTTCAACCAAAAATTAGGATTGTTCTGAAGACCAGAAAAACCAAAACTGACCGAGTAGTTCAAATATTGACACGACACTTGGATTATGCAAGGTAAGTGAAGAAAAAACAGGGGCTACAACCACAAGACTTTGTCAGAGAAACAAACCTGATATGTTGTAAAAGCGGCAACTGCCTGTAATTGAGCCAACAATTCCCCCCTACATTAGAAATAAGCAATGTATCGTCAACAAAGCCGCTTAAGACATCGAACCCTACGTCCGCATAGCAAGACACCAAAAAAAAAAAAAAACCCAACCTGCCCATCCGGGCGATAACACACTGCAGTGACTATCTCTCTTATGTCGGTCCAATCAACAACTTGGCAATGAGGAATTCCCCAGATACGAACTTTTCCATCTATTGAACCGCTGATGAAGTAATTATCATCCACAGGATTAAATTGGACACCGGTCACTGCATGACATATGACATAGCAAAGATTTATGAGATATAAATTTAGCATGTTTTAACAGATGAACCGATGAATATAGTGCAACATAAAATCAACCAGGGCTAATAACTCAGTTATCAATACAAAGTAGGACACAAAAGAAACACAAGAAACAGGAACTCACCATAATTGCTATGGGAAAAAACTTGGAGGCAGTCATCACATCCAACTCGCCATAAACGAACAGTTTTGTCAACCGATGATGACAGGAGATGCTGCATTAAACAAGTGAACAAGATCAATTTTATTTCTATTTTGTAAAATAAATTGAATCAACTCTTAATTCTTACTGAGTAACCACTTACATTATTCTTCGACCATGAAAGGTCCAAGATCTCCCCACTGTGACCATGAAACTCGTGCAATGGGTTCTCCAATATTCGAAAAACTTTGGGTGGAAAAATAACACAAGCTGAATCTGACGTTTTCCTCAAGCTGGTTGCTTTACCGATTTTCTCCTTATCCTCAAACAGAGGTTTCACTTCTGACATGTGATTCACTGTGAAGTACAAGCAGGAAGGATCAAGCTCCGGAATGTCAAGTTCATTTGACCTCTCATCTTCAACAACTTGCCAGAGTCTTACGACCCCGTCTTCACCAGCACTTGCGAGGTACTGACCATCGGGACTAAATTTCATAGTCAAAATTGAACCTTCATGGGCTTGGATATCTTGCCCCATGCAAAGAGCCGAAAGTTCCTTTGATTGCTTCCCTGATTGGCGGACCTTAATTCTTCGAGCCTTAGACTGTCGAATTGCATCTATGTCATTTGGCCTCAAACAATCAACATCCTGCCCATCAACAATGCATGACATGGATCGTAGTTTATTTAACCACCTGCTCTTAACTCTCTTCATTACACCCTTCAAAAAACTTGTCTCCCTCAATTTTTGGGAGAAAGGTGATGACCCAGAAGCACTCTCAGACTCTGCAGTCGACACCAGCCGCCCCAAACCAGCTTCCCGACCTTCACTCTTCTTTTCACACTGCCCCACTTCCTCCTCTTTACAACACTCCATTCCACCACCAAAATTCCCATCCCGGCATACAAAACTCTCCCTTGAACCAGAATTGTCCAAAAAATTGTAACTACCATAGGACCCACACGACATCAAAGATAACTCGCTTTCAAAACCCAAACTTCCCAACACAGCCCCACTATCATCCTCTCTAACTCTATCGACCTCAATTTCAACCAAACTATCCATCAAATCCTGATTGGAATCCAATCCCATCCGCTTGAGAAAACTACTCCGACGCTCCTTGATGCTTCTCGGGCTTCGAATCCAGAGGTCGTAGTCGGAACGAGAATCCGAATCCAAAGTGTCAGAATTTGCATCAGAAACCGATGCAATATCTTCTTGGGCATCAAAAAATCCATCTTCCTCGTCCTCACTGAAGCTACCCATTATACTTTTCAGTTCAACCCATGAAAAACCAAGCTCAGAAGACCAACATTTTAAACTCCTATGCAATGTGGTTCAAGTCTCTAATCCCTTTCCAGGCAAGCAACCCATTAAGAAGAAAAAACTAAAAACAAAACAAAAAACACAAAATTCGAGATCAGACTAGGAAAAAAAATATACTTGTAAAATCCCAAACAACAATGTCAATAAACAAGAATAAAACAAAAACCAAGAGATCCAACATGGATCCCAATCCACACCCATTGAACCTGGTCTTCCACAGATCAATAAAAATTCGTAGATTTCAAATAAGCAAAAAATAAAAACGAGAAACGGCAATAATAAATTATTTTTTTTAAAAAATAAAATTCTGCAATGGAATAAGGGTCCATACCACTTCGCAGTACACAGAGAAGAAAACCCATTAACGGAATTTGAAGATCATTTGATTGCAGTTTAAGAAACAAATCCAACAGGGATTAAAAAAAAATACTGATGGTATAAAAAAAACGAAACGCGAAACGCGAAATGTGATTCTCACATGGTTTTCTTCTTTTTTGTAAAAAACAAACAAACCAAAAAAAATGAAAATGAAAATGAACATAGAGTAGCTTACATGGTTTTCTTCTTTTTTGTAACGGGAATTCTCTGAGAGTGAAGAGGAGGACGTGGATCGAAGCAACCATGAAAAAAATTTTGAAGCTTTTTGTGGACTCTCTCTCCTCTCTCTCTCTCTCTCTCTATGTCTCTGTCTCTCAAGGAAGCAAAAGAAAAGCACTACACGAGAAAAATAAAAAGGGCGGAAATAAATTTCTAATATATAATTAATTATAAGGACGAATTAATATTTATTTTTAGGAATTAATAATTTTTGTGTTCAAGGGTAAGACAGGAATAAAGCTAATAATTTCCTCGATATTCGTGAATGGATGGCCCGAGAAACGAGATTTTGGGAGTAGGGGTGTGTTTGTGTGTTATGTGCTTTCTCTCTCCCCTTTCTTCTTTCTCTCTCCAAAAATCCATATGTCTCTAAAAAACCAAGAGATTTTTTTTCTTTTTTTTACACTTTCTAATTTTTTTGTACGGATGTTTTTAGATTTACTTCCTTTAATAATTTGGATAATATGCTTCTTCTTTTTTTTTTTCACCCTTCCTCTTTTTTTTTGGCTGAAAATCTTCCTAGTTCCTAGTTCTTACAATCGTTACAGTTATGTCCGCACAAGTACAGAACAGCCCCACTTTATGTTTGATTAATTAAATTCTTTTGCTCCTTGTTTTAATTTAATTTGTAAAAATTACCCTTGTGTAAAAATCATTTATGAATTTATATTAACCCATATGGTGATTTATTTAATGTCTTTATGATAGCAGTTTGACATAAACATGAAGGGCTTGTTTACAAAATCGTAAAAGGATTTAATAGAAAAGTATTGAGATTATAAAAAAAAAATTATAAGAAAAAGAATCATTGATTCTCTTTTTTGTATTATTATTTGCCGATCAAATTTAATAATTAATCTTTTTTAATTGAACTTCTTTTTAGTGTTTATTAATTTAAAATTAATCTTATGAATATAATGATTAAAAAATCCTCCTACACGACTCAATCAATTATTGGCACAAAAAAATTTATTAGGGTAAATAAGTGAATTTGTCATTCATTTCCTTTAACAAAGAATTAATTCCAAAGAATGTCAAGATTAACATTCCCTTCTCTCACATCATATTTTATAAGTAATCACATAATTAATGATTAAATAAAAAAGTGAATGACTAAATGTATTTTCTTTCCTTTCATGTAAAACAATTGCGCCAAAGTGTTTAGATATTAACCAAAGTACAATAAATAAATAAATAAACCTGTCTAAAGGTCCTTTCTTTTAAATGGAGTTTTGTTTATGTCACCAAAAAGGAGAGAGAGAAAAAAAAACCAGTACCCTCTCAATAGGATTAGGATTTTTTTTTTTTTTTTTTGTTTGCCCTTTTTCATCATTAAAGATTACTTGTCGAATTTGCTTTAATTTATTGGGGTCTGGTACTGGTTACCAAATTTATCCATCATATATACATATATATAGTTTTTGCCTTGCAAGCAAATATGATTTGCTCCACGTAAACCTTGTAATATATATATATATATATATGCATATAAATAAGCATCTACAACAATCTAGTGATTTGGTCGGTCACAATGGTTTGAATAGAAATTCTAAGATTCAAAATCTTTTCATTTATTAAAAATTTATTTCTTTTTAATAAATATAAATTTAGAATCATAAATCATATACTTAAAAAGAAAAAAATTGATCGGTGATCATGATATTTTATTTATTGACTTTCTTCACTTCGAGTAAGATATATTTATAAACTATCAAAATAGGTTGCGTATTCAAGAATAATTAATTTAATTTTAGAAAATAATTATTTATTTCTTGATGTAAAATATAATATATGTTTGTTTTGGTGTATATATACACGAGTGTAAAGCATGTGGGACAAATTTGAAAAAATTTATTTAAGTAGAGAAAATTTAAAATAATAAATAAATAAATATACATAAAAAGATTCAAGAAAAATGCACGAAAAAAAAACCAAAAAGATAAAAGGACTAAAATGAAAGAAATTATTAACACGAAGAATAACTAAAATGAAAAAAAGTTGGGCCCAAAAAAATGAAAAAAAAAAAAAAAAAAAGATCCAAGAGAAACTGAAGACCAAAAAAAAATACAGAAGTAAAAAGAAGGACCAAAACGAAAAAAAGATTTGGTCCAAAAAGAAAATAAAAAATTACTAAAATGAAAAAAAATTGACTGAAATGAAAAAATCAGAGGACCAAAAAGCAAATACAAAAAATTTTCATCCAAAACGAACCATTTTGGATGAAATACGGAATGAAAGGACTAAAATGAAAGAAATTATCAACATGAATAATAACTAAAATGAAGAAAAGTTGGGCCCAAAAAAACTAAAAAAGGATTAAAATGAAAAGAAAAAAAAAGATATAGGAGAAAACTTAGGACCAAAAAAAATACATATATAAAGAGAAGGACCAAATTGAAAAAAAGATCTGGTCCAAAAAGAAAACAAAAAAAGAATTAAAATGAAAAAAAAAATTGGGCAAAAAAAAAAAAAAAAAAACCAGATGATCAAAAAGCAAATACAAAAAAATTTTGTCCAAAATGAACCGTTTTGAATTAAAAACAAGATGAAATGCAACACTTATTGTGCTTTCTTAATAATGTATAGATAATATAATATAATATATATCTTTTAACATGCCTAGTGTTGCTAGTGGGGGGTAGGCAGTGCCAAAATATTGACTCGCATTTATTAAGTATAGAATTGAATTGATTCCTATCCTCACAAAAACATTGCTAAAATAAGTGAAGTGCTCAATAGTCAGAGATCACGACCTATATGTTGTTTTTATTCCCTTTTAGACGGTGACCAATGTCAATTTCTCACTCCCATGGACATTACTCAAATAACTTTATCAGGGCATTTTCCCATTTTCTTAATTTTCATTTCATTTTATTAATTTCCTTCAAAATGTCATATTTAGGTCTAGGGAGTTCCAAGTATCTCCAAACACACCCCCAAAAATAAAATAAATAAATTTGACAGCTGAAAGCTGTCTGTCACCTGTGTAAGGGCATGGGGTGGTTCTGCATTTGCCCATGAATTTGCAGCCTCAATTATCATATATTTATAGTTTCATCCTCTTCGGTTGGACCCCCATTGTTTTGCATATTTTTAATAATTGACCAGATTCTGAAATATCCTTTCAGTTGTTGGCATTGGATATTTATTAATTAGATTATTCTGATCCCTGATCATTTGATAATTGAGTTTGGTTTGAGATTTTATGTGTCATTTAGGATCCCATAGTATGAGTTGCCTAACATAATTATTAATTAGCTATTCATTAAAGAGAGATTTAGTTTGAATAATAAGAGATTAACTGTGAAATTAGATACAGTCTAACGATAATTTTATATTTGATTCTAGTTCGAATCCTCATTCCCAATTAAAAAAAAAAACTTTGAGAGTTTTCTACAATAAAAACAAAACTGTAGGATTACCAAAAAAAGATTGCTTGCAATGCAAATAATAAAATGGTAAAGTAAATTTGGTACGAATTGGGTAAGCAAGGGAGGTTGCTTTTAAGTCCATTAGGTTTATGTCGCCATTAAAGCCAAAATACAAAACCCTAAAAAAGTCAAAAGTAAAAGTGGGCTTGTTCCAAACGAACCAGGCAATTTTACTTTTTAATCTCTTTGATGACAAGGATCCCCTAAACTAGGGAAATGGTTAATGTTTTGTCCTATCCAGTTAATTATTATTTTTTTTATAAAGTTTAGTTGTCTGATTGCTGGACACAATGAAATGATGATTTACAAAGTATTTGGACAATTTCATTCTCTTGATGATGTTAAAGTTAAGCTTCATGCATGTATAGTAATTAGAGTAATTATTAGGAGATATCTTTTCTGTGTGAACTATCACTCATTTTTTGATGATGGATTAGACAATAATAGTTTCATGTCATGCGTTATAAACTTTTAATTTAAACATTTATAACTCAGATTGTTAAATAATTATTACAATTTATAATACTGCAGTTTCTATCGATAATATAACAAAGGACGATTCTTCTATAGAAACTCCAGTAATTATTATCATTTTGAGAAATTAAGTGATCATATGATTAGATGATTTATTCCCCTTGTCAAACACTTGGGTTCAAATTGTTCCATCGCTATAGTTAGATTATATGAACAATCCATAGGAGTGACAACATCTCCTAAAATTATTTAGATAGATCATACTCTATCTCTATAGTCCTTTTTTATTATTATTATTATTTTCAAAGGAAAAAAAAAACCCCCTCCAATTACTAGTACTATTTCAACAAAGTAAAAAAGTAAAATAGAGAAAAAGACCAAAAAAATAATGATATTGTTGCGTTGAATGTGACCAAAACTTATTTACATATACATGGAAAAGGAAAACCCTAATGATTCAATGTTTCTTTGTTGTCCACCTTTTCTCTCGCAACTTTTTGTGTGATGGTGATTTGCACAAGTCGATGGTAGTAGTAGTACTCGAGAACCCCAACCCAAAACCCCCCAACACAACAGTAAGAGACAAACTCTAATATTTGTTGTGCGTAGTTAAGAGAGACACGTTTCCTTATTATTTTAATTGCTTTTTTTTTTTTCCTTTCTTTCTTTTGGCGTTAATTAAGCGAAACCCTCCCGTTGATTTTGTTCCATATAATATATTATTAGTTTGATATTACTTTTTGTTTATATTATATGTAATCAGTTTTGAATCTTTTGGTAAAATATAATATTAGTTTGCTATAACTTTTTTGACTATTTATTTAAGGTGGACTCTCATGCGATCTCTTCTAGCTAAGCAGATAAATGAGTAGTTTACTAAATCCTCTGTATATTTGTTTGGTGGGGTTGACGTTAGGATATATATAACTTAGGTTATTAATGAGAGAGAGAGTTTTCTTTCATTGTCTTATTCGTGATTAAATTAAAGAGAAAACAATATATAAGCTAAAAATAATTATAAATGTGTATGGCATTTTTCAACTTCAATTTGAGTTAAAGAATTTACTTGGCCTATTCTTTAATTTTGTAGGTTGCATCTCATAATCGAATTAATACTCCTTACAAATTTTGTTAAGGTAATTGCTATGAGGATTCGGTCTAGAGGAACCATCCGAGACACATTCTTTGTAGGAAATATGTGTGCTTGCTTGTCTAAAAACAAAAAGGTTGGACCCTCTGAACGAAAACCCACTTTTATGATAATTATTTTTAATTTATTACCGCTTTCTCTTGATTTTACTTTAAAAGTATAAAATTACGGCTTATTAAAAGTATTTTTCAATAACAAAAACTAATTGATAGTACTTTAAACTTTTTTTTTGTATCTCTCAAAAAAAAAAATCTTTTTTATTAAAAAAAAAAAGAGTATAAGATCACGCATGTAACAGCCCGCGCGTTCCTTGAACGTGCATGAGAACTTTACACACACACACACACACGCATATAAAGAGAGAGAAGGAAAGAGAGTTACTAATGATCCATATATCATCATATCATGATGTTTATATATAATAGCTATAATTAAGGGAAAAAAAATAAAAGAATTGACCATAATTAAGATTATAGAATGATGACTGTATATTGGCTAGCTATTTCACCTTGTTTAGATGATAACGTGTTAACTGTGAAAATCGTCATGCATGAGCAAAGCAAAGCTTGCCTTTAGGTGAAGCTAATCTTATTCTTTGTCAAAAAAAAAAAAAAAAAAAAGAGTGTACTTTTTAATCACAAGTACGTGCTATATATAATAAAACTTTCGATCACCTATCCATAGATATATGTGTGTGTAGATATATACACACAAATACACATGCGATCATGCGCACATATATATACACTCACACATATGTTATATATTTGTGGTTGAAGTTCTTGAGAGAGGATAATGCATTTCATTCTCATCATAACAAAAATGGGACCAAGCACATGAACGCCATGCATGTGGCATATAATACATATTTCATTTATGGCTTTGTACTCAAAATGTGGGGCAAAAAGTTGGTGCATTTTGCAACCATTAAAGTTGGCTAGTGTTACTATTCTTTAAAAAATAAAAATAAAAATAAAAAGTTAGCTAATGTTATTATTATAAAAAAAAAAGTAAACTAAAAAGTTAGCTAGTGTTATTGTTCTAAAAAAAAATTAAATTAAAAAGTTAGCGAGTGTATTATTCTAAAAAAAAATAAGAATAAAAGTAAAAAGTTAGCAAGTGTATTATTCTCAAAAAATAAAAATAAAAAGTTAGCAAGTCTATTATTCTAAAAAAATAAAAATAAAAAGTTAGCAAGTGTATTATTCTCAAAAAAATAAGAAGAAAAAGTTAGCTAGAGTGTTATTGGTTAGCCCAACAACACAACTCACAACGAAATAATAGTAGATAATATTTTTATATATAGTTTTCGGCTCTGCAATGCTTTCTCACCATATAAGCTGCCAATTTTATGACGAATATATATACATATAAATATATGTATATGTAAATTTATATATAAATGAGTTGTAAATCCAAGAGACATTACATGTATGTGGGTATTTTTATTTTTTATTTTTTAATTCATGGGGTATACTATGCCTGCTTTTTAAGCAACAAATCATTCTCTGGAATAGTCCCCACGTCCACCCAAGATTCTTGCCCTTCATGTTCGTAGTCCATGGTTTTGTATGGTGGAAATTTGGCTCAATTCTAAGTTGTGAAAACACACCAAATTCTCTTAACAGTTGACTAAATTATTAACTTTTTTTTTCCTATTCTTTCAAAAAAACAAACATTTTTTTTAATACCCTATGCATGATTTCATTCACAACTTTTAAATTCGTGGGTCCACGCAATATTTTATTGCTTTTCTCTACCATTTTTATATCTCACAGCTCTATCTTAAAAGGGGGGAAGAAAATTTGGGTTGGGGTTTTTTTGTTTTTGTTTTTGTATTTTTTAACTTGTAGGGGATAGTTTGGATGTTTCGTTAAATAGAAGTGATTTTGTTAAGACAATGTATGTATCTCTTCTTTACCCACAGAAAATTTCTCTCTCAAAGAAGATATCTATGTGTGTGTGTGTGTATGTATTTAAATATAAATATAAATATAAAAGTCACGTTTGGGTTGTAGAGGCACATGCACCACCCTTAATTAGATTACTAATCCATATAATATTTGAATTTGACAGCCGACATATACTAATAGTCTAATATGTAAGTAGATATACATTGCTTAAATAGGTTACTACAAATATTCTTTCTTTCTCTTTTACTAGCTCATTACTTACACAGTTTCTTTGAATATAAATTGAAGCTATATATATATTAGCCGACAATTGGAGAACTCATTAAAAATAATTTCCTACACTTTTTTCGAATAATTTCCGTCACTTTTTCCCATGTAACATGTTGGTTTTGGATACAATGCATGTTTTGAAATTATGGTCGATAATATGTATACATATGTTATACATAAAGATCATGCATAGGTTCCAATTCTAAAAGTGCATATATGTCTATATATCCATAATATTGATATGTTGTCGACAATTCATCACTTTTGTTAACTGGAATATTAAAGGAAACCCATTATTGTGTCAATTATATATGGGTGCTAGCTAGCTAGAAATTTCCATACTATGTATGCATATATATATATATATATATTGAATATTAGGTGATTTATGTAGGTCTGAAAATAAGGAAAGTGGAATGTATTGTATAATAGGGAATCCAATGATTAAAATATCGCATTAATTGGTTATGTCTCGATCTCTTCTTGATTCCCTTTCCTTGATCGCTTTGATCATCGTCGGTTGGTTACCATCTTTTATTATTCCCTCTATAAGATAAAGCATTTTCTTTTTAAATTCTGCTCCTTTAAGCATATTTTTAATTTCTTTTAATTTTTTTCTTTTTCCTTTTGTAATACGTATATATTATACATAAAAATATGTTTTTAGCTGTCGTATATTCGCTCAAGTTAGCTGACATGAACCGAAAATATCGAATAATGGAGTTCTAGCTTTATAATTCCACTTCAAATTTTATCTTTTGGTTAATGATATTGTGAAGAACTTCTTTTGCAAGAGAATCAATCGATTTTTTTTTTTTTTCTATGGAAATAAGTTTGAGACTTTTTTCCCCATAAAATATACTATACATATTTATGTAAATGTACATGCTACATATAAGTGTGTATGCATATACTACATATATGTTTGTACAATATATCTATTTTTAAAACGAATATGTCGGCAAACTTCCGATCGATCACCAGTTGACTTTTTTGACATGAACCATAAAATTTGTCAACTTTTATTCCGACTTAAGTGCGTCACAAAAAGATACACACACACATATATGTATACGCATGAATATCCTCCAAAAAAGGCCTTTTAGGTATACGATAGATATGGGCAAAAGAAAAGAAAAGGGAGAAAGAGAAAAACGTAGCCAGCCAAACCAAAGCCTATATGAACTAGAAGTCGTTGCAAGATATTTAGATCCTAAAATATACATTGATAAGTATTTAATTTTGTGGGAAGAATAATGGGGGCCTCATCAATCTTAGGGAAAGTACCACGGAAAATTTTGTAAATTGTGTAGAGAAAGAGGAAGCGAATTATTAATAACATGTATGGTGCGATCATACTAATATTGATGGACGGGATATTATCAGAACAAGCGGTTCAAAGAATTTTTATGAAATGAAGAATTAATAGAGAGAGGGATATGTAGGAGATGTGGTGGTATAGACTATATGGACATTTTCCAATCAAACACGCTGGTGGAGGGGTCTCTGATAGCTGCATTTCTCTGCATAGTGTTAATTAGGATGGGGTACCCACTACCCTCTTTTTATCTTCGAGCTATACATATTGCTCTTCTTTTTTCTTTTTTCTTTTTTCTTATTATTATTATTATTATTATTATTATTATTATTGCACTTTTTCAGACGAACTTTGCTTCCTATAAAAATCTTCACGTATCTAGCTATTAGGTACATTATATCTATATATCTTTCAATAGATTCTATGATTCTGTTTGCTTGGAGGGATGAGATGATGAAAGGACGGATAAAGTTGAGGGAATGGTGTGAAGGAAGGGATGAATTAGAGATTTCTTCAAAATTATTTGAGAGGATAGAAAGGAAAGATAATAACGGTTCATTCTCTTGTTTGTTATTGTTTGGTATTGGAAAGAAATAGAGAGGGAATGGTTTAATTTTCTTTGCCTAATAGAATCAACAATCAGAGTTATGAGTGTTCTATAAATTTTTATATTGACAAAGATCATATTAGAAATAACAAATTTCTTTCTTTCATTCCTTCCACATGTGAAAGAATTGGCTTTTGTGGGCATGAAGGATTCACAATCTTTAGTTTTATTTCGCTCCTCTCTCTTTCTACCCAACTAAACAACGTTACTTTTCACTTTCCACATTTCAATCCCTCCACCCTTTCATTCCTCCAACCAAACACACCCCAAGGCCTAATAAGATCATTGACTATGATGGAGCTGGATTATACTATAGGATTGTTTGGACAGTACCATTATATTCATATCATTAGTGTCGTCTGATTTTAATCATATAGTTAAATTTAATCACTTTCACGATAGGATGTCCCCCTTGTAGAATCTCCCCATTCTCATTCTCCTGTGCTTTTTCCCCGTGATATTTTGCTGAAAGAAGTAAAATTTTAAAGGGGTTGTGGGGGACACTAGATTTTACGAAAGTGGGCAAAAGAAACCACCAAACATAACAAATCAGTGATTTAGACTAGTGTGGGAGTATTCAAAAACTAAGACAATAGTCATATCAGTTTTTCAGGTAGCTATATAAATATGTACATATATCAAGCAGTACTCGAATCGAATGGATGCAAAAAAACCAATTAACAAAAGGGTTTTCTTTTCTTTCAACAACTGGTGTCCAAATGGCAAATGGGCTCATTTCTTGTAACTTTCCTTTGAGTTTCATTACCATATTTCTCTTTTCAAAAATTGAAAATAAAATTAAAAAAAAAAACCCCAGCTTATTATTGCATCATATAGTGCTTCATCAAGTACACCCAAGACAAGCTCATTCTCAACATTATTGCATCATATTGGCCTAGTAACCCACACACACATATATAAGTATATATATACAAATATTTATATAACTTCATATCGCCAATTTATGACCTGTAAATAGCAAGAAATGCTTTTTCTTAAAAACCCTTTCTTGGGATCATAATTCTGATGACCAAAAAAAAAAAACCCTCCGGCTAGCTAGCTGAGGCCGAAACTAAACACTGTTGCGATAGCCATCGTAGAACCCGAAGAAAAGTACATAATATTTGTGCATTACAGATTTAACATAACAGGACCACTTTTTATTTTTTATTTTTTATTTTTGGGCAATGAACAAAGATGTGAAGCATAAGCGCAAGGCTTTTAATACAAATCTGGTGGCAGCTACTCAGTCACTCACTGAGTTTCATTGCTTTTGGCAGCTACTGAGGGTTATGGTAGCCCCTAATTTTGGACCACCCCATGAATTTTATTTATTTATTTATTTAATTTTTAAATTTCTTTTTGCTCTGTTTTCTAGCTTTCTGAAGCCTAGAGTGGTCCTAAATCTATCCATTAATCATAAGATTGTGAGGAAAGTGTTGGTTATTCACTGACAGTCCTTTCTTTTCCTGCATTTGTACAACTTAGTCTCAGAATTCAGACCTATCCTAATGAATTTCCTCTCCACTGTCAACTACCTTTTTTTTTTTTTTTTTTTATAAATCTCTTGTTCATATTGTGAATTTTATGCGATGCTTAGAATTAAACCGCCTAATTGTTAAAAACGGAGAGGGCTATTTTTCCTGATGAGAAATGCTAAATGTATCTACACACTCACGACCGGGAGGCGAGATCTTACACTCATACCACTCACGAATGCATTTTAGAATGCTAAAGAAAAACAATTGTTTTTATTTTGTACTTTGATTTTGTCGCATGATGATACTATATCTATATCATCGTTGTTCTTTTGATGTTGTGTCAACAGATAAACATCAGCATTTTCCAGCACTGCTAATTTGTTTTTAAGAAGTTTTTGTTTTTTTTTTTTTTTTTCTCAATTATGTTCACGTCATAAATATAGAAAGAAAGAAAAATGAAGTGGACCTACATAAGTTTATATCAATCAATACGATTCTGCCTCTTGATTTGAAAAAAAAAAAAAAAAAAAAGAAAAAAAAAAAAAAGCATTACCCTACATAAGCTAGCAAACAAATTGTGACACTAACCTGCTAATTATTAAGCTAATTATTGTTCAAATCATTTATATGCCTTTGCTGATTCAAAATGGATACGCTTGTGGTGGGAATTATTTTGACTGTCCAAATATATATTACCAGTAGTTTTCATGAGTTTATGGTTCGTCCACTAGCCACAGATTCTTTTTTCTTTTAACAGAAAAAAATAAAAAAGATCATAGAAGTAGAAAATGATGTATGCATATAAGCTCGAGAAACATATGATTATTCATATCTCATTTATTTCAATGAAAATGAGTTTGAGGAATACCCTTTTGAAGGGTTGGGTCGAAAAACAAAAATGTCCCTCTCTCTCTCTCTCTCTCTTTTTTTTTTTTTTTTTTTGGGCTAAATAAAGGGATTAGGGGAAACATCCCTCCACTTTTCCATTAGACCTCTCTTTTAATAAGAGTCTAAGAAGCGAGTCTTGAACTACTTCGATCAGAAATATAAAGGTGAAATTGTCTCTTATCCTCAAATATTGCCCTTTAGTATAATTTCTTAAAAACATTTTTCAAAACTATTTACTGGGCCTATTTCACTCATGAAGTTGCTTAGTCTTCTGGGTTTACAATAGGACCAGAGAGACAGTCATATTCTACTACAACTACTTTTAGGCCCAACAAGCCCATTAACTGAGTCAGTCCAAATGAGCAACAGAACTCTGGGCCACATAAAACACATGGGCCCATTTCATCACCCACAAAAATTTTTTTTTTTTCTTTTCTATTTTCCCACAGGAAATCTAAGGCCTGAATCTCTGATTGAATCAACAATTCCCCTAATTCTGTTACGATAATTCATAGCATTATAGTAAATAAAGAAATTTATTCAGTGTTTTTCTCAGCTGGAATTTCATTTGCTTTCTCTTCTCCAAAAATTGGTGTGTACAAAAATTAGCCTGTTAGTTCCCTGTTCGGAGATACAATTTATCTTTGCATCAGTAATTGGAACCCAAAAAAAAAGAGCTTAGACGAAATGCTCAGTTGGGTATTCTTGTTCATATCCGTTATAATCATAATACAATCTCTCTCCCTTTGAGATATCTCTATTGGCAATCAGCAGAACCCGACACTCGCCATCGACATCAAATCTCACACATTTCAGGTTCTGCTTCTTTCTCCCTTCCCTGTAACCAAATAAAACAAGACATGTTAAAGACGTTCAGTCCATTTAGTTCTTTCATTGAATGAGCCTAAATAGTAAGAGAAATGCTTATCTACATGTAAGTATATCACTCGAAATTCGCGAATTAGTAAAAAGTGGTGGAAGGTGTGTAAAGAGGAGGGGTAATCCATTTTCGTGTTAGAATTCTTGTTCTAGTTTCGTGAAGTGTGGAGCAACTCAAATTTTTATGATTTTCAAGCAGTCCTATTTGCATAAAACAACAAAAAAACATGTTTCCTTGACAAGGAAAAGGTAGTCTAGTGCTGAAAGATGTGCACGTACTTTCCTTCAGATAACGGTTTATAGAAAAATTTTACAAGTCGTAAAGTGACATGTCATACAAAGGTTCTTACAATAAGATGCAGAAATTTAGGGAAAAAAATGAAGGATTTTGAAGCAGGGAAGAGCTTACGCAGTGTGATTGTTGATGCCATTGATGAAGCGGGCGATGTTACTGTGCTTATCCGGACAAATGACAAGGCTTCGTGAAGGGTTTGTAGCATAAAGGAGTGTCATCATGCTGTCCCCGTCGTCGCTTTCCCTATTCTTCAAGTAATCGACGTCTCCCACATACTCCGTGATTATTGTTAGATCCTTGATAAACCTATCTGCCTCAACAGTGAAACTGTTTGAAGAAAATATTAAGTAAGAATTCCATACCCAGCTATCGAATAAATAGATCAAGATCATCGACATGGAAAATGAAAACCGGAAATTGAGTGTACTCTACTCACCCTTCTTGAGGATCAAAGACCACCATTAGGGGTGGCCATTCCCCTCTTTCCATCATACTCTTGCATAAATTTAAGGTCTCAGCATCTTCTTTTGAAAGAACCTGTGTCAACAAGTCATTGAGAACGAAATTGTCATTAAAAACAGTGTAGTTTTGGATACACAGCACGAGATATCAAACTCAAATATCACTCAAAGGCCAACAATTGCAACAAATTAGACTAGAGATTCTGAAGTTATTAGCTGCTTCCTTTCAAGTTCATTTCGAAAATGTTCAAAAATGACTTTTAAAATATATATATATATATATATATATATACCTGCATTCCTCCACGCTCAAGAGCCGCAGAATTCGCTGATCTTGGGGCCATGCCTGGCCTATAAGTGAGTTCATTACTGAACTCTGTGCCAGTGGCTGTCAATGCAGTTGCCAGGGAAGCCATTTGTTCCAGTCTCCTTGTCGGATCCTCGCTTGGATTGAATGGCAACAATCTTCTTTTCTTTTTCGACATCACCAAGCTACTAGCCCGCTTTCTTTTCCTCCGAGTGTCTAATCAAACATTGGAAATGCACAACAAAAAATTCATCAACTTCAAACCATTAAAAAAAAAAAAAACATTATAAGACCCAAAAACACGAACCGGATTGGGAATTTCAAGTTTTCTTTTTTACCTTGGTTTGGTTTATGGGTTGATTCTTGAGACCGTTGAATCCGGAAGAAGTCTACAATTTTGGTTTGGACTAGAGGGAAAGCTGCACATTTGGACAATGGTGCAAGATTTAGAGAGATCAGATTGAAAATACATAACAATACGGTACAGTTATTGCCGAAAAATCACAACGGAATTGAATAGATTAGTCATACACAGCAAAACTCCAATTAGAATTAGCAGATGATATTAGTATCTTCATGAGGGGGAAAAAAAGGAAGAAGAAGAAATCTCAATAAAAACACACCAAAAAAAAAAAAAAAAAACCAGAAAGTCACAGGTTACGATCGAAGCAATAAGATTGAAAAATACGAATACCCATTTGCATGTGGACCACAAAATCACCAAAACAAATCAATAAATAACCGAAAATTGAAAAATAAAAATGGGGGAGATTGGGGATTACACTTGAGCTTGTTGTGGTTCTTCTTCTTAGAGCAAGAGGGGCAGAACCAAGAGCCTTTGGGGACCGAAACGAGGATGGGTCTGAGGCAAAAGAGATGGAACCCTCTGTCGCACTCGTCACAGAGAAGAAGGTCCGCCGGAGAGTCGCCGGTCCCACATTTCTCGCAGAAAACGTCGTCGTAATCGGCATCGGAACCGCCGCTGCCGCTGCCGCTATCTTCGTCGCTGAAAACAGCAGGCTTCGGAGCTTGCGTTCTTCTTTGCCTCAGCGCCATTCTCCTCGTTCCTCTTGGGGAAGCCATTGACAGATCGATCTCTGTAGAAATGGGGTTTTTTTTTAATTGTTTATTATTATTTTTTTTTTAAGCGAGGAAGAAGGTAATAAGATGGAGTTTGGGTATTTATCTAATTTGTTTTTCGCGGGAAGTGGACATTTGGCGCCAAGCTTGTTTTCCTTTTTTTGGCGGTTTTTGGCGCCAACCTTAACGTTAGTGTGCTGGGCCGTTCAATGAACAGAGATATTAATACAACTGAAGTTAAATAAAAATAAATTAAGAAAATTACTCAAATAATCATATTTTTTTCATCTATTAATTAACATAACATAAATTTTTCTATCATGATCAACATAACACAAACTCCAATGTTAAAGAGAAATTGTAACATATAGCATATTTCATAAGTATCTTTAAAATTTATAGCATGTTTTTTAAAAGATAATAAATTATAGCATATCTTTATGATAAATGCTTAGATTTCCTGGAATTTATTTCAAAAAATTTTGAATTTACGGTTAGTTTATAGCAATAAATTTATGTGCATATTTTCATATTGGAGAGAGAAGATGGAGAAGAAAGGATTTTTTTTAAATATTATGTGATCATAAATTTGATTATGTTATTTATTACTATGTTTAAAATTTTATTCTATAATTTATTATTACTTTATTTAAAAAATGTTATTTTGTTCTTTCTCCCTTTTATAATTAATATAGAGTAAGAGATTTTGAGAAGTCAAACATGAATATGCTTTTTTTTATTTATTAATGAACAAAATTTCTCAAAAGAAAGAAAAAAAAAAAGAAAAAGTACTTGATTGATGTAAATTTAAACATTATCATTGTATCAATATGACACAAAAATTTGATATTAAACTAATATAAAATAAAAATCACAAAATTAAAACTAACTTTATATCATGTTAGTGAAGAAAGGAGAGTATGATAGAAGTTTATATCAAATTGATAGAAGTTTATATCATGTTAGTGAAGAAAGGAGAGTATGATAGAAGTTTATATCAAATTGATCAATGGATTAAAAAAAGTAACTATTTAATTAATTTTTTAAAATTTTTGTATACAAGTACCTCATGTATACTCTTCTTATATTAATTAATTTATTATTAAACTTTTTATGTATGATGGAAACTAGAACTTATAGCTTCTAAACTCGCAACTCCCATTTCCCTCAACAACTGGATTAGCCCCACTGGCTTGTTGGGCCTTACAGTTTCTAATGGGCCCATATTTGTGGACATCTTAGCCCAACCAGGAACTTGCCCGTTAAAACTGCCGAAGAGCGAGACCGTACAATGACAAAGCATTTCATCATCATGGATCTGGAGAACCAAAAGGCCTTCAAAATCCACCTCGTCTCCTCCACCGACTCTCCCGAGTTCACTCACTTGACTCGGACACTGACTCGTTCATCGCTCGTCGCGATTGACACCGAATGGAAGCCGACTCGCGCTTGGCAGCTGCAGCAGACAGGCTTCCCCACCGTCTCCCTCCTCCAACTCGCCTGCCAACTCGGCGGCGACTCGGACGAGTCGGATTACTCGGTGGTCTTCCTGGTGGACTTCCTCCTGATTCCTCTTCCGTCAATCTGGGAGCTCCTGAGAGACGTTTTCATCTCTCCCGATGTTCTGAAATTAGGTTTTAGATTCAAGCAAGACTTGGTCTACTTGTCCTCCACTTTTAGCTCGCATGGCTGTAATCTTGGATTTGATAGGGTAAGAGCTTAGCTTTCGCGCAATGCTTATGTTTGGTTGCTGGGAAAATGCAGGAAACAAATGGAAATTTTGATTTTTAATACCTCAATCTCATCAATGGAAGTCAAAAAAAAAAAAAAATCCAAAGGTTTCATTTTTATTGCTGATGGATACCATAGGTGCAATATTTTCTCAGCTAATTTTATCAAAATTCTCGTTGAAGTATATTATATAGATTATAGGCTAGCTTTAACGTGAATTTGGTGTTTTTTTTTAATTATTTAAAACTGAATTATAAATGAAGAACTTTTTTGTGAGATAAATTATTAAAAGTTATTCAATAATGTTATTACGGTTTATATAGGTGGAGCCGTTTTTGGATATTACGAGTGTGTACAATTATCTACAACAAAAGCAACCTGGGACTGGAAGGAAAATGTCGAAGGATATCAAGAGTTTGGCAACTATCTGCAAAGAAGTGTTGGGCATTTCTCTTTCAAAGGTTTGCTTTCACTGATCATAAAACATTGTGATTCCTCTGAGATATATATATATATATATATATATATATGAGTGATATTATATGACCTTGTTACCTCCATGATGAGTTTGTGAACAAGCATTTTATCCATGTCCTTGTCTCAAGCTATGCCCTTTTAAGGGAATCAAACTCAGTTTGAAAATACTCAAGTGTATTCAAACTTATATATATATATATATATATATGTATATATGTATGTATGTGTGTATACGTATATGTAATTATGGAGTTTATCTGTTTTTTAGGAACTTCAATGTAGTGATTGGTCACATCGTCCCCTCACTGAAGAACAAAGAAGATATGCAGCTATGGACGCTCACTGCTTGCTTGATATATATAACGTCTTCCAAGTCAAAGTCATCAAAGAAGGTACATGTGACATAAAGATTCAGAAAACTAAATCAATTTGTTTTTAACTTGAAGACAGAGAGATTCGAACTCTGCACCTTTTATTGCAGTGAAATATGGAATTACTGCTAAGCTATGCCTAGAACCGCATATCAATTTGTTGGACTAACTGAGTTGAATCACAAAACAACGAAATACAGAAATATCTTTTGTTTTGCTGATGATATCTTACTTGGTTTGACGTAACTGACAAGCTTTTGTGATTTTTTTTTTTTGGTCTTAGATATACTTTTTAGATTAATTGTCTCATATCCCATTGGTGAAAACAAATTTGTTGGATTGCTCGTTGCAGGGAATTTAATTAACAATCTTGCTGAACCAAATTCCATAGTTTCAAATCGTGGGTTGAAAGAGATTCTTGAGAAGGATGAGGTGTGTGAGAAAATTATAAGGATGACATTTTGTGAAGCTTCGGATATAGTCCGAGCTACTGCTTTTTCGGATATTTCTCGGAAAGTAACCTCAGTAGAAGGAATGGTTCCGAGATCTCAGCGAAGGAGTACATTGCCTATGAATGAGTCCCTGTTTAAGATTGTAAACAGATACGGTGAAAAACTTGTGCTGAAAGAATCTGATAAAAAGCCAAAATTTTCAAAAAGAAAAGGGAAGAAGAGACGATCATCAGCCGGTTTGATTCACAAAGAAAATCAATTAGAGAATTCTGAGGACTGGCAAGGTCCCCCTTCATGGGATTCTTCATTGGGCGGAAATGGATGCCCCAAGTTTTTATGTGATGTAATGGTATGTATATTAACTCATTTGATTACCTTTTAAATCCTGTGATTTTACACCGTTAATGGCTGAATAATTGACATGAGCGTTCTTGCTTCTTCGAGGATTATCCTAATTTCTAGGAACAAAACTCTATAGATTTTCCCCTCTAATGTCGTTTGGAGTTTGAATTTTCATGTTTTCACTCGTGTTTTACTCAGGTTGAAGGGTTGGCAAAACATTTGAGGTGTGTTGGGATAGATGCCGCAATCCCACATTCGAAGAGGCCCGAACCCAGGTGCTCTTACCAGGAATATACTAATTACATAATGGTAATAGAGGTTATATGCTAGTTTATGCAATCTGTTGCTTTCTTTGTCTATAGGGACTTGATAGGTCAAGCTCACAAAGAGAAAAGAGTGCTCTTGACACGGGATGCCAAACTGCTGAGACACCAATATACATTAAATAATCAAATATATAGGGTGAAGAGCCTTCTAAAAAATGAACAGCTACTAGAGGTATGCTTGGTTCTGGTGGTGACTGAATTCAAATGAGTTAATCGCTGCTTTCATCAATCAAATAGATGAGGCCGAGTTTTTGTGGCTGAAATTGCGAGTGTTCTTGCAGGTCATAGAAACATTTCAGCTGAAAATCAGTGAGGATCAGCTGATGTCGAGGTGCACCAAATGCAATGGTAGGTTTATTCAAAAGCCGCTGACGACAGAAGAGGCTGTGGAAGCTGCAAAAGGTTTCCAAAGAATTCCAAATTGCTTGTTTAAACCAAAATTTAGAGTTTTGGCAGTGCATGGACTGCAATCAACTTTACTGGGAGGTAACATCGATAACTTATTATCGCTTTTCTTATGCTCTTCCTGTAGATTATCCAAAATGTGATGGTGCTTAGCTTCTTCCTCTGAACCGTAAATTTTCTACTTTTCTTGTTCAGTTCTCTCTAGTTGTATCCATTGTTTAAAATTGCGCAATCAATTGCCCGCTTTGAGGCCCGCCTCACTGAAAGGCTATAAAAAATGGCCTTGAGGCCTACGCCTCAATGGGGAAAAAATTGCTTACGCCTCTCCCACTTGAGGAACAGGAATTTGCGCGCAATATTGCGCAATAGCTGAGGCTATTTTCTGAAGGCTTCAGGCCAAAGCTTAATTTTCCAGAAAAACAAAAAAAACCAGGTCCGTTTTTGTCTTTTTAAGTTCATGGGCCCATCTATGCTGCTTAAAAAGTTTGAAACAAAGACATTTTTCATGGCTGCTCAAGCAATATATATGAGGATGGGGTTGACTTTTGAATTAGTAGTTACAACTAGTTAATTTTAGGGTGTGTTTCTTTCAGACTTCTTGTTGGACTAATTTCTTTTAGGCTTTTTACTTATGAAATTTGTTTATTTTAGACTATTTATGATGTTAAGTATTGATTTATAACTTCTACTAAATTTTTTATATTTTTTGAATTATTTTATGGTGTAGTGTTGAGGCTTACGTTTCAATTCACAAAAGGAAAATGCCTTAATGCCGGATTGCGCTATTTTAAACATTGGTTGTATCCAACTTATTTGGTTAACTAATTAAGAGGGAAACAAGTTGTTTTCTGCTAGTTTTGTCACTTTGTTGGGTGCGGCATTAAGATGATCTTGGGAGGATTTACCAAACTAGTTTCCAATCTTCTCATCAGAACTTAATTTCATTAGTGCTCATGCTGGCCCACCTCAAATAGAAGAAAAAAGGGAATCCATCTTTAGTTTCCCTAACCAATGTTAGAATAAAGCAAAATTTGCTTCAAAATACACCAAGACTTCATGATATGACTTGTTTCTCCTGTTTGGCATGTGGGAAAAGTAAAGAGAAAATTCCGTTTTAAACTAGACAAAACTTTTGACCAAAATGACACAAGCTTGGGGATTGGTTGGTGGATAGTTTTGGTAGCCAGCTTTGATTTATATGCTCAATAATGTTATTTATTTATTTTTATTTTTTTAGGGAACCCAGTATAAGAATGCAGTTCAGAAATTCATAGACGTTTGCAAGTTGAACGACTAAACTCCAAGCTGATAATTATTGTGCACCAGTTATATATGTCATTATTCTTTTGGGCAAATGTATTTGTCGGTCATGCTTTGTAATATATTTCATCTCCATGAGTTTTTAAGTTTTTTACGTCATTACTGTGTATCACCCTTATCACAGCTTGTTCCCCCACTTTTTTTTTTTTTTTTTTTTGACGCTGTGTAAATCTCGTATTTGGTTTGAATCCTTGATTTGATGGGGAAAGCTGTTTGCCAAAGTGGGTGAATGAAAAAGGAAAAAAATAAAAATAAAAAGTTACAAACATATTCAAGTTGAGTAGAATTTGTTGTGTTATATATATATATATATATATATATATATATATATATATATATATCTTTACATATTTTGGAAACCTTCCAAACGGGCATTAATATAGAGTGATATCACCGAACTATGATAGCATACGCTATCGTGTGTTTATCAACATCATATTACATCAAAATCATGTCACAACAAAACGTGTGCAAAGCTTCATATCGTAGTGATAGAGTGATGAAAAATAAGTAAATTTGATGAAAATATAAGTCTAAAATAGCACAATACCGATTGGGCATATCTATCAGATCTGAAGGCAAAGAATTCTCCTGTATCCTATAATAAAGAATAAGAGACTGTTCTTTTGTTTTTTTTTTTTTTTAGCAAACAAAAATAAGATCAATAGTGTCTTCGTGTCTTTCGATCTAGCTTATTGATAGGATGATAATATATCATATCCCTGAATTTTTATTAATTAACATGCCAAGGGCTCACAAAGTTAGTCAACAGAAAGTATTGCCTAATTGACAGATCGTATTGCATGATTCGAATCCATGATTTATTAGAAGCGAATACTTCAAGTAAAATCTTATTTGACACCATGTCACCGCCCACGCCACCGCTAGTAAAGACTGTTCTTTTATTGAAACACAAGACTACCAACAATATTCCGCATAAAACAACTTGGGAATTATAATAGAATTGTATGCATCAATATACATATTCTTCCATACCAATGTTGCACAAAATATATTAAGACATAGTAGGGGGGGACAAATGCACCTGCATTAAACGGCTTTTAACGTATGGGACTTTTCATTTCTTATTTTTTAACAAAGGAATGTTGAAGAGGAATATAACTAGATTGACTTGAAAAGACAGGTTACCCAAACAGCATGCAGACGGCTTTTAGGCCAACTTTCCAAATGTCGTCGTTTTCTCTTTTATAATGATGTTAAAACCTTGAAACCACTCCTGGCCCATTACTTGTTAGGTTTGCCATGTTAAATTTTACCCAAGTTTTCTTTTCTTTTCTTTTCTTTTTTTAAAATTATTTTTATTTATTTTTCCAAGCTTCTTTTGAACAAAAATTTTGTAACTTTTTGAATTGGGTCAAGCAATGCACTAATGTTGATGTAACTTGTCCACTGATTTCCAAATAAATTAATCAAAGAGATTGGTTGTGATATGGTTTACCCAAATATGACAACAAACTACTATGCCAAGAGGAAGCTTCAAAGCTTATTTATGCTTACTAAATAGGCCGTTTGTTGATTTTTGAATGTCCTTTTGGGACCCACTTTTGTTTATTTATTTATTTTTTTTTTCGCTCAGTGGGTGGGTCCACCTAGTTGGACCAGTGTTAAAGCATATCTTTTTTTTCTTGTGAAAATGGTGAGGGTCTAAAGAAGGGGGAAAAAAAATAAAAAAATAAAAAAGAAAAAAGAATGCCTTCTCAATTCAGCTTTGTTAAAAAAAAAATCTAATAATAAAAAAGTTTTTTTTGTCTCGGCAGGATCTTTGTTGCAAGATCTTCACCTAATCTGATTGGTCCTATAATTCTACATGACCCACAAACAAAGTGGATTTCTTTATCCAGTAACAAAAACTAAAGAAAAGGACTCTCTCTCTCCCTCTTTTTTTTTGGGGGGACAATGACTACCCCATGGAATTTTCACAAGAAACACTCTGTTTCAACCTCCATCAATTTTCATTTGGAGAAGGAAAAACGTTTTCTCTTTTCATTTTTATATAAAAATAATAACATGAATTTGGTATAAATTTTACGGCAATGCACATAAGCATTCTTAATGTATTGCCTTTTTTTTTTTTTTCCCAAAGTATTCTTATTTGAGATTCATGAAAGTATGATAATATTGTACATTCTTATTAACTTTGTTCAACCCCGTGGCTTATTCGGCTCCTTGCAATGCTGCTGACTCAGTTCTCATTAGATTTAGAGCAACCTTGTCATCGCATGCATCGTTGGTACGGTTTGAGACCTTTTTATTGCATTTTGTTCTTATTTTAATCTAATAAAGGCGATGTTGAATATATCATTTGTAAGCAATTTTTGTTTTTGTTATTTTTTGCTTGTAATCTCATATAACACGGACGTGGTCTTCCCACTTTTCGATATAAGTTGTTTGTCTTGTGACTTGTTCACTAGATTATTTTTTGGCAATGTCACGGGTGATCTTAGTGTTATAAATCTTTTGCTCGCTCATAAATTTTTATCAATTATGGAGATGGTGTTAAAAAATTGTATTTATCTTCAATATATATATAGTGTGTTTTCAGTTTTTTGTTTTCAAAACTCGATAATGTTTTTATTCTTTAAACAATTAATTTAAGTTTATTTGTGAACTCAATCATTGTTATCTCCTAGTATTTTGTAATTGTATTTTTAGATCTGGATTGAGTACAATTTTTGAGGGGGGGAAAAAGGAGAGTATTTTCAACCGTAAAACGAGAATCTTTTTTCTAATTGGGGCAGGAAGAAAGAAAAGGGGGCGTAGAGAATAGCGGGAGAGGATAACGTGGAAGGAAAAGGAGGTGTACACGTCGTTCAAACGACACCATCCTGACGTCGTTTGACCACAATTCTGTCAGATAATCTCACTGCAGAAGGCACATGCTTTTGAACTCACCACTTATCGCACGCTCTTTCCATCACCCTCCTTTCCTTGATGCCATTTGGGTGTGAGTAGGACCCACTTCTGTCTATCTCTTTCTAGCTCTCTCTCTCTCTCGATCTCTCTCTAGCTCTCTCTCTCTCTTCTTGCACTTGCCTAAATATTATCCTTCTTCTCACGTCACCGACAAGTTTCACTATCACGCAAGCTCTCCCCATTGGGACATTCCCCTCCACCCATCATCTCGCTCCACGTGTCCCCCCACAGGGATATATATATATATATATATATAACTAATACATATGTTTATGTGCATTTGGAGGCTTACTTGCCACTCGGATGTAGATCACACTAAAAACACCACATATACTAAATAGTGTAGTGCACACACTGTAATAATGATCATGAAGATGAATAGATAACTTATACAAACATACAAACATACGAACATTGAGCCCCATATAAGGAAAGTCCATGTCAATGTCACCTAGATTTTTATATCCCAATAATTCCAAGTAATATTAATAGATATCGATAATACGTGATAATAAATATAACTTAACGATAACTTTGTATTTGATTTTATTTGAACCTTTATGCTTTTTAAAATAAAAGGAAAAGAAAAAAAGACACCAACAATGTGTAAGACTATTAATATGTATATCAAAATAATATAGTGGAGTCTATTATCTAAAAAAGTATATATATAATATTTAGTACTGATACTGTCTCAGATGTTTTGTAATATTATTGCTATAGCTACCCTCACTTTGATAATCACTATTGGATCATAAATATCCCCAATTATATGCGGCTTTCCTTTACTTTCATAATTGTTATAGGTTTTTATTTATTTTATTTTTATTTTTGGGTTATAACAAAGCATTCACATAATTGTTATAGGTTATCTCTTTTACGTCTTATTCCAAGAAGTTATAGGTCATGTTGTTATCCACTATCAATTCTTCTATCCAAAACGAAGTTTCGTGATTTTCACAACACATGTCCTTATAATTGTTATTTTGTTTCTAGCAATTTATGTTTCTTTAGTTGCAATGAGATACGTAGAAAATGAACTATTAATTTTTTGATTTGATTTCAGAATTCACCTCCAGATTTAGAGAGAGAGAGAGAGAGAGAGAGAGAGAGATTGTGATCGTTAATAACTATAATTACACATTCATAAGTTGAAGTCATTTGCTTATAAAGAAATTATTATCAAATTTTTTTCTTTTTCTTTTTAATAAAATATAACGGTATCTTCACACCCGAATGTCTAAAGATAAACAACAATTGAGATCATTGATAAGAACTCACTGATTTCATCAACAATTAATATTGCTTAACTAATAAATTGTGAAAAGATTTTATTTGTCATCATATCACTATCACCAGTAATAATAAAATGTATTTTTTTTCTATTTACTTAAAGAATATTACATAAATAGTTTTTTTTCCCTTGAGAATATTTCTGATGTGGAGAAGTATAAGGTCTAGAAATTGTCTAAGTTGGTTAATTACTTGAATTGTAATGCCACTATAGGACAAATTAATAAAGTTTCACAGGGGCTCAAGTTCATATATGAATTATCTTTCCTTTTCTTTTTATGATAACCTCTAAAACCGACCTATAGTACTTCCTCACAGAAGATTGAGATTGAAAAAGGAAAAAGCCTTTCAACTTCTCACTTCACTGATGAGAGAGAGAGAGAGAGAGAGTGAGAGAGTGAGCTAAAGTGCAAACAGTGCAAATGCGCATATATAGACACCAAAAGAGAATATAACATTTGACTAACGCCAAAACATACCCTAAAAATTATTGTTTTGATGCGCCTGTAAAAACATGACTTTACATACAAATATATATATGTATATATTTATTCTCTCTCTCTTTCTCTCTCCTCTCTCTATCTCTCTCTCTCCACATATAGTTGGCCAAAACATGGAACCACCCCATATCCCATCTCTCTAGTGATCCAGCTATTGCTTTAAGACCATCAGCTAGAAAAGTGGGTGGGTTTCTTTTCTCTGAAGACTCCATATAACTTTTTTATTTTTCTCTTCTTTTGATTTTTTTTTTCCTTCCCTTCATAATATCCATGGATAGTACAGCTCACTGGCCTCAGGTAAATAACTGACCTTTTAATTTATGTTATTTTTTCCTTCATGAATAAGTGCATGAAATTATCATCAATCTCTAATCTAAAAAAAGCTATAGCTAATTAATTTGGAGTAATATATATCTGAATTAATAACGTTTTGTGCTTTTTTGAGAATTTTCTTCTTTGGTTAATTTCTAGCTTTTCAAAGCTATATATATATAGATAGTTAGTCTTTAACTTTTTTTTTTTAATTTCTCTCTCCCGAAAAGATGATGTTGTTGCTGATCATCTCAACCCCCACTAATATTTATCTGAATTTTTGTTGGGTCTTTCCAAAAAAATCTTCCATTTTATCTTGAAAGTTGATAGTACTATACTGCACTTTTTAATTTTCCTTTCCTTTTCTTTTCTTTTCCTTTCTTTTCTTATCACCTGATAAAGCACCCAGAAAAAGCTAGTTGTTTTTTTGCTGTTGTTGCTGTTGCTGTTGTAACCCTCAAAGTGTAAAGCACCTTCTCTTTATTTTGTTTTCTTTTATCTTGTTAATTATCTTCTTGTTTGTTTCCTTTTCAACTTTCTTTTTCTCCATCACTTTTTTTTTTTCTTCTCCTGACAAACATGAAGTTATGGCCTTTTCTCTTTTAACTTTAGGGTTTTTTTTTTTTTAAATAAAAATAATTTTTCAGGGTATCGGAGTGGTTAAAGGCATGGATCAGGGCAGTTCAAAGCAGCAGGCTCCTAATAATAATATGACAGAGAGAAGAGCAACAAGGCCACAGAAGGATCAAGCTTTGAACTGTCCAAGGTGCAACTCCACCAACACCAAATTCTGCTATTACAACAACTACAGCTTGACTCAGCCTAGGTACTTCTGCAAGACTTGTCGAAGGTATGGACAGAAGGTGGGTCCCTCCGTAATGTTCCTGTTGGTGGTGGCTCTAGGAAGAACAAAAGATCTTCATCAACTTCATCTTCATCTTCAACAATTTCTTCTTCTTCTTCACCGTCTTCTAATTTACCAATATCGAAACTTTCTCATCCTCATCATCAGACAGTACCGGTACAGCCAAGCTTGAATTTCCCACCCAAGATCCACCAAGGCCAAGATCTCAACCTCGCTTACCCACCATCATCGAGCCATCATGATCATCAGAACAACATCTCTAGATCATCATTTGTGGAAGCTCCGTATAATAGTACTACTACTGAGAGTTACACACCAAACCCCAGCAGTACCGGTACGGCCACAACTTCGGCTATGGAGCTTCTCAAGACCGGGACTACTCATGGCTTGATCAGTTCATTCATGTCCATGCCTGTTGTCGTTGATCAGGACTCCAACACAATGTTGATCTCAAGTGGGTTATTCCAAATTTGGCTCAAGAATTCAAGCCTTCTCTTAGTTTTGGTCTACATCATGCAGGCTACAGCAATAATCATGATAATCACCATCGTCAAGGTTATGATCATCATCGGAATCTTGATCAACATCATCATGCGGTTCAAGATCAGACGGGTGCGAGGCTACTGTTTCCTAGTGATCGTCGTCAGGAATTGAAGCATGTTTCAAGTACTACCAGCACTGCTTCTGATCATGATCATCGTCAAGATCATCATGATCATCATCAGTTTGAGCTTAATAAAGGGCAAGGAGATATTTCCAATGGGTATACTTGGAATGGAATGTTAGGTCACGGAGGTTCTTGGTAAATAAACAGGAAAAAAAAAAAAAAAGACTTTTAACATTTTGGAAAAGTGTTTTTATTTGGCGTGGCTTGGTGCTCATCAAACTAACAAATTAGGGTAAAAATGTTTGTTATGGGTTCTTTCTTCTTTTATGATTTGTACTCTTTTTTCTTTCTTTTTTTTTTTCCTTTTCTTTTCTAAGGGAAAAAATTCTACCTTTTTTTGTTTTCCAAACCTTTTTCTTCTATTGTGTTTCTTTTGGTATTTAAATCAATGTGGGATGTATTGAAGCTTTGTTTTAGGTCAGCTTCAAGGGGTGTGGGTGTAGTACTTTTGAAAAGGTAGGGGGGGGGCAAAAAAAAAAAAAGGGCCACCAGAGTAAGTTTCTTATCTCATGGTTCTCCTTTAAATTAGGGCTTCATCATCATCATGGCCTTCATATTATCATCATACGGTCTTTCATGATCAGCCACAGCTAGCAAGTGTTTGAGACTTGAGTAGTGCTACTGCTTTTATGAGTTCGTGTAGCAAATAATGATGTTCATGGTTAGCAAGGGTTGCTAATTAATACATATATGTATTGTCTTTAATTATATATGTCATGTATTTGTTTGAGCATATAAGTACTGATTATGATTTTTTTTTTTTTTTTGAGATGACAATTTGAATTTTATAATTTACAGTGAAGTCAGGTGTCTAATTATCATTAGGTTACACATGCGACCATAAATATTTGATTCTTTTTTTTTAAAACTATTAATAGCTTAACTAGTATTGAGGATTATAACTTAGATTTTGAAGTAATTCACTTAGATTATAACTTACAGTGAAGTTAGATGCTCAATATTTACCTATAGACTATACCTATTATGAGGATGTGATTTGATTTATTTTTTAAAACAAAACCATTATTAGTGAGAATACCTTAATTATAATTTAAATTATTAATAAAGTCAGTTGGAACTTTAAAGTGAATTTAATGGTATATGGTATGATGGCTTTCAAACCTTTTGCACAACAAAAGTTTCGCTCTCTTTTTCTTTCTTTTTCTCTTTTCCCTCTTTTTCGTTGCCTACAGGTCAGAAATGTCGGATCTTTTCACCACCATCTTGGTCTTTCAGATTCTTCCATCCATTAAAGCAATATCCTTCATCATCAACTCACATAAAATAGGATGTTTAGCAATTAACGAAGAATACATATTTTAACCAGAAGAGTACTAGGTATGACCAGTTGGCTATATATATATATATATATATATATATATATTTTTTTTTTTTTACCCTTTTTGCTACATTGAGTAACATAGCTTTTTCCTTTCAAAAAAAATTAACCTAGCTTTTTTCTACCACTCTTCGTTTTTACTCTAGAAAAATATTGTTTTGATCATGATATATGATAGAAATATACATCTAGAAGCAAACTCCATAATCTCTGCCGCAAACATAGATTGTCTTTGGCTTATAATTATATTTCCTCATCTTGTAATGATTTCTTTTATGAGCACTCACGTTTTAAAGGGGCTGATTTTAGTCACCGCAAAATTTGCACCATTTCCTTCAATGATTATCACAGTTCTCCCATATAAATTAGGCTCAATATTCTCTCTGTTTCCTTATTTTTAAAGCTAAAATTAAAAAAAAAAAAAAATTCTAAAACTTCTTTAGTGGCATTCCTTTCTTTATTAGCCTTTAGGATGGGACCCACACAAACATTCTCCTCGGCTACCATGCTGTAGACTAATCTATTATCTACTCCACTCTGCCAAATCCTAATCTCTCTCGTAACATATAATACACATATATATATATAGATATATATACACATGTAGTAGTCTATGATCGACAATAATTTAATAATTTGTTTCCTATATAGATCATGACCACATTCTTAGATATATTTTGTATCCAAGCTGTTTAGCACTACTAGCTATAGGGTTAGGTGTTATGAAAGTCCCTTTCTTCTCTTACCGGAGTTGGCCATCTCTCTCTTCGGGTTCTCTTTCTTATGCTCATACAAATTTTGTCAATGGTTTTGTTTATTTAATTATTTTTGTGATATATTATATAATTTCAAATTGTCAATGGTTCGAATTATAACGCTGAAGATTTAAACTCTCTATAATGGTGGTGACTATTCTAGATTGTTATGAGTTGGGGTTGCAAAAGAAAGACAAAAAGTTAAATAGTCAAAAGCACTATATCAATAGGTTTCATATTGTTTTTATTCAACTAGCTAGCATTTCACACACCACACAACCCCCCCCCCCCCCCCCCCCCCCCCCCCCCAAATTCCTTCTCATTTGAAAATTGCTAAGGGGAATAGCTTGCTTTTTGCACCTAATTATATATAATATATTATATATAATATATACACTAATTTCCCATATATATATTACAATTATACGTCTACGATCATTACCTTGATTAGGGTTCTTACCAAGCTAGATTGCTTGATAATTTAGAATAAGGGCATGTGCATGAATGCCTAAAGCTTTGGATGGCTATATATCTATAGCTAAATGGCTATTATGAAGAATTTTAACATTTTATTGATTTTCCTTGATGCTGTGATTGTGATGTTTTTGAAAATATTGCAGAAGAAGTCATTAGAAAGCCCGCAAAAATGGGTGAAAAAATATCCATGAAATAACAAGAAAATCGATGCTTTGTTGAATTTAAATGGACCACCCATTTTCTTTGTTCTAAATAGTAAATAAGATTGATCTGGCTTGGTTACACATTAAAGATGGTGCAGTTATTAGCATAGTGGTTTATGAAAAATCCATGTTTGCTTTTGACAAGACTCGATAAAATGCTACATCAATATATATAGATATATATATATCGCATTCATTAAAATAACATATCATATCACTTAAAGTATCAAATTAGTTAAATTATCATATCAATTATTAGTTTAAATATTTTATTAAAAACATGACTTGAAATTAATAAGGAACATGAAAAAAAAAATTCGGAATCCTGTTTTTTGCACAAATATAATGACAACTTACAAGTTGCCTATATATATATATATATATATATATATTACCGCGTGATGTAATTAATAAGTAGGTAATTTTTCGTCCCAAAAATAGAACTTTGTGTGAAAAAATTCGCTAATTTTGTCGTTAATATTAATCATGGTGCCAATAAACTTAGCCAACATGGATAAATCCAACACCAAATAGCCATTTTTGATGCGCACTCCCAACGAAAAGAAAAAGAAAAGCAGCAAAGACATGAAGAAGAAGAAAGAATTAGTCTTTTGTCAGTCACTATGTCATGTGGTTAAAAAATAAAAGTGCAAGATTTGATGTGGACACTACTCGTTTATGTATTCATTCATTGAAATTTTTGGGGGGTTTTTTTTTTCAATCGATGTCTCCTAAACCTTTTTTTGTTATCAGTTCTGAAATGAGAAATTTTGACAATTAACCTCATAAGCTACAAAATCCATTAAACTAGTGATCTCTTTGATCACGTTCGTTAAATTATAGACGGTTTGTAACATGTAATTCGGACAATTTATTTATTTATTTATTACCTCTTATCTAATCCATGTGCCATTCTCTTTTCAGTTTTTGTAAAAATAATTGTAGTAATAATTTGATGAAGTTATCAAAAGGACCACTGATGGAATGTAGTTTAAAGTTTATGAGGTAATTTGTCAAGTTATTGTGTTTGGCACACTATTTGAAATCCAAAAAATCATCTCATTTCAAATTCAAATCCCCTTTTTTTACTTTTTTTTTTTTTGAAATTTATGTCACATTCATTTTTCTTCTCCTTAAATGCCTATTTATTTTTCGTGTTATTCTTATTGTTTAGCTCAAAGTTATCTCTTCCCTATATTTAAAAGAATTAATGACTCTTTTAATCATGCATTCCTTACTTATCATGTGACAATCACGTTATTGTCAAATGGTGACCATGTTATCATCACATAATTTTTTTTTTTTTAAATCTACTGCGCAAGCACCATATAAGTTAACTGGTGGTGAAAAAAGGAGCCAAAATTTTGAAGGATAATTCATAGTCACTGACTCACTGGCTCACTGCCATTGCAGTCAAATACAAGTTCTACAACGAAAAGCTAAGATATTTTTTTTCCTTTAACCAAAAAAAAAAAAAAAACTCTAGAAACTTTTGTAAAGCCCGTGTGTGTTTTTAGAGAGAGAGAGAGAGAGAGAGTGGTAGAGAGAACGTTATGCTGTGTTAGTCATAATTTCACTTCCATGCAAGTTTATGTCCACAGCTGAAATGGCTGCTAAGCCAGTGGAAGTCCTTACACATTTGGCACCATCGCCACCGTTAAATCATGGTTCCAAGAATCGGACGTCTCGGAAGCCCACCAGCCTTTCCTTTCAAAGACCAGTAAATTCAAGCTTGTACGCTTACGTTCTCGAATCCTGTAGATGCCCAGATTTGGGAAAACAGGTTCATGCCCACACTGTCAAATCTGGGTTTTGCGGGCATGAGTTTGTGGAGACCAAGCTGCTCCAGATGTATGGAAGATGCGGTTGTTTGGAGGATGCCGCTCTTGTGTTCGATAAAATGCCCCTGAGAAACTTGTATGCTTGGACTGCCATTTTGAACGTACACGTTGATTGTGGGTTTTTTGAAGAAGCTCTTTTGCACTTTCTGGAATTGCAATTAGAAGATGTGGGATTGGAGTTTTTTGTGTTTCCGGTTGTTTTCAAGGTTTGTAGCGGACTCGGGGTGCTAGGATTGGGAAGACAATTGCATGGGATTGCTATGAAGTCTCGGTTTGTTGCAAATATATACGTTGGTAATGCGCTAATTGATATGTACGGCAAATGTGGAAGCTTAGACGACGCGAAGAAAGTTTTGGTGAAAATGACAGAAACGGATTGTGTTTCGTGGAATACTATTGTTACAGCCTGTGTGGTTAATGGAATGGTGTACGAGGCATTGGAATTTTTGGATAGAATGAAGTCAGATAAGTTCACGCCCAATGTTGTTTCTTGGAGCGCAGTTCTTGGAGGCTTCTCACAGAATGGTTATGATGAGGAAGCCGTAGAGCTGCTGTTTAGAATGCAAGCAGAAGGATTTGAACCAAATGCTCGAACCTTGGCGAGTGTTCTTCCATCCTGTGCTAGGCTACAACGGCTTAGTCTTGGCAAAGAAATCCATGGCTATATTACCAGACACGGGTTTCTATCGAACCCTTTTCTTGTGAATGGATTGGTTGATATGTACAGAAGGTGTTCTGATATGAGGAGTGCTTCAGCAATGTTTTCAAACTTCTCTTTGCAAAATGCAGTCTCTTGTAATACAATGATTGTCGGGTATTGTGAGAATGGCGACATCTCCAAAGCCAAGGCGTTGTTTGATCAAATGGAGTTGATGGGTATCGAGAAGGATGTGATTTCCTGGAACTCTATTATTTCAGGGCATGTAGATAACTGCTTGTTTGATGAAGCTCTATGTTTGTTTCAAGAATTACTGAAGGAAGGAATAGAACCTGATTCCTTTACTTTAGGAAGTGCTCTAACTGCTTGTGCTGATATGGTGTCTTTAAGACGAGGGAAGGAGATACATTCCCGTGCGATTGTAATGGGTTTGCAATCTAACACCTTTGTTGGTGGAGCTCTGGTAGAAATGTACTGTAGATGCCAAGACCTATCGTCTGCTCAAAGGGCTTTTGATGAAACAAGTGAAAGGGACATTGCTACATGGAACAGTTTGATATCTGGCTATTCTCGTTGCAATCAGACAGAAAAAATTCCATTACTTCTTCAAAATATGAGAGAAGATGGCTTTGAGCTGAATGTCTATACCTGGAACGGTATTATCGCTGGTCATGTGGAAAACAACCATCTTGATTTAGCCATGGAGTTGTTCTCCCAAATGCAGACTTCAAAATTGAGGCCTGATATATACACTGTCGGCATTATTTTACCAGCTTGTTCAAGGTTAGCAACAATTGAGCGAGGAAAGCAGGTTCATGCGCATTCGATTAGATTTGGGTATGACAAAGATGTATATATTGGCGCAGCACTCGTGGACATGTATGCAAAATGTGGAAGCTTGAAGCATTCATTTATGGCTTATAATAGGATTTCAAATCCTAATTTAGTATCCCACAATGCCATGCTTACTGCTTATGCAATGCATGGACATGGGGAAGAGGGAATTGCCTTCTTCCGCAAAATGTTAGAAGATGGGTTTCGACCAGACCATGTTACTTTCCTATCCGTTCTTTCTTCATGTGTGCATGCCGGATCGGTGGAGACGGGTCGTGAATTCTTTCATTTGATGAGTTATTTCGATGTGAAACCCACACTTAAACACTACACTTGCATTGTTGATCTTCTAAGCCGTGCATGTCAGCTAAATGAAGCTTACGAATTTACTCAGAAACTGCCCATTGAACCGGATTCGGTTTTGTGGGGTGCTTTGCTTGGAGGTTGTGTTATTCATGGTAACGTTGAGTTGGGAGAAATTGCAGCAGAGAGGCTCATAGAGTTGGATCCGAATAATACCGGAAACTACGTTCTGCTAGCTAACTTGTATGCTTATGCAGGGAGATGGAATGATCTAGCTAGAATGAGAGAGTTAATGAAGGATAGAGGAATGCATAAGAGCCCGGCATGCAGTTGGATTGAAGATAGTGATGAGATTCATGTGTTTCTCGCTTGTGATAAAGCTCATAAGAGGTCAAATGAGATCTATGTTACTTTAGACAATTTGATTATTCACATGAAAACAGAGTTTACAACTAGTTTGTGATTACATACCGTTGTACGACACTCTAATGCAAACATATGCGCACAGTTTCTACAGCTCAACTCTTGCCACACTTATCGGCCATTCTAGAAACTAAAGTACAAACAAATGAAAAAATAGGATTATCTAGAAAGCAAGGAGAAATACCATTTGCTATATCAGCAGTTTTGAAGTAATATTTCCATATGGAATTTCAGTACAGGTCCAAGGACTCCAGAACCCGACGGGCTTGGATATGCAGTGCAGTTAGTCTCTGCTCTGGATCAAGAGTTGAGCCAAATTGACTAGCTGCCCATATCAAGGAGGCAGACTTCTCTCCTAGAAGCCGCCTGATGTCTTCTTGTATGGATGCTAGTGGAGGCCTTCCTCGTCCATTTACATGCCCAATAAGAAGTAGCAAGAACTCTCCGCATTTCAACCTAAGAACGAGGAAGAGACGGTTACTTTCAATTATCATTACAATAAACTAGAAAGAAGGTGTCCTAGTCTCAAAAAATGAATATTGTGGGCAGACAGAGTCAAAAGCCAAACGGTAATTTAAATCTCAAAACTGATAGCAAATATGATGCGATCAACAGCCAAACATTACTCTCATAAAACGTCTCCAACTATATCGTTTCTTATCTTCTGAAAATCCAAATATACTGTTGTAGAATTGCAAATAGAAATTTAAATAACAGTCAACAATCAACATCAATTATAAGCTCAGAAAGTTAAAGACCTGAGATTTTCATCAACTTGTTTGTCTCTGATAAGCTCTGCAACTTCCTCGATACCATTACACGCTTCGAAATCCTGTCAAAACATGAAGAAGAAACGCATAATTTCATCTGTTTAGGGAAACCCAAAAAACCATCAAACTTAAAAATCACAAGATATCTGCTAATAGACAATTGTACCATTTGATTGGCCGATGAGTCCAACATAATGGAGATCAACGCATCCAAGCATGCCCCTTGTTCAAGTACTCCCCTAGTTGATAATATGTTCATCAAGACCTTCATAATTTAAGGATTTATTTTTTGGTCAAAAAAAAAAAATCTAGAGATATTCAAGAGAAACCAGATTAGTTCCGAATCAACAAAATGGTAGTAAGACAATGCTTCAAAAGACCTGAATTGCTTTGTACTGGTTAGCTAACAACGTGCTCTCTGTGTGGAGCAAGCAGCAACCTTCCAAAACCCGAAGCGCAAGCGAAACCTCAGCATCAGTCGAAGGACTGGAAATCTTTATGGGCTCGACACCGAATATATGATCCAAATTCGCAACAATGTCATCGTCCGACTCTTTCAATGAATGTTGAAAGAGAACTGGAACAACTGTCACGTTGTAAAAAAATGCATTGGATCAGCAATTTCAGAGAAAAATTGCCTAAAACCTAATCCCAAAATCAAGACCTTTTTCCTCTCAATTTTCTAGGCATAATTTCGGAAGAACACGACAGAAACCAAAAGGAAATCGAGAATGAATAAAAAAAATCTATGAAATTGAGCAAAAAAATTGGAAATTTCATTTTCTTTTTGCTACATTTTCCGGCGATCGAAAGACAGAAGAAAGAAGAGAATTGATGGGAATAAGGAGGTCGGAACCTTGAAGCTCCGGGATGGACTGAGTCTGGGAGAAGAAGTTAATGGTGGAATCGGACTCGGCGACGGATCGGAGGAACTTGAGGAGAGTTCTGAGACCGCGAACTCGGAGGAAGGAGAACTCGGCTCGGGCGTCCCTGAGACCACTCCGGAGCGCGAGAGTGACCTCGCGGTAAAGTCGCTGTTCTGTCAACGAGTTAACGAGCTCGCCCACCGCCGTCGACGGTGGCTCGGCCTCCGGTTCCGGCGAGCCAGTTTCCGGAGTTATTCCCTCGCTCCACAGCGCCTTCTTCAGGTACATTCTCTTCTCTCTTCTCTCCGTCGAGTGTCAAGTCGTTTCCTTTGTTTTTTCTCTCTTTCCTCCCAAATGTCAGCCGTTGTTGGGAGGCGAAACGACAACAAATGAAATGGATGATTATGTTTGTCGTTGTCGTTGTCTCTTTTCTTTTCTTTTTTCTTTTTAAGTTTTTTTTTTTAATTATTTTTTAGTTAATTTTTTGCTGCTTTCAGACGAAAAAGGGCTTTAAAAAAAATTAGAGGGAGTACTAATTGATGTGTTAATGGTGAATTTTGATATTTAGGTGAAAAATGTCATTCGCTGAAGTACTATTTTTAATATCAATTTGTCATATTTTAAATTTAGTGGGATTTTTTTATCAATCATGATCAATAATTAAATTTTGACATTCGATTTTCATTGATTTACATCTCAAATTTTTCATCTAATCATTATGATTTTATTATTTTAATTACTAAAATACTAAAACTTATTTTAACAAATTTCAACTTAGTAACAATAACAAAAGGAGATATAGTATTGATTGGTTTCCCATTTTTTAACGCTAAAAAAATCCATGTCGTTTTCCTTTTAAACAATGTGACCAAAAGTGATACCGTTGTATTTCTTTCACACCCAAAAAAACTACTTCATGTCCATTTAGTCCTTGGAAATCAAAAGTACGTAGTTTTCTCGCGCTTAAACGACAATTGATTTTAGAGGCGAATTGGCATGTCGTTTTCTCACTCTCAAGAATTGGTATGTCGTGTAATACCAGCAAAACGACAAACGATCTGCCGTTTTTATTAAAAGTAAAACTAAACGCCCTTTCTGCATATGCTTAAAAGACTAAACAGAACATTTATATAAAAAGAGATTCTTGATTTTCCAAGCAAAGAAAATGAGAAAACAAACCCAAACTTCTGATTTCTCCGTAAGAGGGACGGCTCAATCTGCTGTTAAAGTATTTAAGTTCATCACAGAGTACTTCCAAAATCCAAATTTGAGCAAAACTTGCTACTACTTGGAAGCTAGTTCTCTCCCTACCCAAAATAAATATCAACCTCGTTTCCAATAGCCACTAGAATAGACCATAATGAACTAAATAGATCCCTAACAGCTTTAAAATCCAACCCCAAATGTTTAATTGTTCTAAATCATCTTTTTCTTTAGACGTACGCCAACTTAATTGGGATCTGACTAGTTTTTCGTTATACTCGTACCACTCGTTTTTAATTTATTTAAAATAAAAAATAAAAAAAGAAGAAGAAGAAGAAGAAGAAGAAGAAGAAGACAACAAACAAAAGGATATAAATTTCGCTACCTGAAACAGCCAAGAAAATAACATGCTTGAGAAGTTCCAAAATATTATTCAACACGTGAACTGATCATTTCATTCCATTTACAACTTTCCAATTCCAACAAAGTAGAGAATGAACAACAAGAAACAATGACAATTCTCAAATGGCTGAGAAGTCTCTGTACAATATGAATGGCACAAAACAGTAACAAACTTGCATCAACAAAAACATAACAGAAATGAGAGGGAAGAGATGCCATTAGCTACCAATTTTCCTTCACAATTTTGGACTTCTCAAGTATGAACTTCCCTTCTTTGTACTTCTGTGATGCCTCATAAGCCCTTTCATACTTCCACCCCAACACCTCATGGCAATCTGCGCAAGAGATATCAGCAACGGTATGGAGACCAGTCAAGAGATGCCTGTCTTCTTTCGGCCCCACGACGATGTTCATCGCATGGGAGAACAGAAAAGCTCGGCCATTTCTCCCCTAAGAATGAACACAATTTTCAAAAAAGAATGTTACACAGAGATTACAGGGCATTACCTAAAACCACAGTCTCAATCCAAAGTGTACGACCAGATCATAATTCCATAGAAAAAAATGAAAAGAAAAATTGTAGTTACAAGATCAGGGGTGAAACAGCTAAAGTTTGTTAAGAATTAGACAACCTTAACCCTTGATTACCATGAGCAATAAATTCGAAGAAAAGCAAACAGACAAGCACACATAACTCAGCAGAAATTCCCTTAACGCGCAAGAAGATTACAAGAGAAATCACACATGGCCTCTCTCACACGTGCTCACGCTGCGTCGGGGCAATAACTAGGCTCCAGACATTCAACAAAGTCTTAAACTGAGCTCAACCCAGTATTTATTTTCCCTTTCTTATATTGATGGACACAAAGCAAGAGGAGCCATATTCATAAATTGATAGTTTTCTGTAAATAACTTCCAAGAAACCCTCACTCTATCTGCAAATTTACTTGATTCACCAAATGGGTCAAATTTTATATTTTTTTGGGTCGAATCCACATGGGTCATATCACAGTATAAGTGTTTTAAAGCTTTTCAAAACAAAGATCACATGCGAAGAACTTACTCAAACTTGGTAGCATAAGAAGAAATTCATAAAAATATCTAACCTGAAAAGCTTTGGAGACAATATCATCGTGAAGAGAAACCTGGTTCCGGCAATTACAACAGCTGTATAATCTAGGCCCTACCAAATCCGCCATTAATTAACAAAACTGCCAAATTAAACAGAAAGAGGAAAAGAAAAAGGAAAACAAATTAAAATCAAATCAGACAAGCCAAGAAATGGAAAACCCAAGTCACACTACAATCTGGGGAAATCAAAACATGAATTGGAAATAAAAATTAAAAAAAAAAAAAAAAGCTTTAATTTCCTTACCTACAAGAAGATCAATGATGACCCAAGTGCCTGGAGCAAAAGATAAGAACACAAATGGGTGTTAACGTGCAAGATTGGACCAAAGGGGATTACAAGAATGAGAAAAGATTCCAAAATTATTATAAGATAATAAAAATGAAAAATTGGGTTTTTGTAATAGTGTGATAGAGACGTGATTGGCATGGAAGAGTGAACGAGAAGAACACCAAAAGCCATGACATTTAATAATTAGTAATCAGTGAAGAAGAACAAAATAAATAATAATAGTGATAATAATAGCATAAAATAAAATAAATTTAAAAAAAAAAAACCCACTGAAAAAGGAAAAAGTTTTTGTCTATGGGGTTAAAAAAAATCGGGGGAAAATAGAGATGCAAAACAGATTAATTATGTTTAGTATTATAATGGCAATGGATGAGGATCTGAGCTGTAAAATCAAACACTACATCATTTTTTTTTTCAAAGAGAAAACAACAATTAAAGTGTGGGAATTCAATAAATTCTTTTTTATTTTTTCCTTGGACAATGAGAGGTTGGATATTTAGTAGAAGTATTAGCACATAATGATTGGTTTTTTTAAGGAGATCAGATATTTCGATAGAGAAATCACATTAATATGCAAATCGATTAAGAAACAAAAATCTCGTTTTTCTTTTTCGTTTATTTTATTTTATTTTATTTTTCAAACACTTGACCTAACCTGACCAGTGACAACTGAGTGGTATTCTTCGTCATGGATTGGTTGCTTCAAACTACAAAATAAAGAATGGCGACTGAGGAGAGAGAGAAAAAGAGAAGGAGAGAGAGAGAGAGGATTTTTCTGCAAGATTTTATTTTGAGCGAGGATTTTTCTGCAATATTGTAGTCTGATGGAGGATTTTTCTGCACTATTTTCGTTCAGGATGACTTTCGGCTCATGGTGTAGACCCACGCGTAGACAAAGTGAGTGCTTCAACGCGCTCTTTGATAGTTATGCTTCTGAGTTTCACTCCAATTAAACTGTATTTTTTTATCTTAATTTTCATCTTTTTCTAAAAGTCAATAAAATTTATAATTAATTTTGAAAAATTCAATCAATTCTAATTTAAAAATTTTATCTACAACCAACGAACCAAATACAAACTTAATAATTAATTGTTATGAAATAATTGCATAATTATACCTCTTAGTTATTTCTCAATTCATCCCTTTGTTTTTTAAAATTTAACTTTTAGCCTATGTTTGAATTTTAAAAAATTGTTTAAATTTTAACTTTTAGCCTATGTTTGGAATACAGGTTGAGTTTGAATTCAATTGTATTTTACGGTTGGTTTTTTGTCTTTTTCTGAAAAAATCAACAAAAATTATAACTAATTTTTGAAAATTTAACTAACTTCAACCTAAAAATTTCATTTCATTTCATTTCATTTCAAACTCAACCCGAACACCAAATACACCTTTAGTATCCTTTGTAAATGTTCCTAAAAAAAGTATCCATTGTGAATGGAAAAAAATGGACAAAACAACATAGATACCCTTAAATTGGAAAAAATTTACCACGTTATCCGCTGAATGTGAAAAACTTATTTAAATTTCAGCTCTCGTAACCTTTGTGAATGGAAAAAAAATTGGACAAAACAATATAGATATCCTTGTTATGAGAAATATATAAATAAATATTTAAAATATTTATAGAATTATGGTTACAGAATTAATTCAATGATGATTCTACATTTACCTTCATCATAATCGTAAGATGTAGAGTTCAAATCTCTCATCCTAAATTCAGAAAACATATATATTTTACATAATTTTTTGTAAGAAAAGAAACATTTTCTAAAATAAAAATAAAAAAAAGTATTGGTGTTACCCTAAAAAAATAGCACCGTATTGTATCAGCATCAATCAAATTACAAAGCATTCTAAAATTTGACAGTTTAAAGGCAGTAAAATTTTCACTAAAACATCTTTTGAACTAATCATAAATTGTTTCTTTTAAGGTAATTTTTTATATTTCATCCATATGTTCGAATTTAAAGACTCAATTAGCTTTTTGGCTCACTGTTAGAGTTGCCTCCTGATCTAAAATAGATTGAAGAGTTCTGCTTGAAACGTTAGATTTGTAATAAATTCCATTGATTTTATATAATTATTTATTTTAAGATAATTGTAATAAACTTTTATGAGAAATATGATTTTATTTGTGTTCGCTTGACTTTCAGGTCTAAATCTAAATTTTTCATCTTAATTTTTATATTTTTTTAAAAAGTCAACAAAAATTATAACTAATTTTTAAAAAGTAAACTAATTTTAATTTAAAAATACAATTTCAAATCCACACACCAAACTTAAGCTTAATTTTTGTTTTTGTTTTTTGTTTTTGCTAAGAAAACGTAAGCTTAATTATTCATTTGAATGTTTATCTATCTTCCTTTTGCATATATATATATATATATATATATATAAAGTTACTTTACCACGTGATCTGAAAATAGTGGCAAGATTGAACCACCAAAGCTAGAAACAAACGTTTATATTATGATAAAAGTAGAACTATGGAAACAGGAACCACTCCAATTACACGCCGAAAGCCTATGCAAAGAAATCAAATCAAACAAATTCCATTTAAAAAAAAAAAAAAAAACGAAACAAAAAGCTCATTCAAATTCTATGGGTTACCTCACTCAACCACTCTCCCTAACTTCGAGCTTGTCCTTTACTCCAACCCACATTTTCTTCAATCAATCCAAATAAACAACTTAAATTCAATGTACCTTATTAACTAGAGTTCTGCAATGATGTAAAATTTTTTATCTGGGCTAAAAGTTTTTGGACAATTTAAACGGTTTAGATGTTTTGTGCACATAAAACTTATTGTGCATCCAACCACATGGAATTATTACAAAACCCTTGAGGGAGGGGGGGGAGGAGAAAGAGTTGCTTCCGGTCTTCTTCCAATTATCCGGCCGGCGAAGAAGCTTTCCGGCCACCAACCCACATCGACGCGCCACCCTTCCACACCGTCCGAGCCACCTCCGAGCTCCGGGGCCGTCCACACGATACCCCCGTGACCGTTGGCGATGTCGAAGGTGGTCTCCTTCTTCTACTTGTGCTTGTAGACAGTCTCGGGGTTGGAGGTGGGTTTCGCTGGTCGGTGGCTGCCGGGGGGGTTGCGTGGCGGTGGTTCGCCGTCGCCAGGGGGGCTGGGTCGCCGTCGGGCACTGGGAAGTTGGGTGAATTATAGAGAGTTTTTTTTTTTTTTTTTCCTTTGAAGTATAATCACATATTTTTACTTACATCCTACTTCAATATATCATATTATTCTATCATTTCTTATTTATTGATTCTTATTATATTATTAGAGTAAAAATCCTTATCCCTTTATAAAATACTTCAATTAATTATTATATAACCTTCTACTGGTGAATAAGCACCAAATTAGTCAAAAGTTTGAATCTTCGGAGAAGATTGCCACCAACTTGTCTTAATGGATCCTCTTTGGACGGTTATCCTTTCAAGTCACCATTTTTGGTCTTCAAAGCTGTGGAAACATAGGCTCTCCTAATTTATATTAAAGTCTATTGACAAGATATGAAAAAAAAAAAAAAAAAAAAAATTCTATTAATAAAACAAAAATTCTGTTAATTATGCGTAATTTTTTGATTTCATGTAATTTAAACGAAATATAATGTTCAGAAAATATCCTATTTGTTTAGCTAAAACAAAAGGAGAGGATGAAGCAACAAATCACGAACTCCACCATGTAAAAGTAGAAGAAAATTATGGAATTCAAAATCCCTTAATCAGTGGCGACAAAAATATTGCTTTCACAAAATCAATTCTTTTGGTATAAGAATAATGAACATAATCATCATTCATTAATCCAAATTTGGAGCTTTTATTTCCAGTTAAAAAAAATTATCCTTATTCACTACTCTTTTCAGATGATAACTATTTTTTTTTTTCTCTAATAATTTAAATTAGGATTGATTATTTTATACGAATTAATAGTTATATTTAGAAGATGTAGTTTTATTTTTTAATTTTAAAATAAGGTGTGTGCCGAGTATATTTTAAAATAATTTTATTTTTAAAAGGTGATTTTATATGAGGATAATTCAATAATAATATAATTTATTAAAAAATGAGTGGAAAAAGCCAACAGAGAAATGTTAATAGACCTCCTCATATTAAAAAAAAAAATTTAAAAAGTCATATATGTAAGTTAACAATAAGTTGCCCATCTAAGTCTCGTTTAATAAGCTGTTTAAGTTTCATATTCATTAATTGTCATTAAATTTTTTTGGTTAACTACATATTTTGTTACAACTATCTGATTGATATCATATGGCTAAAATAATGATAGCCATGGGATAAATATTATAATAATCATTGAAAACTCTTATATATATATATATATATATATAATTAATAGAAAAAAGGCGTCATGTTGTAATATGTAATTCATATTTTGAAATTCCTTAGAACAAAACGAACAAACTAAAATCTGGGGAGTTTTATATTAGTTAAGAAATAGTGAATTCATTTATATATGATCTATTTGAGAATCTGAAAAAAAAAAAAAAAGTATTATATTAAGTAGAGACGTAATCTTTTAAACATATTTGAAAAGGTTCAAATTAAAAAGCGCTTACTCTATTTGTAAGTTATTTAAATTTTGCTAGAAAAAAATTTGAAATGAAAACAAAAACAACAAAAGAAGTTCATATATATAAAATGTAAACAATCAATAACCAAACTATTACAAATGCCAACGAGAACAATGAAAACCAACAATACAAATAATGATAATGATAATGATAATAATAATAATAATAATAATAATAATAAAAGACAATGAAGGGGGAAAAAACAAACAAACGTAACATCTTGGAAAAGATAACGAAAAAAAAAAAAACAAGATAATGGAAAAAAAATCCAAACGTAAAACTTTGGACAATACAACAACGAACGATAATAATAATAAAGGGCATTCTAATACAACAAGAAGTAATTAAATTAGAAACCAATTAACCAAGTTTTTTTCTTTTTTCCTTTTTTATGGGTGCAAAAGTAAACATTAGGGTTTTGTTATAGGTTTTAAAATAATAACGATTACACGCTGTTTATTGGGATTTGATTTTTTTTTTTATTTTTGGAAATATTGGGATTTGATATTTAGGTGTGTGTGGAAACAAAAAATGAACATAAATTAAGTTTTGATTTGTGGTAAAATTTTATTGAAGTAATTAAGTTTATGATGGTTGTATTTTTATGTCATTTTGTTTACGGTATTTTTGTAATTAATAAATTTGATTACGAGGGGTGCGTAGAGAGTAAAAAAAAGTGTGCTAATAGAACAACTCAAAACTGATTTCTCCCAACTCAATATGTTAAAATCAAATATGAGAAATTGGTTTTTAGCAAAAATTCAACTTTATTTATTGAATGGAGGAAATTCGAACTTAGCAAAAGAAACTAAATTTCATTTAACTCATTTAAGATACAATATCATCTATAATTTCATAAAAGAATAACTCAATCTCCTTTCAAATCAAAATCATAATAAAAATGAAAATAATTGAGAACATAGCTTATGAAAGCAAAGAAAATGTTAATGAAGAAGTTTTTTTTTTTTTTTTCCTTTTCAAAAAAGAAAAAGAAAATTCAATTTTCAGTCCCTTTCTTTGTACAGAAAGAAAGAGAAACAAGATGAAAAAAGAACAAAGGATGAAAAAAAAATTGAGATTTTCACCGTGGGTAGGGGTGTTCGTCGTGGTCTCCGGTACCGTGCCCGTACCATCGGAGGGGTGGGTTGGGGCTATTTCGGAGCCGAGCGTGGAGAGTTGATCACCGTTCGTCATCTTCAGTTCCGAGTGCGTTCGTCGCGAGGGCTCGTGGATACCGTGAGAGTTGGGATGTAGGGTGGTGGCGAGGGGAAAAAGAACAAAGGATGAAAAAAAAATGAGATTTTCACCGTGGGTAGGGGAGTTCACCGTGGTCTCTGGTACCATGCTCGTATCATCGAAGGAGTGAGTTGGGGCTATTTCGGAGCCGAGCGTAGAAAGTTGGTCACCGTTCGTCATCCTCAGTTCTGAGTGCATCCGTTGCGAGGGCTCATGGATACCATGAGAGTTGGGCTGCAGGGCGGTGGTGCAGGGGTTGGGTCGGTGCGTGGGTCTACGTTGCCTGTCGTGTGTGGTGTGTGTCCCTTGTGCGCAGCCGATTTTTCTTCCTTGTTGTTGGCCTTCTTTCCGCGATGGTCCGATTACGCCGATGGTTGCTCCAACGTTGATGGGCGTGGCTTTGTCGGAGGTTGCAATGGTTTCCCTTTTTCATTTTGTCTGTTTTTTGTGTTTGTTTGTAATAAGGGTAGAGGTTTCCCCTCTTGTCCCTCGTGTAGATTTTTGTGTTGATCTGAGTTTTGTTGATTGGGTTTTAGTTGTTGTTTGGTGGACGGATCTTTTCTTCGCGTCACCCGTTGTAGGAGTTTTACTCTATGTTTGGGATAGATGATCGCTTCAACTTTCCCCGAGTTAGCTAATTATCTGCGTGTTGTCCTGTTAGTTTGTGGACTTTAGGTTCATTTGGTGGTTCCCTAACTGTTTGATGACTTGTCAGTTAGTTTATTCCGGATTCTGTTGTGTGGACTTATCCCTTTATTGGTGTTTGTCTCTTGACTTTTAGTGGCTTGATAATAACATTTATTATTTAGTTAAAAAAATGATTTGAAAAAAAAAAGTTGATACATATTTAAAAGGAATTATTTTTTATATCATATATTTAACCTTTATAATATGTTTGGCAATATTAATATGATGATACTAAAGAAAAGTTAAATAAATAAAGAAAGTTAACAATCGAATGTAAAGAACATAAGTGGAAGGTTAAAAAAAAAAAAAAACAAACAAACAAAAACAAGAGCACGGAACATAAGTTACCGTTTGATTAGACTTTTACACAGCTAGCTAGATCAACATAACTTTACACCTATATGACTAGTATCATGTACAATTGTTGATCAAACTCATACCAAGAGTGAAGAAAAAAATAGAGTAACAAGCACCAAAGTGTAACGATAAAAAAAGAACATAAAAGTCTAATTCATTTTTTTTATATATTTATTTAGGATTAGAGTAGGATTAGGATTATTAGATCCAATCATAACCTTATAAAATAACCTTGCTTTTTTCTAGAGGTGACTCAGCGCTGAATTAGTCAGAGTTTAAATCTTCAGAGAAGTTCACCAAAAGAAAAAATCTTCAAAAAAGATTCCCACCACTCTTTGAGAGTTTATCCCCTTTACGTAAATAATGGTCAAGCTTTGAAGTATGAGTCTTCCAGTCATTTCTTTTATCCGTTAATTTTTACTTTATTTATTCTAATTTGTGATTTGAATGAAATCTAACATTCAGAAACATATATTACCGTAATCGGAAGTTGTACAAAAACATAACGGCAGTATCAATACATAGTCACACATGGATCAAACTTAGGCTTCCCACAAGGGGATAAGTTACTTTAGATTTACAATCCCATGGCAAAAAGAAGCACAATTTTCTAGTACAACTTGGCAATCTTAGCAATCTCAATTATAAACTTCCCTTCTTTAAACTGTTGAGAAGCATCATAAGCTCTTACATACTTCCAACCTAGTACCTCACCACAGTTGCTGCAATAAATATCAGCAACACTATAAAGACCAGTCATCAGCTGTTTGTCCCCTTTCTGCCCCACAATTACATTCATTGCATGAGAGAACAAATATGCAGGTCCAGATCTTCCCTAAAACACCGTAATTTTTAGAGAAAAAAAATTGATCAGAAAAACATATGTCATACATAGAATTCTCAAAACAATTTTAGACTCCTGAAATTGATCTGCTAACCTTGTATTTCTTCGAAATAAGATCCTCGCGGAGGGCGATAGGGTTTCGGCAGTTTCGGCAGTTGTAGGCGGGGTTTCCGGTGACTTCTGCCATGAATCAGAAAGGAGAAAGCTCAATTAGTTACAATTTAGAAAGTGATGTGAGGAAAAATGTGGAAGCCAGTTCATTTATAAAGCAAAACTTGGAGATAACGACGAAGTTTCCAAGAACCAATAAGGTGGAAGATTACAATGTTATCCCTGAGCCAATAGTAGATGATGTTGACCAATAATTTAAAAAAAAAAAAAGAAAAATAAATAAATAAATGAAGCTTGGAAAACAGATGGGGCTGAAAGAAACAAGGTTAGGTGGTGAGTTTTCAAATAAAGTGATGCTTTATTTTATTTTATTTTTGCTTGTTGGTTAAAATTACTAATATTAGAGGTCAGTCAAACAATTAGAAATGCTGATTTTTATTTATATATTGAGATTTCTGTCTAGTTCCATAATACTTTGCTTTATACAAACAAAGCTTTATATGGTACAGAAGTGGAGATACTAAGTTTTCGTTTGATAAGTTAATTAGAAATAAAATTTTTAAGTTAGAATTGATTGATTTTTTAAAAATTAGTTATAAAATTTGTTGAAATTTCAGAAAAAGATAAAAATTGAGATGAAAAAATATAGTTTAGTTGGAGTTAAACTTTAATGTCAAACAACGCATAAGTTAGCATAATTCTGCATTGTACCTAGATAACCCAACTTAAAATGACCAAATTTTAACAGCTGAATACCCATGGTGTTCAAAACGACAACAAAAGGGAAAAAAAAGGACATTAAAAAATTCATAAAATGACGACAATAGTGAAAACGACAAGATAAATCATGCAACGACTGAAACTGTAAAACGACAAGAAAAGTTAACATGACTGGGAAACGACGATTAAAAGAAAAACAAATGGGACTCTGCAAACGAGAACAATACTAAAAACGACAGGAAGGTTATAAAGGACAGAAAAGTGAAACGGAAAAAATATTTAAAAAAAGAAAACACAGGTAAAAACTATAAACAGAGCCAAACACAAAATCATAAAAAGAAGGAAAAAAAAAAAACGACAACGCTAGGAACATTGTAAAGGACAATAAAATAAAATAAAATAAAAGGCTACATATAAAGTAGGAAACAACATACACTTAACACTAACAAAGGCAATACAAGTAAAAGCAAAACAACAACATGAAAAACGACAGGAACTCAAAAGACAGGAAAACTCTCACGACAACAAAAATAAAAAATGTTCGGTTTTTAATGTTGGCATTTATGCCACTTTAGGAAAAACCAAAAACTGTTTAGGAATTTAAGTGCAGGTTGTGTTGTAAAATGTTACAACAATTGTGTTACAGGTTGAAGCAGATAGTGACTTAAAGACTTTTGGGAATTTGACTCGAATTGGAAATGACGTGGCGAATTCAGTTTGAATGCGATTTGGAGAGATCTTTAAGGAATGGATAATGCTATAGAATTATAAAAATGAAAATCTTGTGGATTTTTTAAAAAAAAGGAAAATTTAGTTTAAATGGGATCTCCTAATCCTATTTAAATTAGGATTTCAAAAATCCAAGATTTATTCTTTAATTGGCTGCGATTTCAAGGGAGATTATTATGCAGAGGATTTTGGAGATTGATGTTTAATATATTGAGAAAATACTCGGATAATGGTGGCAAAATCTGTTTCATGAAATAAACAGATTTGAAATTTGAATTTTGCGATTGTTATGGAATATGTTTCAACATTATATATAACAAGTTTAAAATTTGAATGAAATCCAAATTTTGAAGTATGGATCCGAGATTTGATTTGGAATTACTTGCATCATACATATAAAGTCTCAAAAATAGTTTGCAAAGTGTAGAGCACATAGTTATTTACGTGGATCTTGAGACTTTGAAGTTTTAGTGTTCTATCATTCTTCGGGAGAAGAATTTGGAGTCTTCGGGAGAAGAAGTTATTGTTCTTGGGGGAGAAGAACTTGAAGCTTTTGGGAGAAGGCATTTTCAGTAGAAGGGAGTTCAACGACAAGACGAGTGGTGCTTGTCGAATAGATCCGGCTAATAGCTTCAAGACAACCGACGACAATAGAAAGAGGGGGTCTTTGGGTTATATAAGTTCGAGAATGCTTGTAATTAATTAATATTAATGGATTATTCGATAGTTGGCCGTGATCTCAAGAAGTAGTGAAATTGAACCTTATAAAAATTGACTGTGTCTATTTTATTTACTTGCTTTCAGTAATTAATTAAACTTGGTAAATAAGCTAAAATCAGATCTTTCAAACACAACAATAAAAACAAAAGACGACAGGAACACTAAATCCAACGACAAAATTATGAGCGACAAGACATGTAAAATATAGGAACTTTCTTCAAAAAAAAAAAAAAAAAAAAAAAAAACGACACGAACACTTAAAACAACAAGAAGGTAAAAAAAAATGACAGGTACAGGACAAACGACAACAGCAGTAAAGATGCTGAAAACTAATTGACGAACCGTTGAAAGGGCATGAATACTAGAAACGACAACAATAAAAACAAAATATGACAGGAACACTAGCCAACGACAAAATTTTGAGCGACAAGACAAGTAAAACTATAGGAACTTCCTTTAAAAAAAAAAAAAAAAAAGCCTATAGAAACACTAAAAACGACAGCAAAGTAAAAAATGACAGGTACAGGACCAACGACAACAGCAATAAAAATCCTGAAAACTCGAACGACAGAAAAATTGACGAACCGTAGAAAGGGCATGAATACTAGAAACGACAACAAAAATAAAAAACGACTGGAAGACTTCTAAGACAACAACAGATCCGTAGAGAAAAACACATACGACAATAGGGTTTGAACCCATAGTGCAAAACCTTTTTATTGTTATTGTGTTTTATCTAAAATAGATTTTGATTTAAATAAAAAAGTTATATTCAAATTCTTTATACAGACACACTATTAGAAGAAACAAAAACGAGAGATAAAAAGTTATTGTAAACATAGTTTAGTGATAAATTAACGTTATTATCTTCAATGTTGAGGTCCAAAGTTTGAATTTTCTATTTTAATTAAAAAAAAACACATTGACAAAAGAATGGAAATATAAATAAAATAAAAATTAACATAATAGTTCGAAAATACTAGTTATCCTTTTCAGCTCAAATGGTATCAGAGTCCAGGAGAATAACCGCGGTCTAGGGATCGAGCCTCCACGAACGCCAATAGTGGAGGTCCCTACAGGACGGGTGATAAATGAGTATTTGATCCCTCTCTGGACAGGATATCCTTTTCAACTCAAATGGTATCAGCATAACAAATAGCAATAATTTAATATCGTAATACCTTTTCCCTTAAAACAAATTGGATATATATATATATATATATATATATTAATGAAAAACAGAGTTGGAAAAAGATTATCTGCAACCTCCTAGGAGCTTTGGTCACTCAAAATATTAATTGGAATCCAATCTCCCAAAATTGGAAGGAAATTTTTTTTTTCTTTTAAAAGGAGTATCCTTTTGAAAATACAAAAGAGTTAAAAAACAAAAAACAAAGAAAAAAAAGAATTACCCATTTGCACCACTATAAAAATTTGATCACAAAAGAGGCACAAAAAGGCATAATCACACTTCAAATAACACAAATATAAATAAAAAGGAAAAAAAAAAAAAAAACCAAAAAGGCATAAATCAGTACAGAGAGCACAAGACAACCACAATCGATACTTTTAAGATTTTTTTTTTGGCTAAAGGATTCTTTTTGGTTGTTGTCTGTCTGATTCTCCTCCTGGACTCCGTTTCTTCTTCCCTTTTCCTTGTGTCTAAACAGTAATTCTAATCCCATTCATCCATTTTCATCAAATTTGATTAAAAAAAAAAAAGAACTTTCCTTTGCTTTCTCTCTCCTTTCCTCTCCACTCCCATGGCGGACTCGTACTGGAGGTACAACGACGCACGGCAACCGCCTTCCTCCGCCGTCCCTCCCATGGTCGGCAAGCGTACTCGCACCGACTACGGTACGCCGAATTATTTCCTCCGAATTTGTGTTTATTGAATTAGGGTTTCGCTTTTCTGTTTCAAAGATTGTGATTTGTTTGGTTGCCGAGAAAGAGAAATAAAAGTTGTGGACTTTGTGATTTTATGGGGCTTTTTTTTTTTTTTTTTTTTTTTCCGATTTGTTTAATTAGCTTTTTTAGAAATGGAACCAGGGTTTGAAGAATTTAAGAAATGGGTACTGAATTTTCCAGAGAAAAAGAAAGAAATGGAGATCTGAGACTATTACAGAGGTGTTTTTTGGGCCAAATTTCGCTGGAAGTCATTTTTGGTGTATATCGGGGTTTCAGTATTTTCTGCTTAGTTTTAGTTTGTCAGGCCAATACTGAATTAATGCTTATCATCTGTTTGCAAAACATAAACTTGGAGATTTGATACTTTTTTGGGAATTACAAGTTCTGGAGTCTTGAAACTTGTAATCGTTATCCCTGCGTGGATAAGCATTTTGTGATCATTTTCGACCCATGAAATGTAAAATGTAAAATGTGCATTTTATTCGGCATCTTTGGCTCCGACATGGACTGCCATCAGTAACCAAATTACAGGTTCTTATAGTTTAAAACTGTTAGACACTTGGTTTTCAGCATGTTACTTTTTGAGTCCTTCTATTAGTTAGCGGTGGAAGAATGTTGTTTCCTGCATCACGACATCGGTTTCAATTTGCTTTTGTAGTTATTATTTTTCCTTTCTCCTCTTTTTTGCTCATTTTGTGTTCCCTTAATTTTGTAGATGGCCCTGGAAACCATGATCTCCCTGGCTATTTTCCCCGTGATGATGATAGAGGAGCAATGCGTGGAGCTAGAGATACAGAGTCCATTAATGCATCATATGACCGTTATTTGCGGAGCGCGGTACTTTATTATTGTCTTTTTTGCATTTGCTCCTTTACTCGCTTTGCTGTGTATGTATAAGGTGTTAATATCACTAACAAATACAATGTTTCAGCAAGTTTCATCTTTTGGTAGCGGACAACCTCCTAGACCCTTGACTGGGGGAGTACCTGGCCGTACTGTTGACGATCCACGTCTCGTGGGCATGGGGGGCATTGACCCTGGGACAACTGTGAAAGATAGGGCTCTTGGATTTGCAGGCGGAAGGCCTGAGGTTCCCCTTCCTCCTGATGCTAGCAGTACACTATTTGTAGAGGGCTTGCCTGCCAACTGTACACGGCGTGAAGTAGCTCGTATCCTTTTGTAGGGTACCGTTATTATTCATTAAGCATTTATTTGTGCTCCGCTCCCTTCTTCCACTTCATGCATTTTTCCTAGTGTTGTCCCTTCACTAGTTTTCACAGATATATTTCGTCCTTTTGTTGGCTACAAAGAAGTGAGACTTGTAAGCAAGGAATCAAGACATGTAAGTCTACCTTCCTTGTAGTGCAGTGTCAATATTCAGCTAATTTTATTTGCCATTATTATTATTATTAGTATTATTAATTTCGTATATTGCTAATGATATTTAGTAGTTGAATGATTCATGATAATTGAACTATGCAGCCCGGAGGAGATCCTCTTGTCCTTTGTTTTGTTGATTTTCTGAGTCCAGCCCATGCAGCAACTGCTATGGATGCCCTACAAGGTGAGCTTATACATTCCTGTAAAGAACTTTTGGATCTTAGTAGTTTCAGTTTGTGCAAGTTATTAGCAATAGCCTGCTTCATGCAGTATTTAGTACTTGGCGTTGCAGTAATAAAGGAAGCATTAGAGATTATGGAAAAACTTCTTGATTTTGATATTTCTGTTAGGCTGGTGACTGGGTATACAATAATTATTAATGAAGAAATTATGTCTATGAAAATTTCGACAATTTGGTTGAATGCATTTTAACTTAAAGCTTTACATGATTACTAGATGAAGGCCGCTAACTTATTTAAATATTTTCCTAATGGGTTTAACATACACGCTGCATAATTTTTCGTTTGTATTCATGTATCTCGTCCTTCGGTGGTTAACAAGACAAAGAATAACATCTGATTTAATTAGATAACAGTGGGATAGTAAGTTCGCCACAGTTAGTGATGCTACTATAATGTAGACAAGGTAAGGCTACTATATAGACAATATTGAACACGTTTCAAACGGTTTTTTATGATTCTACATTCTTTTCCTTCCAAAGGTTCTCCACATTTTCAAAGATTGTGCTAAACTTCGAAAAGCTTATGACTCTTGGCTTTTATTTTCTGGATGAAAGTGTGAAGCTCACTTTGGAAGATTTTAAGCTCTTATGTCCGAATCATATAACCTTATTTTGAACTACCTTTATCTGGCATTTAATGTAGTGAACAAGATTGCAGATACCCACATGTCTCTGTCGATTATATTAGTATAAATTATGCAGTACCTTTCAGTTCTAGTGTCAAAAACACGTGCCTTTAAGTTGTGTGGCTTGATGCGAGTTTTGTGGTTAGCAACGTCTTTGGAAATTCAATAAGCCAGCAATGTGAAAATGACTTAACCTTTCTGCGTCAGTTCAGATGTTGAGGAAAACCCAGCTCTGGTCGATTTCAGGGGACTTGAAAAATCACATTAGCTTAGTCAAAAAGGCAAGAGTGATAAGCTCCTCTAGTTATCCATAAGAACAACCATGCTATTTGAGTGAGAAAACATTTCAATCATCATCTCCTTACAGCCTAAATCTTTCACGTTAGCTCAGTCAAAAAGGCATGACTGATAAGCTCGTCTAGTCGTACATAGGAACAACTGTGCTATTTGGGTGAGAAAACATTTCAATCGTCATCTCGTGTACAGCCTAAATCTTTCCACATGTATTCCTGTTAAGAAGGCGCCCTCTGTGCACTATATGCATCATGGTAGGATAAATACTGGTAAGCTTTATGTTGGAGAAGGTGGGGCTTGGGAGACCTGTTTCGCCTCTTGCTTAATGTGCCTTTTCGGCATTTGGGGTTATGAGTGGTGGTCCTGGTGGAAACCACATCAACATTTACTGTCTTTGGTTCATAGAGTGAAATGAAAAACTTAGACTATTTCACATTTATATATTGGTTGAGGGACATGATTCACATCTTGATGATCTGAGTGCCTGCCTGATTCATCGTTCAAAACGTGCCTAGTTGTTTCAGCGTAAAATGGTGGAGCTCGATTTTGCAGGTTATAAATTTGATGAACATGACCGTGACTCCGTTAATTTAAGGTTGCAATTTGCTCGCTATCCTGGTGCGAGGTCAGGTGGCGGGTATCGTGGCAAGCGTTGAAATTATGCGGTTTTTGCAGGTGATTTAACGAATATTTTTTTTTACCGTCTCGACCCTTTAATAATTATTTTTGGCCTTTCTCGGTGTCGAACAAACTTCTATCTGTCAACGACACGCTAAATCATAAAACGACTCTTCTATGTAGGCTTTGCTCCGTTTGGGGAAGTTGTGATAATGAGAGGCGAAACAACAGTTGCAGTCTTGCGCATAGTTAGGGCGACATCTATTTATGTGGTTTTAATACTTTCGGGGCATTTCTAGACATTCAGAGCGTGCTTTTTATTTTTTTGGGTTAGACTCCTGCAAATCATAATTACTGTTAATTTCAGACTGCAAATTTGTCTAATAGCCAAGCTTCTTACCAACTCCATATGTGCTACGTTAGCTGTTGTTCTTTTCTATATAGAGTCAAACATGGTCAAAACTCTGCTTCTTAACCATACTCGTAGTCTTATACCAGAATTAGTGTTCACGTAAAGTTTCGAAGCGAAATGGCAGCATGGTTGGTATGCAAAATTTCTCGCTGGTTCCTTTTTTAATGAAGTATTGCTGTTGAATGTTTTGGAGTAGGAATGCTGTTGAATTACGTTCCTGAAAACTTGACATTTAGTTTATGAAATGTTTTCACAGTATGCATTGGAATCTAATTTCATAACACTTAGTGTATGAGAAAAACAACAACAACAACAATAATAGGGAACTGATTACTGCATGGAAGAAAGACAATCCAATCGATTTTATCGTTCTAGAGATATAAATGCGTCGTTGTCATTCTGAGTTTCTGGCATACTGGTTAAAATATGTAGTTGTTTGGTGCAGGCATTATATCTCGTTGTTCTTAGTCTCCTCTCATACATGTAGCTGGATTTCATCTTCTTTGATGTACTTAATCTGTTGCTTGATGGGTATTTACTAAATCTATTGAGAGGTGCGGGTTGTAGCGGTAGTTTTCTTTTTCTTTTTCCTTTTTTTAATTTTTTATTTTTTGGTGGGGGGATTCGCACTCTCCATATTATGATCGAGTCATGTATGGACGTACTGCTAATTTGTGCCTGCAATCACGGTGCAAGTAGCAGTATATTGGAAAGTAAAGTGAAAAAACGAGACGAGTGTGAAAATGTAAAGAAACACTCACACGGTCACACTGATAAGGCTTAGATTACGGGGAAAGCAAGGAGAAATTATGAGCCGAGTTGATTAAGACCATGAGAAGATCTCAATTATTTTCCCGAGTCAAGAATTTCAGCATTTATTAGCATGATTAGGATCTGTGAGGCCTTGAAAGGTCAGGCGTGTGATAATGTGATACCTGTGGCGTCCCCAACAAACGGGTTTTATTGCGACAAGTGAGAACACAATCCTGTATATCCGACTTGGGATCCATTAGAAGACCTACGATCGGCTGACCAAAACTTCAGCCTTTCTTGTGGTCAAGGGAACATTATACCGTGATTGCTTTTATTTTTTATTTTTTTTTTTTGGCGCAAAGTAGACTCTGATTGCTATGAATGTGCTTCTACATTGACAAGTGCTCTTGAGCCACTTGCCTCTCAAGAGTCATGACTAGGTTACCATTCACACAAGGAGATTTGAGTGGCAAATAGCCTACTAGTTTAGTTGCTTTTTAAATAAGCTGGTACTCCGTATTTTCTTTTTTCCTGGAAAAAAAAAAAAAGAGGATTATAGGGGTGGTAGAGGATGGTATGTCCAGATAACCACAGGGGGATGAGGGCCCTCCGCGTCATATATGGATCCCTCTCGAAGTGGATTGTCCATATAGCCTGACTATTGGAGCAGTAACAACTTCAACCTAAGATCTCTAGTTGATAGAACAAGCGTCTTACCACCCCGCTTAGTTATTTAGTGGTAGGTTTGTGTATACTACTTCTATATGTTATGTGTTGCAAGACACTATACATGTGGCAACCACTGATTAACTTATGTTGAGAGAGGTTGCGCTCAACCTCGTGTATTCTTCAAGAAAAATGCTAGGGACATCAATTCTAATTTTGAGTATTGATCTATCTGGTATATGAGTTATCATTCTTTTATTAATAAGTGTTTAATGCATTGTCTTATTAATTGATTGTATTAATCAATAAAAATATGACACGAGTTGATACTTACTAAATTGGGATTAAAGTTGGTGTCTTTGGTACAACTTATTCTTTATTATCAGCTCCTAACACCCTTATCGATCCATCTCGTATGCTTCTCTCGCGCATTTTAAACTACTCTTCAACGGCTACTGCCCTCTCCAACCATCTCTTCCCTATAACTAGAGGAGATAATCACTCCAAAAATCCCCTCTTATCATTCGTTTTAATTTCACACACACACTTCAGTCTTGCAAAGTGTGTGCAATTGTTTGACGGAAAACGTGGTGATCAGCACTAGACTTGGTTCTTTGGTTCGACGGTATTTTTCGTTTCTTATGAGTTATGACCAGGTTGGCCCATTTTATTTTCCCCATTGACTTTTAGGTCCCTATGAAAAGGATGGGCTTGATACCTTTCACAGTTGTCACGAGACGGACTTTTTTTTTTTTTTTTTCAAACACATGTCTAGAGACTAGAAGCATGGAAAATGAAAATTTTTTTTATTTGTTTTTTGTTATTATTTTAGATGTGGTAGATTAGACTGAGAAGCAAGATGGCTCAATTTTCAACATATTACGACTCTTTTTTCATCCAATATATGTCTCCCTTAGAAAGAGGGTGGATTAATTAATAATTCAATTTACGATTAGTAGTGAATAAAAGGCAAGATGATTCAAATTTTTTGATATCATTGGTAATAAAGTTGGAAAATTTTCTACACAAAAAGGGAAAAAGGAAAAAAAAAAAAAAAAAAAAAAAAAAACAAACCCCCCGAGTCATACCTTTTAGACAGAAGCGATAACAAATTGATCTAGAACAACTGGATGTATACAAATTATTTTGCATTGGAAAAAAGAATTATACTGAATGGTTGCAAAATATTTATATGCATTGTATATTAATACATGTGCAAGAGGACAAGGCGCTATCAGGAGTTTAGAAAGGAGTTTTCAGCTTTAAAATTTGATAATGTTTTAATTTTGTTTAATTAGGGACAATTATGAATCTCATTTCATTAAAAAAAAAAAAAAACACAAAATGGACAATAGACTTGGAATTTTGAAGACAACTAAAAAGTGTTATTTTCATAAATGTCTAAATTGAATACTGTGATTTAAAAAATGTCCCTCTTTTTTTTATTTACATGAATGTCTAAATTGATACTCATAAAAACTATATTATCCTTTCGTCAAGAATTGATAAAAAATGAAAGAAAAAATCTCTAAAACATTTCAGATTAAGCAAATATTGCATCAAAGGAAAAAAAAAAAGGATAATTTTACTTGATTTATTACAAAGAGAAAGGAAATATTAGTTGTATGACATATAAAAAACATTCATTATTATAAATAATTGGTCATCAAGATAAATTTACAGTGAACATATTAAAAATGATATTGTTAAGAAATATTAAACACTTTATTAAAACCTAAAAAATACATCAGAATGATATCCAAATTATCATAAAGAAAGAACATCATAATGATATAGTAATATCATAAAGAAAAAGATAATAATGATCTAGTAATTATCATAAAAAAATAAACAATTCATATGATATTTAAACTTTAAAAACTATCTCTTTATAAAAAAAAAAAAGTTTAGAAACTATCTATTAAAACAATATCAATGATAATATAAATAATAAATTATCAAAATAACGTAATAATTATCATAAAGAAGTTAAATCATAGTAAAAAAAAAATTGTTTCAAAAAAACCGAAATCATACTTAAAAAATCAAATATGATTGTAAGAAAAAACAAAAAACATAAATCATATTAATAAGCAATTAATGTGATAAAGAACTAGTAAAAATGATGAACAAATTAAGGGAAAAAAAAATAATGAATCTAACGAGCGAAAATGATATTAAATATTACAAAAGGGTAAAATGAGTATTACAAACAGTTATTTCTTTTAAAATAGACATTTACACAATATTATAAAAAAAATAGACATATTTTAAAATGAGGTTCTAAAAATAGATTTTTTTGTGTAATTATTTAAATTAAAAAAGAACAAAAAGCTTGATGATTCACCTTATCAAACTGAGAAGACTTTTAATTTTTAATTTTTAAATTTTTTTTATCTATCTATCTATTTATTGAAAGAGAATCAAACTGAGAAGACTTGGAAGTCCATGCATACAATTTAATTCAGAAACGGTGGACGTAAGATGCAAGTTGTTTATTCAACAAAAAAACAAAGTTATTTCTTCACGAGCTTCAAAGGTGGCTTTCACATTAGGACCACTCAATTCCCATGTGAGATCCATAATTTTATTTTACTTTTTCGGAAAAAAAAAAAAAAAAGAAATGAAAAACGTAAAAGAAGTTGGAGAAATCAATGAACACAACTGAAGAACCCGCTAAACTTTATCTTTAACGCCCCTTCTTAGCAAAAGTCCATGCATGAAGCCTTTTGTGTTTGTTTGGGTATTTTCCTGAAAGCTTGGCTTAAAAAAAAAAAAAAAAACCATGTAAAGTAAATTTGGAGAGAGAGAAGAGAGAGGGAGAAGAGAAAATTACCTTAATAATCACTTCTTTTTTTTAATTTATTAACCAACATGACACAAATCCCTTAATATTGACCAACATGATATCAATTTTAGTTAACTTTGGTTTAAGTTTTTGTCAAATTGATCTAACGTTAATTTTTCATTTATGTTTGTGTAATGGTTTTTAATTTAATGTTTTGAGGTGCTTTCCCCATTTTGAGAAATTGTACTATAAAAAGATACTATTTTTTATTTTGGATAAATTATATTTTTTTCCTTGAACTTTAGGTGTTGTAACAAATTACCCCTCAATTTTAATTTGTAACACTCTTTTTTCTTGAAGTTCATGGCCTGAACTTTAGAAAAGTTTATGGATTTCCCTCTCTGTTAAATTAATTACGAATGTTATAAATTGAAATTCAAAGATAATTTGTGACAAGGTCTAAAATTAAAAAAAAAAGAAAGTAATTTGTCTTAATTATTTTTCCAACATTTATCACGAGATTGATATCGTGTTATTTAAGCCAAGGAGATTGAACTCTTAAGGTCCGTTTGGTAAAATAATTTGATTTAAAATTTTTAAGTTTAAGTTGGTTGACTTTTTAAAAATTAATTATAATTTTTATTAATTTTTTTTAAAAAAATAAAAAATAAAATAAAAAATATGAATTTAAGATAAAACTGACATTAATCCATGATGGATGAATTTACAAAAATCTACACTCACCATAAAAGTCAATGGTTAGCTGCCATAGTAGTGGGCCTGGTCCAATAATAACAATATCCCCTAAAATGAATAAAAATTTTACAATAAAAAATAACAAGACGTCTTTATCTCACTCACAGTTGAATTTTTTGCTTCAACTAGGAATCCCTTTGGAATCTCCTTCCTACTCAGTAGCCTGCAATATAGTACACACTCTTCCTCTGATTATTTATTTATATATTAAAACCTTCCCATTCTCTTTTTTCCACTCATTCATTCCTCCCTCTCTCTCTCTCTCTTATACGTGTGTGTACGTATATAAATATATATATACACACACACACGAGAAACCAAAGAAGGCAACAATGGCCGCTCAGGCAGAAGTGTCAATGGTGCCGTCGATGAAGGCCGCGGAGGAGAATCAGGAGATCATCGCCACCGTTGATCATGATCTGGATGATGATCAGGAGCAATGCGTGGTGAAGCAGGTCGATCTGACGGTGCCGAAGACGGACGACCCCACAATGCCGGTTCTGACGTTCAGGATGTGGGTCCTGGGTCTGGCCTCCTGCGTCCTCCTCTCGTTCGTGAACCAGTTCTTCTGGTACAGAACGCAGCCGCTGATCATCTCGTCGATCTCGGCGCAGATCGCGGTGGTCCCGCTCGGCCATCTCCTGGCCAGGTCGCTGCCGACGAGGCTCTTCTTCAAAAGCACGCCCTTTGAGTTCACGATGAACCCTGGGCCGTTTAACATTAAAGAACATGTTTTGATCACCATTTTTGCCAATTCTGGGGCTGGGACTGTTTACGCCACCCATATTTTGACCGCTGTGAAGCTCTTGTATAAGAGAAAGCTCACTTTTTTGCCTGCTTTTATTGTTATGCTCACCACCCAGGTTTGTTTGTTTTTGTTTTTGTTTTTTGATGGTGGGTGTTGATATGATATTTGGTGCTGAATTTCTGGATTGAACAATGCATCAAGTTTGAAAGTTTTTTTCTCTTTTAATTTTTAACTGAAGAAATAGAGTTGACACTTTCGGTGTCGCAAAAAAAAAAAAAAAAAAAAAAATCTATTTCAGGAACTATTGATTCTTTCTCTCCTTTTTTCTTTTTTTTTTTGGGTGTCAATTTAAAAGAAAAGTATATATATGTTGAGCATTTTTTTTAAAAAATTATTTTTCTGTTTTGCTCTGAGTTTTGTGGAACGAGATGGCTGGGTCAAACTTCTTTTATTTTTTATTTTTTATTTTTTAAGTCTTGTTCTGTTTTGCTCTGGGTTTGTTTAGTTGGTCATTCTATTTGTTTTGTTATTGTGGTGTTTTTGAAGTTTATTGCTTGAATACAGAGGAGTTTCTTTTTCTTTCTTTTTTTTTTTACTTGTTTTTCATGTTGCTTAAATTAATGGGTATTGGGGTTTGGTTAGGCTAGAATTTTCGGAAAATATATTCAGCAAAAAAAAAAAAAAAAAAAAAAAAAACTGATTTTGTTTTTATGATTTTTGTAAAGTTAATAGGGGATTTTTATTTTTTTATTTTTTTTATTTTCGTGGTTGTTGATCTGATACTTGGAGCTGAATTGCTGGATTGAATCTATATAAGTACGCAAGAAATTTTGAAAAAAATTCATTTTTACTGGAAGAAAAAGAATTGTGCATTATTTGCGTGTCTATTTTCCACCTTTTGGTGTTGCTCGCATCCGTGAAACATGAATTTCGTGATTAAAAGTGTTGATAAAAAAAAAAAAGAAATAATTATTAAAGGAACTACGTTGATTATAATTTGTTTTTTGGGTGTCAATTTAAGAGAAAAGCATAATAGTTGAGCATTGTGAAAATATTGTACTTTTTGTTGACTTGTTGGTTTTATGTTTGATGAATTCCTTGATAGCATACGAATATATAAAGTAAGACTGGTGATGTTGCAGGTTTGTGGAAAAAGATGACCGTGTTAAACTTTTTTTTTTTTTTTTTATATTTTTTTTGTAATTATTGTTTTGTTTTGCTCTCGGTTTTTGTTCTACATATTGAAAATTATATATATTGTTTAACATTCTATTTGTTTTGTTATTAGGATGTTGTGAAGTTAAATGCTTGATTACATAGGAGTTTCTGATTTTGTACTTGTTTTTCATGTTGTTTAAATTTACAGATATTGGGGTTTGGTTGGGCTGGAATTTTCAGAAAATATCTTGTTGAGCCCCCGGAGATGTGGTGGCCCTCTAATCTGGTTCAGGTCTCCTTATTCAGGTAAACTCATGAATAGTGTTTTTTTTAAAAATTTTTAAATTTAATGATTCAATACTTAATTGGATTAAAATTTTTGAACAGAGCACTTCATGAGAAGGAGAAACGAGTTAAAGGCGGAACAAGCCGTACACAGTACTTTTTGATTGTCTTGATCTGCAGCTTCGCTTACTACATCCTTCCCGGCTATTTCTTCTTCATGTTGACATCGATCTCTTGGGTCTGTTGGGTTGCTCCTAAAACAATCACTTGGCAACAAATAGGTTCTGGAATGCAAGGTCTTGGAGTTCTCTCTTTTGGGATTGATTGGTCCACGATTTCGGCTTACCTTGGCAGTCCTCTGGCTAGTCCGTGGTTTGCCACAGCCAATGTCGCTGTTGGGTTTGTCCTCATAATGTATGTGATGACCCCCATCAGCTACTGGAACAATTTGTACCATGCCAAGACCTTCCCCATATTCTCTAGCGGCCTTTTCACATCTAACGGTTCAGAGTATGACATCTTGAACATCATTGATCCTAAGTTCCACCTTGACCGTAGTACATACGCGAAGGTCGGACCTATAAACTTGAGCACCTTCTTTGCAATGACCTATGGTCTTGGATTTGCCACACTCTCAGCGACACTTGTTCACGTTCTGATATTCAACGGAAGGTAATGTAATGTATATAATGAATGAAATGATGATAGTAGTTTACCGCAGTCTGCTGCTTTGGATAAAGCTGTGTAAATGAAATTTCATTGAATATGATCTATCTTGGTTGCAGGGATTTGTGGTCGCAAACCATCAGGGCTTTTAGAGGCAGTAAAAAATTGGATACACACACAAAGCTTATGAAGAAGTACAAATCCGTGCCTGATTGGTGGTTTTATGTCATCCTTGTCGTGAACATTATTCTCATCATCTTTGCCTGCGAGCATTACAACGAATCCCTCCAACTGCCTTGGTGGGGAGTAATGCTTGCATGTGCCATTGCAATTGTGTTCACACTTCCAATTGGCATCATCCAAGCCACAACAAACCAGGTACAGATATTTTATATATATATATATATATATATATCAAGACTGCAAGTAACTAGTGAACCTAAAATATACCTCTTTTGATCTTTCTTGTTTTCTACATTTTTTCCTCTGAACAGCAACCAGGCTTGAATGTGATCACAGAATACATAATTGGGTACATTTACCCGGAACGACCTGTTGCTAACATGTGCTTCAAGGTTTATGGTTACATTAGCATGGCTCAAGCTCTGAGCTTCGTGGGAGACTTCAAGCTTGGCCACTACATGAAGATTCCACCTCGAGCAATGTTCATGGCACAGGTGAACTTCTTTTTTTTTTTTTTTTTTAATTTTTAAATTTTGGTCAGTTTTTCCATTTTCTGAAACTAGGTCAGTGTTTTGCAACATATGTAGGTTGTGGGAACTCTGGTTGCGGTGATGGTATACACTGCAACCGCATGGTGGCTGATGGGGGAGATTCCTCACCTATGTGACACCTCTATGCTGCCAAAAGACAGCCCTTGGACTTGTCCGATGGACCATGTTTTCTATGATGCCTCGGTCATCTGGGGACTCGTTGGGCCCCGAAGGATCTTTGGGGACCTTGGTGAGTACGGGTTGGTGAACTGGTTCTTCCTTGGTGGTGCCATTGCCCCTATCCTTGTCTGGATGGCACACAAGGCCTTCCCACAACATAAATGGATTTGTCTCATCCACATGCCCATCCTGTTAGGCTCCACATCCATGATGCCCCCAGCCACTGCAGTGAACTTCACCAGTTGGATCGCCGTCGGGTTTTTCTCTGGCTTTTACATGTACCGGTACCACCCAAATTGGTGGAAGCGCTGCAACTATGTCCTCTCCGGTGGTCTGGATGCCGGAACTGCTTTCATGACAATACTGATATTCCTTGCTCTGGGATCTCGAAACATTGGTCTTAGCTGGTGGGGAAACAATCCCGAGGGCTGTCCTTTGGCTGCTTGTCCAACTGCACCAGGGATCGTTGTGGATGGCTGTCCAGTTTTCTGATCTTGATGTTTCCTTTTGCTTTTAGTTTTTAGGATACTCTTGAATAGAATATTTCTTTTTTCCTGTAAATAATTTATAGCGTTGGGTTTGTTTGGTATTCACAAAGCTACATGCTCGACCTAAGAATTGTGAACGATTATTTGGCTATAGATTTAGTTGTGCTTTTTTTAGAAAGTGTTCTATCTATTATCTTTTTTTTCAATTACAATATCATTTTACAGAGATTTCCGTTCTTAAGATCTTCTATTGAAGTACTCACTGCCTAAGAGGAAAAAAGATCCATGAACACCCCTTACGTCGAACTATGAAATCGCAATTCGAATGGAAAACTTCGCAAGCCTTCAAGCTAGAATGACATTGGCAAGTTTAATATTTCTTCTATATAGTTCCCGTGGAAGAAAACATACAAGAATTTACTATAATATTTTTATTTTCATGCGTGAATGAAATTGGACTGTATATCAATCAGAAAAAAGAAGACTGAGCACCTAGCACACCCAATTGAACAAGTATTTTGGCAGCTAGAGATTTTATCTCTTTTAGATCACTACCTTTCTTTTGTGCTATGTCAACTAGTGGCATCTGAGCAGAACTTCCATATTTTCGCTTTAACTCGTCAAGCTGAAATATCATCTCTAGGCTCTTTAGGCATTTACCTTGCAATCTTTCGGAGTTTGAACTCAGCAACTTTATAATTGCTGCAATGGCATTAGCTTTATCAAGAACCCTACTGCCAGCCTGCGGTTTTTGGGGATCGATCAATGTCATAAGAGCGTCGAGAGATGCTTCACAGGTTTCAACATCTTGCTCCCCGAGCATTTTCACAAGGGGCTCGACCGCATTAGCCTCTAAAATGCAGAATGAAGACTCAACCCCACAAATCCTCAAGTGCGCGGGGCAGCTAGCTTCCGATGCAGACATGCAACGATGAAATATCCTGAATTTCTTAACTGGCTTGCTCAGGCTTTTTGAACTTTCTGAAAGTTGCTGAAGTGCAATGGCTGCCTTTTGTTTTGTGAAAGCAGTTCCGGAAGCTAAAAACTGTACCAGCACCTTTATGAGGCCGGCTTCAGCTACACTCCTCTGCCATTCTTGGTTTGTGGAAACTGTGAAGCGACAAAGAGTTCCGATAGCATTCTCCACCACCTGCCTTTTGTATGAGGCATCTCTATTCCTATCAGCGAGACGCATGTAAATGATTCGAAGCGCCCCGGCATCTAGAAGCCACTGAGTCATCTCTGAACTCTTTGGAAGATTATCTACGATACCAAGTGCAGCAGCAATCTCTTCAACGTCATTAGAAGTCTCGATGATTCCGAGCAAGGCTTCAATGCATCTCTGACTGACATGCTCCAAGAAGGTGTCGTCATCTCCATCTTTTGTCAAGCCGTAGAAGAGCTTCACTGCATTTGCTCGAACAGCGTGGTGGTTGGCCTCGCATAGCTGAACCAAAACTTGGACAGCAGATAGCTGAGAATCATGTAGACATGTAAAAATCCATTAAAATAATCAATTACGAAAGGACCTCTTTTTGTGGTGGTTTTTAAGTTTCCCTCTTAAGATCATGGAAGCTAAGAACTTTAACAAGGACGACTACCTGTCGTAACTTCATTCTGATGTCTAAACCAAAAGGAGACTGGCACAGTGCCTCGAAAGATTTGAGAATGTTTTGTTGTACATCGGGTCCGGTCAGAGATATGAGGGAGAAAAGCTTAAAGCAGTCTTCCTCAGATTCCAACAACAAAGCCCGCTCTTCATTAGATTCCTGGTTGGTGGTTGATATGGAAAGATGCATAACTGTGGCGGCAACCTGTTCACGTAGTGCTGGTAACTGTAAGCTGTGACGATAAAGAACTTCAAACAGCGGTCCAACCACGCCTTCCCTGATCATTTGCAGGCCATTTTCTGGTAACTTAGAAAGCTGCAGAAGACATTTAACAGCCACTTTCTTCATCTCCAAGTCACTGTGTGAGAGCATTTGGATGAGTGGCCCCAATGCCCCGTCTTTAACGATCAATAGTTTGCTGTGATCGGTCAACTCGGTTTCTGCCAGAGTTTCAGCCATGCTCATTCTGATATCTTCAGGTCCTGCATCACATCACAAACCAAAATTATGAAGAGTTTAAAACAGATTAGCGAATTTAAGATTGGAAGATTAGTCCTTTTTGTGCAATTTTTGAAGGATTTTCATCGTGGCATCTACTAGAACACCATGGGATTAATGCTGATCAAATTTAAAAGAATACAATGAAGAAACTAACACCCCGACTTCCCAGCGTACCTGAACAAAGATGCTGCAAAAGTGGTTTAAAATAATTTGCCTTCACCATTTGTTTAACATTCTGATCAAGGAAAGACAGATTCTCTAGAAGCTCCTGCGCCTCTCTTGCATTTTGATTATCGCCACTTTTCAACATAGTCGCTAGGAGGAGTATGCAGCCCTGAACGTTTCCCATTGAATCTCGCACTGTATCACTTGCAGAGAGTTCCAACAACAAATGCAATGCTAACTTACTCTCCTCGTGTTGACGTGCAAGTGAATGAACAATGGATCCCAATGCATTATCAACATTCGCGATTTTTTCCTGCCACAAAGTGAATTCAGTTCATGACTGGGAAGTATCTTCTATGTCAAATAAGCATTCTACAAAAGTTTTTTGATAAGAACATCAAATTGTAGAAGAAAGGTTTCGTTGGTTTGAAACTACCTTATTTTCTTCAGTATCCTTTGCAAGAATGGAAAGGATGCTAAGTGCACGCTTTCTTATTTCTCGATTTTTCGCACTAAGAAGTCCAATGAGAACTGGTATGTAGTCCTCCATTGCCACCCATTCGCGATGCAAATCTCTTTCTGTGCATAACTCCTGCACCTTGCTTAAGGATTGCAGCACTTCTTCCTCTTCATTTGACTGGAGTTTTTGTTTGGTAGATACGATGGTGATAATGGTGTTTCTATCTCTCCATTCTTCAATGGACTGCTGAAGAGTTCTATTCGACCGAAGAGCTGAAGTGTCCAAAGGAGTATTTGTCAATGGACATAGATTTTTCCCTTCTACAAACCATTTCTCTATTGCACTTCTCTCAAATGTCTGGCCAGAGGAAGTCTCGACGGGGTCCACCATAACCTCATGAGTAAGGCTGCAATAGAACCCTTGAAGAGGCTGCAAAGGTTGACTGCCTAAAGAGTTTCTCCTTTCGAAGTACTTCTTCTCTTTCTCCTCAGCGGATGTTGTAGCATCTGCATTCTCAAGCAAAGCAATAATCTGCTCCATTTGCAAGGCCTCTTCCTGTTCTTTCCTCTGCTCGGTGTCTTCAATCTCACGCTTGAATTCTTCGTACTCCTTCTTCAGCGCAGACTGCTCGGTTGACAACCCAAGAGCCTCAGCAATCTGAATGAGCAAGTCGTTTGCATAAGACCGAGCACCATTTCTCTCTTGTATTCCCAACTCAATCTTTGCCAATATTTCTTCCTCGGCAACAGCTGCACGGTATTCGGCTTCCAACATGTCCTTACACAGGTTACTAATCTGGCTATTTATCGACAATGAGCCATCTAAAGAAGCCAAAGGGAATAAGCTTAGCGCCCAACTAATCTCTTTAGTACTCCTATCTAACTGATTAACGATCTTCCTACAATTGACTAAGAGATAAACCTTGTTCCTTTTGCTGCACTCCCCAACTAACCGCTTAGCAACCTTCAACTCTCGGTCAAGAATCTCTAGACAAGTCGTTAAGCTCTCCGAATGGTCAGGGTTTTGCTTCGCAAGCTCTTTCAAGATGGCTGACGTTTTCTCCAAGTATGTTGAGAATCTCCGGAAATTCTCTTTCTGAAACAAAACTTCTCTAGCTGCTTGTGCAGTTTTAAATAAGCCAAGGACAATGTGATTGAGTACCTCGGAAGCCGGAACCAGCGAGAGACTCATGATCACATCCTTGGCCATTCTCCGATGAGATTAAAATACCAACCTTGAGCTTCAATTGAACCGAAATTCGATCAGAAAAAGGTGGTATCCTGACCAGTTCACTGTCCAATTCACATTCTTATCATATCAGACCTGATAATAAAGAAGCCTTCTTCATATGGCTCTAATATTCTCTTAATATATATTTATATATATTTATGTGCATATGTGTGTGTGTAAATATATATGTGCAAGAATTTGAAGAAGAAACGAATGGTTGATCCTTGTGTTCTAAGTAGTTTTCATTTATTGGATTTGTTGACTATCGTAATCAGCTAAATCTTATATATTATTTGGTCCAAAAAAAAATTGCGAAAACAAAAGTCTTATCTTTCTTATCCAACTAGAGCTTCAAAATTCTCGAAATAAGTGAAATTAAAACAAGAAAAATAGCAAAAATACAACCTTGTAACATTACTCTGTTTGGTAGCTAAGAAAAGACGACGAGTTTCTCGGTTCTTTCCTCGTTCATCAGTTTCTCAGCCACCAAACAGGGAGAAAACATCACATTTTTTCCTTTTTCACTTTCCCCTCAAATTCTCAGCAACCAAACAAGAGAAAATAATAATAATAATAATAATAAAGAAAACAGCTTTCTAAATGACTCAACCGAAACAGAAAGAGAGAGAGAAGGACTGACCTGACATAACAAGTTAAAACAAGAGAGAGGTATATCTTTGTCTAGCTTGATTTTCCAAGAAATGAGGCAAACTTTCCGGGAAAAAAAGCCTAAACCAGAAAATCAACTAGGCCTCCATTATTAGCATATAATCACTCACCAAATCTGGAGGTTCTGAGAATCAAGTCAACTTTCGCCTCTCTACCGTGGTCTTGCCGTCTCTTTGCTCAATTAAATTCTTAAATAAATCATATTTTCCTACCGTATTTTATAATTGTTTTTTTTTTCTTCAGAAAATAAACTCAAGTTTTTCAACCTATCGGATCTCGCCACGTCATTAGACGAGTACGAGAATTTCTTCGAAATTTGGTCTTTTCTATGGCAAAAAAGTCATCTGACTCGCGGGGCGTAAATAACACGTTTTCGCTCTCAACGACCGCGTTTTATTGGAAAAAAAAAAAGAAGGTTAAAGCTAATTTTGGCGCCAACGTAACGGTCAAGACTCAAGAATCCCCTTTCCCCATGTTTGGACAGCGGGATATTCATTCACCAACTTCGGACAGGGTAATCCAAATCCAGGTTAATTTAATTTTGCCGTTCTGTCCTTATTTATTTATTTATTTTACTAGATCCATATAGAAAGTTTTATATTTTGGTCAACTTTCTATGCCTTTGGGTGCATGTTGCATCTTCTTCGTCACAAAATCAAGAGAAAGGGCGTCTCTTTATTACAAGAATATAAATTGTTGTTGAATAGTCTTGTACAAAGTCAAGTGGACTGACTAACCTAGAAGACCATAGACACTTCAACTTGCGTTCCATGGCTTTCTCATTTAATCATGCAGGGTCCATCTCATTTTTAGTCTCGAATTATAAACCAAATTTCAATTTAGTCCTTCTTATTTTTAAAATCTTTCGAATAGGTCCTAATCTATCAAAATGTTTCAAATCATCCTTTTTGTATATTTGAGAGTTGAAATCTTCACAAATTGTTTGGATCGCATGTCTATTTTCGGAAATAAATTTTTTCTTATTTGTTGACTTTGTTTGGATTGCATATCCAAATTTCAGAAAGGAAAATTTTTTTTTATTTTAAATGAAAAAAAGGTTTTCATTTTGAGAATAAAATGGTGTCAGGTTATGTAAAAAAATTTCTTCTTGAAAACAAAAAATTGTTTGGAATAAGAAAAAATAGTGTTGGAAATTGTGCATTATGAGAAGATTTTAAAAAGATTCCTACAAAATAAGTTTGAAAATGAGATAGTTTTCTTTTTCAAAATGAAAGAATGATGGAAAAAGTTAGGAAAAATACTTTTTTCCAAAAATTTTTCAATTTTCAAAATTGGATATGTGATCCAAACTTAGGGAAAGTCATTTCAAATGACTGTTTTGAGAATGAGATGACATTTGGATGTATAAAAAAATTTTCTTCTTGAAAAATAAAAAGTTGTTTGGAATGAGAATAAATGGTGTTGGGAATAGTATATTTGGTAAAGCTTTTAAAAAGATTCCAAAAGAAATACAAAAGGGTGCTATATAAAGCAAATTTAAAATAAGATAGCTTTCATTTTTCAAAATGAGAAGAATGATGGAAAAAGTTAGAAAAAAAAAAAAACATTCTTTTGTTAATTTTTTTTTTCTCTTTCTGAAATTAGACATGCGAAACAAACATGGGGAGAATAATTTTGTTGACTAATACTGGTTTTGGAACATTTAAAAATTAGGTTCAAAGGTCAAAAATGGGATCAACCCTTATAAAATTTTGTAATAATTGAAATAATTAATAAGTGGGGCTTTTAAGTTTGAAATGCGGAAGTGTTTTATTTATTTATTTTAATAGATGGGAGTTACAAACCTCATAGGGGGAAAAAAAAAGTTTCTTTCCTAATTCTCCGATTACATTCTTAAAGTCTATCATCTCACTTATTTTATCAAGGGTCAGAAGATGAGCTTGTGCATGGAAGGGGGCTTAATTAGTTGCAAGATTCTCAGCTCATGGTATTCGTTCTCGTTTGTGCTTAATTTTTTAATGATTAATCAGCTAATTAGGCTAATGAAAAGTTCTTGCATATATATACATATATATATGTATTATATTTTTAAATAATTAAGAAAAGTTGTCATAGGGATAGACATTGGTTTACAAAGATAATTCCGAGCTATTTGTATGGAGTCTGTTGGCACTAGGCAATCAAAAAGCTTTCAATGCTGCCAAGTGGGAAAGCTTGAGGCTTTTCCTGATCTTGCGGGAATATATATGTAAATTTATATATCTACAAATATTTTGCTTGATTGGAATAAATTATTCTACTTGGTTATCACATCATTAATAACCCTTTATTTTAAAAGAATAATGAAACATCAAATTATGAAATTTTGAATTCTAACTCACGTGAGATTTAATTATCATATTTTTAATCTTTTTATTTTAAAAATTTATCAATAAAAAATAACAATTTTTATCTCACATAAGTTGATATTCAAAAATTAATATTAACCACTCACTAGATTTCTTTTACTTGTTAAAAACTGAAGAGATTCCTATAGTAGTAATTCTAAAATCTTCTTTAGGCAAACTGCAGGACTAAATGAAAATTGTAAAAAAAAGGTTTGCAAGTGGGATGGCCATAGTACTACCAACTAAAAAAAAAAAAAATCAGCTTTACCTGTGTGCGCTCATTTGACCTAGATATCTTGGACGGCTAAATGTTGAACAATATTATAGTATATCATTTTTGTATTCCTACATCTATTTGTATCGATCAATTAAGTTTCCTCCACATGTTTTATAATACAAATATTAGGTACATGGAGTATAGATCTTATCTGTCATCTTAAGTATGATTTAGAATTGGTCTTTCTGTTTGATATACATACATACATATATATATATATATATATAGTTTTTTTATTTGAAATATTTTTATGGTATTTGACATGTGTGGTTGGTGTTTTCAAAAGCTACTTGGTGTCAACGATTTACTCAGTACGAGGTTGGTTTCTGAGATTTTAAGATTACAACTTCAATAATGTTACCCTTTAATTAAAGCTTTGCTTGAAATTAATGCGTGTTAATATAGAGATATCATGGTCAAGACATGGACAAGTCTATATAATCTGTTACAAATGGTTAAACCATTGGAGCAGGTGATAAATGATGATCAAACGGGTAAAACTAATTAAGCTTCATTATCATAAATAGCAGCGCTCTCTGGTGTGACAAGGCCATGGCAAAACATTTTCTGCTTGGAAATGCAACACCATGCAGGCAAATACCACGCGCGCGCACCATAATGTGTGTGTTGTGCATTGCCTATCCACGTGGGAACCTGATCATGTCAGATATGGCATCGGATACTGATTTCCTGCAAGGCTTTTCCTTTAGCTCTGCCAAGCTTATAACAGTCCAGTAATTTGATACTGTAGGATAAATTCAACTTCTAACACCCTTCTTTACGCAAATTGTGTTAGGTAAATGGATGTTAAATAGACTTGGATATAAGTCATTTCCAAAAGCTAGTTCAACGGGAGAAAGTGTTTATTGCAAATATAAACACCATAACATTCCCTGGGGGATAAATTCAATTTCTAACACCTTCTACCTGCTGGAGTCTTCGTTTGGATAAATTCAAAGTGCTTATTCTAAATATAAACACATAACATTAATGTAGGATAAATTCAACTTCTAACACCCACTTTTATGCATAGTACTCTTAGATCGTACACTGAGATAGACGATTCACACCAGTAATTACCTATATTTTGGACAGAGTTAGATGTGGCCTTTCATTTCTTAGGGAGTGAATAGGGGCAAAGGGGAAATACTAGGTAGCCCCCTTTCACATTTATCAGAAATTCTCTCAGAATGTATCCTAATTTTTGACCATATGGTCATTTTTACCTCTGTTTATATTTCATCTCTTCAAATTAAAATTTAGTAAAGAGCATACCCTATATTGTTCAAATGAAGAGAAGAACCTATGATATGCTTTTCGATAAATTTCCAAGCACTTTCTGTTCTAGTGTTGTGTGTATGTCTGGTAAAATATTATTCATTACCTGATAATTTTGGCTTTGGCAACAAACTCCAGATACTATATGTGATGATGCATATTCTGATCCTGCGCTGATGGTGTTCTCAAGAGGAAAGATGCACATCTAAACCACTACTCAATCCTGTTGACTTTTGCTGCCAATGGTACTTTGCAAACCAGAATCGTAAATCACTGAAATACACACAAATTCACACACATATACAGATCACACAAACACATAGATTCATATTAGTTTATGCAGGAAACTGATTTTCTGATCAAGAGAGAGCACAATATATTTTGTAGCTGCGGTATATGTTGGTCACTTTTCAACTCTAAAATAAGCTTAGGAATGAGCATGATGGCCCTATCATTCAAATCATAAAGAGAAGAACCGATGATTAGCGTTTCGGAAAATTTCCACACTTTCCGTTCAACTATTTTGTGGATGTGTGGTAAATTATATTATTCATTACCAGACCATTTTTGGCCTTGGCAACAATCTCCAGAAACTATGTATGGTTGGTGATGGGTGTTGTTATGAGTAAAGATATGCAAATCTAAACCACAACTCAACCCTGTTGAATTCTGCTGCCAAACACACATCTTTACATGCAAATACACAAATATATATACATCTCTACAGACACAAACACACATATTCGGATATTAGTTTATGCAGGAAACTAATTTACTGATCAAGAAGGAGTACAATATTTTGCAGCTACGATACATATGTTTGGTTTAATGGAAATAAAAATAAATAAAAACAGAAACAGAAGATTTTCAGTGAGTGGACGACAAGAAAGCCCTATATATATATATGAATATATGTTTATATATATTTATATATATTATATATGCAAAAAGCATACAAGAGTGATATTGATTCGGCTCGTTCCCTCGTCAGAAAGCCCTGCTCAATTCGTAAGCAACGATGGATGGAGTATGAGCCGAATCAATATCACGCCATGTCTACTTCTGCAGAAATGGTGGTGATGAGCAGCTTCTAATTTGTAATATATTTTATGAGCTTTATTTTTTAATGACTCACAGACATAGAGCTCATAAGCTGAGGTGATTTTGAGAGAGCTGGACTTTCCTTCTTATTTATAGGACTAACGTAGGAGTTACGCTACCATTCCTTCCAAAAGTTATAACCGATGAAAGAGGCGTAATCAACTATTTTGATGAGTTCCTTACGAATCCGTATGCGCACTTAAAAGACGGGCTTAGATACTTCTTTGAGGCCCAGACCTCCTGCTCTGATACCAACCGATGTAAGAGTAATGTAACCATTCATCCCAAAAGTTATAACTGATGAGAGAGGCACAATCAACTCTTTTAAACACCATTCACAACCAGACTCGAGAATCTACCCCAAGCACTATTCGTTTGGGCCCTTATTTCGAGGAGTTCCTTACGAAACCGTAGACACACTTGACGGACGATCTTAAGCACTTATCTTTCCAAGTTTAAATATGCTCCTGTATCAAAGACTTTTTTTTTAATGGTATTCTCGGTTATTAAAAAGAAACGAAAACTCTTTTGAATTTCAAATATCCAAACCCTTTCTTTGTTTTTAGCTTAGTTAGTCCAAATGGGGTATTTCTATACATAGGACTTGACCAAGGCTTATTTGCCAAACCTGTGGACGGTTTTTCCATAACTAAAGAAGAGTACTAATTCAGGATAAGGAAGGAACTTTTATCATGATCGGATTAAAAAGAATTTTTTTTTATATATATATTTTGCTTATTAAAAAGAATCCCATTGGCCATCCCTTTCATTGCCTTCACCCCCAAAAATAAATAAATAAATAAACAACTGCAAAATGGAATAATATCAACTCTAGCCCTGATCCCATATTCACGTGAAGTAGAAAGGTTAAGGCAGTGGCACGTCACTACAACGAAGTGTAACATATGTCATTGTTGCTAAACCCACCTGGAGTAATGCTACTGGCTACTAATCGTAAATTAGTCAAAATTTTCGGTTTTTGATGATTATAATTCTATTATTAAACGCATAAACATTGAAATTTCATAGTAAGGTGCAAAAAAATATATACATATATTGCTTCTGAACTATTATATATCTTTGACAAGTTCTGTTAAATTTAAATATTTAATATTTATACGAATGAGAATTTATTGGATTTGATTTAACAGTAAATGTACAATTTTATGGTTCATTTAGATAACAAACTAATTAGGTATTCTATTATAAGAAAATTGATATATTTTAATCTACGTTTGATCTCCCTGTTAATTGTTGTATTTAAATAAAATGTGTGTTTAGATTGTTTATATTTGAATAGTCTTTTTAATGTGTATTGATGAGAGAGAAAAAAAGAGTATGTGATGTGATTGATAAAAATATATAAAAATGGAATGAATAAATGAATTGTAAAATAAATAATTGTACTGTTCAAATTGATGTGTATTTAAGTACAATATATAAAGGAATCAAATGAGTATTTATATAATATTACGGTTGAATGTGTATTCCAAATGAAGTATTATGATAGTAATTTCTTTAGAAATAAACATATTTTACAAGAGTAATACAATGTTAAATTAAAAAGAACTTTGAAGATTTTCATTTGATAAGTCTAAGTACTGTGAAATCAGAAATGCTCTAATGATGCTGGAGAAAAATAAAAGAAAACATATTGTCTGATGAAATCAACCCACGTTATCTCATTGTCATAAGTTAATGATGTCCCTTAAGTATACTCCCAAATATGATCTGTCCTTGGTTTCTATGCATGTGAGTTAATTAAGGAAATAACCTTAAAATAAATGTCTAATAATATCATCACTTTGAATATAAAGCTGTAAACCTAACTCTAAGCCATGAAATCTTGGGAAAAGTAGAATATTCTCTTCCCTAATGGGAAATTCAAAGGTCTTGCTTTTGTAGAACAACAAATAAATAAATGCAAAAAAGGGAAGTCATATTTTTTTATTCTTTTTATAAATATAAAGAAATTACCGTCTGAGTTCAACTTCAAACCGACTTTTTCAAAAAAAAAATTGTTTTTTTTAAAGTAAATTAATTTTAACATTCACATCTTCAAATCTCTCTTTTACATTTTTAAATATAGTCAATCTTTAAAAAACCATAATTTTCTTATATCAAGCGAAATAATATGATTTTTTAAAAATTTTACATAAATAACTAGAATAATGAAACAAGATTCATATTTTTTTTTCGAATAAATTTTAAGTTTTAAGCATTTTAATTATTGAAATTTATTTCCAATCAAATACACATTTTAAAAACCAACTCATTTCCAATTAAAAAGTTTTCTAAACTCCAACTACCATTGGTATTTCAAACAGGCATCATTCATGAGATAACATTTTTATTTGTTTAGAGAGAGGGAATTTAAAAAAGAAAAAAAAGAAAAAAAAAAGAAAAGAAAAGAAAGAAAAAACTCTGCACCACAACAGTGGATAATATTAAAACAATCTCCTGAAAATTTTCTATCACGTGCACATATTCTAATGTTATTGGCAAAAAAATTTCCATCATGTAGAGTAATGTTAGTTGATAAATATAATAAAAGACAGTTAAAGAGAGAGATACGATGCAACAAAAAGTAGAAAAATTAGGTCGCATCTTGATGTTTCTATTGCTATTGGTGGAAGTTTCTTTAATTAGTATAGCCTAATTAACTTATGCTAACTTTGACTTTCCTTCAAATTAAGAAATTTAATATCAATTTTTAGAGTACTATTGATTCCCATTAATGCACAGAGATTGTCCTTTCTAGTAAATATTCTAATTGATCCACAACTCATAAAGTAAGATTAATCTATTACCATAATTTTAATATTTATTACACACATGTCCGAGAATCATCACTAGCTGTCATCCAATCCAAGGGACTCTATGGTGGGGTTTAATGCTATCATTGTTTATAAAACAGCAACTATAGGTATGTCGGTGCGTGATGTCCAGCACTATACAATATACATTATCAAAAGATGGATCTAATTTAATTTATCTTCTGCTAATTATGAGACTGAGCATCAAGGCCGTAATAGTTATTTAAAAACTGTGTACTATTTTATTTTCAGAACTGTCCTTTTTTAAACTTATCTAGGCTTATCTTAGGTTTGTTTTGTATTTATCAAGTTCTACAAGACTTTATGTTAGGTTTATTTTTCTCCTTTCTTTGTGAGGCTCTATTATTTTGTTTGGAAAAATCAAACATGAATTGATTTTAATTACTCTTTGAGGAAATGTATTGCTACTATTGATTCTTGCTCTCACAATTAAGAATATATTACAGAATTCTCATCTTTGCAATATATATATATATATATATATATATGTATTTTGATGAATGGTTAGAAACCGATGGTGAAGAATATGCCAGTTGACTGTACACACTTTGCAAAAAAGATTAGGAGAATATCTGGCACGATAAAACTGGTTTTTTTTTTTTTTTTTAATTTTTTTAAAATTTCTTGTCACGAGGTGGTTGACTTGCAAATAATTATTGGTGCAGAATAAATGGAAACATGAAATTGGGGAGAGAAAAAGATCTGCACTTTCGAGAAAGTAATCCACTGGCACCTATATTTAAATATGTATGTACACAGACATATTTTATGTACCTGTATATATTATTAAAACGGGAAGAGATGTAATTATGTAAACATCAAAGGGAAAAAAATTTGAACGAGGAAAGGGCCGAAAGAAAATGTTAAAAAAACACCGACACAAGTTAGCAATAATTTAATATCTTATTTTATTATAATGTATAGATGTCAAATCCCTAAATCGTCAGTAAAAAAATAAAAAATAATAAAACAACAACTAAAGAGTAGAACGACAATAAAATTTTAAAACGACAATGAAAGACAACACGACATATAACTGAAAAAAGAAAAGAAAATGATCTTAAACTGATAAACGAGGCAAAGAAACAGCAAATAATTCGAGTATGACATAGAGACCGACAACAAAATGAAAAAATATACATGGAAACGTGAAACTATAACTGAACAGGAAAACGACAATAAATACCTTAAACGATAATAAAGTGCGAAAACGACAAAAAAAAGCAAACAACAACATAAGTGCGTAAAAAAGGAAGCAAAGAAAAGAAAACATCACTCAAGAAAGAACAAGAAAACAACCGAAGGAAAGCGACAACTAAGCTGGAAGAACGGAAAAAAAGATAACCAAAAAACAAAAAAGCAGAAATAAAAAGGAGGCGAACAATGTCATAACATAAATGAGAAAAAAAAAAAAAAAGAGAGAGCAACTACGGGGAAAAAATTCGAAAAAGGAGAGCAACATTAATGACGGCTTAAAACTACCAAAACAAAAAACGACAATAAAAAGTTCAAACAACAACAACTGTGAAAAAACGACAAGGATGGTGGAAATGATGAGATTTTTCAAACGACGGAAACGAGTCAAACGACATCAAATAACTTTTTTCTTCTTTTATATTGAAATTTAAAAGTTGGGATATCCTTTTGAGAAAATTGTGGAAACAACCACTCAAATAGGTATGGTTATGCTTCTTGTCCTCTTTTAGTAATTGTTTGGATTTTGACCCTTCACATTCATCTAATTAAAAAAATATAATAATAAAATTATTAAAATTGAAATAATGATTCAAATATGTGCTTTTAAGGGACAATTCTACAAATCACCCGTATCCTTTTGTAGTCCTTGATGACAGAGAATGGCATTGCTAGGCTTTCACACTGTTCTTTGTAACCCATGACCTCCTCCCAATTGGGCCATCGCCCGAGCACTCTTCTGAGATGGGCCCTCCCAGAATTGTCCAATCTCAATTTGGGCTGGTTTATTTCTTAAGCCCAAACTTACACATTGAAACGGCCCAACAAAAATCTAATAGAAAACACACCCAAAAAAAAAAAAAAAAAAAGTGAGAGGGAGGATTAAAAAAAAAAAAAAAAAAAGTGTATTCTCATTTGTACCCTGAACTTTAAGATAGTTCCCATTTTACTTTAAATTAGTTTCACTTAATCTCTTTTACTAAAATTTTAGTTAAATACAAATAGAAAAGGGGGAATTTGTCTTACACAATCCCTTCTGCTTGAATTTTTTACGAAAAGCAAATAGAAAAAAATCATATGTCGACAAGATGGACATTTCAAACATACTATAGTTGAACTTTTAGAAATATTTTGATTAAAATGAGTGAATGTTTGAAGTTGTTGCGTTTGGTTAAAAATGAACTGTGATGATTAAAATGTGTTAAAACTTAAAATATGTCTAAAAAAATAGAAATTTAGATATTATTTCGTTTATCTTGTCATTTTACATCATTTTTAAAAAAATCATCATATTGATTTGAAATAAGAAAGTTATAGATTTTTAAAATTTGAGTTTTTTTTAAAAATAAAAAAGTGGATTTGAAGATGTAAATAGTAAAATTGGTTTATTATTAAAGAAGAGAACAAAAAAAAAAAAAAAAAAAACATTGGAAAAACTTCAAGCAGACTATATGCTCTAAATATCCCCTACCCCCTTTTCTTCTATCTATTTTTAAGTGCGATTAATCCCAATTTCGGGGGATAAAAAGAGAGTTTTTTAAATTTATGAGCCAAAAATTAAAATGACAAAGTTTATGGGCGATAAAAGAGAACATAAAAAAAAAAAAAAAAAAAAAAAGGACCAGCGAAAGGACCGTCAAAGGTCTCTTCCTCTGTAGCAATCTCTCTCTCTCTCTCTCTCTCTCTCTCTCTCTCTCTCTGTATGCGTGTTTATGGAATAAATTAAGTCGGATGCGCAAGTTACAGGGCTTTGAGATCGCACTGAAGCATTGGCAATGGCGGAACCAGCACCAGAACCAGTCCTTTACGAGACACGCCGTCACGCTTCGAGGCCGTACACTCCCAATTACCCTCCTCAAAAGGTTCCCAATTCATCTCTCTCTCTCTCTGATTCCTTCGTCTTCTCATCACTCAACCTCGCATTTCTGAATTCTGCGATTCATTCATTCATTCAAATCGCCTTCTTGATTTTCCGTCGCTGTTTTTCTGAGTTCAGGCCGATAATGGTGCTCGTGGCGGCTTTCTTTCGATGCTTTCACTTCAAGGTACATCGAAAATCTCACTTTTATGTTAGACAGTTGATTATAGAAGTTAATTTCTTATTAGTTCTATTTTGATCTTAATTGTGTTTCACGAATTGTCGTTTTTGGAGCTTGTGATAAAAAAATTCTATTCAATAGTGTTGTTATCAAGGATTAAAAAATCGACAATTCCATCGAAACCACCCATATTTTGGCATTACCGATACCAAAAGAGGAGTGCAGAACCTTTTTTGTTGAATGTCGGAGAAATTTCAACGGAAATTTCAATAATATTTTGGTCTTAACCATCAGTTAAAATTTTGTTAAACTTTGTTTCCTATAGGCGTGAGTAGACTTAAAGAAAAATGGTTAGAGACCAAGCAACCTAGAAAATTGAGAAAATTAGCATCCTTATTTATATCACCGAGCGGCGAGCGTGTGGCTGTGGCTGCTGGAAATCAGATCACAGTTTTGCAGAAGAAGGATGACTACTCAAAGCCATGTGGAACTTTTACTAGTAAGATTATTTCTTGGCTGTTCTTGTTGAGTTGCATATAACTAATCCAATCATGCGTTTCGGCTATCAGGTTGCATCATATTTAGTATTTTTGTCAACTATTGATTGATTTCTGCAGCAACGGCTGTTTCTTGTCGGAGCGTTTTCTAACTTGTGAAACTTATAGCAGCTAGCAGCCCTGTTACCTTTTTGGCCGGAACTTGGTCTGAAAGCCACGATGTTCTTGGAGTTGCTGATGATATGGATACTCTATATTTTATCAAAGCAAATGGGGAAGAGATAATGAGGGTACTGAAGAGGCAGTTGAAAGTTTCTTTACCTATTGTAAAAATGATTGCAAATGATGATTCTAATGTGCAGAAGTCATTGTTGTAAGTGCTACTTTTCGGTCCACAGCCTCTACATCTATGTGTAGAGGATATTTGTCAAGAGCAGTACTGTATTGAACTTGAGTTTCTCTATGTCGTTATAGTATCTATTTTTTTAATTTTTTATTTTTGGTGTGTGGTTCAAACAAAAACTTGATGGATATTTGGTAATTGCTAAAGTCAAATGAAAAATCTTTCCAGGTGTAGCTTCACTATTGTGACATCAGATGGCTCCCTTCAGCGTATTGAGATTGGTCGGGAGCCAAATACCTCTGTTTATAATGGCTTAACTCTGAAGGGGAAGTTGGCGCAAAATATCTGTTGTGTTGACTACCATCCGAAGCTCTTTTGCTTGTTGCTGTTACCTGCTCTGAGAGCATCACACCAAATAATGGTTTGTTTCTGCTTCATTTTCCATTTAGTTTTTATTATACCTCTTTATACTTGTGACTGTTTCGACTCGTGACAATTTTTATAGGCAACATTACATTTCATATGCTTGAGTACCAGGAAGTGTTTTCCTGGTAATATTAATTGCAGATTTGTTCTTTATGTATGTTTCAGGATCTTGTAATCTTTCTCTTTGGCGTCGAAGTAATGTCACGGACATAGAGCAGCTGTTCTCTACTCAGTTTGAGGGCTTGTATTCCAAGCCAAAAGGTCATGTAGGTCCGTTAGCATTCCCAAAGGTGCTAATCTCACCAGAAGCTGAGTTTGTTTGTACTCTCGATGTGATGGGCTGCATGCACGTTTTTAAGCTGGATAAGCAATGTTTTTCGCTTTCAAAATTAACTGAAGAGACATATGGTCTGCAAGAGAGAGGTGATATTGTAGATTTTACTTGGTGGTCTGACCAAGTTATTGCTGTTGCAAAAAGGACTGGAGTTGTTACCATGATTGACGTACTTAGCGGTTTAAAGGTTCAGGAGAATGATCCCGTATACTCTATGCCTGTTATAGAAAGAGTTTATCAGTTTCAAGGAAACCTGTTTCTTTTGGAGAGTATATCATCTGAGAGAGAAACTCTAACCGATGACAAGGGTACAGGTGACTCACATTGTATAGAGCAGATATCTGATGATAGGTTTAGTCATCTTGACGTTTCTAAGTTGAGCTGGAACCTGATGTCATTTTCCAAGAGATCTATTCTTGAAATGTATGATACCTTAATTAGCAATAGAAGATATGAAGCTGCCCTAGATTTCGCTGATCGTCATGGGCTGGATAAAGACGAAGTCCTAAAATCGCAGTGGTTGCATTCCACACGGGGATTAAATGAAATAAATATGTATCTATCAAAAATAAAAGACAAGGTTTTTGTACTTTCAGAATGTGTTGACAAAGTTGGACCAACAGAAGATTCCATGAAGGCTTTGCTTGAATATGGATTGTGCCTAACTAACCAGTATAGTTTTTCTGAACGAGAAGATTCTGAGTGTACCAAAGTTTGGGATTTTCGTCTGACTAGACTTAAGTTATTGCAATTCCGCGACAGATTGGAGACATATCTTGGGATAAACATGGGCAGGTATGGTGCTGTTCTTCTCTAACCATAAATATTATTTGCAAAGGAGCCAGAAGAAAAACTATTAATCTGTGAATGAGAGAATTTTACTGGAAGTCATTTTATTCATCTTTGCAGGCTAACGTCAGATTTTTCCCAGTGATAATTTTGCTTATATTGACGATAATTTTGCTTCTATTGACTTCTGCTTTTAGTTTGTGCAATATTGAGATTTGTGTTCTTTGATGAGTATATATTATCTCAGGATTGTGCCATCTTTGTAGTTTGTTTTCCGGTCGTGCAGAATCTAGAATTGTGCTAGCTTTCACATGTTTTTAGTCAAAACTTTAATTGTTATGCAATTCCTGTAACAGTTGCTACTAGACCACTGTTTAACAACATTGTTTTCTGCAGGTTTTCTGCGCAGGAATATGCCAAGTTCAGAGTGATGCCTATTAATGAAGCTGCTATAGCACTTGCTGAAAGTGGGAAAATTGGAGCGATGAACCTCTTGTTCAAGCGTCATCCTTATTCAGTGGCGCCTTTCATTTTGGAGATTTTAGCTGCTATCCCTGAAACACTTCCTGTACAAACATATGGACAGCTTCTTCCTGGGAGATATCCTCCAACTGGTACAGTAGTGAGAGAGGAAGATTGGGTTGAATGCAAGAAGATGGTAACATTTGCGAATGGCTTACAAAAGAGTCATGAGATTGACGTGCAGATTAGGACGGAACCCATAGTCAAACAGTGCTTAGGTTTTGTTTGGCCATCGACTAATGAGCTTTCAATATGGTACAAGAATAGAGCAAGAGATATTGACAGATCTAGTGGGCAGCTAGATAATTGCCTTTGCTTGCTTGATTTTGCTACTAGAAAGGGCATCTCTGAGTTGAAGCAGTTTCATGAGGATGTCTCATACCTGCACCAACTTATTTATTCTGATGACAGCGACGGTGAACTTAGTTTGAATCTTGAAACATGGGAACAATTATCCGACTATGATAAGTTTAGAACGATGCTCAAGGGAGTCAAAGAAGAAAATGTTGTTGAAAAACTTCGTGATAAAGCAATTCCGTTTGTGCAAAATAGGTTTCATTATACAACTTCAGTCTCTCAAGATCAGGTGATAGACGATCATCTTGCTGCTGATCATGATGAAGCCGAGTCATTCCTGGTAAGATGGCTGAAGGAAATTGCATCGGAAAATAAATTGGACATTTGCTCGTTGGTGATAGAGGAGGGGTGTGGTGATGTCAGAAGTGGCAGCTTATTCAAGGATGAAGTTGAAGTTATAAACTGTGCCCTGCAGTGCCTTTATTTGTGCAAAGCAACAGATAAGTGGAGTACCATGGCAGCCATACTGCAAAAGCTTCCACAGATGCCTGGTAATTTTTCTCCTCCTGACTCACACGTCATTGTACTCTTTTGTATGAGCCGGTGATCAATCAGATTCTTTTTGGTAATCAGCAGTATGTGCTTAACAGAAGCTTAGCGATTTACTACTTGCAATTCAAATTAATACTTGCTTTGCATGCATGAGTAATATATTTAACTTTTGAAAGAGGCCTTCTCCTCCACAAGCATTTATTGGCATCCCTTTTGTTATTGATTGGCTTGTACTGCATGCTGTTTTGTCTTCATTTGTGTACCTGCCGAGTGGAATCTGTCCCTGTGGTCGATGCTTTTTTTTTTTTTGGCTAATTATTTAAAATAGTTTTGAGGAAAACATAAAGCTTTTGACTGTACAGGTAGTAAATTATATAATGGGGGCCTGGAGAGAAGATTGAAACTGGCCGAGGGCCACATTGAAGTGGGGAGGCTTCTGTCATTCTATCAGGTTCGTACTTCTTCCTGCTTGGAAACACTTTTGCATTTTTGAATTTTATGGCCCATGCATCCCTTGAGCGCCCTACACATGCAGCACGCAAATAAAGAAAAAAAAAAAATGCATGTGTGCAATGTGAAATATGAAATCAATGATGTTATATTTACGAGAGAACAATCTGCATGAACTTGTCTTTGGAGGAAAATTTTGTACTTGTATTTCTTTAAATTTCTGATCCTGATGCATTAGACTTACCTCGCCATGATCTTGGTGTACTTCAGGCGTGAGATTAGAATGGATTTTGTGGCATAAAATACGTTCTTGTTTGACAATTTGATTGACTCTAAAACACTTTAATTGATTACTTTCTTGCAATATAACTGACAGTGACTTGTTTTTATTTAGGTCCCGAAGCCAATGAATTTTTTCCTCGAGTCTCATGGTGATGGGAAAGGTGTAAAGCAAATTATTCGCCTCATACTTTCAAAATTCATACGTCGACAGCCGAGCCGAGCAGATAATGATTGGGCCAACATGTGGCGTGATATGCAGTGCACGAGGGAAAAGGCATTTCCGTTTCTTGATCTGGAGTTTATGCTGATGGAATTTTGCAGAGGACTGCTGAAAGCTGGGAAGTTTTCTCTAGCTAGGAATTATTTAAAGGGTACAAGTTCAGTTGCTTTAGCATCGGATAAGGCAGAGAATCTTGTCATTCAAGCTGCAAGGGAATATTTTTATTCTGCTTCAAGTCTTGCTTGCTCTGAAGTAAGTATGAAGAAATTTTTTTTTTTTTTTAAAACAAATTTTCAAATAGCCATGTGTTACCATAGGCTGGTTACATTAGATGTATCGAAGGTGCATCCTCTTATTTTTTTCAGTTTAAATTCATTTGTTTTTAAAAGCAGTAAGGCCAACTACATGGTTTAGCAACTTAAACTATTAAATACCTGAAGTTGGGAAATAATTTGGAAGCGTTCATGTTCTAATAAGATTGGCTTGTTTCAGATTTGGAAGGCTAAGGAGTGTCTGAATCTACTTTCAAGCAGCAGAATTGTTAAAGCAGAGCTTGATATTATTGATGCGCTTACAATCAAACTTCCCAGTCTCGGAGTGACACTTTTACCCATGCAATTCAGGCAAATAAAAGATCAAATGGAGATTATTAAAATGGCTATCACGAGTCAAACTGGAGCCTATTTACATGTCGATGAGATCATTGAGATTGCCAAACTTCTTGGATTAAACTCTCCAGATGACATATCAGCTGTTCAGGAAGCTATTGCTCGAGAAGCTGCAGTTGCTGGCGATCTGCAATTGGCACTTGATCTCTGCCTTGTTTTGGCTAAGAGAGGACATGGTCAAGTTTGGGATTTATGTGCTGCAATAGCAAGGGGTCCAGCACTTGAAAATATGGATATTAAGTCTCGGAAACAATTACTAGGTTTTGCTTTGAGCCATTGCGACGAGGAATCCATAAGCGAGTTGCTCCATGCATGGAAAGATCTAGACATGCAAGGACAGTGTGAAATCTTAATAACGTCGACAGAGTCAACCACTCCCAATTTCTCCGGTCAGGGTTCATCAATTATTTCAGATTCGGGCAACATGGTTGACAGAAAAGGATTTTCTGAAGCTGTTGAAGGAGCTACCATTGATGATCAGGAAAAGTATATGGGTAAGATAAAGAAGATACTTTCTGTTGTGGCTAAAGACTTGCCTGTTGAGAGAGGAAGGACTTGGGAATCTGTTCTGGAAGACAATGGGAAAACTTTGTCATTTGCTGCTTCACAACTTCCATGGTTGCTTGAACTAAGTAGGAAACCCGAAAACAGTAAGAAGCCAATTTATGGCTTGATTCCTAGAATGCAATATGTTAGTGTCGGGACACAGGCTGTGGTGACCATTCTATCCTGGCTGGCAAGAAATGGCTTTTCTCCAAAAGACGATTTGATTGCCTCTCTGGCTAAATCAATTCTTGAACCTCCTATTACTGAAGAGAAAGACAAAATTTGCTGCTCCTTTCTGCTGAATCTGGTGGATGCATTTTGTGGCGTTGAAGTAATAGAAGAGCAACTGAGAATGCGGAAAGACTACCACGAAATTTGTAGCATCATGAACGTGGGGATGATATATAGTTTGTTACACAACTATGGAGTTGAGTGTCAAGGTCCTGCCAAGAGGAGAGAGATGCTACTCGGGAAGTTCAAGGAAAAACAGACACCTGGTACTAGAAAAACATAAATAGTTTTCCTCTTTCTTTTTTTACCCTTTTTTTTTCCCCAAAAAACTGTCCAATGACGGCCTGCGGTTACTTAAGAAGGCTGCACGTGTTCTTTTATACTTAGCCTTTGTGGTTGTTGTCTTTTATTCTTTTCCAAATAATTCTTTTTCTTCTCTTCATTATTAATTTTATTTATCCTTTCAGATGATATAGCCAAAGTTGAGGAAGTGCAGTCTACATTTTGGAGAGAATGGAAACTCAAATTGGAAGAACAAAAGTTTGTGGCAGATCGCTCCAGAGCTTTAGAGAGCATCATTCCAGGGGTTGATGCTGCACGTTTTTTGTCTAGGGACACCAAGTATATGGCGAGCGTTGTCCACTCTCTAATTGAGTCAGTAAAGTTGGAGAAGAAGCACGTTCTGAAGGACATTTTAAAACTGGCCGATACATATGGCATGAATCGGAACGAGGTATTCACATTTGTGAGCATAAGTAACAGTAGGCAATGTAGATCAAGTGTTTCGAGTCTTTCGACTGATGAAGTGATACATTTTATTTGTTTCCTTGCAGGTTCTTCTACACTATGTAAGTTCTTTGCTTGTTTCTGAGGTTTGGACCGATGAGGATATTATGCATGAAATTTCAGAGTGTAGAGGAGAAATAATTGGTTATGCTGTTAAGACCATCCACATTATTTCCTCAGTTATATATCCTGCAATTGATGGATGCAACAAGTTGCGACTTGCCCGTGTATTTGGGCTGCTTTCTGAGTGCTATTTTCAGCTGGAAGAAACCAAAAAATCATTATCAATGATACACCCAGATCAAGCTAATTTGTCTAGTTTTGGATTTGCTCGCTATTACAAGGTACTTGAGCAAGAATGCATAAGAGTTTCCTTTCTTTCCAACCTCAATTTCAAAAACATTGCTGGACTCGGAGGTTTGACTTTAGAGTGCTTCAACCGTGAAATCTACGAGCATATTGATGATAGTAGCTTGGCAGTATTGGCAAAGATGGTAGAAACCCTGATCAGTATCCATACTGACTCAGTTCCGGATGGTCTCATGTCGTGGAAGGATGTGTACAAACATTATCTCCTCAGTTTGTTGACGACATTGGAGACTAAAGCTAGAACAGATTTTGTTGTCAAGAGGCCTGAAAACCTTCAGGGTTTAGTATGTCAGCTTGAGCAAAGCTTTGAATCATGCAGATTGTATATCAAACTCTTGGCACATTCTGATGCATTGGACATTATAAAGCGGTATTTCATGGTAATTATACCTCTTAATGATTCTTATGGAACTCTTCCTGACGATTCAACCTGGCAGGACTGCCTTTTGATCCTCTTAAACTTTTGGATGAGATTAACTGATGAAATAAAGGAAATTATCTCTCATGATAATGCAGAAGAGATTCTTGTATTCAGTCCAGATTGCTTAATGGCTTGTCTAAAAGTTTTCATGAAGCTTGTGATTGAAGATAGTGTCTCACCAAGTCAGGGCTGGAACACAATTGTTGGCTACATCAATCACGGTTTAACTGGTGTTTCTGCTTTCGAAATTTTCATGTTCTGCAGAGCTATGATCTTTTCTGGTTGTGGATTCAGTGCTGTTGCCGAAGTATTTTCTGAAGCAGTGCATGCTCCAACTGGTTTCATTTTGGCAGATAACACTGAGTTCCAGGATCTCCCCCATCTCTACTTGAATCTTTTGGAACCCATTTTGCAGAACTTAGCCGTAGGTGAATCCCAGGACCATCAAAACTTTTACCATATTTTATCTTCTGTGAGTAAATTAGAAGGTGACCTGGACGATTTGAAGAAGGTCAGGCATTTAATCTGGAAAAGACTTGCCAAGTTCTGTGATGATCTGCAGATACCTGGATCTGTTCGAGTTTACGTCCTAGAGCTTATGCAGTTCCTCACAGGTAGAAATATCAAGGGGTTATCCGCTAAGATACATTCCAATGTAATACCATGGGAAGGATGGGATGAGGTACATTATGCAAGTGAACAAAGCCAGACATCTGGTGGTCGGGGTTTGACAGATCATAATGATACATCTAGCAGAGTAACAAGTGCGTTGATTGCCCTTAAATCGTCTCAACTCGTGGCAAGCATGTCACCTGCTATAGAAATTACCCCCGATGATCTCTCCGCCGTTGAGACAGCAGTTTCTTGCTTCTTCAAGTTGACTGGTGTTGCCCATACCGATTCCCATATTGATTCTCTGGTAGCTGTTTTGGGAGAATGGGAAGGGCTGTTCATGATTAAGCATGATGAGGAAGCCTCTTTAGAAGCATCTGATGCTGGAAATGCCTGGAACGGTGATGACTGGGACGAGGGATGGGAAAGTTTTCAAGACGTCGAACCTCCCGAGAAAGAAAAGACCGGAAGCGCCCCTTCTCTTCACCCTTTACATGTATGTTGGTTGGAGATCTTCAAGAAACTTGTGACATCGTCTCGCTTGAGAGATGTGCTGAGACTGTTTGATCAATCTAGTGAAATCTTGCTTGATGAAGATGGTGCCAAGAGCCTAATCAACATTTTTCTTCAAACGGACTGTCTAATGGCATTAAAGTTAGTTCTATTGCTTCCTTATGAGGTACTGCAGCTACAATGCTTAGCTGCTGTTGAAGACAAGTTGAGACAAGGAGGGTTTTCGGAATCGATCGGGCAGGACCATGATTTCCTAATTCTTATATCATCCTCTGGACTGATACCTGGTATCATCTCCGAATCTTCCTATGGTACTACGTTCTCTTACATCTGCTATTTGGTTGGGAACTTTTCTCGTAAGTGCCAAGCAGCCCAAGTATCGAGGCTTGTTCGCGAGGGATCAGAAGAATGTGAAGTGAGTGAAAGAGACTTGCTACTTTTTAGGAGGCTTGTCTTCCCATATTTTATTTCAGAGCTTGTGAAGGCAGATCAGCAGGTTCTGGCAGGACTCGTCGTTACAAAATTTATGCACACAAATGCGTCACTGAGTCTGCTTAATATCGCGGAGTCCAGTCTAAAAAGATTTCTGGAGAGGCAGCTTCACCTTCTGCAGCATGATAAACTTTCCCTTTTTGAGTCGAGTTCACATGAAACATTAAAGAACACCGTTTCTGGCTTAGCGGACAAACTGGAAACTGTGGTCCGATCTGCATTTTCGTTACTTACCAATAATGTTAGGTGAAAAATCTAGTCAATTTTCTTCTCCTCTTTTCTTTTTGTTTTATTCGTTTGTTTGTTTAAAGAATATAGAAGTGTTTGTACAAATTGACTTGTTAATGTGTACATTTTTTGTTAGGTTGTAATCGGAAATGGCCGATTTCTTATAGTTCAGTACAATTTGTACACTAGCAAGAGACGAGACTTTCTTTTAGAAGTATTAGTCTACAGCTTGTTTCTTTCGATTACTTTTTAATTTGTCTTTTTCTTTTTTGTGATAGTAGTGATGATTATTATCTTACTACTTAACTACCCTTTAGCCAAACATATATATATATATATATATATGTGTGTGTGTGTGTGTGTGTGTGTGTGGCTTCTTTTCTAAAATAAAATCTGTTGTTGAAGGCACCAACAAATTCTGAAGATTATAGGATCTTAAAACGTTTTTACAAACCAAATTTTGAACGTATTTTGTTACAGAAAATTTTGATAGGATACAAAATAAATAGAAATAAATAATCTCTTTATCTAAATAATTTACTTTTAAGTGTTTTTTTAAAACTTTCTTCCTAATTTTGCATTTGTTTTTTTACAAAATTACTTAAATAAACCTATTTTGTTCATCGATTGACCAAAATAATACAAATTCCCCACTTTTAATCAGTATGATATAAATTGTAGTTAACTTTAGTTTAACATTGTGTCAGTGATCTTTAAATTTATGTTATCTATGTGCTGGGCCCGTTTGGGACGTCATCTGCAAATGGTAAAATACTATATGGATTTCAAAATCTCAACTTTATATCAAACTTTCCCTCTTTTCTATCTTCAAAAAACTTAAACTTTAAAAGTCCATAACTTTTTCATTTCAAATCGGAATGAAATAACTTTTATGTCAAAATGCTCGTAACGACAAAAGGAACAAGACGAGATCCATTTTGCATAGTTTTTTCGAAATACATTTTAAATTTTTACAATATTTTTTATATCACAGTTTTTTCAAAAGTTTTTCCCCCAAATATACATTTTCAATCGAATCTGCAAAAAAACCATCTCCAGATTTTGCTCCCAACGGGCCCTAATTTTCCATGTATTAATGGGCTAGTGAACATGGTAATCAGTTCAGTTTATTTGGACAACTTATAGGCCGAAGGGTGGCCCACCATCTGTCCGAATAAATTTGAAACTAATTTCATTTTCCGCGGTAAAAGTTGAAAAAGACTCGCGCCTAACTAACTATAATTTCTTTTCTTAACTTATAAAAAATAAAAAAATAAAAAAAAGGCAAAAAGTAAAAAACTGTATGAATTTCCAGAAGAGAAGATAGACACGCTCTTGGAGTAACACGTGTCAGAACAATACGTCATCAGAAGCAAAGACATCCACCAAAACAACAAAGTTGCTTTCACTTCTGAGTTTAAAAGCTCTTTCGATTTGCTTTTATATTATTACACTAGACAAAACAAGAAACAAAAAACAAAAATAATATTACTTAGAACTAATCTAGAGTTTTTTATTAAGAGAAGAAAAAGTAAACTGAAAGTTTCTGGATTTGGGAAAGTTTTTCTTTGATGGAGGGATTGCCATTGGAGATCTATCTGAAAATTTTCTGTTTCTTGAACTATCAGAATCTTGCCACCGCTCAACAAGGTCGGTCATTTCTTTTTTCTTCTTTTTTTTTTTTTTTTTCTTCTGATTAAAATTTCAAGGCGGATCTGAACTGGGTTTCATAATTTTGGTTTGGATTTTTTATTTTCCGACTTGTACTGCTGAATTTTTCTAATGTAATTTTGAGGTTTGTTTTATGATTTTGCCTTTAATTTATTTCACGCATTTCCGAGACAAATAGTTCAAGTTTTTCCTGTTAATTTACGAGATCCTGGGAAATCGTTTTGTGGGGTTTTTTTTTTTTTTTTGGGTTGATGTGCATTTCTTTAATTCACCGGGAACTCTATTTTTATTTAATTTTCTCTCTATATTAGTGAGAAAAAAACTCCCACTTCATTTTGTTTCTGTATTTTCATGCTTTAATTTGACAAAGCAGTTGTCAGATATTATGGTGAAGGGTCTTCTCCTTTTCAATAAAGTGCATAAAGGTGGTCCACTTCCGGGTTTTTTTTTTTTTTTTTTTTTTATATATAATTTTTTACTCATTTTTATAACGGTGATCAAAATCATCAGATTGGTGAAAGAATAAAAAGATCCATACAGAACAATTAATGTTTTGTTTTTCTTTTAAGGTAAAAAAGGTTAGTTCTATCTGAAAGTCGTTTGGTTCATTTACTTTTGTTTTCTATTCTCCTTTACGTCTGGTTAAGTATAGTATGCTGTTAAAATGGCAAATTTCTTGGTGTTGTGAAGTGTGCAGAAAATGGAAAGTGTTGGCCTCGGACAACAATCTCTGGTCCAATTTATTCAAGGAGAGATGGGGAGGAGATCGTGCGGCGTTCTATTCTCCCACGGATTCAAAATCATGGAAGTATGTATATGAGGTCCAAGACCGTTGCGATCGCATTGGCCTGTAAGTTATAAGCGCTACGATACGCAATTTCTTTCTTGCATTGTTCATTTCACAGGATACCCACTTACACAAACAGCGGGGAAAGAGAGACACGTTTGATTGTACTATTTTTGTGGTTAGTCTTGTCTATAGATGGTACCAATGCTTCGATATGTTTGATACTAGATATTACTATTTTTGGGTCCGAATAGAAGGCTAAAACTCGGCTTTCCAATATAAAGGTTAAAATATTTTTCATCATAATGGTGCAACACTACCGGATGCTTAACACTTTTTATTCAATTTGAGGTCTGCTTCTTTGAAATCTTTTGGTGAAAGAAGTCTGTGAATCGAGAAGTGGCTTGAGATTTTGGTCATTTTGTGTATTGTTTTGTGTTTATTTGAGGGAAACAAAGTAGGATTCTTTGTATTATATAGAAAGGTCGTAATATAGCGCCAGTTGTTGGAGCCTCTTGATGAAATGGAAATTTTATGTTGACTAGGGGATTGAAGATAATCAGAGAAGGCGGTGACTACTATCTCGTTCACCAAGGCGAGGTCCAACGCTATTTGGGTTCGAGGAGACAGAGGAAAGGGCTGAACGGTCACGCTTTGAGTTTGAAAAGAGAAGGAAGCGGGGAAGGATCGCTGGAGGAAGAGGAAACCGCCTCCTGCCGTGGGATTTTGGACAAAATCCTTTTCTTCATTGGGGACCTAGAAGTTGCTTCAACTGACGCTAAACGTGCCCGATTGCTTTGAATTGTTTCTTAAAGCATGAAGGCTGGCTCATTGTATTCTTGATTCCAATGTATAAATTAGCTGTATTTATGTGTTAATTTTGTCTATAATGATTTCTAATTTGTGTATTTTATGTATCAGCTTGGAAACTGGTTACTGTGATTTTACTATTTATTGAAGGCAATAATACAAATGTCTCACGGTTTGTTCATTTCCATCAACCAAAACTTGTGTATTTCACATTGACATTTTGTTATGAATTAAATTGACATAAGATTTACAATGATTTACTCTCGACAATTCGCCCTTAGGAGAACTATCGATTCATCATGAATTATATACATCTCATGCCATGTAAATTCACTGCATTTTTTTGACACGTGAAAACCCCATTATACTCCTGCTAAAATCCGTGCCAATTTTACGTCGAGACAATAATTAAGCTCCACTTAATCAAACACTAGCTCGGTAGTGTTATGAAATTAAAGTGCCGGAAAAGTCATTAGCTTGTGCGATTACCTCGTTGCATGGCAAGGTTAGCGCTTGTTATGAGTCTTCAAAATTACTTGCAAATTGCAATGTTTTCCAACTCGAAAAAGATTAATGATAAGTCGATAATCAGGAGCCATTTAATTTTCCCATATAAGATTTGAAGAAAAAAAAAAAAAAAAATCATAAACACAATGTTTTACCAAATCATGACATGGTGCAGTTTCACTTGCATCTTAATGAAGAAAAATGTAGAAGATATTAGATGTAGAAAAGAATAATATTGGCATACAGGAGTGGATATTTCAACCCCAACATTTAATTGCTGAAACGTGAACTGAAAACTAATAGCTACAGGGACTCATTTGACAGCCAAAATCAATTACACTAGTTCTAACTGACCCTTCTGCTTTTGCTGGGCAGACCACTATTTTTTCTTATAAGTTTGTTTGCACTGTCAAATTGAATACACCCTCGACTAACAGGAATCACGGTAGTATATTGAACGTATTCAATGGCGGTTACTGCCATTGTCTCAAAAAATCCGGTGGTCTGTCGGCTAATCGTGAATTAAATGTTCAAAGGTTCCGCCTCAGTGTCCCTTTCCTTCATTGCCGTCCGATCTTCAGTTTCTGTAACAAAAACATGCATCCAAAGCCATAAGCACTGAGAAAACCATTAATGTCATGTCTGAATATGGTGAGACTGATATAATGCCAGGGAATGCAGCAAAACCAACTGATTGAATTTTGTACTTACTTGACTTGTCTGCAATCACGAAGAGCCTCCTCTGCAAGAAAGATGCCACTAGGAGGAAGATCGAGCACATGCCGAACATAACAGTGATCGGGAATGCGTCAACCTGTAATTGCAAATAAAAACAACTAGTCAGTTTTAGAAGTAGAGCGGCATCTAGAAAGAAATTATGTTATTGGTAATTTTAAAGAATAGCCTGCAACATACATTGTACAGCACAATGCACACAAAGATATTGAGAGGAATGCGGAAGAAGTTCATGATGGTGCTTCTAGCCTCCTCGGGAATGTATTGGGACCTCATCTTCATAATGGATGGCCAGAATATTCCTACACAAGCCTCAAAGACACAGAAGCCAAGAAGCTGAGTACATCCTGCAAATGTGATGCTCCCACCTCTCACATTGGACGGTGTTACCAAGAACTGCACCAAAGCATCCAAGTTAGAGAACACGACTAGAATAAAGAATGCCCAAGGAAGAGAATGATATATTGGAACAATGACATACATTGGTCAAAATGGGTATCAGTAGAGAAGCCGAGGAAATGGCAAAAACAATCTGCATGTAGCTCTCTACTCTGGGTGATGTCTGAGTCATCAACCGAGATGCAAGAGAGCTTCCCAACATTGAAGCCAACATGAAAGTCGCAAAGATAAATCCATGTGGAATATCCTCCCCGTTTGGGCTTAAAGCGGGAGTCCAGAGGAACACAAATGTATACATGGAACCCTCAAACAAGGACTGTATGGCACCAAGTAATGCAATCTTCTCATCTGAACCAAACAAAGCAACACAAAACGAGGAAAGGCCAACACCATAAACAGAATTATATGGAAGGTGACACCAAATGAGGAGGGAAGAGCAAGAAAGTAAACCGTAAACAAAATTCCAGAAGGCTAGGGGGAGAGGGCGCACAGTAACAGCCATTCCATTTGAGGCCTTTTTTTTTTTTTTTTTTTCCCCCAAAAGCTCAGTCTATGGTCAAGGATTCACCATTTCAACAAATAAAATGAAAAAATCGTAGCATGTTGGGCAAAAGAAGGCTAAGTTAAAATAAAGTACAAAAGTTCGAGACTCTACCAGAAGCAATGGCCACAGCAGCACTCCTGAATTGGGTAAGCAAGTCCTTGTTCTCAGAAGGATCTCCATAGTTTTCCGTCCATGACGATAATATGATTGCCATGCCAATCGCAAGAAAGCATGAAGCAGCATCAAAGGGTGCGACAGGCCCAAGAGCCAGTGTATCAACGAGTAGATTCCCAAACAAACCAGCTACAATAGCAACAAGGCCATTGCCAAGAAATATTGCCTTTGAGAATGTTATTGATAGCCATTGTTGTTCAAAACCTCTCTGCAAAGATTGAGGAAAAGACATTAATCATTTATATGAGACGCGATGATGATAACCAAACTAAAATGTTTGCAGTACTATGACACATCACTGATGCAAATAGGCAACATTGGAGAGAGTATCTAGGGGTCCTCGAAACAAGTTGGAGAAACATTAATCAGCTTTATCGTCTATTAATTTCGGTAATTACAAAGGATGCAAATAAGAGGTACAGCAAAGTATTTATTTGTCATTGATCTTCTCTGCCTACTTTTAGGAAAATCAGATGGACGTGCAAGCACTTGAATCACTTCACCTACACAGCCATCATCAATCACTTCACTGACAAGGAGTGAAATTCTGATCTATGCATGTTCCTAATATTGAAGTCACCCTACAGGTAATAATCATGAAATGCAACGTGAACAAAACAGTGACACAATAAACTCTGATATACTTGACTATTTGTCACAACTCACGACCTAGAAAAGTAAAAGATTTAATGGGACTAAGCCATTATTATTATTATTTTTTTTTTTTTTTTGGAAGCAAGAATTATAGTGAAGACAGAGTGATTGTTGCTGACCTTGTTGTGCTCTGCAACAAGCCATGACTCGAATGCTGAAAACAGGAGAGAGGTGGCGATACCACCCAAAACACGACCAATCATCAAAATTTTGTACTGAGGAGAATGCTTGGTGATGCAGCTCAGTATGTAAGTAATGCAATAGGTCACACTTGCCCTCCTTCGACCCCTGAATTTAAAGCACGATAGGCGTCATTTACTGTCTTTATAATGATATATGTGTGTGTGTGTGTGTGTATTCTTTTTTACAAACAATAAAGAACTAATAACAAAAACTCAGGAATATCTCACTGTTTGTCTGCTAGAGATCCTACGATTGTCCCAAACAGCATGGAGGAGCCAAAACCAGCAATAAAGAGATGTCCAATCTCACCTTTCCCAAACCCATACGTACTGTAAAGATAGTAAACATATGGACCCTGCAACCAGTCCCCCGCTGTTCATTAAAGTAGCCCCGTCAGTCATTTAATCTTTAACAACAATTTAAACACTGCCCAATTCACTAATAAGCAACTTCAAATGAGAAAAAATTTAATCAGATTTTGCACGACTTCCATCGAAAACAGTTGTGAAAAGTTTCAATGGAAAATTCTAGTCATAAATTGAACTATCAATTCCCACCAACTTGCAATCCATCTAAATAGAGTTTAGCAACTCTAAGTTGCTCACTTTCACAGATAGATTAGCCAATATAGGTCCTTAAAAGAGTTTATAGGCCCATTATAATCTATATAACGTACTTTTAGAAAGATCTCCAGAGGGACAAAAAGCTACTTTGAAAAATTAATAATAATCTGATTATCCTTGCTTGCAATTGACGGCAACGAAAAAGGAAAATCAATAAAACAATTAAGACAAAATATCATAAGCACATCAGAGAAACGACAACAAAACAAACAAAGAACAGATGAACACAAGAGCAATCAACTAGCTTCTTGAATTCATACTTTTTAGCTTAAGGACATGAAATCGACGAACAACATTATCAACTCAAAGGCAGATCTCAAGAAAACTGTGTTCGGATCAATCAAAGACACGAAACAGCAAAAGGAAACACAGATCTGACGAAATGTGCCTCTGAATTGTACTCTAAAACACCAAAATGCTCAAGAACAACCTCAGATCGGATCCAATTCTCGCGAAATCGAGACAGGAACACTGATTCACAGAGATTAACATAGAGAAATGGAAATTGAAGGAGATCTAATGTAGGTCAGATCTAGGAGTGAAATTACCCATCATGAGAGAGTAGACGACGAGGTAATTGTTCTTGAAGGAATTGAAAGCCGGAGTGGTGTTGATTCGGTCCTTGTTGTTCTTGCTCAGCTCCATTACCGCCACCACCGCCCCCAATCCACCGAAAACCAGGTAGAAAAATATCTCCATTTTCGCAAACGGAGCTCTAGAGAGAGAAACAGAGAGCAGAGAGGAGAAAGTGAGGAGTTTTCAGGGAAGTAATAGATTTCTCAGATACTTGCAGAGGTATGTGTCGTGTTTATATAAAGTGAAAGCCAAGGTAGAAGAAGAAGGGAATTTTGATCCTCTGCCACGCAGCACATCGTGTACAATCTCAATTCCGTTTGGTATGGTTGTATCTTTGACTTTTGGCTGTCTCGAAAGTCCAGGATGGATTGATTTCCGAGCGTTACAGTCAAGCGAAGCGTGAGAGTGCAGAAAGTAAGGAAGGTGGGTCCGCAGAGGATAGAATCTCGTAGGACGCGGATTTAAACAGAGACACTTTTTGTATTAGTTTAATCCGGTTTGATCGGACACGTGGCGAGTCTGGGGTGTGCTATTTCGGGAGTATTTTTGGGTGTCGGTGGTTCTGTAAGCTGTACTGATCGGAGAGTATTAAACGCACGTATTGGATCTCCATGTACTTTGATTAAAGGAAACGGAAAGGGATAGTGGGACCCACTAAAGCAAATCTGTCCATACCGATTGATCCGTCTCAGTCGGCTGATGAGAAATTTCACCAATATTGATGGGGCAGTAACTTTTTTTTTTTTTTTTTTTTAATTCTATAAAATAAAAATAAAAAACCTTTTGTTTTTATTTGTTTAAGTTGATAGGATAGTAACTTGTTAGTTTTGGCTTTTTTATTGGTAGATAGATCATCCTATTCACTTGAATAAAATTTAAAAAAAAAACTATGGTATAAATTATATTTTGTCCTATCAATAAATATTATTGTTTTAATTATCAAATTAACTTTTTAATAACTTAATTTATTACTAAAACAGTTATATCATATGTTACATTATAAATTTTTAACGTGCATATTTATACTTCAAATTGTTAACAAAATTAATATAATATTTTAAAAAAAGCACTAAATACTAATAAGATAAAAATATAATTCCGACCATAAGTTAGAAAAATGTAAATGATAGCAATGCATTGTTAATTTTCCACTTACCGACTGAGTTATTGAATTTATTTTTTGGGCGTTAGGCCAACAGTGCTTTTTTTTTATTATTATTATTTTCCTTCTTTTGTTGTTGTTCTCAATTGACGAAAATGAATTAAATGTACGGGGAACAAGGTGGGGAACCAACGACGAACAAGCAAAAGGTGAAGTGGAGGGTAGGGTCAACCTTTGACCTAATCACATGGCGACAAGGTGATTGAATAACCAATCTTCGCCTCCCACTGATTAGGCTTGAGATGAACATGTAGTACTTTGGGTCAAGGTCTAGTGGAATTTGGCCTATAGTTTGTGAAATGGATCCTTAGCAAACTTCCCCCCAATTCCACAAGGTTAAAAGCCGAAATCATTGACCTTTTGATTTCGTCGTAATACAATCATGGCACCATTGCCTGGTGTATCAACATAAATTATTAACTATATTAAGCATTCAATTGATTCATTAATTGTTTATGAAAATTTTAAATTAGAATTAGTTGATTTTTTAAAAAATTAATTATAAATTTTATTGATTTAAAAAAAAACAAAAATTAATATGAAAAAATACAGTTTAATTAGAGTTAAACTTGAATACCAAATAAAACCTAAATGTATAATATTATCTTATTTACATTACATACTTGTTCAATAAATAATAAATAATTAAGTAATTTGTCGATATCAACTCTATCCTAATCATTTTTCTCGTTTTTAATAATCTCTATCTTAATTGTTTGGTTATAATTTTCATAAATATTCAACAGTGTGTCAACTATTAAATAAGCATAATGACATGATACTTAGGAAAAAGCAAAATGGGTGTAGTATGAGATTAATTAAAAATGAAAAATTTAAATTTGAAATGAAATCTTCTTTAAGAAGTCAGATCTTATATTAATAATTTACAACATCAAATGGGCGTAGTAGAAAGCGCCTTCATCTTAATCTTAATCCTCCACTATTAGTTTATTTCTTCAATTACACAGTTTTTTGTTCAATTAAAAATTATAAGTTCACGATCCTACATTTCTAAGGATTCGTTTGATATTTGAGTTAAATTTGAGATGAGATGAAATTTTTAAATTTAAATTAGTTAATTTTTAAAAAAATATATAAAAATTAAAATAAAAAATATAATTTAATTAAAATTAAATCTGAATGTGAAACCTAAGCTAAAGCTTGTAAGCCATGAAAACGCTATTTTCAGCCAGAAATGGAGGGAGAGGCATCATGTGCAAGGTGTGGTCACATGGTTGTGATTGATGTTGACGATTAAAGAATCCTTGCTTTTGTTCATTTATTATTTATAAAGCAACTGTTTCCAAAACTCTTTTGCAGCTACCATGTATTGTAGCATGTACTTATGTGTGTAAAATGACGCCGAATTGCTCTTTTTTTTTATTATTTTGTCACAAGATGGTTTTGTCTCCATGTGTCACTGCCACAGGACCAAAGCCTCTTAAGCCTTCATTTTTTTCCCCCTTTTTGATGGACATGCACCCATGTGTCCCTTTAACCCACTGTAACTCTATTATTAATATTTATGCACTTATCTACATTTGAATTTGTACTAATGTCATGTTTGATAACAAAATTTAATTTAAATAAACTGTATTTTTTTATCTTAATTTTTATCTCCACAAAGTTTATAACTATTTTTTAAAAATTTAATTCAATTAAAACTCAACTCATTCACCAAACGGACCATAAGACATTCTAAATCCTTAATCCACTTCATTCTCACCACTAGGCTAGCCCTATTGGCTTTTCACCGTAGGCCTTTATTCGTTGAGCATTGCTACTTATTATTACTTGGGATTCATAATCGCAAGTGATATTGTATCATTACACGTGACAATAAATAAAAGAAATGAAAAATTATTTATTTAATCTCTAAATTTTTAATATTATGTAATTTTGATCCCTAAATTTTTTTTATAGTTGGAATACCCCTAAATTTTTAAAATGTTACGACAATAATCATTTTTGTTAATTTTTAGACGGAATATGTTAGTAATTTGATCAAAAAATAATGCTAACTACGGATTCCGTCCAAAAATTAACGGAAAGAAATATTGCAACAACATTTTTAATAGTTTATAGTCACTCTAGTTACGGAAAAAAAGAACATGAAATGCCCCTAAACTGTTAAAATGTTACTATAAAAGTCATTTTTGATAATTTCTAAATATAATCCATTAGCAATTTGCTCAAAAAGTGATGTTAACTATCGGATCACGTCCAAAAATAAGACTATTATAGAAATATTTTAATAGTTTAGAGGAATTCCAGCTATGAAAAAAAGTTCATGAACCAAAATTACACAAAATTAAAAATTTAGAGATCAACCTAATAATTTACTCGAAAAGAAATATCACAACAAAAAGTAAAAAGGCAATTGAATCTCTATCATGTGAGTTTTTATATACATTTATATATAGCATAGTATTTTTCTAATTTGTTATAAACCGCGACGAAGCCATTCTATTATTAAGTGAGAATATAGAATAAAGGATGAAATTTTTAGAAAGACTTGTATAAAAATAATCAATTTTTAGTGGAATAAAATGAAAAAAAAATATCAAGTTAAAAAAATATATATATATATATATACATATATATATATATATATTAGGGGTAAAAGCCCTCACTCAATCATAAGTGACTCTACCTCTAATTATAAGGTGACTTAAATTCCATTATTTTAGTTTGGTGAGAGCACTATTGAGATAGGTTTAAAAAAATTATTTTATTAGAGGTACTTTTGAAAACTAAATAAACTTATAGGTTTAAATTACAAATTTTAAACAATTAAGTGGAGACACATGCACTCATCTCCACCTAACTCAGACCATGACCGCAAGGCCCTAATTTGGTGAGCATTGCAATTTATTATGTATAAGAGTTCTAATATACTACCACCTATACATAATAGCATTTTTTCTAATTGGTTACAAAGTGAAAGCAAAGGCGTGTTAGTCAACACTCACATCCCCCAACCCAAACAAAAAACAATCAATATCCACACTGACCTCTTTGGTGAATAGACAAGCCTGCCCCATGAGGCAGTAATTTGTCATGTAATGATTGATTAAGGTCTAAGCATCTAAGCAGAGAGTGACCAGTGGCTAAAAAAAACACAAGACAGGTTGGGAAAGGCTTTACTTGTGCTGTCTCGTGCCAGGCAAGAGTCGTGTTGCCTTGCAACAGAACAAAAGGGGGGTGATGAAATGATGGGTCATATCCAAATAACAACATGCCTATAAATATCCACCACAAACTCAGATTCTGAGAGATATAAAAAAATCCACAAGGCCCTGGCCCAGTCTTTTTTTCCCGCAAAAAGATCTTCAAAGCAAAACAGGGAAGAGAGACTTCAGAGCCCAGACGGAAGTCTTGCTAATTATTGCGACATCGATTTACAAACAACAAAATACTTAAATCTAAAGAACACCCAGCAGCTGATTCTGCTATAGAAGCTTGAATCAATGGCTTCTTTTGCTTCAATTACCTCATGCCCATCTTCCTATTCTTTACATACAAACTTCCAACACTCACCCTTGATGTTGCCTTCGAAACATTCTCAACAAAACCATTACACTTCCCAGTTGATGCGTCAATCGTTTGGATCAACAAAGCAGAGACCGTCGCCACGATCCGCTCCGCAGGGCCTGACAATCCGGAGCGCAGCGACAAAACAGGAAAAGAGACCAGGTAAACTTTACTGATTCAGAATCCCAGTAGCGATTTCAGAAGTTGAGATGTTGACTGAAAAAGCTGAACATATTTTGATATTGACATCTAGTAATTAGGCCCTCACTTGGTTTCTTTTTTCTCTTCTTTTGGAGAGGTTAGCTGAAGAAGACTGGAAGATCAAGAGGGAATTATTGCAGCAGAAAAGGGTATAGCTCTCTCTCTCTCTCTCTCTCTCTCTCTCTCTCTATACACGGAAAAGAAAAGGACTGAGAATTATTTTGGCAATCACAGTGACATTATTAGTTCACTAGGACATTGAATACTTATCCCCCTGCTTGTGTATAACTGGCAAACTTCAATTAGGAACGTATCCTTGAAAAGAGAGAGACGGAATGGAAAAAAGAAAGAAAACTAATCCAGATAAAAAGAACGGAGAAAATGGGAGAGTTCACTTCTTTTCATTTTTTTCAAATGGTTTCTTTTCTGATAAGTAACAAAAGACCGTTCCTCTCTTGGAAGAAAAAAAAAAAAAAAGGGAAAAGAAGTATCTTTCATTTGTGTTTTCATAAGCAAAAGAGCACCTATACAGTGCCTTAAAAGGGTTAGAAACAGACCATTCATCAAGCCTGAGAAACATCCTACTTTGCAGGTAAGAAGTGTAGATGCAAAAGAAGCTCTGCGGCTTCAGAAAGAAAACAACTTCGTTATTCTTGATGTACGGCCTGAAGCAGAATTTAAAGAGGTTAGTCTTCTCACAAAGTTCTGTAATTCATTGGGATCAACAACAAGATAACTAGAAATGATATCATATAGTTTTTACTTGATTGTATGAATTCACCATTATCGGTTTCATATATTGCATTTACATTCAACAAGCAATAAAGATAATTTCGTAAGTGTTACTCTACTGTTCTGTATTTTAGGCTCATCCACCGGGTGCCATAAATGTTCAAATCTATAGGCTTATAAAGGAGTGGACAGCATGGGACATAGCCCGTCGTGCCGCATTTGCATTTTTTGGCATCTTTGCTGGCACAGAAGAGAATCCTGAGTTCATCCCAAGTATAATCATAACCTACTTATTCTTCTCTTTTTTATACGCCATTTGTCATTTCTTTTTGATACCTTACAGGCATTGACACTACCTTATGTTTGTCACATGACGATAGCTGTGGAATCAAAAATAAGTAAAGATGCGAAGATTATAGTGGCTTGTGCAACTGGGGGTACAATGAAACCAACCCAAAATCTCCCAGAAGGTCAACAATCAAGGTGATTAAATCCTTTTCATGCTATTTTCCTGAGATGTTTGATCTCTGTCTTGGTTTAAAAAAAATATATATTATTATAATAATGATAAAGTAAATCCTACTACTCGTGCTACTTTCTGCAGATCACTGATAGCAGCCTACTTGCTAGTTCTCAACGGGTATACCAACGTCTTCCACTTGGAAGGAGGCCTTTATGCATGGTTCAAAGAAGGATTGCCCGCCATAACGGAAGATGAAGAGTGAAAAGTTAGGTTTCGTTTAAGTTTTTGTTCCTAACAAGAATCTCAGAAACTTATCATGACTAACAGAAACTACGAAGACTAGTGTGAATCCCATAATTAAAATATCTTTCTATGGAAAGTGAATGTAAAATAAAATTTTACTTTTTGCAGCATCAGAAAGTAAATGTGTTCATTCAATAATCAGATTTATGAACGACTTTCCCGGTAAGTGTACTCATCTCACATGTTTAAATGTCTTAAACTGAATAAAAGGAGACAACTCAACTTGATTGTGATAGTCAAGCACCCTACCTCTAATGCTGTACTGAATCAAGCATCTCAACATATTCGAAACAATCAGACTTGGGATATCAATGAAGCTCTTGCCATCGCCAGAGCACCTTCATAAGTTTGATTTCCACCGATAAACCCACTCATGTGAACAAAAACACAACCCAGGATTCCTGCAACCTCAGATAGTTTGTCAAATTCTAATCCCCTCCATAGAACTGGCAAAGGCTTCCGACTCTCAAATTTATCAGGTGATACTGTCACTGCCTGAATTCTCCAAGTTCTGTTCCTGTCATCCTACAAATAGAATAAGCTAACTATATGCCCCAACCACTGTTTACAATTCTAAATTAAAATGTAACATGAAAGGTATGTCAAGTGGAAGTTTGCGCAAATTCAACCCATCACCTCCAAACAGAAAACCAGATAGCTCAAAAGGGGAAACTATACTCCCTCTTTCATCATCTATAAACTCTGTGATGGAAAGTTAAGGGTTGAGAGACACTGCTTTCGTTTCGTATCCTGTCATTTGGTTACGAATACCTGGTAAATAACATATTTGATGGAAGGGCTGATCTTCATTTCCTCCTCAAGCTCAAAAATGTGAAGCTTCCACTGTTGAAAAACGAACAATTAAGTAACAATACAGACGGCACCAAAATATCCAATTCATTTGTCTTACCAGAAGTGCATCCCAACGCTTAAATCTAAAAACACCAAATTGACATATAAACATTAAAGAGAAACATGGATCAAATAAAGAAGCCATCACTTATATGCCTTCATGAAAAACTAAAGTTTGCTTTGAGTAAAACATCCATTAACAAAACATAAGACCTCTAAGTTTGAGATACTCGAGATTGCAATGACTGAAATAAACAGCATATTTAAACTTCGAAAGACAGCATAACCAATAAAATGAGATAATCAGGCACTAGGGACACTCGCAGGGAGGCAATCATGGGGAAAATGGCTACTCACAGGGCATGATTTAGTCAGCACAATTATTTCTCCACTAGGATCAGTATTCTCTCTTGCTGCTAGACACTCCATAACAATGGATCGAGCCGGTAGCCATGATTTGACGTAGAAATTTAGAGTCTGCAATGTATAGATATTGTTATGTCATTAAAATCAGCATCCAGTCAACTACAAAAAGGCAAAAGGTTAAACAAAATAAAATCATACATCGAGAAATTCACCGCCGGCTAGTTCCATTGCACGATGGAAGGCCTTGTTTTCTTTCTCAGATGACTGATCAATGTCCACCCAATCCAAATTCAATTTACCAACTCTGGAAGATAGGCTTGTGTTATTCACGTATCTTGGAGGCTGATCTATGTCATATTGGTTTATCCCATTGTCGACAGCATCAATTGCCTGTCCCATTTTAAAGTACTCTACGATAAGATTGAAGTGAAGAGCTACAAAATTTGTTAAAACAATGAAGGTACGTTACAACTGAATGACTACCTCCATGAAGCTCTTGTAGAGTGCTAGAAACAGCCGAAGCACGTTCTGATTTCCCTTGTCAAGATGAAGCTCCTTCGAAATTATCTCCATTCCATAATGCTAAAAAAATATTTTTAAAAAATGGTTTTCGACATTGTTAATCCTTGAACTTCTAGCATTTTGATGTTTTGATCCTTAATTATTTTGGGTAATAGTTCCTTAATCAATTTTTACTGGCATTTTTTGCCCCTGAATCTTACAAGATCATACAAATAAAAATAAAAAACAAAATTCAGGATCTAAATTCCTTTTAAAAAAATGTTCAAAGAAAAAATCGCCACAAAAATAAGTGTCGCAAGATTGAAGTTTCCAAGTAATCTCAGAAAATTATTATCTAATCAAAAAGCAAAATAGGAGTTTAATGTATATTACTTTATAGACAAGGCCGGAACTACTGAGCTTGGTGGCGAAGCCATGACCAAGCACTTCGCCGAACCCTTGCTGGTGGTGATCGTAACGGTCTCGGCTCGGGTCATACACGCCTCCGACGTCGACCACCGCGTCTAACGACTCCAGAACCTGATAATTCACCGCCGCCAAAAATTCCAATCAACAAACGAAAAACGTAAAGATTTTCTGGCGTTTTTTCGCGGGAACCAAACAGAGGAAATAAACGAGTGAAGAGCACGCTTAGGGTTGGGAGGGACCTGGAGGTCGCGGGTCCGAACGACGTCGGCGCCGGAGAATTTAGTGGTGAGACGAAGCAAGAAGCAGGCGAGAGCTTCGTCGCAGTGAAAGCTTCCGTTGTGAGTGCCTGCCTGCTTCTTCGCCGCCGCCGCCGCCGCCGCCGTTGAGAAGGCGAAGCGGTGCAGAGGAGGCTTCGCCGTTTTTGGAGGTAGCCATAGCCATCGAAACAACTGCGTTTTGCTGAAAAGACGTCCCGCGCTTACCATGAGAGAGGAGGATGAGAGAGAAAAAGGAGGGAACGTGGGAAATGAAACCCAGCCCATATTTATCTAACAAGCGAAGCCCCATCTTTTTAGTAATTGCATTAATGATCATAAACCTTTTTATTTTAAATTTATGCCTCTTTTTAGTGAATCTTTTCAATTATTAATTTTTTTTTTGAAATTATCTTTTCAATTATTGGCAATCACCAATTTACTATTAAAAAAGCTAAGCAAATAATGGCTTACTTTTAAATAAATCAATATCAATAAAAAAAAATTTACTCTTAAAAATGTGTTCAAATCGGACATTCATCATAATTCAACCTCTATTTGACCCTGTTTTAAATCCATTTTTCAAATTTTCTTAGAGTGTTTTCTCTCGCATAAATTTGAATTGTGAGTTTCAACCTGTATCCAAAAGACCCTTTATAAAAATCCACCAAAATATAGAATTTTTTTTTTAAAACCAATAAGCAAAACAACATTCAAGACTTGGGTAAGGCCATCAACCAAACAAAAATCAATTCAAGTGCCCAACCGAGGACAAACACACAAATTAAGGGCAGTTAATAACAAGCAAACTAACATGGCATTCCCAAAGAAACTACCACTGCAGGTGCGTGTCTTCGTTGTTTACATTGTTTTGCTTCTTTCACAACATAAAACAGCATGAATTATTCAAGAAAAAAAGGTCAAAAAAAGAAGAAAAATTAAAAAAAAATTTTCCCTATTTTCACTTCTACCATGATAATGAGTAGTTGAATATCCAAACATTGTTCAGAAGCTCAACATAAAATCTAATCAGCGAGATCTTCCGTTGCCTCTGTGCGTCGCCCCCCATGTACATAAGTTTGACCATTCCAAATGAAAAGCTTTTAAGTCAACAATAAGGAAAAGCCGTGGTAGGCCCTCCTAAACAAACTCGACGCTTGCACCAGCTACATATGTTCTAAAAATTCAGGGTAAAGGCTTTACAAGGTGTGACAAGTCGAATGCCGCTAGCATTTAAGATGGTACTGGGGAATTTTCTTCAAGCCTGTATATAGTGATCTCCTGCTGCTTAAAATACCGTCGGTCCTCTTCGTCAACTAGTACAAGATTCAGATAATACTTCACACTGAATTTGTTATTGATATTTTTATGTGTTGGTGTCAGTTCATACGGACTAAGAAACAGCCTGATTGGAATTGATTCACCTGACAAATCAAGGACATGCATTAAGCTAGTAAGTGAATCATTGAACACCAAAGAAAAGACATGAAATGACATCAGAAAGTACATATTCAAACATTTAAATCTTCATCGAGGTATATTCAAGCATGATTAGACTCTGTTGTAAGATGTTCTATCTTCCTACTTGTAATAAAAAGAATTGGTAACAAACCTCTGACTGGAGCACCATCCATCAATTCAAACTTAGCAAGTGTCTCGGTTTCAACATGGGTATTGGCTCCTGATCCTGTCGACTCCCGACGTCGAATCTCCAGATCCATATTTTTTATCTTGATTCTTACAAGGAGAAAATAAATCTTCCCAATAATAATGTCTTTCAGATGATACCTGTACATTCACACTTGAGTTAACAAAACTGTTCCCTTCCAACTTGAAAAGCATGTTATATTTAAATAATCACACCATAAGTTGTCCATACACTATATGCTCAGACGTGATTTATTCACGAGGGAGATCAGGTTGTCGTAGTAAAGTTCAGATCTGGAAGCATAAGCCACAATTGAACCAAGCTTGGCTTACTACTCAAAAGCCAATTCTTTCCAGATTTCAACTCTCACTAGTAAGTTGTAACCATTTAATTATAGACTGAAACTTTGTGACAAGAAATGTTCGACTTACTTGCTTTTGTTGTACTCAAACTCAATGTGCAGGCAATCTTCAATTCCAACTTCCATCTGCAGAGGTATTAAGATTACTGTGACAATCTAAGGGAGACTAATAATTGGATTCATTATCGGAGCAGTACACAGATGCAACACCAAGATTAAAACAGTAGCAAAACAACGGAAAGTGGAAGCAAGAATTTCCAGAGTACATAATATAACAGCAGCCTTTTTGTTACCTAATCTATTGCAAGAGTATTACAGTAAGACACACGTTTGCCATACAAATATTGTAATAAGACGCTCACCTTGATGCTATTGTTAATTGGTGGAGGTGGGGAGTAGTTACGAACCTGAACCACAAAATCAAACTTTTAAAAAGTACTCATATTTGCATATAGAGAAACTTTAATGGTATGGAGAACTACTCTTGATGATAAAAACCCGCCGATGCTCAAAGTAACATAAGAAAATATTGTATGTTTAAGGCATGTATGGAATAAAACTAAAACATAACTTTCATCCAGGCCTACACAATGTGCACCACATGTTAAAAAGATGTACTGCGAAGGCAATCACGCATGGATACTTCATTTCAAGTGGTTGAGATATGTGAAAAGTATATTAGAATCTCTGTGAATTTAAGAGGTCACTTTGATAATGACAACAACAGAATTAAATTTTTGGAAGTCTTAACACCCAGGTGATAAAAGCCTACAATATTATTGGTCAACAGTTTATAGCAAAAACAGGTAAACAGCCTTGTCTTATTATAACACCACTGCTTTAATAAAAATATTATTACACGTGAAAGTGTTGGAAAGTTTTGAAGGGCAAAATATCCAAAATTAGCGTAAAGATAGGTAAACTGTCCTGCCCTGTCTTGCTACCACAACACTGCTTCCCGACCAAAGTAGCTAATACATAACAGCAAGATAAAATCTTGGGCCTGAACAGCCGCATTAAGTTGAGGATAGAGAACACGTACATATATATAAGAGAGACGAAACTATAGCAGATAAAGAAATAGTACCACAAAATCCTGGTATTCCACTATGCTACCAGCATAACCACGGCTGATTGTGACTTTCAACACGTACCTAAAAAGAAAAATAAAGATTGGTGTACATGAATAACTACATATGAGTATCCGTCCCAAAATCAAAATGTCATTGAAGCAACTAAAAGGTGATCACTGCAGAAGCTCCAAGGAGGAATCAAAAGCAGAACAAATTGCAAAAGTATGACTCGATGATAGATTACCTTAGCCTCACGTTCACCCCATTGTATGTCTCATATGGCATTTCAACCGTTGAAAATTCAAACGGGAATGTTTTCTTTTCATATATTTCTCCAGGAATATCCAGTTCACGAACTACACACACACACAAAAAAAAAAAAAAAAAAAAAAAGAAGAAAATAAGAGATTCGGAGAAAAATAAAGCGCGAGCACAAATAAAAAATAAAATTAAAAAAAAAGGCGCAAAAACTTAACACTTAGAATGCTAGACATCCAGAGGAAAAGAGAAAGGAACCTACTGCTTAGAATGCGAAGCCTTTTGTAGAAAATATTGAATCATCAAAGGAAAAAATAGACAATGGACATCACATTAATCTATTTAGATAATTAAAATACAGTAGCAACTTTCTTGAGAAAATGGCAGAAAGACAAAGCATACGCACCAAGTGAAGTAAAGTCGTAAAAGTTGCCTCTGTCAAAGTACATTTCTGCAAGGAAAAACAGAATTATTTAGAATATTCCTTCATTCAACTATTTAAAAAGAGTCCTCGAACTGATTTGTACTATACTCATTTAATGCAGGAAACAGGTAGAACAATAGTCAAAGTTAAGAACGAAGAACAAAACCATCCCTACCCATGAAAGGAACTCATCCAAGTTGGATCAGACAAATTTAATAAAGTTACTGCACCTAAAAGGCTTAAACAGCACTAAAACAATAATTGAATCACCTAAAATCTCACACAGTCATTATTGTCATGGTTCTGTGACTCTCATGGTTTGCAAATAATCATTTCCTGTGAGATCGTCTTTCAGAAGACAAAGCACCAGTTTCGGATATATAAAATGCACTCTTCCACTAATGTAATGCCAAGGGTGTTTCAACTCATGGTAGGCTCATCTCGGCCTGTAGAGGACGAATTTCCACTGCAACCTCTTCTTGGTCTCTAGGATTGCATGACTTAAAAAAGTGACCTCTTTTCTTTCATCTATGACATAATGTCTCTTATTTACTCTCTGATCTAACTCTCTTTCTTTTTCTTTGGGGCTTAGACAAGCCCGTGGGAAGTAAATTCAAATCTCACATTTCAAGGTATTCTCAGTAAACCCCTTCTTCCTCGATGATATCAAATATCACATTCAAAGGTTGCATCAAACACATACCTATCTGACCAAGGAGCTCAACTTTTATACCATTGTGTTCGACCTTCTTTCCCGGAACTGGCTCAACCGATATCTACAAATGACACACGGAATAGAAATATCTTCATGCCCAAAGAGATCATGTTGAAAATGAAGAATTCCCTACACGAATCTTCATATACTCACTTTTGTGACTTCAAAATTCTACAAATCAGACAAATACATAAATAAAACACCTTTCCATAAATGTTTTCTTGACTTTGAAATAGTGGGAGCATCACTGTTTGACCATTTTCCTTCTTGAATGGAACCTGCAGATAAACACAACAAAACTCCTAAATCAATTTCCGTCTCCCACAGAAGATGAAATTTGGAAAATGGGTTCAAATCCATGTCGACAGAAGACAAAAAATACAACTTTAACCAAGAAATGCCACCAACTAAAAAATCATAAACCAAGATTTAGCCCCCAAAAAAAAAAAAAAAGTTTCAAATATGTAAACGGAAAAAGACGCATTGTCATTGAATTCTTCATCTACATGCCCACATCGAACTTAAACATCCATATATCAAACTTATTTATACCTGTTTGCGGGTTTTTGCATCGGAAAATGTGATTGAAATGTTGCAAGATGGTTTGAAAGCTCCGATTAAGTAATTCTGAGAATCAACAAAAAGAGTTTCAATCCAGTTATACTCAAATCGATTAAAAGAAATCAACCACAATGCAGCTGCTTATGCGATCTTACCATTCTGCCGGTGATCAAAACCCAACTCCCAAAAACTCACTCCGTCAACAAACCTGGAAAAATCAAAATCATCAAAAATCAAGCCCTAGTATCACAGAAAAATAGAAATTTGAAGAAATTGGAATTGAAATTCGATGATCCCGAATTCGGAGTTCAAGTGTGAGGAGTTTGATGTACCTATTTGGGATTGATCACGACGAGATTGGTGAGAAGAGCTGAACCGGGAAGTGAAAAAGAGCCGGGAAGGAAGGAGGAGAAAAAAAAAAAAAAAAAACCCTAGAGCTTGAAATGGAGGAATTGGGGAGAGATTATACAGAAGAATAAGCAAAAGCTCTCCACGATGGATCCCGTGCGTTTGACGGTTGGGAAAGGGGACGAGCGAGAAGGCTTCTCGTTCTGTATAGTCCTAAAACGCAAATTCTGACGAACTCGTGCACTGCACGTGATACGATGGTTTTTTTTTTTGGAGGCTCGAGATATCAACATGGTCTATGCCGCACGGCCCGGCCCACGGGCTGTAGAAGAAAATTATGCCATACACACGGAATTGAAATATAACAAATATTTTGAAATAATTTTTTGATGGACATGTTTAGAATTTTTACCTTATTTGGATTTTAGTCATATTGATTACTTTTTATTTGATATTATAAGAGAATAAAAATTCTGAAGTTATTATAAATAGGGCAATAGTCTAGATATGTAGCATTTCTCAAAGACCCCAAATAACAAAATAGTATAACAATTATTACAAGGATTTTCAAGTTTTATACCTACATAATTACCTACTAATTACTATAAGAGAATTTACAATAAATAGATCGTTTTTTAAACATGCTTAAAGTGAATAGTATATTTAAAAAATATTTGAGGTAAATAATAGATTTATGCCTTATGATAAATATTTTATTTATTAGAATTTTAAATAATTTTATCATGAATATCTCTTGCCATATATAAAAAGAACGAATTCTGATTTCGTTCATGCTCAAATTTTAGCCACGTGGCGTTTCTTTATTTCTCTTCTCCATTCTGTTTTTTTTTTTTTTTTTTCGTTCCCCTTTCACACTTTTCCTCTGCTCCTCCCTTGGCCGTGTTTTTTTTTTTTTTTTTTTTTTTTGGTACTTCTTTCTTCCTTCTCTTCCACGCTCTCCTGCTGCTCCTCCATTGACGTTTTTTCCCCTTAGTTGCCACGTGGCCAAACCCTTTTCTCTTTCACACCTTTACAGATCTTCTCCTCCTTGCCAATCTTTTTACCATTTTTTTTTTCTGGATTCTCCCTTCTTCGTCGAGCAAGCTCCCTTGCATGCAATGATGTGTTGGTGAGCCTCTCATTCTAATGTAGTGCCTGCAAGGTACAGAATTTGCTTCCATCTTTTCTTTCCTTTTTTTTTTTTTTTGGGTCAAAAATTTTAATCGGCAGGCCATTCCAAATCCCAAATCGCAGATCCCAAATTCCAAATGCCAAATCCAAAATACAAAATTCAAAATCCAAACTTTAAGCAGGGAGGGCCAAAGGTTCTTTGTTCGTTGGTATTTCCGGATCTCGCCCAATGATTAGGTCGCGGAAGAAGATTAATTTTTGAGTAGGTTAGTCACGTTAAGTTGTGGTCTTTTAAGATTTAAGGAACTGATTGTAGGTCAGCTGTCTGTTCTTTTGTCTTCCTGACCCCATTATTCTTCACACATTGGTGTTTTCTCTTCTTTTCTTTTTCCTTTCTCTTTTCTCCTTTCCTTTTGCATCTTATTTTCCTGTTCTCCTTGTTCATAAGCATTAGAATACTCTCTTCAGATGAACTTATTTTTTATACATGTCAATTTAACTAGTGGTAATAAGTATAGAGTTTAAACTACATTAAAACACAAATATATGGTTAAAATGGTATGTAATTTTTCAAAAAAAAAATGTTTTTGGTGAACATATATGCATTGTCAAATTAAGAGAAAATAAAAACAGCTGATCTCTGTTTTTTTTTTTTTTTTTGGTTAAGTAGTTGATCTCTGTTTTAAGACATCATCAGTTAGAATTTTTGTTTTGTCTACTAAATTTCTTTCACTTGATCTGAGTTAAACCTCATTTGACGAATCCAATTATTTTAATCCACCATGTAAACGGAAAAGGTCTAACATGACTGTATGGTTATGCTAACAAACATTTCTTGTAAAGGGGAAGGGGGGTTGAAAGGGAAAGCTATCTTATAGCTGTAAATAGATAAATTTGACCCCAAGACCAAAAAATAGGTGACTCAGTGAAAAAAGATACAAGTGCATTTCGTGTAGGCGTTAAAACATAGAATTGTTGTTCAGTTATATCATGTAGCCGTAATATCTGTTTTTTCTTGTTCTGTCTAATTTTTTCTTGTTTATTTTTTCGTCTTCATTCTATTAAGATTTAGCCTTCTTGTGGTCCCTTTGTGTCATAGCAAAAAGGGCCTTCGTTCAAAACAAGGAGAATAAGCTAATTTCAGGGCAGTTATCAAGTATTTTCTTTTATGTTAACAGATAAGGTACGATTGTAAGTTGTGTGTCATCTTCAACAATTGGTCGGGATCATGATATAATATCGTGTTTGTTTACCATTTTATCAGTACTTTTTCAGGCTGCCTTTGTGAGATTGATATACTTCTTCAAGAATTTTGCAAATGTTTCTTTATTTGTTCAATTTTTTTTTTTTCCTGCATTCGACATTTAGACAATGGGAAGGAGAAATTAGCCCTGAATATATGCTGTTTTAGTCATAGCATACAGTTGAAAAAGGTTCAAATAAGACTAATGAATGCTCTAATGCACCCAGGGTAGTTCATTTTACATAAACTTAATTGGTTTTACTCAACCAGTATTTCTCTTTACAACGAAAGGTTATGTACATATTGGGTTTATATTTGTTTCTATTTGTCTATTGTTATTCGTCTTTATATGTTTTTCTAATGGTTCTGACAAATTGAAAAGATTTAAGTAGTTTTCACCTCGATTTTTTTTTTTTTTTTCAGTCTTTAGATGAGTAAAAAATGATAAGTACTTTATTTTTTTTATTATGATTACCGTATTACCGTATTATTATTATTATTTTTTTTAATTACAAGTTGAAACTCTTGAGTCGTAACCTTCTCGATTCAAAGAGACATGACTCCTTTTTGTTTTTAAGAATAATATTAAATGGTATTTTTTCCCTATTTGTTGCAACTTTGAAAGAGGTGTATTACACGAGATAAAGAGAATACATGAGATAAAGAGAAGGTACAAGACATACGAAAGTGATGATGGGAATAAACTACACAGTGTTCAGTGGTAATGATTCAGTACAAGCATTGAAAATGAAGAACAGTGTACGGGTAAATGCATGAAGATGACTGCAAAGTTGAATCTTTTACATGTTATCATGTGAGATTGTTTAGAGTGTTTTTGTTTGAGCTAACTGCTACTTTTTTTTTTTTTTTTTTTTTGCTATTGATTTAAAAGTCTAATCGTTGACAAGGTTTGAACTCCTAATACTTTTAATAAAATTCGAATTGTTTACTATTATTATTATTCGTACTTAAGTATTTATCGTGTTTTACTATTGCTGTCTCGTTTTTTTAGTGTCATTTTGCTAGAGCTTGTTGATTTAGAAGTTAAGGTCCATCTATTGGCAAGGTTTTTTTTTTTTTTTTTTTTTCTGGGTGCTTAATAACGTTGCTTGGCTTATTTAGCATCATTTTGGATCCTTCTACTACTATTAGGTGCTTCAGTATAAAGGGGAACACGTTTTTTTGTCCTTGGTGCTTTAATGATGGACAAAATAAAGTCTCATAATGATCTTGTATATAGTGATCACTGATATGACCCCAAAAGCAGTTGAAACGACTGTTGTAATGTTGTTTTTAGACCGCATGGAGCCACTATTGTTGTCATGTTCCGCAGTCCTAATGAGATATATTCAAACAATCTAGGCCAAAAAAAATTAAACCCCCTCAGATGTTGCTGAAGGGGAGGTCCCTGACTCCCTGCTTTATAAAAAGACTGAATTGAGATTGTGGAGTGCTTCGACTTGCAAGTGGACAAAGATGTTAATAACTTATAGAAACCAGTCGAGAACATTTTTCTCATTACTGAAGAAATAAAAAGCCTTATGAAGTCTTTCGCAGTAGCAAAGTTTGGAAGTATCCCAAGTTCACAAAGATTTGTTCTTCACTCTGTACTCTAATTGGCTGATTGGTTGCTGAGTCCGTGACCTCTTCTGGGTTATTCTCTATCTCAAACCCCCATGTTATTACCGTTTTTAGGTGTTTTCTAATGGTCTTAATTATCAAAATAGATGAATGAACAATAATTATTTATTTGAGTACTTGGTTTCTGCTAAACATAGAAATCAACAATTTCTTCTACTTTATTTACATTAAAAAATAAATAAATTAATCAAAGTAATTGTTTCTATAGACTACAGTTGAAGATAAGGGAAACCTTGGGAACTTATGCAAGTCACTTTTTTGGTGATTAACTTTTTAGTATTTGCTCTATGAAAAATTTATTCATGAAAATTTCACCTGTGTTTTGTTAACTTGTGACGTCAAGATATTAGGTTCAATTATGAATTTAACATTTGCATGATCTTGTGCTCGTAATATAAAATCTACACGAAGTGCTCATGCGGCCAAGCACGCTTTATTTAACTAGTGCTTCATAAATAGATTATTATATATATGATATTTACAATTATTTATTGTAAATATGATATTTACCGTAAATATCATATGATTTACAAAAACATTTTTAAGATAATTTTATAGTGAATAATGCTTCGTAAATATATTATTTACCATGAATATATTATATACCATCACCTTAAAAATTTTAAGCTATTTACTTTTAAGGTAAATTGTTAGGTTGGCTCCTGAACTTTTAATTTTATACAACTTTAGTCCTTGAACTTTTTTTCATAATTGGAATGTCCCTAATCTATTAAAATGTTGATGCAATAATTCTTTATGTTAATTAAAATGTTGCTCCTAAACTTAAGTTGTGTAATCATTTAAAAAAATTATATAACTTTCAAAATACATAATTATATTAATAGGGAACGAGACGGATATGAGAAATGCTCCCCTGATGGGGAATCCCTGTCTCTGGTCCCGTCCCTTTTTAGGAGGGAATAGGGATGAAGATGGGTATAGTTTAAAGGTCGGGGATGGGAATGGGGAAGCAATTCTCATTCTCATCCCGTCCCGTTGCCATCCCTAGCTTCAATTATTTTAAAATATGCTATTTTGTCACTTTACTATTGAAAGTTATAACAAGAGGGGGGAAAAAGTTTAAACTTGAATAATACACAATTTAAATTCAAATTGTGAATGCAAATATTTAATTTAAATAAATATTCAAATATAATTTATGATTCATAAGACAAACTAAACTTTATGTAAATATTTTGCGTTGTGAATGAGAACGCAAGTTGTGCAAGCCTGCAACGGAAAAGATTGCAAGCACAATTAAGACGGCAAGTATGAATATCGTCGTTTAATGTGATTGAAATATGAAAAATCGAACTTTAGAATACTATTATTGCAAGCCATATATATATATAATATAGTAGTCAGCTATTTTAAATGACAAAACAAAAAGGAATATTCATATGGGATGTAAAGTTTGAAAAATAAAATGTAATTGTGTTTGAACATTCAAATGAACTTTCACTCGTCTTGCCGTGTGATGTTTCCTACAAATTGTAGTCAAGGTTTAGTGGTCAATAAATACCCTCTAGAAGTAATTATCCAAAAAAATAAATAAACAGAAGACCCTCTAGAAGTATTTGATCCAAAAAATACAAAATAAAACCACCTAGACGCGCTTTATTTATTTAAGAATAATGTTACATGACAACCGTTAACGTGGAATTTGAGACCTCGTCCACCAAGCTGACAAATTGACACTAATAACTTTCAGTCAAATTAATTGACACTAACAACTATACACAAATCACTACTAGGTGTCTACATTATCATTCGTTACATTCAAAATAAATAAAATTGACAAAATTATTCATTATAATAAATAATCAGATAAACCATTGATTAGAGAGTATTGAAAAAGGATATTTTTAATACTAATTCTTTCCCATTAACAATCAGAAAATAATCACGCATTAATATTTGTATGCATGCCAATTGTCACTAAAAAACGTATCATATGTACCATAAGATTAGTTCAATACACCTTAGCCCGTGCATGGGACAATTTTGCGTACCCAAGCCAATAATGATTTAACCAATCAAACGTTATAATGCATGAGAATATTTCACATTTCAAAGAAAATAATCTTGAAAAAGATCTAACCAAAGTTAACACCTGAAATAATTACAAAAAAAATATATATCTACAAAAACTTCAGATTACAGACATTTTTTAATAGTAATTTCACATTTAATTTCACCTAGATTCCAACAGTCCGTCCCCAAATTTTTTTAAAAAAATCTTTATATATTTATTTTAAAAAAAAGTAATCTGTGGAGAAAAAAAATTTAGATGTCTACGTTGGTTGTCCCTCGTGGCGCGAGCCTTCCTTATCGGACGGGCCCAAGTCCACCAAAGCCTCCTCTTTCCTTCGACTTCCCAACCGGAAAAGCCCGTAAAGCTTCCGCAACTCTCTTACCGTGTGAACACTCTCCCGGCAAAACGTGGTTCCAGGTTCACCCGACTCGTCCCCCGATCGGTCCGAACCGCTCTTACTCAACCGGGGAGGCAGTTTACTAATCCCTCCTCCTCCTCCCCTCCCTTCGGTTTGCAGCGCCGAGATGACCGACTTGAGAGCCCGGCTCGGTGACGTCCGGTTCGAGATCATAATCTCGCCGATCTCGGCCGGGCTGAGGCTCGCTCCGGTCTGGAAAATCTCCTCCACCTGAGGGAAAAGCTTGTGTTCCTTAAGCCCCAAGTAATTGCTCGCCAAGCTCTTGAAAGCGGAGAAATCGCAGAGAGGGAAGCTCATGTGGACGTCGATTCTTCCCGGTCTCATCACCGCTTGATCGATGTGATCCTTGCCGTTCACCGTGAATACCAAAACCCGTTCCTCTCCGCAGGAGGAGATTATCCCGTCCATGAAGTTCAACAGCCCAGAGAAGCTCACGGCGGAGGAGGAGGACTGTCCGATCAAGAAGCGGTCGAGATCCTCGACGACGATGAGCGACTTCGGCGTGGTCTGGAGGAGGAGCATCTTCAAATCGTAGTCGTCGGAGACCCTGGCGACGTCGAGATCGTAGACGTCGTAGCAGAGAAGCCTCGCCATGGCGGCGACGAAACTCGTCTTGCCGGTGCCTGAGGGGCCGTAGAGCAGGTAGCTCCGCTTCCAGACGCGGCCGAGCCTGTGGTAGTACTGCTTCGATTTGAGGAAGAGCTCGAGATCGGACTTGATTTTGGATTTCAGGTCGGCGTCGATGATGACGGTGTCGAAATTTGCCGGATGCGTGAACGGAATCGACCTCCACCGCTCATTTCCTCCGCCGCCGCCTAAAATGTGAAGCTTAATCTCCTTCTTCCGCTGCTCAATCTCGTCGGAGACGGCGAGGATGTGCTGGAAGTACTGGCGGAAGACTCGCCGCTTGTCGCTCTTCTTGATCCTCAGAACGAAGGACCGGACTCCGTCCGGTTCCGACCTCTGATTGGTCCAGTAAACCGTCGCGCTGAGAAACGTGTCACGGATCGATTGGCTGGCGTCGAGGTGGAAGAAAATATCGTTGGATTTGGAACCGGAGAAAAGGTTGGTGTAATCGGAGTCTTCCACGGAAGGAAGCGAGTTCAGGTACGTGGAAATCTTTCGGTACAGTTGGTTCTCTTGGAAATGCTCGTTGAACTGTGGGACTTTGTACAGTTGGTACACGTGAAACCGGTCGACGAATGATTGCCATGACCGGACCAGAATCAAAACCACGTTTGTCTTGGACAACAATCTAACAACTAAGAACAAACCTACGAAGGTGAACAAGTAATAAACCAAGGAAGGCGAAACCATTATGGGTTTTTGGGCTGTTCTACGATGATGTTTTTTTTTTTTGGGGCGAAGCCAAAGAACGAAAAAAATGGGGTTTTGAGGAGAAATGAAATTTGGGGTCAATTTAAGGTGGTTAGTTATTTGGGAGATGGGGGACTTTGGAGATGGCTCAAGCCGGCGTATTAAATAGGGTCAAAAAGAAACAGTGTGTGGGTGTGGAAAGAGCCTAGAAGGAGGAGAATAGAAAAGAGGAAATAGGGAAGCTTGGTTTGGGTATGGTTTGGCTGTGAATTGATGACCAATGACTATGGACCATTGCTAGGAATTAGTCGGGTAGATTTGCTGATTGAGCAATGATAACTATCAGTATTTGAACAATGCTAAACGACGTCGTAACTCGGAAGTCTCACGAGATGAGATCTATTTTTTATTAATAATTGTGCTTAATATCGGATAGATAATAAAATTTTTTATGTTATTTTCATTTGGGCTTTTTTTTTTTTTTTTTTTAAAGTCAATGGTATAAATATTTTAGGAAATAAGTTATTGACTCTATTGATTGGCTTTGATTTTGGACAAACGGCGCTGAATTTGTGGGAATTGTTTATTTCTATTTTAGTGCTTAATTTGTGGCAGTTTTGATATTTTTGCACCACTTTACATCTTTGAAATGTTTGGGCACTGATCACATGCATTTGAATGGTTTGAAAATAGTATAGAAAGTTTGATTTATTTTATTTCTATATTAAAGAATGATGTAACGAGGAATGAGACTTGTTCTTGGGACAATGGTGAAAATTCGACAGATTTATTTGGTAGAATTGACTTTTGGTCTAATTTCAATCTTTACCTAAAAAAAATATATGTTGTTTTATTTATTTCTTTAAAACTTAAAATGTAATATTATTAATATCCAATTTGTCAAATATTTTACTATTGGCCTTTTGTTACAGAAAACATTATAAAAAATGACAGAATTAAACACGTGAGAGTCACATGATGGGTTGGGTGAGTAGAGGGTAATATGATAAAGCAAATGTTGGGCGGTTAATTGGTAGAGTAAATTAAACAGTATTCATGTTATCCAAACTGATCTAAAATTGTGGTTTTCATATGTTGGATCAGTCGGACAACAAGGGTCCGATTCAATTCATCCGTCCATTCAACTATCTAATATTTTATTTTCTAAATTACCCTCCACTCGTACTTCATCCTATCACCTTTTTAACATTTTCTCTAACAAAGAAATTTGTACTAAAATGTTTTATAAACTCGGATGTTAATAATGTGATATTTTAAATTTCAATAGATAAAATTAGACCATATATATTCTTTAGATGCTCAAATTGAAATTAACCCAATTCATTCTTGTTTTTACTTTTCTTATTTGCAAAATCCTCGCATTTTCTTTTTTTACTTTTCAAGTGCATTTGTAACACTAACTATTCCAAGGTCATGCGTATGTACTGGCCTAACCCTCAACAAAGTTCTTAGCCAACGTTTCTATGCAGCCTTTCTTGAATTTTAGGCATGGAAGAATCTATTTCAAGTAGATTAAAATTAAATTATGCGAATAAAATGGTCGATACTCGATACAAAGGCACCTTTCTTTATAACTGAAATCTCTAACGAATCTCCATGGAAAAAGGCACAACACATGAAAGCGACAAAGTGAAATTAGAAAAAGGAGGAACTGATTAAAAACATAATCTTAATAATAACCTCACGTTGAAAGCTATATCGGATTTTTATCTTTATTTTTTACCCGTACACGAGGCTGCTTACTTTGAACGAGTAAACTATAAAACTCCTTTAAATTTATCCCGACCAATTATCTGTTCATGATAATAGTGTGTGTGTGTGTTGTGTATGTATATAGATGCACCTGTGAACAAAGAGGTCAATGGTCAGCTCACTAAAATAGACTTCCATTTGGATTCCTCCCATGTAACATATCCGTCTTAGCAAATCAGTTAGCCAAAAAAAAAAAAAAATCAGCTGGGATAAATTGTAAAATATAGTGTCGTTTTATGACAGAATTTTGTAATAAGATATGTAAATACAAAGACATGATATGGAAACTAAAAAGGTTAGCGAATTTAACAACATTTAATAATAAAAAAAATTTGACAATTTAGAATTTCACAATATTGATTATTATTATTTTTTTCCTGTTACAACCAGACAAAAGATCCACTCTCTCTCGGTCTGTCTAAACAAGCAAACCGGTTTGTGGGCTGCGATGAAATAAACTAGTGCCTCAGATTCGGCAGGAGAACACAAACTGTTGAGAACTACGATGTGAACTCTACATCCACAAGTGTTGGATGACAAGTAACGCTGTATCATTTAGATATGATTGTTCCATTACCACCAAAAAAACCAAAGTACAAAATTCCTAGTCAGTTCTATGCCACAACCTTCATTCTTTTTTCTTTTTTCTTTTTTATTATGGTGCGCACTAAAGAAAGCACGGTGGTTACTATGTTCATAAGAATCTACGGTCCAAGTTTAGCATTATATTCTGTCGGATATTTCTCCTTAATTGTCGTTTCTCAAATTTCACAAAACGTACAAACCAGTTTGAGCTGGAATTGGTATTTGTAGCCAATCTTTAAGCATTCTGTTTATTTATTTATTTATTTATTATTTTTTAATTTTTGTCATTTATTCTTTGGTAGCTTTTTATTAGTGCATGTTTTTGAAGAATAGATCTTACCAAATTCAAGTAAAAAGAAAAAAAAAATGAAACAACTTTTAAAAAGATAATAATAATTTTGGTACTATTAAGAAATGAAAAATTCAGAATTCGATCTCTAGATTACACTCACAAACTCATGCACCCAACCACTTGAACTAATCGTAAGTGGCCGAAAAAAAATGAAAGAATTAATATAGATCGTATAATTGAATTTTTTTTTTCGAGGAAATTTCTACAATAAAATATCTCATTTTGGCAATAACCATTCAATTATGGGAACAATTTTATATTATCTGCTATAAATTTCTAACATGGAACCGTCAAACGGTTAAAACACAGTAATGCCAAATAAGAGATATTACGTTAAAATTTAGTTCTCTTTTTTTTTTTTTTTTTTTCAAACCCTACATGGAATTCTCCATCTTTTTTATATGCTGAAAAGACACCAAACATGTTTCCATGTCTTTGTATTTTCATTCAAAACTTTTTACAACTTTGTATCCTCCACCACTTTATAGGTGGGTCTTCTTTCACCAAAACCATTATTTGCACAATTGTAAACATGTGGTCCTGCTTATATAGTACAGGAGACACTGCAACTTTTTCAAGTGCCATAACAAACCAACTTTATCGGCCAGCTTTTGATTCAGTCCCAGCAATTAAAGAGCCTTTCAATGAAAATCAACTTACCCCACTTTTGCCAGCTATTTCTTAATCATTGGGGTAGCTGAAACCAGAAGCAAATTTCTGACCACGTGATGTGAACTCACAAAATCCCATGTACAGAAAAGGAAAATGAACAAAAATTTTCACAAAATATATAGCCTCGAGAATAGATAGATATGAAGGTGTACAAGAAGTTTAGAAGAAAATCAAACTCCGACTAGTGGAGTTATGACTGTTACAAACTACAATAATGTCAAAAACAAACAAAAGAACACTCATCTTCCATATTAAGCTGGAGTCATGGTATTTTATGGGTCTTGAGAATCTGATTGAAGATTCAAGACATGGGAAACCACAAGCTTGGATAGCTCGTTTATGGCTGCTTGAACGGGATAGTCGCCCGAATCTGAATTCCTCGGCCACCCAGATGATGACTGTCCGCTTAATCCACTGTATTCACCTGCAGCAACCTTTGTCTTTCTTGACGTAATGAGAACTTTTTCCAAATCTGTCTGATAAAGAGGTCTTGGCGCCTGAAAAAGGGACATAGAATGGCAATAAGTTACTTCAGGTTCAAGACTTATGTTTGCTTTGCTAGAAGCGTATAATGCACAATTTCCTGTGTGCTCCGAGGAAATATGCTTTTAATAATATATGTTAATATGAAGATCCGCTTCAAGGGTCAAAACCGGTTGTTTTCATGCAAACATGTGAACTGCTACATAGAATACAAGCACGTGCCAGATGAAACACTTTTCATTCATCCATGTATAACAGTACCATAGGCCATTTTTTAAAACCAGACATGAGAAATGAATTTTTAATTCTTTCAAAATTTGCAACATGATTGGTAGTAGGGTCACGAGGGAGAGAATTTATCACAAAAAGAAGAAAACTGCAGAAAAGGCGACTAATATATACTTACAGAAGCTCGTTTTCCATTTTTCTCAGCATCTAGCAAGTCTCTGATGGGAAAATAAGCTGCTTTCTTGCAAAGTTCAAGAACATCGGAACCTGTGTAACCCTCACACAAGCTAGCTACATAGTCATAATCGATGTTTTCTTCGACCTTCTCACCCTTCAGAATAACCTTCAGTATTTCAACCCTCTCCCTCCGGTCAGGTATTCCAATCTCAAAGGCCTGAGGAAGACGGCGGAGTATTGCTTCATCAAGTTCTGATGGACGGTTGGTAGCAGCAAGAACCATGACTCGAGCATTCTCTGTAACAACAATATGAAATTGTTTAACAACGAAATTTACCAAAATATCTTAAATTAGAGATACAACAACTTCAACAATAGTTATCTAATAGGACATACTTTTGACTGAAAATGAAAGATAAGTCTACATGAAAAAAAAGGAAAAAAAAAAAAAAAAAGGTGGGGAAAAAACTCACGATCAGTTGTAAAGCCATCCCATAAAGCCATAAACTCAGTCTTCATGTTTGTCAATGCTTCATGATCAGTATTACGGCGCTGGCCCAAAAAACTGTCTACTTCATCAATGAAGATGATAGCAGGCTGGAGTTTGTAAGCCAAGCTAAACACAGCGGCAACTGCAAAATCATTTCAAACCACATGAATATCCAGTAATTCAATGCTCCGAGAGGGACAAAAGAAAAGGAAAAGTAAAATGTTACTTTTCCAAATAGCTTTCTCTCCCAATCTTACTTAAATACTTAAAAACCTCCACTAAATGATCAACAAGTTATTCCACCTTGCTTTTCAGTAACAGGACCACTCTATTGAAAGGGAGGAATTATAAGAAGATCAACACTCACCAAGTTTTTGTGCATCTCCGAACCATTTACTCATAAGATTTGATATCCTCACGTTAATGAAAACAGCTCCAGACTCTTTTGCAATAGCTTTTGCAAGCATGGTCTTTCCCGTACCAGGCGGTCCATATAATAACACCCCCTTTTGCGGACCAAGAAGCTTCCCATACGCAAACAGCTCAGGCCTCCGTAATGGAAGAATCACCAGTTCATACAAAGCTTGCTTGATTGCTTCTAATCCTCCGATTGAGTCAAATTCCACATCGATGTGATCCGGGTTTATGACATCACAGGCTATAACATCCTGTTACCGATAGAAAAACTAAATCAAACACCATAACAACTCTGAAACTCTTCGAGCATTATTCCCTCTTATCTTTTTACCAACAAATAAAACATCTCATATGAAAAGATCTAGTAGAATGTTCCAGCACTTTGTCCATTATTTCATCGAATCTTTTTATACTTTAATTGACGTTTAAACTTCTGAGACACAAGAAGAATTAGTAATCATGTTTATATTTGTGATAATAGGACTTGTGAATTTTTAAGGATAGTGTAACAATCTAACAAACAGTGGGGAAAACTAAGGAAAAAAAAAGCATAACCTCAACCAACTCGAAAACACTAAGATTACTTCAAGTTGGATTCTCTATGAATGTAGCAATCTTTTTGTTTGGCAAAGTAATGAACATGAAAATCAAATAATTAAACTGGGTGCTAGTCCAAATTCGATCTTTCAATACTTAATTGGAGAAATAACTTAAAGGCTTATTGTCACATTTTAAGGATAGTGCAACAATCTAACAAACAGTGGGGAAAACTAGGGGGGGGGGGGGGGGGGGGGGGGGAAAGTGTAACCTCAACCAAATCGAAAACACTAAGATTACTTCCTGTTGAATTCTCTATGAATGTAGCAATCTTTTTGCTTGGCAAAGTAATGAACATGAAAACCAAATAGTTAAACTGGGTGCTAGTCCAAATTCGATCTTTCAATACTTAATTGGAGAAATAACTTAAAGGCTTATTGTCGAATTTTAAGGATAGTGCAACAACCTAACAAACAGTGGGAAAACTAAGGAAAACCAAAAAAAAAAAAAATGTAACCTCAACCAAATCGAAAACACTAAGATTACTTCCTGTTGAATTCTCTATGAATGTAGCAATCTTTTTGTTTGGCAAAGTAATGAACATGAAAATCAAATAGTTAAACTGGGTGCTAGTCCAAATTCGATCTTTCAATACTTAATCTTTCAATACTTAATTGGAGAAATAAATTAAATTTGGTAAAACCCATTTCCAAACTCCCCAAACCAACTCAAAAAAAGTTAGGTAAACGTCCAAACTCCATTTTTTTTTTCACACCGCTAATTATCGAAATGCAATACCCAAATTGAAATTTCAGAAATTAATTACCAACTCCTTCAACAAACCGACATACCATCTTCTTATCATCGACCAAAAACACCAAAGTTGGATCCTTTGGACAACCAATAATACAACTTCAAACCCATTAAAAAGAAAAAAAGAAAGTGAAATTAATAGAAGAAAACGAGGAAGTAACCTCGTACGGATTGGTCTGGATGAGAGGACGGCCCAGGCGCTTGGCAATCTCCTTCTTGTGCTCCAAAGCCTTCTTGGAGGCCTCACGGTTCGGGTCGAGGTGTCGGAGCCCCGCGAACAGTACCAAACAACTCAAGGCGGCACTCGCCGCGTACACAATCAATTCTTGCAAGAACTTCGTCTCCGACGAACCCCCCATTTCGATTTCACTTCTCTCTCTCTCTCTCTCTCTCTCTATATATATATATATATATTTAAGAATTTCTCCGAAAAATAATTTATCTTTTTTTCTACGAAAATGGAAAACTCTGGATAGGGAATTTGAGAGAGTTTCGGAAGAGGAAAGGACGCTTTTCCCCTTTTTTTTTAGAAGAAGAAAAGAGGCTTGAACTGGAAGAAAGGTTTTTTTTTTCTTAGTGGAATTACGAAAGTAACATTGATGACCTCTCGTTGGCTAAGGCTTGACTTGGGGAGGATTTTGTAAATTCCTATTTTTGGGCCCTCGAGTGTTGGGGCCGACTTTAAATTGGGCCAGAATTGGTTCCTTTTGAAAACTGAATGGGCTCACCTTCAAAATGAAGCCTAATTCCCCTAATCATTTTATTGGGCTTAAGTAGTAGGCCCTTGATTTCACGGCCCGTATCAACTCTTCAAAGTCAATGGCTCAATGGTGCAGAGTCAAAGAGAAAATTTTGGGCACGTGGCAAATTCTCTCGAATTTTTTTAACAATTAATTATATATATATATATATTTTACTTGCATTGATATGACCCTTTTTTCTGCTTTGTGATATGAATACGCGTGTCACACTAGTCATTCGCCAGATGCACACAAAGTTGTGTGTGTGTGTGTTTGTTTTTTTTTTCTTTTTCTTTTCCTGAATAAAAAAGAGAGCAATGATATTTTGATAATTTATTGGTATCACAAAGTAAAACATTTATGAAATCAATATACATTCTCGAAAGCTATTTTTGATAAACAGAGTGAAGAAATGTAAAGCGATCACTTCTTATTATTATATCATCACCATCAATGGTTAGCTTTTTTCTACATTTTGTTCAAGACTTTGAATCATTCAGTCCACCTCTTCTTATTCTTATTCTTCTTCTTTGGTAGAAAGTCACTCAACCCATTCGACAAAATGACTATTTGAGAATATAGAGCATTCAACCCACAAAAAAAAAAACAAAAAAAAAAAAAAAAAAAAGGTGTGTGCCTTTCATTTTTCATATGGCATGGTTAAAGTTCTTCACAAAGATATTAAAAGAAGATTTTTTTTTTTTTCTCCCCCTAAGAAAAACATATTTAAAGTAATAGTGGTGAAAAATGGTCATTTTTGAAGCATGTTTTCAAAATATGTCCACAATTTTGTTAAATTATAAAATATATATTTGTTTCTTTAAATTTCACCAATATATATACATGTGACAGACAATTAATAAATAAGACATAAGTTGATAAACCAATAATATATCAAGATAAATAAAATCACTTTTACTAAAAAGAACAATGAATATACGTCCAATACTCTTTTTTCAAATTTTTAATAGTAAAAATTTATTGACAAGAGAACAGTTCAAAAGAATTCCATTACTGTTGATTCCCTTAGTACAATTTTTTTTTTCTTTTGAATTTAAGAGTTTCTAGTTAAATTCCCCTCCTCTCATTTGCGGATCATATTCTTTAACACAATTAACAAGATCAATTCTTTCCCCTAAAAAAAAAAAAAAATCAATTCCAACAGTACTTTAGCGTAGGAAGAATCTTCTGATAGCAATATAAAAGGAAATTTATCATTTCACATCACATAATTCACCCAAAACACTAAAATATTAAAGTTCCAAATTCCAATCATCAAAATAAAGACGGAATCGCTTTATTCATCAAATCGTATTCATTGAATTTTCAATAATACCATGCGTGACGCTTCAAGATTACAAGCCAAGCATATTCTTCTTACTTTTACTTGAACAAATTGTTTTAATCAACTTTTAATTGACTGCCACTAGTCTTTATTTCTTTAAATAATCAAAACATTTGAGTGTTATTATTGTTGTAGAAACTAGTCTGCGTTTTTTAAAGATTCCAAATGTGCCCTACAACTGATAAGATTACAATTTAATTATAAAGAAATAAAGTTTTTTTTCCGAAAAGGCAGATGAACAAATCATCATCTACTAAACACAGTTAAACGAGTACAAACCACTATTAAATTAAAAAAATAATAAAATAAAAAGTTGGAGAATATTACGTTAGCTTTTGCTCATCATTTTGTTTCTCATAATTTGCCACTTAACCACTTGACCAATGTTTGCATGTGTAAATGCACTTTTTGTCAAGAGATTAAAAATATGGGCAAGCAAAGTTGAAAAATGAGGTGGTAAAATTAAAAAATATAAAATATGAAAAAAAAAACCCCACCTTTTCTTCTTTTTTGCTAAAAGTAACACCCCACGTGGTTGTTTCCTTCGCTGTGAGCTCCATCCAAAAAGGTCCATTACATGTGATGTGTAACGTTGGAAATCACTCTCTATTGTGATATATTAAACTAGTTTGAGTTGGCTTCATTAATAGGTGATCACTCTCTATTGTGAAAAACCGGAAACATATACAGTTATGGTGGAATTCACGGCCATCTAAAAGTTCCCAACACGAAATTCTAAAACCAAAACTAAACGACCATACTTTGCTTTAACTACGCACGTGGCATTTAATATTATAATAATATTAACATTCTACTCACACCCAACAGTCGACTGTCCTCCACCGATCGTACAACCACGGCATCACCCTTTTTATAGTACCACCCTTTTTTTTTTTCCTGAACCAATCTTTTTTTTTTTTAAAAAGATAAATTATACATTTTTCCTTTAAATTTTAGGTATTATCACAAAATACCCTCTAAATTTTAATTTATAGCATTTTTCTCTCTGAATTTTAGAAAAGTTAACGAATTTACCCCCTCAATTAAATTTTTGATGAAAAAAAAACATCTAACACTCGTTGGAAGCATCAGTTTATGGTATTAATTATAAAATCATGAAATGACAAACATTGACAGCACTCTTAGAACCTGTTATCCTTATTAAATATGAAATAACGAAGTTATCTATAAGAGAGAAATATGAAAAAAAAAAAAAAAAAAAAAAAAGACAATCAACCCTAAATATTTACTTTTTAAACTTAATTATAAGTATTTCACATTTAATATTCATAACTCATGCTTCAAACGAGTGTTATTGTATTTTTTGTCAAAAAATTAATTGAGGGGGAAAATTCACAAAGTTTTCCAAAGTTCAGGGGGGAAAATATTAAAATTAAAGTTTATGGGACATTTTGTGAGAATGTCTAAAGTTCAAAGGGAAAAATATAATTTGTCCTTTTTTAAACAATTGATATCGTTGTATTAACCCCACACATTAATAAATAAATTACAATGATAATAATATCTTTTATTATTCTCTTTTCATGATGTATTTAGGAATTGATATTAGATGATCATAGGGTGAGGTTATTATCTGATACCCTTTACGTATGGTACTTGTAACTTTTTTTTTTTTGACGTACGTTCTACCGATCAATTGATCATATGTAATATTTTTCAACTTATATCATGTAACAATGTTCTAAATGAGAGGTTATTATATGACAATGTTCTAAATGAAAAATTACATATAAATCAACTAATTATTACAAGTTTTTAAACAGAAAGTTACAAATGTCGGATGTTATTAGATATTAGATAAAAGACCTTTCTTATAGTCATATTTTAAGATTTGTATCCGCTTGAAATGCTGTGCAATATTGAATGTATAGTGCTATAAGTAAAAATAGACCGTGTTTTGAATGCAATTAAAATGAATTACTTTCCATTTTATTGGTGACTCTTGAAACTTTTAAAGTGACAAAAGAATGAGAATATAAATTATATAATAACACCAACGATCATCACTTTTAGGTACTTTCTATTTTATTGATGAGTTTTTAAGGTGATAAAAAATATAACTTAAAAAAAAAAAGATTATAGGAATAAAGAAAGGAAGGAAAAAAAAAGAAAAAGAGGAGGAACTTAGATAGCACCAACAATCATCTTTTTAATTAAAAAAAAAGAAGAAAGAAATAGAAAAAATGCAAAACCAACATCATAAAAATCATGATTGTGATATTTCACATCGACATTAAACATGTATTTGATACACGAATTTTACTTGTTTTTTTTATTTTTTATTTTAAATCAATTCAGTTTTACTATTTACATTTCCAACTCAAAACAAAGGAAATAATTTTTTCTTTTTAAAGTACATAAAATTTTAAGACAAATATAATATGGTATATTTTTTCTCGAACACATTTTTAGTTTTTTTTTTATTTTTTTTGTTTTTACTTTTACTTTTAACTTCAATCAACTAAATACCCAATTTCAAAATTTAACTTAACTTCTATCAAAATAATTATAATTTTCTAACTAGAGCGATCAACCAAGCACCATTCAAGTATTTTTCAGGTTCAAATGGAACCAAATCTTCTTTATCTTTATCTTAGAACAAAAGAGTGAAAACTAAAAAGCACGCCATCTTCCAAGTGGGAACCGCTTGAAAGCCCAGCTCCGCAATTCTCCCACTCTAACATCACAATCACCCTTTTGGGGATTGTTGACCGTGTTTTATATATATATATAATATAAATATATATTTACACACACACACATATATATACCCAAAGAATCCTTCTCCTTTAACATCAATCCTATTCCATCCCCCCATTGCGCCGTGTTTAAGCCACACGCCCCACGCATGAAGTAAAAGGAAAAACACTTTCAAGAGCAAGGAAGAACTTGAATCACTTGACCCCCATTTATATCTACACACACACACACACACACATATATATCTATATATAAAATTTCCATCCCATCAGCACTACCCACCACCATGAAGGAGAGTCAACCGAGAGAGATTTTATTTTTTAAAATTCACTGTTCTTTCTTCTTCTTGTCTTTGAGTCGTCGCCTAACATTAGTCGTCAAAAGTGTTGCCACTTTAGTTTTGGTTGGAAAGTTGTTGTTCTTAATGTAGTACACAAAATACGAACACCTGTTTTGTACTTCCTATGTAGTACATGCAAACACAACTACTATTCCTCCTGCCACACTCCCTCCATTTTTCATCTCCTTCCTTGGGATGGGACTTCAATAAATCTCGCATCTTTCTCAGATCCCATTGTATGGTGTCTGCTCAAAACATTAATTTCTCCGATTTACGACTGACAGACATCACACGTTTTGGGATTTCTGTCTTTCAATTTCTCTCTATATCTCTCTCTCTTGGTTTTTGTGGGGGATTAGTCTTTTGTTTTTATCCTTCTGGAGGGTTATTTGTTATTCCAAGTCAACGAAGAGGAAAGGGGATTCTCGGTTTAGTTTTGGACGTTTGTGGGTGTGAATTATTGATGTACAGAAATCTCCATCAATCCCATCTCCCAGTTTCTTTTTCTTATCCTCCTACATTGAAGAAAAAGAGATTTGAGGTAAATATTATTTCTGGGTTTTGTTCTGCTTTTCATTCCAATTCATCTGAAAGTCTCAATCTTTGGCTGATTTTGAGTGAATTTTGCTTTACACACCAGGAAAAGTTATTCCATTTTTGGTGAAAATGGCCAATAACACAAACAAGGAAGAAGGGCACACAGAGATTGAGAGGTTTGAAAGAGAGGACGTGGAAGAAACAGGAGAAGGAGAAGAACAAGATGTGAACAAAATTTTGCCTTGGACGAGACAGATCACCATTAGAGGCCTGATTTCAAGCGTGGCGATTGGGATTATTTACAGTGTCATAGTAATGAAGCTGAACCTCACAACTGGTTTGGTCCCCAATCTCAATGTCTCAGCTGCTCTCTTGGCTTTTGTGTTTGTAAGGACGTGGACTAAGCTGCTTCAGAAGGCTGGGGTTGTGTCAAGTCCCTTCACTAGGCAGGAGAACACCATAATCCAGACTTGTGCCGTTGCTTGTTACAGTATTGCCGTTGGAGGTCAGTACTAAATTTTTGTGCTTTTTTTTTTTTTTTTTTTTTTTTTGACATGATTTGATATGATCTGACGATTAAATACTGCACAATTTGATAAGAAATCCGTACCTTATAAGTTTTTTAATGTTTTTTTGTAGGTGGATTTGGGTCATATCTATTGGGTTTAAACCAGAAAACTTATGAGCAAGCCGGAGTTGATACTGAAGGCAATACACCAGGAAGCACCAAGGAGCCTGCAATTGGTTGGATGACTGGGTTCCTCTTTGTTAGTTGCTTTGTTGGGCTGCTAGCTTTGGTTCCTCTTAGAAAGGTATAGTTCTTCGGTCTTTTTGCGGGGAATTCTTGTGGTAAGGTACGGAAAAATACCGTACTAGTTTGACATGATCTAACGTTCAGAAATAGACGTGGTTAGTTTACGACAACATAGAACTTTAGAGGAAAAAAGGTTCAATACTTTTATCGTTTTAATGGATTATTTTTTGAACCCCGAGCTCATGGATTTCGGATTTGTCTGCAGATTATGATCATAGACTACAAATTACCCTATCCAAGTGGAACTGCTACGGCTGTTCTGATCAATGGATTCCACACTCCTAAGGGAAACAAGATGGCCAAGTAAGCAAGCATGCGGTTTTTTTTTTTTTCGTATTGTTGTCTTGATTTTTGAATTTAACAGAATTGAATTGAGTACGAAAGAACTCAAACAAGTTGAGGCTATTTTTTGGCAGGAAGCAAGTTCGTGGGTTCATGAAAATCTTTTCCATTAGTTTCCTGTGGGGTTTCTTTCAGTGGTTCTATACGGGAGGAGACCAATGCGGATTTTCCCAGTTTCCAACATTCGGATTGCAGGCTTGGAGAAATTCGTGCGTGTTTTTACATCTTTCCTCTGTGATTCTATAGAATCTACTGCGATTACTCATGTCATCATCGTTGATTAAACAAATGTATTGAACTACACAGATTTTACTTCGATTTTAGCGCCACATACGTTGGAGCAGGAATGATCTGTTCCCATCTTGTGAACTTATCCTTGCTTCTCGGTGCCGTGCTCTCTTGGGGAATAATGTGGCCCTTGATAAAAGGGCTTAAAGGAGAGTGGTTTCCTGCAAGTTTATCAGAAAGCAGTATGAAGAGTCTAAACGGTTACAAGGTCTGAATTAGGCATTTGAGTCCACTTTCTCATAAGAACAGTTCTCTTCTGATTATTTATTCATATTTTTTTTTCAAGGGAATGTTAAATTTTAATTCTGCAACATATCTGTCTTACATATAGATTCTCCCTTGAACTGCAGGTTTTTATCTCCATTGCTTTGATTCTCGGAGATGGGCTTTACAATTTTCTCAAAATACTGGTCTGCACTGCCTCAAGCATCCATGCCAAAATGAAGAACAAGAGCCTGAAAACATGTAAATGGGCGACTTTTGCATAATGTTTTCTTATTTTCATTCGTTAAGATTTTCAAGCTTAATGCAAAGCTAGTATTTTCCGTTCGTTAACTTTGCTCATATGACTATCTCCCTACTGCAGCTTTAAATGACCAGACCGAGACTCTTGATGATATTAGAAGAAATGAGGTCTTCATAAGAGACAGCATTCCTTTTTGGATAGCATGCACGGGTTATGCTTTCTTTTCTGTTATCTCCATCATCGTTATTCCATTCATGTTCCCGGAGCTCAAATGGTATTATGTGGTTGTTGCCTATATCCTTGCACCTTCTCTTAGCTTCTGCAATGCTTATGGTGCGGGCCTAACTGACATGAACATGGCATATAACTATGGAAAAGTGGCTCTCTTTGTTCTTGCTAGCCTGGCTGGTAAAGACAATGGTATAGTTGCAGGACTTGTGGGTGTGGTCTTATTAAGTCCATTGTTTCCATATCTTCCGATCTGATGCACGATTTCAAGACCGGCCATCTCACTCTCACTTCACCTCGTTCAATGCTTCTAAGTCAGGCCATCGGGACCGCCATAGGCTGCATAGTGGCTCCAGTCACATTCTTCCTCTTCTACAAGGCTTTCGATGTTGGGAACCCAGACGGCGAATATAAAGCCCCATATGCTCTAATTTACAGAAACATGGCAATTCTTGGCGTGGAAGGTTTCTCAGCCCTGCCACAGCACTGCCTGCAGCTCTGCTATGGCTTTTTCTCCTTCGCCGTAGCGGCCAACCTGCTGCGAGATCTCTCTCCAAAACGTATTGGGGAATGGGTTCCGCTTCCAATGGCCATGGCTGTCCCTTTCTTAGTCGGTGCTTACTTTGCAATTGATATGTGTGTCGGAAGTTTGGTGGTCTTTGTGTGGCACAAGATAAACCCTAGAAGCGCCGCTCTCATGATTCCTGCTGTTGCTTCAGGTCTGATCTGCGGAGATGGTCTGTGGATTCTTCCCTCATCAATACTCGCTTTGGCTAAGATTCGCCCTCCAATATGTATGCGTTTCTTGACCACCAAGTAATTTTTGTTTTCTTCAGAGAAAGCTAGAACTATAGTAGTAATAGAGCTTATAGTAAGCAGTAGAGTTAGACCTGTACGTAGTTTCAGATAAAAAGAATCCTAATCCAGCTAAAGAGGAATCTCTCATGTAAACAGCCATTTCAGGCAAAAGCTGTAACAAAATTAGATGAAATAAATATCTTACATTTACTTTGACTGTGCAGTTAGTTTAACCGTCTTGAGCTTTCTGCATCTATGGACCTTGAACTTATCGTTGTTTGGAAATTTGGACTCCGAACTTTTTTATTTTGACAAATGGCATCCTAAATTTGACAATTCATTGCAATTCTGGTCCAACAGCTAACAGACGGAAATGACTCCTGATTTTTGCCAAAAACGCGCCTAATATATTTTGGTGATTGACAAATTGAACCTATGCTTTTCTAATTTTGAATTTGTGATTCTTATTGACGTACGTTATTGATTGGATTGCGTTGCTAATGATTGTCAAACTTAAGTGTCCCGTTCTTGTTATGCAAGTTACCCTTTGGAGGCCGAGCTGCAAGCTTGCAAGTTACCCTTACGGATGATGTTTTCCGAGTCATGACAGGTTTATTCTAGAGGAGGGTGATCCTAAGCTTTGCATGGATGCTTTGAGGACGAGTGTTCCTCCGGCAGGTCAGGTGGTTTGTGCTTCGTTTTTCCGAACTTTGGCAGCTATTCCTCCATCGGCTTTGGTTTTTCTTTAGGTGGACAGGCAGATGGTCTGGCTCGGAGAGCTCTACTTAGCTCTGTTGATGGAGCTTATGAGGAAGTGAATCCCTCTGTGACCACTATGGTTTAGTCCTACTTGTTTTGGGCTGTTAATAAAAACTTTTTACGTAGCAATTTTTTTTTTTTTAAGATGCATTTGGATCGTATATTAAATTTGAATAGTCATTCAAACTAATTGTTTGCATTTAAGTATAGAATTTCAATTGTGTATTCAAATAAAATATGTGTTTTAATAGTAACGCTAAGAATATCAATTATAATATTAACTTTTAAGTATCAATGTCATGTAAACTGTCATTCTTTTATTGAAAATTATATAAATTGTATTTATCAATAAAAATATAACAACTCACAATTATATAAGTTGGTACTCAAAAGTTGTGATTAGAGTTAGTATCCTTAGTATTTTTATTTTGTTAAAAGTAATACTGAGTAGTGTAAAGGTTAAAAAAATAAGTGATATGGATTTTTGTAAAGTGAAATTTAGATTTAAACTTGAATTAAATTATTATAAAATAGTAAAGAAATCAAATATTATTTGAAATGAGTATAATAACAACAAAAAAAAAAAAATTATTTGAAATGGGAAATTTCATTAAACTCAATAAAGAGTTATAAAAACATCAAACATAACAAATAATCTCATATTATATGAGGCAAAACTATATGTTTATGACTAATTTGATTGTGTTGACATTTTAAGGAAAAAAGCTTGAAACTCAATAATAACTCATTTAAACATATCATAAAAGTCTCAAATGTCAAAAATTAAAATATGAAAATTGAGGGATGACTAATTTGGTTGTGTAGACATTGCTCAAAAAGTCCCTTACATCGTTTTCAAAATCATGAAAAACATGGCTATAGGGTCTATAATTTCTGGAGAAAAAACATTAAAAAAAGAAAGTCAATATTTATACAATGTGCTGAAAACAGCCACAATGGTCAACTTGCATACCCTTTACTTTCATGAGTGGTGACGGATAAGATGGTGACTTGAAATATCAGATTCTTATTCAATGAACTGGGATGAAAAATTTAAAAATGGTCCTTCTGGCTCTCATCATTAAATATATGTATAATTCAATGCCTAGAAGCTATAACTTCATGACAGACAGAACCAATAGTGTCACTCATAGGGAAAAACGCATGTACATGTAGATAAGCTATTATCCGATATTTTTATTAAATATATATATTTTTATTATAAAATATTATAATAATTAAGTGATTTTTATGTAATATTTTTTTTTTATAATATAGATTTTTTTATCAATATCATTAAGTTACAAAATTTTAAATAAAAAATTATATATAAATTAACTAATTATTATATATATATTTTTAAAAAGTTACAATTATCATATATACATGATCACTGGATTCAAGACCTTTCATGTATACGAATGAAAGGATCCCAAAAGTCCATGTTAAATTAGAATACATTCAATGAAACGCGCATACCAAGAAGCTATCTTGGTTTTCTAGTTTCAATGAAAAAGATGACAAAGTCAATTTTGGTTTTCAAAATGACTTAAAACATAAACATTTACTTGTAAAATTACTTTTCAAGATAACGAAAACGAAATTACTTGATTTAGTGAATATATTTAAGGGATTATAATTAATTGATTTATTCTTTCTTAATTATAGGAGATTTGTATAGGTTTTATTATTCTTTCCTTTTTCGTGTGAAAAGCATGAGAGTGTTTGTATTGTAAATCATCATTATCGATGAATATTTTTGAAAAAAGAAAAAGAAAAAAGAAAAAAGCCATTTACGAAAATTCTCCATCTCTCTTCCTTCGACCTTTATTCACGCGGTAAGTGAGGCTTTTGTAATAAAAAAATATGTCTTAAAAGGGCAAGTATGGTAAATGATAGGCATGTCAATATAATAAATAAATAAATAAAGTTGACTTCTAAATAATTAGCAATAATTTGGATTTAACTATATAATTAGCAATTTAGGTAATTTCTTGATTTTAGAAGATTTGATAATTTTGAATAACTTATCCATTTATGTAATTGTCATGCGTATTTCCATATAGGTTTTATTTATAATGTTCCTGACGATGAATTTTCTCTGTTCGGAACATTGTATCGTATAGTCATTATCACTCCAAAGCCTTTGGAACAGTTTCTTCGGCTCCTCCTCTATAACAAAAGAGAGACAATATTTATCTCCTAAATCTAGTAAGGTTTTTTTTTTTTTTCCCCCAAATTTATTACTAGTATTAAGAATTGATTTGTGGACCACATAATTACCCAAGAGTCAAGCAAAGCAACAGAGAGATCTATAGAACGACACGACATAGGGGGGACGGGGGAGACGGCAATAAATCTTAAGAACAATATCATACTCAACCACGAAAAAAAAAAAAACGACATAATGAAACGACAATTAATAAAAAAAAAAAAAAAACAAAAGATTTTAAAAAGTAAAACATTGAAAAATAAACGATAATTTCCCTCAAAAAAGAAAGAAAACGACATCAATGATAGTGACGATAATACGACATCGTCTTGGAAAACAAAGGAGATGACGGAAACTTCTAAACAACGACAAAATCTATTTAAAAAAATCTACAAATTTTAAAGACCACGTCGAACACAAGACGACGCACTACCGAAAACGACATGATGTAAAAGACAATAAAAGTTAAGAAAATTTTGAAAGACGACTAAACTGTCAGTTGATGATAATATAATCAAGTAAATGACATTAACAACAATCATATTTGATGAATGGAGTGCAAAATCTAGTGATTTTGTGTTTTACTTTATTATAAGATAAAGAGTTCAAATCCGTTACTTCATACTGAAAACACAACAATCATATTTTCAATTAAAAAAAAAACACTTTTGAAACGACAAATTCAGCAAACGACATAAATTTTTAAATATAAGTAGATTGTGGGAAGAATTCAAAGGGACAGTACTGCCGATTGAGACGTCAAGAACATTGATTGTGATAAACGACATATAATCTCGATAAAGGAGATATAAAAAAAAAACGACAATATTGATGATGAATGACCAAGACGCTGTTTTCGAGTTTCAACCAAAAAAAAAAAAAAAAAAAAGGATGTCAAAGGCTAGTTTGTTTAGGGCTCCCTCCTGCAAAATGACTTGAGAGAAATACTTGGTGAAATGACTTTGTAAAAACTTTTTATTTGTAAAATAGCTTAATAGAACAATCTATTTTTAGTAAAACAACCTTTGTCATTCAGTGAAAAATTAAATAAAAAACTTGTTTTATTAATTTTACTTTTGAGGTTGTCATTTTGACCCTCCTTTTTCAAAACGAAGACATTTTTTAGGCACATTTTTTTTTTTTAATCATTAACGTGTAGATTCGTGGAAGTATTTTGAGAAACTTTTTTTCTAGACCAAACTTAGCATATGCATTGAGCAAAGATTTTCATTTTCTGCACACAAATAATAATAATAATCTACCTTGGTTTGGTATTTTCTTCGTCAAAATGACAAAAGGGTAAGTATGGTAAATAATAGACATGTCAATACTAAGAAAAGTTTACTTTTAAAACTATAATTAGCAATAATTGGATTCAATTACATTTATTCAATTTAGGTAATTTCTTGATTTTAGGAGATTTAATAACCCGTTTCTATAATTAGAATTTGTATTTATATATGTGCTCATTCGTTCTTAATGAGAATTCCCTCTTTTTGATATTAATCTGCATACAAGGTTTATTGTTTTTCGAGTGTGTGAGGAGCAAAAGTAATTTGTTTTTAGAAAAGGCAAAAATCTAAATAATGGTATGGTCCACGAATATTCATTTATACTTCTTCTTTATTTGCTTATTCTTTTTTTTTTTTTTTTTTATAACCAAAACTTGATTATTCATTTCAAGGGGCTTGTGGCTTTCGATAGTACTGAAAAAACAAAATGGCACGTCTCATATCGAAGGAGCTTTCAAATCCTATTCATTCCATTTGAAGCAAAAGAAAAACAATTTTTATCTCCTAAATCTAATAGCATTCGGCAAACTGATTACTAATATTAAGAATTGATTTATGAACTGATGAAATTTTCTATTTTTTAAATTGATTGATTGTAATATAGGATATCTGAATTTATTTATATTAATTTTCATATTTTCATATTAGGTAATAAGAAATTTCTTGTTTTTAGGAGATTTAGCATCTTTGAATAACTTACCTGTTTTTGTATGTGTAATTTGTAAACTTGTATTTGTGCAGAGTCCATTTATAGTGTTCTTTATTAATAAATTTTCTTTTTAATTCTAATGAATTTGCTTGAATTTTCTTTTGTTTTACTAATTTTCACGATAATGGTTCTTGCATCTTTTTTCATGAGTTTCTGTGTGGATCAACAGGAATATATGTTAGAAAAAAAGTAAATATGTTTTTAAGTCTATGGTCTTTTGTATATTCACTTCTTTATTTGTTATTCTTTTTTTCTTTGTTTTTTTTTTTTTTTTTTTTGAGGAAAGAGGAATTTATTTTAGGAATTCATTTTTACTTCTTTATTACTATTTTTTTTGTTCAAATCTCTAATTTTGAAGACCACGCCGTACACAAAGACGACGATCTACCAAAAACGACATTATGTAGAAAACAAACAAATTTAAGAAAAATTTGAAAGACGACCAAATTGTTGATGATAATACATCAAGTAAATGATGTTAACAAGACTTATTTGCATGAATGTCCCCTTAATTTTTTAAATTCCGCAATTTAGTACCTAAATTTTTTTCTTGACAATCAACACCTTCAACTTCTAATTTTTGACAATCCAGTCCTTTTTACTTGAATTTATTAAAATTAAGACAATTTTTTGCACAACACTTACACATTATAGCTCAAAAGGGACAATGATGATCATTTTTTCTTAATTTCAATACAAATTTATTTTGAGTATAATTGAATTAAGGTTCAAATTTTCAAAGACAATTATATTGAAGTTAAGCAAAAATGATCAACAATGCTTTTCTTGGATTATAATGTGCTAGTTATGTGCAAAAAAACTGTTCAAATTTTTATAAATTTGAGCAAAAAGGAATAAATTTTGAAAAATTATAAATTCAGGAGGTTGATTGTCAAGAAAAAAATTTAGGGACTAAATTGTTAAATTTAAAAAGTTTAAGGATATTTGTACAAATAAGTCTAACAACAATCATATTTGATGAATGCAAGCCATAATCTAACAACAATTTTATATTTGACTTTATTACAAGAAAAAGAGTCCAAATCCACTACTTCATATTTATTTATTTTTTTTAAAAAAAGCAATCATATTTTCAATTAAAAAAATCACTTTTCGAAACGACAAAATTCATAAAACGACATAAATTTTGAAATGCAAGTTGATTGTGGGAAAAGTTCAAAATGACAGTACTGACGATTGATTGAGACATCAAGAACATTGATTGTGGTAAACGATATCTAATCTCGATAAAGGAGATAGAGCCCAAAAAATATCCTAAATCCAATAAGGTTTGGTCTAAGGCCTTGTTAGAAAAAACTTAGTTTAAATTAAACTGTACTTTTTTCATCATATTTTTTTATCTTTTTTTTCAAAAAATTGTTTGTCTTTTCTGAAAATTCAAAAAAATTCAAAAAAATTTACTATTTAAACTTACAAATCTTAACTCAAACTTACACACCAAACACCCCCTTAATTTTAATAATTGATATCTAAACAGTTGAGATTTGATGTAATTGTCAAATATTTATTTGAATTATCCTTTATAATTCTTTTTATTTTTTAGATTGATTGATAATAATATAAGAGTTTTGAATTTATTTATATTAATTTTCATATTAGGAAATAATAAATTTTTTAATTTTAGGAGATTTAATATCTTTAAGCAATTTATACATTTTTGTATTTGTAAATTTGTATTTTTGTGGAGTCTATTTATAATACTCTTTATTAATGAACACCATGTTAATCCTCCTATCTTTCAGTTTTGAAGATGAACTACACGATGACTTGTGACCGCTGAGCAAAGTTGGAGAGATATCTACTACAGAACGACAAGATATAGAAAAGACGACAACAAATCCTAAAAACAACATCGTACTCAAACCCATGAGAAAAAAAAGTATAAAAAAAAAAAACCGTGAAACAAAATGACATTGAAACGACAAGAGAAAACACGGATTTTGAGATGGAAAACGTTAAACAAAAACAACATTTTCCCTAAAAATAAAAAAATAAAGAAAACGACATCAACATAGTCGTTGTTAAAACGACATCGTCTTGGAAAACAATGGAAATGACAGTAACTTCTAGACAAAGAAAAAATCTGAACAAAAAACCACAACTAATTTTAAAAACCTACGACGATCTACCAAAAACCACATCTATTAAAAAAATAAAAAAATAAAAAATAACTTGAAAGACGATCAAAATGTGAGCTAATGACAATTCATAAAAGTGAAGGACATCAGCAGCACGAAATTGCTTATGTGAGACTTTTGAGATTAAATATGTCATAAAGAGCAAAGTATGCCAAATAATTGGCTTGGCAATAATAGAGAAAGTGTGACTTTTGTATACAGCTATAATCAATAATAGATTTTTCATTTTACTTTTTTACTTAGGAAATCTCTTGATTACTTTAAGCAATTTACCCCAATTTTTCAATCCATATTTCATAACTTTTGGGAAATTTGTAAATTTTTTGCTTAAATCCAATAAGGTTTTTTGAATATTAATTACTAGCTTAAAACTTGATGTGCGAACCACAGACAAGATATTGATAAGACGACAAATCTTAAGCTTAAAAACAACATACTCAAAACCACGAAACTATTGATAAGTTTTTTTTTTCAGCCAAAAAAAAAAAAAACCTATGAAAAAAGCGACATAATATGAAACGACATTTGTAGGGGGGGAAAAAAAAAAAACAAACAAACAAACAAAAGATTGCTATAAATTTCTGTTGTTTCTACTTAGAGGTCTCGCGGTTTTTTTGATAATTGTCTCACAAAGTTAGTCTAAAGGTTCCACTTGCCTTTGTTATACTAATGAACTTTCACTAAAATGGTTCTTGCTTCTTCTTTTATGAGTTTGTGTGTGGAGCAGGAGGAATATATGCTAGAAAAAAGTAAAAATCTGAATAAAGTCTTTGGTCCAATTGTATATTCACTTCTTTATTTGTTTTTTTTTTTTCTTTTTCTTTTTTGGCTCAAAACTTGAATATTCAGTATTCACTTTAAATTTAATATTGGGGGCAACGGAATGTCTTATATCATAGGGGGTGTTTGGTGTGTAAGTTTGAGTTAAGATTTGTAAGTTTAAATAGTAAATTTTTTTTAATTTTCAGAAAAGACAAACAACTTTTTGGGGAAAAATATAAAAAATATTATGAAAAAATACAATTTAGTTTAAACTAAACTCATGACCAAACAAAACAATAGTTTTCAGATCTTATTTACTCCTTTTCTAGGAAAAGACCAAAAAAAAAAGGCATGTACAAATTACGATACTAGTTTTGAAAATCAATGTGCGGCGTACTACAGAATATGCCCATGAGAGCCGTGATTATCGAGATTCGAGCAAAGCAGGAGAGAGAAATCTATAGAATAGAACGACAAGATATGAATAATACGACAAAAAACCTAAAAAACGACATCCTACAAAAACGACAATTGAAGAAACGACAAAAATGAGGTTGATAGACAACGACACCGAAAGAAAACAGCATCAGCAATATCGACTTTGGAAAACGTCATAGTAGTAGAACTGTAGAAAGCAATGGAAACGACATTAACTTCTTAACAACGACAAATCAACATAAAACACCGCAAGAGATTTTTCAAAACCACGTTGTACTCAGAACGACGATGTATAATTAGCGACATAATCTTTAAAAAAAAAAAAAGGAAAAGAATGAAGAAGAATAGAAAGGGAATAACTACTAAACTGTGGTCACATGATGTCTTTAAGAACGACAACTATCTCAATAAAAACGACAAAATGATTACAAAGCAATTTGGACTTGTGAAAATGGCAATATCTTCATAAAACGACAATTAGTAGTAGTTGAAAATGACATCATCTGCAAACGCAACATCATCTGAAACAACGGCATTAACTTTTGAAAACGACACGATACTGAGAAGACCATTTGACAATGCACCACATGTTTTGCTTCTTCAATCATAGCAAAAAATCTCTACTCTCTTTGATCAAATAGTATGAATTTATCATGTGGTACTTAAAATATAAAATTATCATGTGTTTTTCTAATCACAAAAAATTCGTTTTGATGTCCTATTTGATCAAATATTAGCCATGGGAAAGGACTTTTTTCTCATGCCTAAAAAAAGGGTGCGTTTGATTTTAAAGACAATAAATTTCTGAAGCATTCAACAAAACTAAAATTTAAGAAAAAATTAAAACTAAAGTTAATTGTATTCTCAAATATAAAAAAAGAAGTCAAGATCAAAGTCACTAACTTAATGTTTATCTCTCATAAAACTATTGTTTCATTTGTTAAGAGTGATATATATATATATATATATTTTTACATGACTATTGATGTCTAGGTTTAGTACTTGTTTGATTGTTAAAATAAATGAAATAAACCCAACAATTTTAAAAGCATAAGACAAAAAAATCATATTAAAAACATTCAAATATAATAAAGGATCCAAACAAGCACTTGTTATATATATATATATATATATATATTAATTTAAGATGGGTTCAAACTATGTACCAATCACAATTATAAACTCATCAATTTAACTAAGATTTTTAATATTTAATATATTTTTTTAAAAAAATTTAAATTCAGATAATATGGTATAAATTATTAAGAAAATTAATAAGATAAAAAACGTGGCATAACAGATTTTAATTCATTTGTGAAAAATGAGGAAAATGAAAATTTTTCTTTTGCAAAAAGGTGCAATGCGAAGTGCGAGTTGGTGGAGTGGAACGTGGGAACGTGGACGAAAACAAATCTTTTAAGACAAAAGTACCCTCGAGAAAACACGTGTTATCTGTCCAAAGCAGTCCGTAATTTATCAAAACCCAAAGGGTATTTCTGCAACGGGTCAAGATCTGAATAACTTAAATATAATCGCCACTAGAGAAAAAAACAGTGACAGATTTGACGAGAGAGAGAGAGACGCATCAGACAAACAAAGCCTTCTCTAGTTTGTAACGAAAAGGCGAGTTTTTAATCTTCTCTTTCGTCTCAATTTCGAATCCTTTAATCTTATCTAGCTTTAATGATTTTGAAAGGTGCTTTTGTTTCGAATTTCTTCGGGTTTCTGAAAAATTGTTGATTTATTTTATTATTTATTTCACTTGTTTGTGGGTTTTCAGTGGAAAAATGGCTTCCGATTCAAAGTTCCACGAGTTTGAAGAAGTGGCGAAGCACAACAAGACCAAGGATTGTTGGCTGATTATCTCTGGAAAGGTTAGATCTTTCTCGATTTTTTTTTCCTAATTAAGATTCAATTTCTATTTTGATTGTTTATCCCTCTGTTTGGTTGCTAAGAAAAACTGAAATTATGTGTATATGTTTTAATTTTCCCCCCCTTTTTCAATCTATAAGAGTTGGGGCAAACTCTCTTGTAAATTGGAGAAACTGTTTGAACTAAACTCGAAAAACCAAATATCTGTACAAATTTTAGCTTGTTGATGTGAAAGCCTTTTTTTTTTTTTTTGGTCTTTAGATGTAATATATGTACATGTGTGTGAAAATATATATTGAAAATTTACACCTTGGTAATAAACCAAGGTACTCGTCCTATGTTCAATCCGTGTATGAATTTTCATAGTTTGTAGTATAATAAGAAAATTGTTCAAATTAGAATTTAATAAAATCAAACTCTACCTTTATACTCAACTTTTATCCTTTGTGTTTTGATGCCTTTTGTTCTCTTTCTTACTCCTATCTGAAATTGAATATTTTTGGCACTGAGTTTACCTGGAATTGATATGGCTAATTTCTTAAATTATTTAGGTGTATGATGTAACTCCATTTATGGATGATCATCCTGGAGGCGACGAAGTGCTGCTTTCCGCAACTGGTAACTCATTCACATTACTTTGCGTTTATAGATTTCAAGAACACGATTAGAAACCTTGGATGAAAACCCAATTTGGGATTGGTCTTGTTTGGGAATGTCTTGCAGGGAAAGATGCAACTAATGACTTTGAAGATGTGGGTCACAGTGACTCAGCCAGGGATATGATGGAGAAGTACTACATTGGGGAGATCGATTCGTCGACAGTGCCTCTAAAACGGACCTACATTCCGCCACAGCAAGCTCCATACAACCCCGATAAGACGCCCGAATTTGTGATCAAGCTTTTGCAGTTCTTAGTTCCCCTTTTAATCTTGGGTTTAGCCTTCGCTGTCCGACACTTCACCAAGAAAGATGACTAATCCGAAAATTCGACCAAAGGGCTAGTCTTTTATTCTACTCGAAAGGACAATTACTTTGCTGCTGTTGCTTTCTATCTGTGTTTATGTTACCCTCTAATTGTTGGGGTCCCTCAAGAGTCCATTAGTTTTCGCGTCTTTTTTTTTTTTTCCTCCTCCAAAAACTGGTTTTATGGTGCTAAATGTGACTGCACAAGTTTTATTGTTTTGTTGGTGAGATAAGCAGTAGTACATTCTGTTTCATTGTTCCTTCTCATAACCTTTTGTTAATTGGGCTCTATTTATTGCAGCAGTTTGAGAAATAACTATATTTATGGAGGTTGATAGAACTCCTAGTTTATGATCTTTATATTATTTTGTTTTTTTTTTTTTGTTTTTTTGCTTATTAGTGCTTGAAAAAGTGGCCTAAAGTGAAAGATCTTGTGTTGTTGCTTTGATCAGTTTGTTATTATTGGAGAAGTGAAAGTTTTTAGATTTCCCAACAGCCATACATATTCTGAAATTTCAGATGACAATGAAGGTGACAATTATTTGTGGACGACAAAACTCAGTTGGATTTTTCTTGTCCAAAAAGTAAAAGAAGCAAAAAAATAAATGTCTCCTGTATTTTCAACCTGTCAATGGCTCTTTTAACTCGAAAAGGTTGTTTAATATTAGTTTTGTTTGGTATTTAAGTTTAATTTTAATTAAAGTGTATTTTTTCATTTTAATTTTTGTTTTTTTTTTTTGACAAGTCAACAAAATTTATAATTAATTTTAAAAAAGTCAACAATTCTAATTTAAAAATTTTATCTCTAACTAATTTACCAGATGTATAGCTTTTACAATTACCAGAGCCATGAATAAAACTCTCTCTCCTCTTTCTTTTTCAATGATTTAGAGTTATATAAAGAAAACGTTCATTAAAGGACCCATGCCAACCAACAAAAGAAAAGGAAAAAAAAGGGGGGGAAGAAGAGTAGAGCATATAAACTATATTATATAAGAAAAAAGATTTGTACTCTTTATTATTAGTAGGTTTATTTTCATTTCACAAATGGCTCTAATATTGTAGATTAAATTTGGTCCATGACTTTTAATTTTACACGTCGTAATATCTCGAACTTTTCTATTGCTGCGCAATTAGCCCTTGTATTGGCATCCAATTAAAAACTGAATGGAAATTGAACATGTTCAAATTATATGAGTTAAACCAATTCAACTAAAATCATAATTAAATGTTTTGGGAGAGATTATATCTCCAAAATATAAAATATATCCGGTGACTTGAATAGTTGATTGAAGTACACTTCCAAAATGTTTAAGATGGAATTTACAGTCTCACTAAAAAAATACTTAATTATGCATTTGATTGTGGTCAAATTTTTTGAACTAAAATATAGACGGAGAGACCGTTGATGTAATAGTAGAAAAGTTCAGTAAAATGTAGCGTATATTACAAGACATGATAAATAATTGGAGTTCATTTGTCAAAATAATCCTTATTAAGAGTATTTGTACAGTTGTACCAATAGTTCTAAGTTCATAACAGGGCAGCAACTTTAATAATTAGCTTGTCATTTCAAGCATTGAGACGTAGGTCGTGTGAATTGGGAAAAGGCTGAGAATTGTCTATAAGTAGAAATGTTTAACGTTCTAGAAGTTTCTACTTTCATTGCAAAAAACAAGTGCATCCGGTGCCCACAAGCGCAGACTCTCCTCTGCTCCCCAGCTACTACTTGACCATTCAGCCAATAAACCTACGACTTGACCATTTTACAAGTTGTACGAGTTTAAGTAATAAAGTTAGGGATAATTCAACATTTACCCTGCTGATAGAGCAAAGTTGTTTTAGTCGTCAGAACTTAATTTAAACAGCCAGATTTACGGATACCATCAGTTTTTATTTTGTGTAGTACATTTTTTAACATGAATACTTACAGATTTTAACTGTTAAAGATTTGCAACACAACGTGCTCTACTCTAGGAGAGCCCAGTAATAAATTAAAAAAAAAAAACGAATAAATAAATAAACGAGATCTCAGGATGTAAAATATAGGAAGAGTCAGCGTGAAAACAAGGAAAAATGTCAGGAGAAACAACTTTCAAGTTGAATTAATCCATTCATTTTGATTCATTCATCCAGCTGAGTCCGGAATATATTCAATTCTTTTTTAAGGACTTTTTTCCACTGATAAAGTAGGAAACAAGAATCTAGGGATAAATATTAAGCCAACTGATTAATGGCTTCCTCATCCCAAATGAGTACGCTAGTTGGGCAAAAAAAAAAAAAAAAAAAAAAAAAAAAAAAAAACCCGAACCTCTCTACAAGAAGAAAAGCAGTGGAACGAATAAAAATCCAAAACGCATTTGGACATTTTACTTGTCTCTCAATGTTTGCCACCACTGCCGACATCTGTCCCGGCGAAGCCTTTGGAGGGTGCTCATACTCGGCCCTCGAAAACGAAATGCCATGTAGAACCAGCAGAACACAGGAAAGAACAAAGCGCGGAAATTAGCGAATAAAAATACGCAGGTTATGATAAAGATGTTTCTATCTTTTCATGGAGGGTCATCACCAAGTCATGAGCATCATCTAGGAGCTTCCACACGTCAAGATGCCCGGACATGCTATTGCACTCCCTCAAGATCTCATCCATACTGCTGTACTTCTCTATTATCAGTTTCCTTTTCTGCAACACCGAGGCAGCAATTGCGTAGAGTAACAAATCATCTGTTGGCGGGGCTCGTTGTCGTATCCTGCTCCAGGCAGATTTTCCGATTCCTGCCCTTATGGCTGCCTGGTCAGCCCACATCACTTCCCAGAGGCATAATGTCTGCTCAAATGTCAATTCTCTCCTAAACAGCACCACCACCATCCTATAAACAAAAAAGCAATCCTCAGCCTGGAGTTTCTCCAAATGCCGGTAAAGGTGTGAGTCCTTGCTTTTGATAATTTTAGAAACAATGCTCAGCTGCCTTCGTATTCCGACCTCATCAAGCCTGAAATTATGCCGGGCCTTCTTCATGAAACCCACAAAACACCAGAACGCCTCATGATCCTCGGTCATCACAGTAATTATTGGTGAAAGTAGATCACTCATACCCTGGCAGTAACCAATTTCTGGGTCAAAGAGCGCATATGCTTCAAGAATTGCAACCAGTCGAGCAGCATGGAAAATCCTGCAGGGCTCCAGGTGATCATAATCCTTCAAGCCAACAGCTTCAGCAGCACATCGTGCACTGTCATCCGATACACCAGCTTGAGATTGAGAATAAGGGATCCATTCTGCATTAGCTCGTACTGCATCAAGGCGTATGATCCGCTGCCATGTTGTAAAATCTTCAACTGTTGGAAGTTTTGATCTGCCTTCTGTGCAAGGAGAATCATCCTTGGGGGTCATGCCAGGATCAACCTCTTCCCTACTTTCAGTCGTGGGAAAAGTCTGGGTCACTTCAGCGTCTTCAGAGGATTCCGAGTCAGATGAGTCAGTGTTTAGTGCAGAGGAATCAGCATTCGTGATTCTCCTTGAGCTATCATCACCATCCAACAAGGTACTGGAGTGGTCTCCCGAGTATTCAACGACTGGGCTCCTTTCCTCACTAGAAAGAGACTCCCGGGCACTAACCACATCTTCAGAGCTGGGAGAATCCATCTCATGGATAAAACCACCAGTGCCTCCATCGTAACTGATTCCATCAATGTCATTCAACTTAAGGCTCTCATTGTTGCGTTTTATAAGCCGACGACATTGTCTGCGGAGTTTCTCATATTCCTTTCTGCACATATGGGGGAAAAAAAAGGCATTTAGTAAGATCCATCGAGCATATACAGAGAATATCATGAGGAAAAATCTCACATGTTAGAATAAGTGGAAAGAAGTACAAAACCAAGATAGTAAACTTGAAATAAGTACCTTTTCTGAGTTCTCAATAGATCTCTTTCGTCCTTGGAACTGTTTAAATCATAGCTGTAAAAATAAACACCAAAAAAGTCAACTTAGAGAAGTTTTACTTCGCCATCTTTAAAAGACAACAAGAACAAAGAAGCACCCACATTTAAGCGCATGCCATCTAGAAGTTAAGCCCTAGAAATTAATTAACTTCGGCTAACAGACGACTGAAAACAAAGAAAAGAATGACGAAACCACCGGGAAGTGAAAATCAAAAAGAAACAAAACATTTTAATATATAAAATCATCCTGAGAGTAAATCAATAACTTGAATTTACCCTAGGGCCTTGACGACATCTGTGAGTTATTTCGTAAAAAGGGGATGTATCCAACAAACTACAGAACATGAGATGCTAAAACTATCACTAGCCCCATCATACAATATCCAGACTGCAGGGTGGAAAAGCGAATCAAATCCTCCTCATCGTTGCTATCAACTAATTAACCACTCAGTACTACAGTTAAGTGATAAAATTAAATCTCTACTTCAATTTGCAGGGAGGGGAAAAAAACACAAACACGGTTCTCAAAGGAAAGGGTTAAGTATGCTTACACTCCAAGAAGGAATGGCCAAACCTCCGCCCTAATACTCGGATCAACACCCTGCAATCAGAAATTTCAAGATGAATAACCCAACATCTATAGCGCAGAATATGGGTGAAAAAAGTATGATATTATTTTAATAGAAGGAAGTATATTTGCATTGTGACAGCAACTCACCCCACTGCGAACTTTTTTCAAGAACTTCACTCCGCCATCACGAAACTTCCCTTCTGGTGTGAACAAACTTCTCCATTGCCGAGGTAAAAGAGCATGTTTTCTTTTCCTGCGGGACCACGATGATTTAAGACGTCCCCTGTAGCAAAAGAACGCCCACAGCTATATTAAGAACAGAAGAACACAGAAAACAGCTACTAAGAAAAAGAGCTAAACAGACGAGTGTCGTTGTATAGAATTGGAAACCAGCGTAAACAAGCTGAATTCCTTTGAGATCTCAATAATTTCAACATTTCATACAAAATAAATTACGAAAGGGCCAACATTTGCATTATCCGATTTAGATCATTTCCTTTTCTTGACAAGTTCACATCAAGAAAGATATGCATCAAGGTAAAACATGCGCAATCGAGCTGTTATGACAAAAAATCATATCCTGATATAATTTTATCCAAAATAAATTTAATCTGAACAATTATGAGTCAACCGATTGCTATTCTGAAGATCAAATTAGATGCTCCAAACAAGCAATGATCATCATACATGTTTAGTTACTACTCAGCAAAATTTTTTCTTTTTGTTATCAGAGCCCCAAATTCTCAAACATGGATTTGTTTTCGACAGCACAAACCATGAATCTATGACCACAGAAGAATCTCGGAAATTAGAAAAAGACTGAAAATTGATATAATAATTCAAAAAGCGCAAGTTAAACAGAAATTTGCCCTAAAATTGACAAAATAACTACCTAGAACCCTTCAAATCTAACGAATCGACAACTTTTTCCCCCTAAATTTACATCTATGGTGAGACCAAATCAGGAGCGAAAGATGTGAGTGAAGTGGAATAACCCACACAGAGATGAAATTGATGAAAGAGAGAACGAAAACGAAAATGAAAAAGAAAAATCAGAGGGACAAAACCCAGAAAAACAAGTGGATTGAACTGCAATTCGTAGGGGAGGTAAGACTAAGTTCACTCTGAGATCGAGATCTGAGTCGAAACTACTGAAATACACTGGAAAACAAAAATCAGTGAAATCACAGTTAAAATTGATTCGAGGAGAGAGAAAGAGATAGAGAGAGAAAGAAGAGAGAGAGACTCACCGATCAGAGTGGGAACAATAAGCTGGGGAAGAAGAAGTGACAACGAATAGAACCGAACGCAAATGAATCCACGACGACGACGACGATGAAGACGACGACGACGACGACGAAGAAGGAGAGGGATTTGAAGACGAAGTGTGGCTTCGTCGAAGAGCTTTCATCTATGAGTGTGAAAAACAAAAAAGGCAAAAAAACCAAAAAAAAAAAAAAAAAACGAAAATGGTGGTTGCAAAGCTTTTGCTCCTGCTCTCTAGGGTTCCGACGAGCTCAAAGATTTTTTTTGGAGGGCTTGTGTTTTGTGCTTTACCTACTGGCCGTGTAGAACATAGCGACGACGACCGCGAAGCCCGCCAAGGCCGTGACGGCGACGGCGACGGCGACGTTGGAAGCCGGCGCCACCCTGAGCCAGAGACCTTCCCCGCCACCGCCGCCGGAGATGTTGGTGTCGTCGATGAACATGAAGGAGGAGGAGCGAAGGGGGTGAAATTACCGCAATACCCCCCTGTGGTGTTTGGTCTACTTTGGGTTTCTGGTCTTCCGTTTAGTCTAGGCAAACCAAGAAAACCAAAAAAAAAAAAAAAAAGTCTGAGGAGCCAACTGCTTCGGTTTCTCTTGCTTTTAGAGAGAGAGAGAGAGAGAGAGGAGAGAGAAGTCTTTTTCTTTGTCTCTCTCTACAGCTTATATAAAGAAAGAGAGAGAATCCACTATTTCTCTCTCCACTTTTTCTCTCTCTAGAGATCCTAAGATTGAAAACTAACCCCTTCCTTAAGAAGAGATTTTTAACTCTTTTGTTCACTTGAGTGGACAAAAAACCCCCTAGAGAACACCGTTTTCCTTTTTTTTTTTTTTTTTTTTTGTTTTTTTAATCCTTCATGGAGATAAAATTTCAGCAGGAAAAAAAAAAAAAAAAAAAAACAGAAGTCTGGGGAAAAAATGCTTACCTTAAAGAGATGTTCTTTGATATTTCAAGGAAATTGAAGTTGACGGACTGAAATTTCATTTTCAATGCGAAAGAGTAAAACGCTATTGAATTTTCTCATAATGATTTTTCTCGAATTTATAGATTTTTTCTAAAAGGAGAACTTAGCTCCAATATTGAAGTTTGTACAATTGACTTTCATATTCATGACTTTATATAAAGATGTTTTCATCTTAAGTTATAATCCGAATCATAATAAAATTACAATTATAATCTAATAATAAATGCATCATAAAATATAAAATTTAAATCTTTCATTAAAAAGAAAAATAAAAAGGCCTGAGTGAGTGTTGGATTTGTATGAGTTAAATTCTAGTTCATGTGTTTTTGTTGTCTTGGTATGTTTTTATTTAGGTCTATTTAAGTTTTATAACTTTACTATTTGCATGAAAACTCAAATTTGTGGACTTTATGCAGGGATTTGACAAAGCAAATCCACTATTAAAAGAAAAATGAAATGCCAGCCATCATACTTCACATATATAATTCGAATTAGCAAATTCAACCATGAAAAAGGGGAATTGAGTAAGAATGCAAAGTTAAGAAATGAGGGTATTCTGATCCATTAGGAAAGGAAACGATTTCAAATCCTTATTAAAAAAAAAAAAAAAAAACCAAAAACCATCATATTTTATAAAACCTTATATAAAATAAGATAAGATATATATGTATATGACTAAATTATTTAAAAAATAATTAAAAGAGAGAGAGAGAGAGAAAAATCCTTTACTCGGTCTTTTTGTTCAATGTTGAGTGTTAAAACTGTGGAAGAATCTAAAAAACAGGCATTTCCCTGGTTTCACACAGTAGGCCCATTTTTGCCATAGATCACGGATTTTTTCTTTTTCTTTTTTCCTTTTCCCCCCATAAAGAATCATTTACTATGCAACGACACCGTGCTTTAATTTCCCACCCCCCCCCCCCCCCCCCCCCCCCATATTTTCACCTTTTTTTTTTTTTTTTTTTTCTTTTTCCCTTTGGATCGCATAAGTATATCCCACACTTTGTGACAACTGACAAACTCAATTATATGCATAGGTGGAAGAAAAGATTAGGGGCATTGAATTAGAGTTGGTAAGTGCACCAACTACTACTCTTGGAATACTTGTCCACTTTGCTTTGCTTATTAGAAATATAAATTTGCATAGATATAATATTGTGATAGTTTCATTCTTAATTTCATTAAAAAATACATTATTCAAATTTCTCATTCTCGAATTAAAAAAGACGTATATAAATTTGCAGATTCTCAAATTTCCTCTTTTTTTTAATATAAAAGAATAACTATTTTCAAATCAACAAACATTATCTGTTAGATAGCTTGTATATTGATACTTTGATAGTTTATTTTTCTTTTAAAAGGTGTTTAATGATATAATTGAAGGTAAAATTATTCTAGCAAATTGGAACAACTTAGGGACTTTATTCGTTGGAAATGAAAGGAAGGTCAAAATTAGTCAAGATGAAGCGATTTAGACAAGGTCCTAAACAAGACGTCCTAATCTAGTTTTATTTTTTAAAAAACTTTTTTTTGGAAGTAACTAATCCAGTCTTAATCTGCTTAATTGTTTAATGATTAAAAAATAGCTAATACATAATTTGGTGTGACACTTTAACCAAGAATTGCCTATTGTGTGCCGTTTTGATTACTCCGCGTCTTGGGAGTCCTTTTGGCATGGGGGGTGCTTTTGGTAACTTTTCCTTTCTGTTAACTAACAACTGCTTTGGTTCTGCGAAAGAAAACGACATCCACAAGTAAAGGGTCAACAAAGTCGGGCGCAGAGTTTTTGGACATGGTAAAAAAGAAAAAATAAATAAAGAAAAAGAAAAATAAATAAAGTAAAGTAAAGAAAAATAAAGAGAGTAAAGTGAGATGTACCCAATGGTAAAAAAGAGAGCGAAGTAAGGCAGGCTCTTGACAAATACATGTTTTTTTTTTTTTTTTTAGAAAACGATAAAGCAGGTCAAAGGGTAACATGGCATTGATCTTAAAAATCCCCCCTTCTTCAAAATACTACAAAAATAAAGGCGAAACTTTTATTATTAAGATAAGATGGGAAGATGTTTAGGATGCTCCTTTTTATTCTTTTAATTTATTTGTTTGCGGGGATTGTTTCATGTCTCTTTTTCTCTCTCTCTCTCTCTTGTTTTAACGAAAGTCTAATGCCAAAAAAAAAAAAAAAAAAAAAGATACCAAGATTTGTTTGTTACGACTTAGGAGAAGCAAATAAAGAGTGGTTTATCTTTAAAACTTACAAAGGGAGGCAGCTAAAAAATGGAAGTTGAAGGCAATACGGAACTAGAAAGCTTTGAGGATTGAATTTTATGGATATACTACAAAGAAAAAAAATAAAAAAATAAAAAACAAATAAATAAAAGAGACCACTATTAGTGCCATGGAAATCTCTCTCTAGATTTCTCTATCTGTCTTTTTTTTTTTGGTGTGATTTAAGGAACTTTTATTATGTGAAAAATTGCAAAAGGGATATAATTCCCATGTGGGGCCAATGTGTGGTGCATGCCCTACATCTCCCACTATTTTTCATCAACCGGCACAATCATGAAAGAGATTCCAAGGGGCATAAATGTGACCCCCAAAGCTACTGCTATGTCTACCACAAGACAGTGACAACACGCCTCAGCCAAGCCAAGGCAATAGAAATATATCTCTCTCGTGACTCATGCCCTCTCTTTGCTCACAAATGTGTTATATTACTATATATACATGCATATATTTACATATATACACACACACACACATATCATTACTCTTTTGCTAAATTTTTTCCACACAATCATCCCACCTTAATCATTCTCAGGAGCGCGCAATCAAGTCTAATTATTATACTCTATGATCTCTTTTAACAAATCCTAGTTTTGGCATTTCTCATCAAAGCAAAATTTCAGGCCCTTCTCTTTTAATTCTTCCCTTGTGATGCAAATGTGATTCAGAATTTGTTTCTTTTGCTTTCTTAAAATTGATTGGTTCAATGCAAGAGATGGTTTGCAAAATTTGGTTATTTATTATCCACTTGTTGATTGTTCTCTTTCTACATATGTATATACATATATACATATATATATATATATATAAGGTTTCATTAAGCAAATCAATGTTGTCGTCATTTTGTGCATCCCTATGTGTTCAAAGAACCTTTCACTAATTTCAGAAACTATTTTCTTCTCAACCGTTCTTGAGAACGAGGTCGACTAGCTTTAAACATGTGTGATCTGCCGTATAAATTAACAATAAACCATCTTCCTCTCGGGCCAGGAGTCCATGGCTTAAAAGATGGTCCAAGTTGAGTTATTATTTTGGAAACCTGAATCGGTGGGGAGCGTTCTCGATCAGAGTATGTATTTTTGAACGTTAGATCTAAACAAATATGAGGATTCAATCCGAATGACATGTGCTTCAGTGACAGTGTGGGGCACTAGTTTTCCAACTTCTTTTCCCGGTACAAAAGAAATCAAGGTGGCATGTGGTGAAGAACCTGGTTAAGCTTTAAGCAGACAAACTTATATCTATCATTTAAGTTGCACTTGCAGTGAGGAAATCATATCTTATCAGGGTATGAAGAAAGGCCAGTTCATTTAGCAAATCAGTGAAGTTTTGTCAACGAGTCCAAGTGTCCGTTTGTTTCGTAGGTCCATTTCAGTCCATTCTCAGACTCAAAAACGTGTTTGGCTGCTTATCTAGTGGATAGTGCTACCCCACAGAGATACTAATCCACCTAAAGAAATATGCACAAAACAAATCAGATGAATATACATTGATACTTGTATACATGTATATTTATGTAGAGAAAGAGAGAGAGAGAGATAGAGAGAGAGATGATACTGCATACCATGTCAAATTACGATTTATTGAAGACCTCAAAAGTTAACATCAGATCAGACAGATCTGGTGAAAATCTAACAAATTCGGGCTCTTACCATCAAAATTACAGAAACCATCACTACTTATGAGATCTACGGCAAACCACATCACAAGAGATGAGCATGAAAGCTAGTTTATTCTTCTTCGCCTCATTATGGATGTTCTCCAACTCTACAGCTTCGAAGCAGCATTCTTGTCCAAAAACCAAGTCAGCTCTCCTGCAGGTGAAACCAATTCAACAGGCAGTGTGCCAGAATCTTCAATATTTCCCAGAGCTTTTTGCACAGCACCAGCTTTACCAGCACCGGTCACAACGAGTGCAATATAAGCAGAAGAGTTTATCACCGGAAATGTGAATGTAATTCTCTCTGGGGGTGGTTTCGGCGAGTCCTTGATGAAAGTAACCCATTTCTCCTTTTCCTCGCAGAGAGGGTGCCCTGGGAATAGGGAGGCTACATGTCCATCTGGGCCCATTCCTAGAAGCATGAGATCAAACTTGGGGACACCGGTAGCTTCCGAGAAGTCTACCACACCATTCTTGACCAAATGCCTCAATCCGGTTTCATAATCATCAGCTGCACCCTCAGCAGACAGCGCGTCATTGATGGCATATACATTGCCAGGGAGGATTGGTACCTACGTTAATAAAAAGGTTTAGCTGGTCTCAATAAGAAAAGATTTGGGTGTGATTTTTGAGCAAATACCAAATAACTAATTCAAACATGATCAGAGAAACCATGATCACCTTTTCAGTACATAGATTACCAGAAGATCTATCAGATGACCACACATGAACTGAGTTTCACCCTCCCATATATCTCATTAAGGCCTAAGAATCTAAGAGTGTGTTTGGTAGGAGAGAAAAATGGAAGGATGGGGAGGAGTGGAGGGATTGGTGGAAGGATTTTCACAATTATGGTTATTTGGTAGGAGAGAAAAGAGGAAGGGATTAAAGGAGGGACTCCCAATCCTTCAAAAAACCTCAATTTTTAGTCCCTCCAAATTGGAGAGATTTTTGGAGGGATTCAATCTACCTCATTGGTTAGAGATAATATGGTCATAGTACAAATAAAATCTATTCTTTCCTTTCCCTTCTGTCTCTATACCAAACAAGAGAGATGATTTTTGCTTTCTTTCCTTCTTGTCAAACCAAACATCATAAAAGAAAGGACCTCTCCCTCCTTCCCCATCTCCCTCACCTAGGTGATTTACCACTCCCTCCTTTCACTTTTCTCTCTCTCCCACCAAACATAGCCTAAGACATTAAGGTTAACCGTCACCGAACTGTCGACAATACTTTATTGATCTTGTGGACTAGAGCTAAGTTACTTGAAGCAAATCAAAGTATATTGCAGAGTGATAATTCTCAACTCAATCTATGCCTACAGAACTGCTCAAGTAATACTATATGACTATATCTTTACTAACGACTCTTGGATTCCTTTGCCTATCTCCCTTCCTTTCTGTCATCGGTTATTATCGATATTACATTACCATCGATAATTATCAGCAATATGAATGAAAGATCTACCAACAAAAAGGCATACCTTAGAGAGAAAACCATCATAAGCGAGTTTATAGTTACTATCTTCGTGATCCTTCGGAACAACTCTCTCATCCACCCAAAAGACATGCCACTTTGACCAATCCACAGAATCGAGATACGGCGGTTCCACTAGTTTCCTGAAAAGGGATCAGAAACATTTTTTTTATCTCAATTTGGTCTCGCATCATTTTAATTTCAAGCCGGAGCAAATATCAAAATCTTGTCCCAAAGAAAACACTTCTGCTTTGTTTGTTGATCAATCTAAGCAACCAAAAAAGTTATCCTTGTTACTTAGAACTGCCTAACACCTGAGAGATCCTAAAATCCCTAAATAATAATTTGAAAAGCAGAAAAATTTACATCTCATTTTCCTTCATCTTCGTCAAATCGTAATGAATTGAGACATACAAAGTCAGATTAGATGAAAAACGCAGAAATCAGAATCTCAAACAAATTGATTCGTCACCTGAGGTAGTCGATGAGAGAACCACCAGACAAAACGACGGTGAAAGAGCTTCTCTCTTTGGTGAACTTGTCGGAGAGATCGGCGGTGTACTTGGCCAACTCCGCCGCCAGATCATCCTTGGAATCGAACACCTGGACCTTCTTCTCCGAAGCCATCCGAGCCGCCGCCGCCGAAGAGACCGCTCTGCAAGAGAGTTTCTCGCTCCTCGAGGAGGTGGAGAGAGAAAGAGAGAGAGAGTGGGGTCTGTAAGGAGAAAGGGGTAGTAGTGATGGGTTGGCGTGGAGGGTAGGGGAATATTGAGGGAATGATGAGGAGATGATTCGGAGAGCAGGAGAAGCGGAGGAGAGTGAAGAGGAAGCCATGTGCTGTGGCGCACGGCTCGGTTTTTATTGGAAGAGGGGACTGGGTTTTGGGTGGGAGTGGGAGTGGGAGTAGGAATGTGGACTGTCAGAAGTGACCGGTGACGGAGGCCCTCCCTTGGGTCCGTTTGGGTGGCACGGTGGTGGGGCCTTTGTGTCTACTGACTTGACGTTTTCACCAAGGCAGGGCGGCCACCTTCACGACACGTTTGGGTTTCATATTTATGATATTCTTATTATTACATTTTTTTTAATGTGTTATAATGACGTTAATAAATTGTACAATAGAAGAGTTCTACCACAAAAATTTATGGACTAAATAGTAAATATGAAATTCAAGCGCTTACCAAAAAAAAAAAAAAAATGAAATTCAAGCAAAAAAAAAAAAAAAAGTAAATATGAAAAAAGAATTATAGGTAAGTTGTGGTTAGCTATCGGCTTCTTTTAAAACTATAGAAAAGTAGTAGTTAATTTTAAGTTTTTTTTAAGTGATCTTTCTTATTTTAGAGATTTTTTTAAAGGAGCTTTACATTATAGCAATATTAAATCATCTATCATATAGCTCTTCCTGTTTAAAAGATAATCATAACAATATTCAATAGGATTTTTTTTTATATAACCACAAAATTCTTTTTTTTTTTTTTAAATCCATCATATAAGCATAACTCAATAATAAATTTAATTATGATTATAAACATAATTTAGTGATAATATCACATATGTGTAGAGTTTGAATCCCATTGTCTTGAGTTAAAAATAAATAAATAACATGGCTATTAAGATAGACATGATGTAGTTGATTATCAACTTTTTAATGACATGTTTACTTATGCGTAATCGAAATGGGTATGAATCAGAGTGGATAAGATTTACAGTAAGTAGGATTTGGAGTTGTAATACGTTGTTTACTTGGGTTCTAGGAATTGGAATCACTATCAATTATATTCATACATTTACTTAGACCAATAATTAGAGTAAGTTGTTGTAAATTTACTTATATACCCTTTCAATTATTTTTGTGTTTTCAATTTAAATAAGTAAATTATAATAAGATTATTTTTGAAATAAGAAAAAGTAAAAAATTGGGATAAATTATTTTGTTCTAGCAAATATTGAGCATTTTTCTTGCAATATAAATTTTATTTTTAAAAACGTAATATGGAGATAAGTAAATTTATATACTAATTGTTCTTATATTATTTAGATTATTTTTAAAATAAAAGGTCAAAAATTGAGATAAATATTTTGTTCTAGTGGATATTGAACTCTTGATATATAAGTTTTCTTTTTTAAAAAATGTTGAAATAAATTTGTAACATTAAAACAAAACGGCACTTTAAAAAGGGAAGAATGCTCATTTCAAAAAAAAAAAAAAAAAAAAAAGAAGAAGAAGAAGAAGAAGAATACAATAAAAGGAAAATATTAGAAGAAAATGTTGAATCTTTTTTTTTCCCCCTTTTCAATCATTTATAAGAAAGTAAAATTAGGGGCAAAGTAATAATTTAATTTTATTATCATGAGTGAGAATGTTAATTTAGTGGGAGGCTTAGGAGTGCAAATTCCTTTATTCAATCCCAAATTAGTATAGACTTCACACAATTCCACCCCCATTTCAGGATAAAAATAGGTAAGTAAACGTGTGATTGATTTCCATTTCCCATTCCGATTTCATGTTCCTAATAAGTAAATATGCCATAATTGTAATAAGTAGTTATCGGGTTAGAAAGTAGAACACAAACTATTGTTTTATTTCTTAAAAAAAAAAAAAAATTTTAGTTTCATTTTATGACTATCATGTTAGTTAGCTTGCATTTGGAAGAAATTTTTATATTGAAATTAGTTAACTTTAAAATAAAAAAAAATATGAGATGAAAAACTTAGATCCGGACCTGATAATCAAACGGCCCCTTAATTTTTCTCTCATTTTATTGTGTTTGTGTCATGACTCAAATTATTAGTATTATATAAATAAAGATGTTTATGTGGCAACAGACTTAGGCATGTTTTATAAATTCCAATAAAATAAAATTCACATAAAAACAAGTAATACATATCCTATGTTGTAAGAAAAATAAGAAATTTTTTTTTTTGTTATGGTATATTTCTTCTATTTTTTAATATTCCTTAAAAAAAGGAACATGTTCTAATTTATTGGGAAAAAAAAAAGAGAAAAGATTACCAAATATGTTTGGAAGTGCTTCGACCCGAACAACAGGCGGGTGCATTATACACCACCCGAACATTTAGAAACCCGCATCCAAACAGCTCATATTACGTCAGCGAAAACCCTAGTCCCCAACCTTGTGTCATATATAACCAAACCTCGAGGCCAGACGGCAAAAGAAAAACCCTAACGCTGAGAGAGAGAGAAGAGAGAGCCGTTGAAGATGCAGATCTTTGTGAAAACCCTAACCGGCAAGACCATCACCCTTGAGGTCGAGTCCAGCGACACCATCGATAATGTAAAGGCCAAGATTCAGGACAAGGAAGGTAATATATATATATATATATATCTCTATATATATATATCTATATATCTGTATGTGTATGTGTATGGTTATATAAATCTTAAAGCATTGAATTGCATGGTCAGTTAAATTTCGTTTAATTTTATTGCGATTACTGACTCTGATTTTCGTTATTCATTTTGAAATTTTTAGGAATTCCTCCGGACCAGCAGAGGTTGATCTTCGCTGGAAAGCAGCTCGAGGATGGCCGTACTCTCGCCGATTACAATATCCAGAAAGGTTAATGTTTTATGGAGTTGTTTGGTTGGCGAGAAAATTAATTTCTTGATGCCTTTGTTAGGTTAATATTTATAGTCATTTATTTATTTGTTTATTTTCATTTCGCAGAGTCAACCTTGCATTTGGTTCTGAGGCTCCGTGGTGGAATTATTGAGCCATCTCTTATGGCGTTGGCGAGGAAGTATAACCAGGACAAGATGATCTGCCGCAAGTAAGTTTCTAAGTGTTAGGTTTTCATTTCGAATTTTGTGTTTGATTTGTATTTCATGATGCAATTTGATGCACTGGTGTTTTCATGAGTCTGTTGTGTGCATATGAGTTATTATACGAACACTTGCTTGAGGTTCCATTTCCTTTTTAATTGTGTATATAACAGTGCAATTTTTTTTTATGTTATTGGATTTGCAACACTGAATTGTTTCCAGATTGATTAGATACTACTTTTGTTTAATTGTTTACAATGCATTGCCGACTGGTTTGTCGAAGCCGAAAGACTTTGTGGGCTTGTTGCAAATAGATAGTTTTTACATTGTTTCATGGAATGCACTATTAGTCTCTCGCTTTCTTATTGTAAAGCTTCATTGATCGAACATAGTAGAAGCTGCTTGCGAGTTGAAGGTGTTAAATATGCTGTTTACCATATCTTGGAATGAAGACTGAGGATGATCTTTTGGTTCACTTACGATGACGTTTGGGTACTTGGTGTTGCTAGTAGTAGTTGGAGATAGGGAATAGTGAAAGCATCTTTAAATACTTGGAAGTTTCACATCCGAAGTGAGATTTTAAGTGAAAGATCTAATATTCAATGTTGTTATGATACCTATTTATATGAGATTCCGATTAGGGCACCATGCACGACAGCACAACAACATGCCTTCGGAAACCCGAAGAGAACTTATTCTTGTGTGAAATGAGAGAGATTTGTTCAACCACACTAATGTTTTGAGTTTTGCATTTCGAGCAATATACATAAGACATGTCGTAAGAACACTCATTTCTAGGATGGAATGACACTTTGTTCGTGTTTTACTTTAACCTCATTTCTATCTGTATTTCGACATCTTTGTAATGTGTATCAGCATACTAATAATATTGCTGTAATTGTTCAATAGGTGCTATGCCCGCCTGCACCCTCGTGCCGTTAACTGCAGAAAGAAGAAGTGTGGACACAGCAACCAGGTTTAGTGTTTTTAGCAGACTGGCTTCTGATTTTTCATTTCAGTTGGAAATTTTAGCTCGTCTTTTGTTCGTTTACACGTGTTTTATTTCTTGCATTGCAGTTGAGGCCAAAGAAGAAGATCAAGTAGATTTTCAATTACGATGAGAAGCTGCTGTTCGTTATTAGAGCATCGGTTTTGTTTTGTTATCAGAATTCTAGGAATTCAAAGTATGTTTTGAGCATATACTTTACTTGGATAACTTCCTAGTTTACTCTTGTTGCCCTTTGAACCTTTGCTATGAGTGATGATTTTCAGACTTTTGAGCTTTTGCGTTTTAATGTGTCAAAGAGTATTAATTTGATGGAGCCGTTGCTCTTTTTAAGCGAAATTGATCAAGGATGTTTCACAATCTGCAATAAAAAATGCAAGTCCACTAGGTTTTGGCATACCGACAAATGTATCACGAAAACATTTTTAAATGCGTAGGTCGTTTTATTATATGACCGATGAGCTTGTAGTGTATTTTTGGTCCTAATTTTTTTTTAAAGAAAATTCACGTTTGGCTGATAAAAGAATAAATAGTACATTATTTTCATAATCAGACGGCACGACATTTTAAATCGATTATGAAATTCCGACTAACAAACGGCATGATTTATTAAATTTTACTGGAAAACAAAATTTCAGGTATCTTGCGATTCCAGTTACAGAAACGATATAATCCGAATGGTAGTAAAGTCTTGAACGACATGCATTTTGTATTTATTTCTAAACGACTATAATATTTTGACGTTAAACAGTGTACTGTTTCTGGAAATAAACGACAGCAAACTCCGAAGAACTAAGGACGCTCATTTCTATTTTACACCAAGCAATTTCTTTTCTGCTTACAAAATCTAATCAAAATTAAGATTTAGAGCACGCGGAAAATTTTCATATTGTTTAAACTGAGAACTATCCGATTTTTTCCCTGTTATCTTCCGTTTGTTAGAGATGATACAATTCTCTTCTTGGCCTTTCGTTAGTACTTGCATGGCTTGAGTTGAACTCTTCCTGATTTGGCATCACTTCTAACTTGCAAGTGTCATCTGTTCGCGATAAATAATACAGAAAGTAAGCACCATGCGATATATCTTGAGGAATATTATCATCTTTTCATGAAAAAGATTGGTATTTTTTATTTTTTGGCACCCTATCAAAAGATCTTCAAATAAGTAATGAGGAAAACAAACCTTGTTTGGAAAATGTTCTGGATCATCTTTGTGGGAGATTCACTGGCTGCATGTTCTAACTGAGCCAACTCCTCTGAACTCAATCGCCAACCAAGAGCTCCCAAGTTTTCCTCTGCTTGTCTCACGCTCTTAACACCCGGTATTGGAATGGTACCTTTGCAAATGCACCAATTTATAGCCACCTGCCACCAGATATAATCCCGGGAGGTAAGGCGCCTGTACAAGATATATCTTGTCCACCGTAGTGGGATCGACGACTGAAGACTTTGTCAAGGAGAACAGGCGGTCTTACTTGTTACCACCTACCGTAGGACAAGTAGCAAGTAGCAAATATATGTTAGGTTTGTGCAAGGATTATATACCTGTGGCACGGTTTTGCGCCTTTTTTGGGCAATTTCTTTGAGGGAACTTAACAAAGGCCTCAATCCTGGAAGAATTTGTCTGAAGAGAAATGCACTACGGAGAAAAATTAAGCAGTCAAAACAAACCAGATAGTAGCAGGCATTGGGTTTATAGAGCTTGTAAGTCATTCTTTTCAATGAATAGGTGAAAACGTGAACCAAAAAAAAGCAATTTACCGAGGCCCACGTGGAAGTTTGTCAGGAGTATATTTCCCAGTAAGCATTCCAAGTCCCAAAGGACTGTAAGCAATTAAGCGGATGCCAAGAGAATCACATATGTTCTTGGTTTTTAACTGATCTTCTCCCATGCTTAGCAAAGAAAATTGCACCTAAAGACAGTTATATTCAGTTTTAAGCTCAGATTGGCAGCAACGTCTTACCGTAAATAGATGCTCTTAACTTTCATTTCATGTTTTCGGTGAATTGAGATAGTTACAAGAATAGTTCTCAATATCCATATAGTGATGTCAATACTTGTGTACAAGTACAAACCTGAGCTGAGACCAAGGGGACTCCACGAGCTTTGAGGTAATCGTAGATCTTCAATAGCTGCTTTGGTCCGTAGTTGCTGACCCCGACTGCTCGAACTAGGCCCTACATCATACCATCGCTATTAGTATTGGGCGTTTTGTAAAAATGATCTTGAACATCTAACTTGCAGTGTGAAATCTCTGTAAGCATTATAAGTTCTTTCGAAGATGGTTCTAACATCTATAATGTGCATAAATTATCATAACCTGCTCATACATTGCTACTAAACCATCCCAAAGAGCCTTCTCCTGCAATGGAGCATAGTTGACAGTCGACCAGTGCAGTTGCCCTATTCCAATTTTCTCGATTTCAATACGATCAAGGGAGGCCCTGAAAATTCATGGTATTTCAACATTTTATCATAAGCACTCTTTGTCAGATTCAGTGCGAGAAATTTGTTTATGCACATAACACAAGAAAAACGTTGAAAAGGATACCTGCAAGCATTTACAAACTGCGACGGTGTGAGGCGCCACGGATATGCTGCAAACTTGGTAGCAATCACAATGTCGTTCTGAATGCGCTTTTGCCCTGCACATACAGTTATATAGAGGCTTAGAGTAATCAAATTGGCCCCATCCTAACCAATGTATTTTTAATTTTAGCCTTTATCTGCCACTAAATAGAAAAATTCTGATCAACTTCTGGATAGCAGAAAAACCAAACCCATTTTCTATCACACTGAACTATTAAAAACATCAGGAATACTGTAAAAGAAATGCAATCATCAAAGACATGGAGAAAGTATAACTAAATTAAATGGTCTCTCTGACTTGGGAAGACAGTACACCAATCCCTTATCGTTCTTTTTGTGTTGTAGTTTGACCTCGATTTAGTTTAAGCCGAAGGAATCTTCAGTCGCATTGTTCTTGAGAAATTTGGCCACTACCATTCCCCGAAAAGACATTCCCATGTTGTTCTACAAGAACCATTTTCAAAGGATCTAACCATGATTTGATAATCCTTAGTGAAGAAAATATTGTGAGAATCACCGATAGAGACCAGTGGTCCATGACACTTGACTCTCTATATGATGTAGGAATGACGCAACCATTCATCCCAAAAATTGTAACTAATGGGATAGGAGCAATCAAATCCTTTAGACACTACCCACTACCAAACTCGGAAATCCACCCCAATAACTATCCGTTTGGGCCCTTATTTCAAGAGTCCCTCACAAATCTGTAGGCTCACCCAACAACGAGCTCAAGCACTTCTCCAAGGCCTAATTCACATAAGTTGCCTCTCAAGTTCAATTAATGCTCCTGCGACACTATAGTCCTCTATACAAACCTAACCCAATTGGGAAAAACCAACTTTAAGACCAACCAACAAAAAACAAGAGAAACCATAAATTAATTTCCAAGTCCAGCATTGCTCAAATGAAACATGTTACATATATATATATATATTATATTTCATATTTCAGACCTTGGTAGTCCTTGATGAACTTGCCGAGCAGTTTTTCACTTTGCCCATTCAACTTGCCGGTCCCATAAGAATCAGCGGTGTCGAAGAGGTTGATCCCATTGTCCACAGCCAGATTGAAAGTCCTCTGAAGCTCAGTGTCCATGGACTCCTGGTAACCCCAGAGAAGCTGGTTGCCCCATGCCCAAGTCCCAAACCCCATTGGAGATACGTTTAGTGGGCCCACCTTTACCTGCTCATACCCTCACCACTCAATCATCATCTATCTATCTATCTTCAAAGTGTATAGAGCATATATATGTGTGTGTGAGTGTGTGTGTGTATATATAGAGGGGGAAAGAGAGACCTTTTGCCATGGCCAGAAGAGAGGAAGCTTAGGAGGCTTGAAGAGGGAAGTCCCAGTTGTAGTGGAGCTCAAGGTGGCCAAATAGGCTGTGGGAGTTGAAGCTGAGAACGCCATTGAACTACTTCTGATCTTCTCTCTCTCTCTCTCTGCAATTGTTGAGTTGAGTCTCACTGTGAAGGACAGTTGGGAAATTGTATTCGGGTTATGTGGTGAGCATCGAGCGGTTGGCAGTTTGATGTTTTTCACGGATAGATAGGAAGTAGAATTTTTTTTTTTTTTTTAATAAATTGCTTGTTTGGTTCCATTTTTGTAAATTTACAATTTGCTATTTGATTTTTTTTTTTTTTTTTTTTTTTTGTGGTTAAAAGCTTTTTAAACTCTTTTAAAAGGGTGTATAATGATCTTTTTTTCTGTTAATAAATGTTAAAAATTCATTAGAAATATCATGTGAATCACATATTATGTATTATTTAAAGATAATTAGAAAAAAATTGTATGATTGACTTATACGAGCCATGCATGTGATTTGTTCTATTCAATTTTTAACTTTTGTTAATAAAATATATATATTAAATTATTTTAAAGAGTTTAGAGAGCTTTGTTATAAAAAAAAAAAAAAAAAAAAACACCAAATCACAATTTTATAAAAAGATTAGGTATTAAATAAACAATTTATCTAAAAAAATTTTAATTGTCAAAAAATAAAATAGAGATCAAATTACAGTTCTGTAAAAAGATTAGGTACCAAATAAATAATTTATCTAAAAATTTTTAATTGTCAAAAAAATAATTAGGTACTAAATAAATAATTTATCTAAAATTCTTTTAAAATAAAAAGTATGACAGCTGTGGGATTTGAACCCACGCCCTTTCGGACCAGAGCCTAAATCTGGCGCCTTAGACCACTCGGCCAAACTGTCTTCTTTGAATATTTTTAATCACATTAAATTTATAAATCTAGTAAAAGTGAGACGGCTAAATTTCTTTAAGTTATTACAAAACTGCTCTTTAATTTATTTTTGTTCGATTGTTCTTTTTCTTATATTTCTTAGTGCTATCTATAGGATAATGTAAATAATTATTATATTTGTTATTTTAGAAATACTTGTATTATCTGGTTAGTTTAGATGTTTTAGATTTATCTGAATTTTAAAATCCTAATTTCAAAGAAAGTATCTATTAGCCTCTACATATTTATAAATCTATTAGCCTCTACATATTTATAACCGTTTATAGTTGTTTGTCTATGCTCTATGGGCTCGTTTGGGGTGCGGGTTTTTGGCATATTATAAATGTATAATATATGCATTCTCATCTTGTTCATATGTTTTAGAAGTACCGTGGTTGTAACTTGTAAATGTAATCTAACGATAATTTCATATTTAATTATGTAATAAGATGTAGAATTTGAATTTCCAATCTCAAGTTTAGAACATAAAGATTAAAAAAAAAAAAAAAATCATTGCTTACCTAGTATTCTTTCCTTCTTGCATATGGTGGTGTTCACGAACATGAGAACAATAAATTTGACAACCACCAAATGGGAATGGAGTACCAACATTAAGCTATAAAATAGTCTTTTACCAAGAAATAGAACGTTGAAAAAAAAAAAGATATGAAAAATTGTAGAATTAAGTAGTATACAAATCTAATAGGAATATTATAAAAACTTTCAGCTCAGAACATTTGTGATGGGGTTTCGTTATGCATCATGAACAAAACAGAATACGTACATGCTACTACATTATCTCACATAATAAATCACACTTTGTAATTTCTGCTTGATCTCATACATGTAAGAAGCTGATGCTCTCATTCAAGCACACAAAAAATCTACCGCCGACATTTTCGATGCTTCTGCTGCCGATTCGCGGCGCCTTCTCTAAGATGAATCACTGAGGATCTCAAAATCAGGGTTAGGTTGAACTAATGCTTGTTTCTCCTCAACTCCAGAAATTTAGCCATTGTGAACAACCCCGCGGTTGATCAAACATATCGAATCTGTACCAACTTTCGAGTGATGCTAAAGATGCGCCGTCGACGAGTTCTTGACTTGTGTTCTGAAGTTCACATGAACCTTCTTGTCTGAATTCTCCAACATTGTTAATGTTGGCTGTGTTGTTATGAATATGATCACGTGACTGCATGGCTCCTCTGTCTTCCAATCCCTCTTGTAAATTTGTGTTTCCACTACTTGTTCCTCCTTTTTTACTACTACTATTGCTAAGTAGATCATTTAGCTTTTGCAACTGTTCAAGAGAAAAACAAAATAAATTTCATGGTTAGTAACTTATTATGACCTTAAAACAAGTTTTTTTTTTTTTTTTTTTGCTCTGTCTGGTTTGCAGTTTGAATCACAATTCAGACCTTTTTGTACAGTATTTTCTCTTACGAAAATTTTAAATCAGGCTAGTTGTCTTGTTTAAGTAGTTTAGCGACAAGGGTTACCTGTAAAATCAAGGATTGTTTCTCTTCCTTCAGGGACTCGAACTGGGAAGATAAGCTCTCGTATTGAGCTCTGAGAGTCCTGAAGTCTTGCTCTATCTGTTTCGATTTCCACCTCGCTCTCCGGTTCTGAAACCATATGGCCACTTGTCGGGGCTGGAGACCGAGCTCTCTGGCAAGCTGAACTTTCTTCCTCGGCTCAAGCTTTGTCTCTGATTCGAACATGGACTCCAACAACCTTATCTGCTCATCACTGAACCTCCTCTGGTTCTTGTCCATGTTCTTGTTTGATCTCTTCTTCTTCGAAACCGGAGGAGGCTGAAAATTTTGCGACTTGGAATATTCTGCTCTGTCCATATGGTTTATGAGGCTAATTTTATGGAGGGAAGAGATGGTTTTGTTTTTGTTAGGTGAATGTGGTCTTGAAAATTGGCTAAAGAGGTTAGGCTATGGAATATATAGATATAGGAAGAAAGAGAAGAAAAGAAAGAGAGAAAGAAAGAGAGAGAGAATTCCAAGCTGTGGTTTTCTGGTAATTGGGACTAATGAATGTTGATTGATGGAATTTCCAAACCAATGGGGTTAGATATCTTTTGTCACTCTCCAATGTTTTGCCTTGTGAACTTCTCTTATCTTCATTTTTTCTCTTTCTTTCTTTTTTTTTTTTTTCACTTTTGTCAAAAAAATAAAAGTGAAAGAAAAGTTTCCTTACTTAAGCTACAATACAATCCGCGGTTACTTTTGTCCTAGTCCCATCGCTTTTCTAGAACCAATGTATAGCATAAAAGCACATAATCTGGTCTCCATCTATTAAAATAAAGGATAAAAAAAAAAAAGGCTGGCTCTTGACCTACTTTGGCTTGGTTTGGTAGTATATGTTGAAAAAAATACTCGGAAACACCACACGTATAAAGCATAATTTCTATGAGTTCTGAATGTGGGACTCACCTTCTATTAACGTACAGTGCTCTTAATATAATTGTTTATAGTCCCTAACACATTCAACAATTGTGAGTTTTAGATCTTGCTTCTTAGAACATGCTACTTTGTGGTTGTAAAATGGGTGTAGGGTCATAAAATAATTGGATGAATTTTAGTAAATAAATACGTTACAACTTAAGTTTTGACCTGTAACAAACAAGATATCTAGATGAGGAAGGAGCTGAATCCAAGAGGACTTGAAGAGGAAAAAAAAAAATTCAACAATCTTCTCAACCTTACTAATTTGATATTCTTTTTTGGATCTTCATTATGTGATTTTTTTTTGTTTTTTTTTGGTTGCTCTTATCGTAGCCAATTGGCTAGCTGACAACAGTAAGGTGCCCACGGGGGTTTGAGTAGTCAAATTATGATTTGTCCAAGTGCATGGCAGGTGAAGAGATTCAAATCATACTTTGAATATGCATGCCCTCTTGGGACACTCATATTTTATCTACTATCAACTATCAATTCATATAAAAAAATAATACTAATAAAATAACAAATAAAATTGAAAAATTCCTTTAAGGATCTTTGTCTTTTTGGTTGTTGCAATCTGAAATGAGTGAAGATTTTTCCAACACCTTCTATGATTGATTGATTTTAGATGATTGCAATATGGACTTCTTAATCATTATATGTAGAATTCAATTAAACTTTTACTCAATTCAAGAGTTAGTCTTAGTGCCGTTTGAAAGCTCTATTACCATATTCATTCCACTTACACACACATATAGAACACCCATTGAAGGAAGACATTAAATATGTGTGTCGTCTCACAGAGAAGCAAATGGAATTTTGCAAAATAGTAACAAAAAATAGTTGGTACCAATTTGGAGCTTTCATGAATAGTAATATATATATATATATATATAGTATAGAAACTATATAAAGATGAAGGTTAACTAGTCTTATAGCCAATCTAATTTTACAAAATGTTTGCGTCATATATGAATGAACTCATTGGAAATTATCTAAAATAGATCCATTTCCCACGTCTCAATGACTAGTCTCGCATCTTACCTTAAAACGAAATATGGAAAATGATGGACGAAAGCTCTAACTCATGAAATTATAGTCCAAAGATTGTCACGGTCACACATGGGGTAGATACTTGGGATAAGATTAGAAATGGCCTCTATTGAACTGCCACTTTAACTCCTAACTAGTACTTATTAGAACAAGATTATTTATTTATTTACTTGTATTGATTAAAAAATAAAAAATCAGTATTGGTGTTTTCACGCCTCCAACCCTCATCATTTTAGAGATACAAGTGGATGAATCTTTAAAGTTCACACACGTCATGAATCAAACATTCAATATTTAAAAAAAAAAAAACTAAAGTGTGGATCTAAATAATCGAATATCTGATGGATAAAAGAGAGAGCGAGCATTCCTATTCACTAGCGTACAAGATTAGGATCAATTATCTAAGCCAAATAGAGACAAGTCAAACTGGTAGATCATGAAGTAAGATCAAATGAGAAAGCAAGTTTAATTATTTGCACTTAAGGCCAATTATACCAGTTGGCAAATTGACAAAGGGTGTTTCGTTCTCAAATTTGGTGTCTAGTATTAGTATATGTGGCCTTGAGTCCTTATCACGTTGATGTCGAAGAACAGTCGGTGTGGGTGTGTGTTTTAGTACTATTTGTGTCGTTTACTTGGCTTCCAAAATGGCGTGTCCGCGTTATGGTAGGTACAGTGTACTTTCTTAAAAAGAAACACGTGTCCTAATATTAGCTTCCTTCAAATGTGTTTATCCCAAAAAAAAAAAAAAAAAAAAAAAGCTTCATTCAAATGCTCTTTAGGGCTAAATTCAGGCTTGCACGTCACGGTAACATATATGGCCCCTTAATCTTTCGAAACATGAAAATCAAGCACAAGGAAGAAAAGTTTTTTGTGGTTGCCGTTTATGTGTAAACTCCATAAACACTTTTTGGAAGACAAGTTTCATTTTGAAATGATAACTCAAAGGGGTTGCTTACATGATTGTACAATTTGTTGTTAAAACAACTTCCTATTTAGATTGTTGTTTCATGTATAGTTTAGTGATAATTTAATATTTGATTTTATCATATGGTGTAGAGTTCGAATCTCTTATACCTGACTCCAAAAAAAAAAAAAAAAAACTGTTGTTGAAATTCTCAATTTAATTAAATTTTTTGATCCGAACTTGTTTATCAAACAGTCCCTAAATTTTGGATTTTTTTATTTTTGGAAATGAAAAAATGGCTATATTAGAACCCACTTGCAAAAGGGTCTACAAAAATTTGAGATATTTTAGACAAGTGAGATAATTGAAGAAGAATCGACCAGCTTTGTCCAACTTCCACAATTGGCTTAAGCTACCTTAATATCATACCTTCCGTACGTATAGTCAAACTTGTGGGTCATGACATTTCTGATTACTGGTCTTGCTTTCAAAATTATTACTTGTTCTATGTGTATAAGATTCCAGTTGGTCTAGGTGGTAAAATCTCTTTAACTTGATGAATACTAGAAGCTAATTTATGTATACACAACATATAAATACGCTTTTGTTTTGTGTTATGTGTTTTTCTTTTTTCCTTTTTTTTTTTCTTTCTTGAAATGACACGACAAAATAACTTCAACCACTAGTCATGTTCATGTTTTGCTTGATGATGTAAAAAGAGACGGTGAGTCCACCATATAACCTAATAAAAAAAAAAAAACTATCTAAATAGCAATTAATAGATTAATGCAAAGAAGTTCGTGAAAATGACTCCATAGTTTGTCTTTAAACGGCCATGATTATCGTTTCTTTTTGTTGTGGGTTAAGACTTAAGATATGAATGACCCTACAACTTTTTAATTATTATTAATAATTAGGCAAAAAGACCCTACACAAGTTTGATAATGGGTTTAGTACCAAAAAAATTCATGATCTATAACTGGTAACAAAGGTGCCATGGCCTTTTTGAGTGGAGTTGTGTCGGCAAAATATCTACCAGCGAAGCGTTCTGCCGACGACCACAACCGTCTATCAGCCAAAAATTTTGATGCTCCAAAGTGACATTGTCTTCCACATATTGACGTGGTGGCTCTCTAATCATACATTTATATATATATAAACATACATATATATGTATAAGGGACTTTTAGTGCTACCTTATAATTATTAGAGTTGATACTCTGAACTTTCATTATCCATCGATAGGAACTTTTTTAATCATTTTGGATGAATTTTTTGACTGTCTAATATATAAATGTCCACATTAAAGATTTTCAGTATGTAAGTGTACATAATTACTCCGACGATGAAATCAAACAGTTAAAAAGTTAATCATACATTTAAAATGACATTTCTTATCGATAGCCAAAATACATAAAATCTTATTATAAAAACTCTTTTACCATGACTATTTTGGCAAATTAGATAATTTTGTAAATAAAAAGACGTTCTTCACTTCTAAGCCAAAATAGTAAGATATTTGGTTAAAACAGTCTCTAAACTCTTTACAAGGTAATGATTTGGTTCATAGTTTTTAATTTTAGCCGAAATGACTATAAACTCTCAAAATATTAACAATTTTGATCATTTCTATCAAACTCCGATAATTTTTTAACTGAATTAGTCACATACAGGTCATATGACCAAACAAAAAGGGACATTTTAGTAAAATCATATACTTTTCTTTTTACATATTTTTTTTTTAGAAGGAGCAAATCTGAAAGAAAGAAAGAAAAAAAAAAAAAAAAAAACTTGGGTCTGCTTCAAACCAAAATTCCCATGGATTCCTCGTACAAATCCCCTCCATTTTCCTCCCATTCTATTTTCCTCCATGTTCGAGCTTTTTGTAATACCAGAGTGAAAAGGTATATTCAAACAATCAATATTTCACATAAACAGCAAGAAATGAAATTCGAAAGACAAATTCAACTTTAAGGAGAAACTGAAATTGGTAGAAAAGGGAGAGAACGGCCGAATCACGAGGCCTCCAAGAAGGTCTTGGAGCACAAGAAGGAGATTGACAAGCACCTGGGCCGTCCTCTCATTCAGACCAATCCCTACGAAATTAGTTCCCCGTTTTCTTCGATTAATTTCACTTTCATTTTTTTTTTTTAAATTGGTTTGCAAGAGTTGGTAATTAATTTCTGAAATTTCATTTTAGAGTTTTGACTGTGAATGTATTGGATTTCGATAGTGAGTTTGGAGACATGGCTCTGTGCTTTTGATGTTTTCCCAACTTTTTTTTTTTTTTTAGATGTTTTGTGGAATTTGGAAATGGGTTTTGGTTAAAAGGGGTCTGAGGCGGCGCGACGGAGCTTCGATCGTCGGGAGAGTCGTCGATGAACGGATCTCCTCAAGCTTTGACAAATGCTGTTGGGAACGTCGTCGCCATCGTCGTCGTCGGAGGACAAGAGCTCGAGGGGGCCATCTTCGCGAGATCTGGCGTCGCCGTCGTCAAAGGCCGTCTTGAGTTCCGGGGGAGCATCGTCGCTAGTTCGTGTCAGCTCCCTTCGCCGGAGGTGGACGCTTCATCAGCTCCCTTCGCCGGAGATGAAGGCCGTCGCCGAAGTCTGCAAACGTAGACAGAGAGAATGTTCAAGGGTGAGAATCAGAGAGAGAGAAGAGAGGGAGAGAGTTTAGGGGAATTTTCTTTTAATAAGGTTATTTTCCTCTTTTAATAATTAGTTGGGTTCACGTCTCTTCAGTTAAAAATTTAATAGTTTTGGAAATAATAATTGATATTGTTAACATTTAAAGAATTTAAAATTTTTTATTTTATCAAAATTTAAAAACATAAAGATTTAATCATGAGCTGTTATATAATTCAGAAATCATTTTGATCAACTACTCAAATAGTAATATGTCAACCAGGGTCGGAATCACTGAGCTGGCTCTAAGGGATCCCTTGAACTTTTGTTCCAAAATTTTTTTTTTCTCACCACAATTACAGTTTTTATATAGATTTAAAAAAAAAATTATTATCCTTCAAAGTTTAGCTTTTTAAGTGAACTTCTATTTCATAATTTCTTTTAAATGTTTCAATAATATCTCAAATTTTGATTAATTTATTTAAAGTCTCAGATAAATCCAAAATCAACTGGACTTCTATTTAAATTCATGACTTTGTTCACTTAAACTTAAAAAAAAAAAAAGAAAAAAAGAAAAAAAAAGAGCAATTGAACTCATTTACAAACTTGATTTATTTGAATAAAAAAAAAAAGGGCGGGGGGGGGGGGGGGGGTGGGGAGGTTGTTTGTGTGGAGAAGAAGAGTAAAGATAAAGAAAGAGTTAATAGTATTATAGTCCAAAATTTTGACTTAATTTACACTCCTATAAATTTTTTTCTGACTCGACCACTAATGTCAACAATATGTAGTAAAATGAATTATCCAAAATAATCCATGATAACACATTTTATGTGTACAATTGTTGTTGTTGGGATGAATTTATTCTTATATTATAAAGTAATGTTTAAATTTATAAACCAAACTTCATCTAAATATACAAGTTTTTCAACTAATAACATTATCACAGTTACAAATAGTAAGGTATCTTATTTTTTTTCTTTTTTTCTTTTTTTAACTCGTTGCCAGCACCTACAAGGAACGCGGCGAGGATGAGTTTGGGATCCAACATCAACAGATTCATAGGCAGACGTTCTTTAATTTTAACCTAACAAACTAGTGTGTCAACAATCCATGATAACATGGACAAAAATTTAACATTATTATTATTACTATTATTATTTGGCAAAGCTAATGCTATTTGGTCTGCCGTCTGCTGATGAATTCTTACAGCCTTACCTATGTCAAGGTAGCCGCCAAGTGTACAGCAATAATCGAATTTGGCCCCCCCTTTTTTTTTTTTGGGCAAAAAGTAGTAACATGCTTATTTTGATTAATCAAGATTTGTTGTTTCAGATATTCTGTCTTACTTTCTATCTTTACTATAATTGATAAATTTGAATTAAAATATTTAGATTGTAATTGTTTGTCTTATTAAAAATAGTTAAAAAAAAACTTATACTTTTTAGAACAAAGATAAAAATGAGTTAAAATATTTTGATTTGAAATGGTAAACCATACACCATTTTAAATAAGTGTTATATGCAAAAATCAAGAATGTCATAAATTTGACATTTTTTTATGTTTATGCTCACCAAAACTTTAAAATTGATAATTTTTTTTATTTTATAATATTAAAATTATCAATTTTAATGATACAATAAGTAATATAATAAGAAGTACTAAAACATAATTCTCCACCCAATTTTCTGTCTCTTTTTTTAAACGGATTCGAATTTGGATTGTCTTCAGCCCATCCGTCCAACATGGTTGGGACCATTAGGAACTCAAGTCAGTTGGCTCCAATTGTGGCCCATTTGTGTCAGCCCCTTGCTCAAATTTTGGGATTATTTGTAATATTGCCGCTCAAAAAAGATATTTCTGAATTGTTTCTCATTTATAATAATTTTAGTTTTTTTTCCCTCTAATTAAAAAAATATAAAAGATCAAAAATATAAATAAGAGGGAAAAAAATATAACATTTTTATTTAAGTGGTTGTTTTCACAATATTCTCCAGTTTTTTTGAAGGGCCCACGTATTTATTGACATTTACAATTTATGCATTGAATTTTTAGTTTTAGTAGTTTGTATCCTAAAGGTACAAATATGTAGAAATCTAACCCCCATCGATTATTATGATAATTATACCTTTTTTATATAATTTGACCACATAAATTGTTAATTATATAAAGAGCTTGAATTGTGGCCCATTGCGCGTCAGCCCCTTGCTCAAACTTTGGGATTATTTGTAAGATTGCCATTCAGAAAAAGATATTTCTGAATTGTTTCTCATTTATAATAACTTGAGTTTTTTTTCCTCTAATTAGAAAAATATAAAAGATCAAAAATCTAAATGAGAGAGAAAAAAACATAACATTTTTATTTGAGTGATTGTTTTCACAATATTCTCCATATTTTTTTGGAGGGCCTATGTAATTTGCACCCCCAACCATCCCACCCCTCCCTCTTTTTACAAAAAGAATTAACGGCCTCTTGAATTTACTGACATTTACAACTTAACACATTGAATTTTTTATTCTTCTAGTTTTACCCCAAAAATTTTATAATTTTTACAATTTAGCCCCACTAGAAACTAAAAATTCTCATACATTCCCTACTTTAACCCCACTAAAAAATAAAAAATTTCACATAATCCTCACTAAAATTAATCCAATAAAAAAAGTTTTGTAATGTTACTGCTTCGTCCCTACAAAAATTAAAAATTCTCACATAGCCCTACTAAAATTTATTTTATCTTGAAAAAAAAAAAATTTATGTATGCTCCCACTGAAAAATATTTCTGACTCCACCCCTGTTTGTACCCTAAACCTACAAATATGTAGAAATCTATCCCCATTGATTACGATGATAATTATTCTTTTTTATATAATTTGACATGTGACTTACACATAGATTGTTAATTATATAAAGAGCTTGAAAGGTCTTTTTGTATCAATATTAACCGAAGTTTATATTCAAAACAAAGTTCATTCAAAATTTTTTATTTTGATACAATTTAATTAAAGATCTTAACTTCAATAAATTCGAGTTAAATTGGATAAAAATTATCATTCAATCTTTAATTGACGACTTATATAGAAGTTACGTGTCAATTTCATTTTAAAAAGTAACATTGTTATTAATAGGGAATAGATTGATAGCAAATTAATCAGTTTAAGTGTAACGAATTTTTTTTAATGTAATAATGAATCTGAAAATGTGCAACATGATATTGATGATATTGATTTGATGTTTCTACACCTTTTCAAAAGCATTGTTACATAAAACAAATGCGTAGTGTTAAACTTATATTCTAACTTCTACTTATAGTTTAGAATTGGTTCTTCATGGAGAGCACTACCTAAATAAATCATATATCCAGCAAAATGACTTAAATGTTTTATTTTTTTTTATTTTTTGTTAAATAGTCTTTCAAAAAAATTTATTAGTAAAATGATTTCAGAATGATTAGAAATATTAAAATAAAAAAAAAGATAATTTACTAATTTCAATTTCTGAAGTTGTCATTTTGGCAAATACTTTTCTTCAATTTCGGCATTAGTTTCACAAACCCCGTTGGAGTAAAAATCTTATATATCCGACAAAAAAGATTGTGTAAGATGAAAATAAAAACAGAAGAAGCAAAGAAAATGAAGAAAGACTAGTTGGCGGCTATTCAAAAACTAATCACCATAATTCTTAAGATGAGAAAAATCAACTACCATCACCAGTACCTTGCATAATTATCTTTCCTTTTTTTTTTTCCCCTAAAAAATGTTAAAGGCAAACATAAAATTAATCTTAAGCTAGTTATGTTCCGTTCGTAAAGTTGACCAAACTTAAGATATAATCTTTTTTATTATTATTATTGTTTTAATCCCATCTCTAATCCCACACGCCACACCCTATGGGCAACGGTGAGATGAAAAACTTTTTACCGCTTTTAATGGACAAGGAATCATGTGGGAAATTCTACTTTAAAGGTAAAATCATAAATAAATAGGATCAACATATTGAGTGGCTGCTTTTTAAGTACTTACTATGTAGTACTTTTCCACACTACAGACACAAACGTGCCTTGAATTTATAAACAGGTAAAAAAAAGTAATTAAAAGTTTGGTTTAAATTAAACTGTACTTTTTCATCATGTTTTTTTGTCTTTTTTCTCAAAAAATTGTTTGTCTTTTCTGAAAATTCAAAAAAATTCAAAAAAATTTACTATTTAAACTTACAAATCTTAACTCAAACTTACACACCAAACACCTCCTAAGAAATTACACAGCAGTATTGTTGAGTACTTTTAAAAGTGATAGAAACCTCGTTCGGGACATAAATTAACGCGTATAATTGTCTCTCATTGAAACTTGCCATGATAAACAATCTCACTTAATGATTTAAAAAAAACTATTATAAAAGAAGAGAAGAAATATATCTGTTTTTTTTTTTTAATAATACTTACAAATAGAGCGGTTTAATGCAACTTCATTAGTTACGTAATCTTTATGGATATGTGGGTAAATTATCTTTGTAAGAACTTTTTTAATAAACAGCCGTAGTTTTATTAAATTAAAAAATGACAATAATTAGTGATTTGATTAAATTAAAAACTTGATCATTTATTTAAGTGTATTTAAAAACCGTCTATTTTTACCTAATTTTTTCCCAATCTTTATTTGCATCTCTTAGAAAAATATCTTTATTTTTATTTTTTTAATTTTAAATTTTGGAGAAAGAAGAATTAAACAAAGATTTTGCCACTGAGGAAAAGTAAAAGAAAGAGAATAAAACAAGATCATAGTCATAATGATACAAATCGGACGGTACACGTTGACTTGATTATTTAAAGTAACATTTATTTTTATGCAAAAATAAATAAATAAAATAGTAAACATTTTAGGAGACTAGAGAAAGTATTACTTCAACAAAACCCTTCGGCATGGGTTCCAGATCACAACATCTCAAAGCCCTTTTCCTCTCTCTCTCTTCCTCTCCGCAGCCCTTTCTTTCTTTCTTTTTTTTTTTTTTTTTTTTTTTTGTCTCTCTCTTTTCTCGTAAAACCTAATGATTATGTTTTATTATCGTGGCTAATTTTAAAGATAAAGCAGCTTTTATATCTTACCAAAACAATAAACGAGAGAAACGATCCGAAAATCATGAAGCAGATCCGAGAAGAGATCAGGTCAGTTTTCCAAAGAGAATTCAGAAGCTTTTTTGAGGGGAATGTTGTCTGGCACGTAGGCCATCAAATCTTACCTCAATATATACATATATACAGATATATACACACACAGATATATATATATATATATATATATATAAGTTGGTGATTACGGTGCTACAACTGGTGTCCTTCGGACCAGGCTTCATTCCCCTCAATTACTGCTTCGATTAATCAAGTAGAAACCAATCGGTGTTCATCATAGCTTCATTTTTGACTGCATGATCCTTAATTATCAGGTGGGTTTTAATTACTATTATATTTATTCATGATCAAGAGTTTTGAATTTTCATTTTGTGATCATCATGACAAGTCATGATGATGATCATGTTCATGAGAAGTACTTAGCGTAATTATCTTTCTAGTACTTGTGATTTTTCATGTGATAATTTGGTCAACTCTTATTATGATGGCTGTGTGTGTGTTTCTGTCATTCCTTTTTCTGATCATCAGTTCATCATTAGGAAGTTCTCTTTTTTCTTTTTTTTTTTTCGTTTTTTCCTAATGATGGCTCTAGCTAATATAGATTCAAGCCTTCAAGTAATACTTCTAATTTATTTTATTTTATTTATATATATATATATATTTTTTTTTTTTCTGTTCCTAATTCCCTAGGGTTCTTAGCCAAAAAAAAAAAATCCCTAGGGCTCATCTCTAGCTAAGAGGGTTTCTTCAAAAAACAAATAAATAAATAAAACTTAAAAAAATTGGATTAATTAATGTAAAGATATTTGGTAATGGTTTTTTCATGGTATCTGCTGCTAGTGGGAATATATATGTTGATGTGCCTGTTTTGCAGAGATCTGTATATATCTGCCTTCTTTGATCAGCTTTACCAATGTTTTAATATTTTATTAAATGTACTAATTTGATTATATATACTTCTAGTGGAAGACATGTAGATATGAAGCTGTGTGAAGAACAAGATTTTAAGTTTCATATATACAGTGCGCTGATATATATATATATATATATATTCTGTGGAATTGATTCTATTTTAGTCATTCTTTTCTTTATGAAAAGAGGTATCTTTCTGTCATCTTTACAAAATCTTTCTTTTCATCTCCATACCTTTTTTTTTTTTTTCCTTTCTTGTTATAACCCTATTCATAGCTTTTTGATTCTATACTTAGGCATACGATATTTGCTATAGTGTGTGTAGGATATTTTGAAGACAAAATGTATAGAGGTAAAATTATTATGGGTTTTTTTCCCCCTCCTTTTTTGCCCTATTTGGCTGCAAATTGATAGCTTCTAATCTTAACGTCCTTTTGTATATTTGCCCTTCACAATGCTTCTTAATTAGCTTTCTTCAAGTAATTCCTAAAGAAGAGAAGGAAATGAAAGATTTCACAGTTTTACATATACATATATATATGCTTCTTATATATACATATATATATATATGTATATATGTATATGTGTATGTGTATTACGTATAGATCGATTTCTCAGTGAGATTATCAGATTCTGTTTACATGTCTGTGTGTAGACTTGAGATGACACTTAATTTCTTCTTATCTTCTTCTTCTATATATTTATAGTTTCAAACTTCAGCTCAAGAAAAGGTAAGGTCTACAGTACTTATTTATTTTCCAATTTACTAGATCATCAGAAGCAGAACTGATTACTACTAATGACAATGTTGACACAGCCATCCATCCATATTGCAATATATAATATGTACATATATATATATATATATATATCAGACTTTACAACTATTTAATATGAAATTTGTGTTTGCAACAGTACTATTGTTCATTTTATTCTTCCTCAGCCTGCATACATATGGGGAACAGAAAAAGTTGGAGTACGTATTACTTAATTATTGGCACACATATATACGCTGAAAGGAAGCTATATATAGATCAATATGTATAAGACGATATAGCACTTCAAAAATGTAAGAAAAATATCTAAACAATGTATTTGTTTGATCACTTACCCAAATAATCAATGCATGCATCAGTCAATTGAGGATAGCTATTATTGTTTTCAATGTATTAAGTCATGAGTTCGGAAATTTACAGAATTGGCTATATATATAGTCATGCTCCTCGGGTGTTACGGGGATCATCTCGTTAGCAAATTAAGGTTTAGAAGCATAAGATTGTTTGATTATTAACCTCGAATACTGGTCATCTGAGCACTAATCAATGTCATGGATCCACCCCATGAATAAATATACAAGTAATATATATACATATAGTTATATATGTATATGTAGATATATGCAAATTAGTTTATTTGGTGAGTCAGTCAGTAGTGGGTTGCAGGTGCAACGGGACAAAGTAAAAAAGTAGAGAGCTTTAAATTCGATGAGGTGTGGGAAACAGAAAGTGATTACCGGAAATGTAGGTTTTATGTGTTTGTGTATATATATAAATATATTGCCGGCAACGTGGATGAAATAAACCATATGACTTGATGCACTTTATTGTTTCCCGTTACTTCTTTATGCCTAGGCGTGAGGAGGTTTATATAAACAATAATATTTAATATTTACATATCTATATATATAAATATATATATATATATAGTACAGGTTGTCGCTTATAATTTCGGGCCGGGCAACCAATTGGATTTGGATGGCTTTATAAGGTGCACACCAACCGACCAAATGCGCGGTAGTTGCATGCATATATATATTTGCAGTTAAGTTAATTAATCGTTTTATGGGTTACAGTTGCCCTGCCCATATTATTGGTGTTAGGTTTTGCTATATATATATATATATATTTATATTACTTGTTCCAATGCTATATAGGATTACAGGCTAGAAAGCATATTAGTTGTATGGATAAGAGATTTCTATATCTCCAAAATTATATATATATATATATATGTGTGTCTGTGTCTCGGTTTGATAAAAATTTAATAAGAGAGATCATATATGACCTGACCAATTGCACCTAGCACCAAATGTTTCGCGCTAAAGCCTTGAACATGTCAAGATATATAAATATATATATATATATGAATTTTATGAGTGAAAAGGACACCTCTATATTTATCTCCGGTTATAAACAGAACATAGAATATTGGTGCGCAACGGATAAGATTAAACTCCAACATTAATAGAAACTATGTCTATAAATTAAAACAAACTAATTTTCCATGAAATTCAGTAATATAAAACAACAGACCTATTATTTATTTTTCTTGTATTTGGATCATGCCATGCATATATACTATCAATGCCTATTTGTATAGAATATTCAATGTTATTATACATATATTACAGCTGTATATCAGTTATGTATATATTTGTATGTTGTAACAAATATATATATATATATATATATAAATACAAACTCACACGTCACGAATACAAAACCTGTAGATGCGCAGATAGCAGTTAGCTGTGGCCGGCTTTGGCTGGCTTGGTCTTTTTTCTCGTAGAGATCGAACTAATAATTGGTTATGGCTTCCCCATGCAATTAATATTGGTCAATTTTGTCCTACTGCAAGCCCCGTCTTAGGTGTCATTCAACTCATCATTAATAATATTTCCACGGAAAAGTTGAACTGTGTACTACATTTTTGAAGTTGTAAGAGCAACCAAATTAACAGAATATTGAATAACATGCTAATGTATTACACATATACGTAATAAATTTAGGTGTCAAATCCCGGCAAATTAAAAGAACTGTTCTTTAGAGCAAATATATTGAATGGTTCAATTCATATATAGCCAGACAAAAACAATAATCAGGCGCTTTATATGCTATAGGCTATAACGTCATTTCCTTTTTGTTGATTTCCCATTACTAGTCATCTTTCCACCTATACACACACACACACATATATATATATAGTATATACAAATACAATCCCCCGAAAGCAAAGGACTCCAACGTCAACATTTCACCACAACTTCTCTCTCCCTCCTTCTCAATCTCTATTTCTCTCAACAAAACCCAAAAACAACAACACCCTTTTTACATACCCAAAAAAAAATTTGGAAAAAAAAGTAATATCATTCTATAGTTGCCCACACCAACCGGTTTTCCCGCCGGTTGGGAAAATAGGGCAAGAAAAGAAAATATTCATGATCGTCTTCAACGTTTGTTCAAAGTTTGATCATCACAATTCTCTTCCTCTATTTACGTAATCAAATGTAAGTACTTAATTAATTCCTAATTAAACAAAAGCATTATTATTAATGTAACGTACTACTACATTAGTAGTATTGTTCCATTCCATGCATGATCTCCAAAACCAGTTTCTTGATGATCGGCATTCCATGACCGTCGCGGACGCCGCCGCCTCAGCCCCTGCAGGTCCGGTCGTGTCAGCCTTCGACGTCGCAGTTTTGTGGCTCATCGCCGCCGTCCTCGTCCTCTCCCTCTTCTCCCTCTGCTTCATCCTCCACCTCTGCTTCAAGTCCCGCACCTCCCGCCACCTCCGCCACTTCAACTCCCTCTGGACCGTCCGATCCCTCCTCGTCCTCTTCATCGCCCTCTGGTCCCTCTCCGAGCTCCTCCGCCTCCCCCTCCTCCGCCGACGCCTCTTCCTCCACCGCCACCACCAAGCCCTCCTCTGCAAGCTCCACGTCGCCCTATCCCTCGGCTTCCTCGAGCCCGCCTTCCTCGTCACCCTCCTCTTCCTCGTCGACGTCTCCGTCAAGAAGGACTTCATCAATGGCTTCTCCTCCGTCACCGCCTCCGTCTTCTCCACCTGCTCTCCGCTCCTCCTCCTCCAGATCCTCGTCCTCTTCTTCTCCTCCACAAGCCTCGAGCTCCTCGGCCTCCCGTACTACTTCTGGAGCTCCAGCTGCTCCGTCGAGTCCTCCGGCGAGGCCTCAACGGTGCTCTGCTCGTATCCGCTGCTGAGCACGGCGGTGTTCGGGTCGTTCTGGGTCGGATACTCGGTCACGTTCTTGTTCTCGGCGTGGCGGGTCGTGTCCATGGTGATCAACAAGGCGCTTAGGGTTAGGATCCACGGCCTGGTCCTCACCGTCCTCGTGTCGCTGCCGGTGCAGGTCGTCCTTCTTGTTCTCTCGGTGCTGTGGAGCCCCGGAGAGCCGGCGTTTGACGGCGTCTCACTCGCCGTCTTCCTCTCCAAGTTCGCCTGCGCCGTCGCGGGCGAGGGCATTTTGGTCATTAAACCCATCGCCGACTTGCTCATCGTGTGGAGACAATTCTGTACATGTCCTTGGGACCCGTGGAGGAGACTGCCAGCGGAGACGGTGGCGTTGGAGGATGGAAGAGTGTAGGATTAGAGAGAAAAACACAAAAGGACGATGAGGGGGTGAAATGGGGATTCTGGGGTTGTTATAAGGGCGTATTGGTCAATTAAAATGAGGAGGAAAATGGAAAAAAATTGAAGATATTGTTCGAGTTTGACCTGTTAACAGTTTGTATGGCATTTTCTTTGCCCTTTAATCTTTTTTTTTTTTTTTTTTTTTTGGCTAAAGACTTTGCCCGCTCTAATCTGACTCTCTTACGTCCCCTCTTCTTCTTCTTCTTCTACCTTTTTTTTTTTTTTTAATCCATTGACATGTGGTAGATGTTTATGATTTAGTGGAGATTTTTTTTTGGGCACTTTTTTCTTGAGCTAATTTGCTAAAAATAGAAAAGATTTTGGACATAATGTAGTGGCACATTTCTTACAATATTGATCAGCTGCTCTTTTACTTTGTTTGTACTTATATAGCTTGCTAATTTACTCTTTGGAATTCTAAAACGTTTGGAAATATTGTCGGTACAAAAGTGATTGCCTAGGCTCTCACTTGTTTTAATATACGATTGAGGACGATTTTTTTTGTGCTTCGTATGATAACAGATATCTGATTTGATGATAATCATATTACTCTCTAATATGTAGTTCAAATCTCCAAGCCTAGTCCCTTATTAATAATTTTGAAGAATTGATAATTTATTAGACAACGTGCCTCCCTTAAACTCACACTTTTGGGGATATATGTATATATAACTTTTCTACTGTATAAATTCTCCTTTATTACTAACAGTTTTTAACGGTATCATTTATGAGTATCCATATTAGAAAGACATTACGACACAAAGCTGCTATCATTAATAGATCATACATTGAAAAAATTAAAACAGAGTTCCTATCATTAGAGGTTTATAACGTTAAAATTCCCAAGTTTTGAGCCTTTCTTTTACAATTTTGTAATCTCAAGTTATTATAAAAAGGGAGAAATGATAGGAGAAATCTTATCATCTTTAAGAAATTAATGAATAAATCTACATATATGTTCACGATCAATAAAGTAACATTTCGCTAGGTTTCTGAAGAAAAATAGAAGGAAGTTTTTAAGATAAAACCTGTCTTCTTCTTTTTTAATTAACAACATGAAAAACACTTTTAGTTGTTAGATTAATTTTTTAATGATATGAATTCATAAGTATCCATATTAATAATTTATAGCAATCGTTTTTTAATTTATAAGTTAGATCGTTGAAAAATCAATCCAATATCTAAGATTATAGCTCTCATCGATAGTGAAAAGGGAAGAAGAAGAAGTAGAAAGGCGATCCCCGCGTACAAGGCCGCTTTGGAACATGGGCCATTTTCTATTGACATAGAATAGGTTGCAAGGTTGTAGAGTCCCGTTTGGATAAGAAGTTTAGATAACCCTTTGGGCTGGTCCTTTCTTTTCTTTCTTAGAGAGTTGGGTCTTGGCTCTCTCCTAAGTTTTAACACTCTCTCTCGAATTATCAGATCGAAATATCTATATCTACATGCACGCATACAAAATGAAAAAAGAAATAAACTTTTTTTTTTTTTTTCCTGTAATATGAGAATGATTAAAACCTTGAATAATTAGGCGACATGCCCAAGGTTGTTTAGAAAACTAAATAAAAATTATAAATTAGCTTTTCAAATGTGAAATCACTGCAATATTAATCAAGGCATATAATATGGCATGTGCTGTACCAAAAAAATATAAAACAAAGAGATGGACAGCTACCCATGATGCGCGCGCCTCGTCAATTTTGATATGTCTTTGCCTCCAAGTAAAGCAATGCAATGCTGTCCACAATATTTGGACAAGGACTCATAATTAGCTTGGTCCATATTGCTCACTTAATTGCTTCCTTTCATAATGTAATATTTTTGCTATTCATCATAGCCAATATTGTCCCCCCCCATATCTTCTTTGTGCTACTTTAAGGACACGACTCCTTGAATATATATATATATATATATTGTTATATGTTTTGGGTTTTCAACGCACAAATCAAAGTGAAGTGTCTTATATACTTGTTACATGCTTCACATTCAATAAAGCCTCCCCAAGTAAGAGTACTTGTGATCAAAGGCGATTATAAGCTTCTTGTGTGTGTAAGTGTAAATGAAATAACAAGTAGCAAAACGTGGATTGCATAACGGTTCATGACTACGGTTAAAAATTCGTTATGGAATCTACAATTGTCGTATGTTGTAAACAAACGATGATAGTTTTAAATAGTTGAGCGAAATCTTTTATGTCGCGTCTTTTTAGGTTGGTGTGGCATATTTGACGATAATTTTCTTTAGAAATTATCATTAAATGTTGAACTTTCAATGACAATTTTCTCAGGAAAGCGTCAACAAATGTTGAAAAAATATATTCTTCTTGTCATAATCATCGATATAACTAACACAAAATCCGTAAATACAAGGAAAACTCATATGGAAATGAAAAAGAAAAAAAAAATCGAGATTAACAAAAACCATAATAAAAATCTTTAAAATACTCAAAACTATGGTGGTCACGGTGCACCGGTGGACAATATGATGGGGTCATGGTGGCAGACATAGGGAGTGGTCATGGGAGTCTTGACGGCATGACGGCGGGGGTTTATAGTGTGAGGAGTTAAGAGGAGAGAGAGAGTTTGGAAGAAGAGGAAAAAATGGAGTGTTAGAAATTTTAGAAAGATGAGAGTAATGTTCAAAATTTTTGAGTAGAAGAATGAGCAGAAAAAGGTCCGTCTTTTTTTTTTTCTTTTTTTTGGGGAACATGTTGATTTTTTTTTTTAAAACGTTGTCAAATATTGGCATTCACATAAAGTAGCACATTTAAACAAGACCGTTTGGCATTCACATAGATTATGATATCAATGCTAGCTTTCCGCCATAATATATAATTTTTTTAATTCGATTTTTTCTTCAACTTTTTTTTTTTTTTTTTTGTCGTTTAATGCCAATGCTTGATTAACAAGGAAGAGAGAGGATAAAGGCATCCCATTAAGCACCACTGTGGTCGAATCTTAACCAAGGCTGAACTCTAGCTAGGAAGGCTTACTACCAAGAAAGATGGAAGAGCAACATAGAAAAGAAAAGTAATTTCTTATAAAGAAATAATAAATAATAGACAAAAGAAATAAACTAAAGCAAAAGGTCATCTAACTTTGCTTTAGAACTTTTAGATGCTTGCTAGGGTCGATTTTTCCCTCCACTCAATAATTAATGGGAAACTACTTGAGACCATTCCCATTTTGTGGTGGGTCATCTAACTACTCTACTACAAATGTAACAAATTGTAAGGAAATTGTTATATAATCCGATTCTTACTCAAACATACTTTTTTTAAAAAAAATAAAAAAAAAAGTTGACAAACTGTCCACTGTCCTTTTTTCCTCAGGAAAAAAAGAGTTAGGAGTATTTAATCTTTCAAAATTTAACACATACTTGAGAGGAATAAAATTTTAAACCGTATTATAAAAGTAAAAAAGCTTAACATAAATTTTATAACACTATAAGACGGTCGTATATGTCGTATATTTATGCTCAAAAAAGTAATTTATTTAAATTTGTGATTAGTTCACCAATTGAATTAGGCTTCGTTTAGTAAAACAGTTTGAGTTGAAATTTTTAAATTTGAGTTGGTTGATTTTTTAAAAACTAATTATAATTTTTGTTGACTTTTCAGAAAAAAAAAAAAAACAAAAACAAAAACAAAAAAAACAAAAATTGGGATGAAAATTTTGAGTTTAAGATGTTTCACCAAACAAATCATAAATCTTTTGAGTTAGAGTTGTTTGATTTTTTAAAAATTTGTTAAATTTCTTGTTAAATTAAAAAAAAAAAAACACACAAAAATGCAATGAAAAACTTTAGTTACAACCGGTAAACCAAACGAGACTCAATGGATCTAGCAAGATCTGAGAGGCACATGCATCTCAGTTTGGAATGCCATACACAGAAGGAAGTAGTCATAATCTCTCTCTCTCTCTCTCTCTCTCTCTCATCAGAAATGTTGACAACAATTTTGCAACAATAACAGGCACAGAATCCGGTCCTAAATTGGAGCCAAACTTTGGGACCCTTTGTGGGGTACCTTATCTTAATATAAGAAGAAAAAGTCAAGGGCAAAGTTGGTGATTTTTTTAAAATTATTTTTTTTTTAAAAATTCGTATCACGTAACAGTACAAGTGTTCATCCAACTAACAAAAATATAAAAATTTTGCTTAAAGTTTAAAACTTGAAATTATTTTAGATTTATTTTATTACCAAGATTTAATCAACTGTCCAAATGGTTTTTTGCATCATTTGAAGTGCTAAAATTTGGGATGTTAATTCATTTTTTTTTAATCTTAATAAGAAAAGTTGAATTGACGTTGGATGATGTCAAATTTGGTGTTTAGACATGTTCGGAGCTTGTTCCTTACACGCTGACGTGGACGAGACACCTCATTGTCGGTCAAATTTATCAGTCATGGACCCCACTCTGCTGGCTTCCTGAGGCCTCTGCCACACACATTCATTGTCCACGTGGCTTAGCTGCTCGATCACCTTCACATTGAATTTGCATCTCACTTTGCTTCTTTTTTTTTTTTTTTAATAAATAAAAATTTCTTTTAAAACTTATAATAAAATTTCGCCTGTTGCATTCTGAGATTGAATTGTTTTTATTTTTTCTGCAGGTGAACAAGACTTTTCCACTTTTGGTCAATTTTAAACTTTTGGCACATCTCCCTATCAATTACAAGGAGAATGTACAGAAAATACTCTTTTTATCAACACAAAAACAAAGCAAATATCTAATATTTTTACTATAAATAATTAAAATAAATATTAATTTTTTTTTTGATAAATTTGAAATTTTTAATAAAATAAGGAAAATAAGATTTACTTATATAGGCACAATTTTATAAGTTTTATCCTTTACAATTACATTTACATAAATATAGTTTAACAGTAATTTTAAATTAAATTTCATTGAAAAATATAGAATTGAATTCCTCTAATTTAAAAAAGATAAATAAATAAATAAAAACAACCACAATATTTTTTTATTTTTTTATTTTTGGTATTCTATCGCAGAATATTCAATGAAGAAAATGCCAATATGCCTCGATATTAGCCGTAGATCAAGCCGTGTATGATAGAATGAGAATCCCATTCCATATTTTAGCCAGGAAGAAACTAGCTAGATTAAGAATTTACACAAACACCGACGTGTGTAAGTATATATATATGTATAAGATATATACCATATGAACACACACAAATATAGCGTGTAATATCTTCTAGCTAGTCTTCCTTCCAGCTGTAAATAATTATATAAAGCTTGAGGAAAGAAAACCTGTCGTAGACGGCAAAAAAATTAATATTTAATGTTAACAATAAAATCAATAAAAAAAAAATAATAACAATAATACACCAAGGATATGACTATTTCTTCTCTTTTCTTTTTCTTTCTTTCTTTCTTTCTTTCTCTCTCCTTCTCTCTCTCTAGAATCAACCTTTGTGTGTTAACTAAGCAAACCCTGGAAACATCCCAAGCACACCACCCCTATAAAACCCCTTATAAATACCAATCTCCAACCCCTCCAAAAATCTCTCATCACTTTTCTTCATTTATTTACACATATACTGTTTTTCATATATGTGATTTAAAAAAAAAAAATCTCATATAATGAGCAATATTCCAAGGTCTCTCACAGAGTCTTCCCTTACCCTCTTCAAGCTCGCCATTTCTGCCTCCGACCCTTGGCCTTTTTCTCTCGTTATTTTCTTATAACCCAAACAAGTCCCAATTCTTTTTTTCTTTTATTTTTCTTTTATTTTGAAAAGGTCAATGACGATCAGTGCTAGTGAGAAAGACAAACACCACAACATGATCAACTTTCACCTGCAAATTCCTCACATTCACGACCTTCTTCATCATCATCATCATGATCATCATCACAAGAAAGATCATAATCATCATCAAGAACTGAAGGGTATCCCAAAGGGGTGCTTGGCAGTTATGGTGGGGTCGCAAGGAGAGGAGCAGCAGAGGTTCGTGATACCTGTGATCTACATCAATCACCCGCTCTTCATGCAGCTCCTCAAAGAGGCCGAGGAAGAGTACGGCTTCGATCAGAAGGGTCCCATCACCATTCCCTGCCACGTGGATGAGTTTCGCACCGTTCAAGGCATCATTGATAAGGAGAGCAACTCTCCCCATCAGCATCACCATCATCATCATCATCATCATCATCACCACATCTTGTGTTTTAGGGTTTGATCTCATCATCGAGAGCAGTACTACTATATCTAAATTCTATATATATACACTTCTTTGTAAATTTAATTTCTTTTTTTTTTTTTTTTTTCCTTTCTTTGGCCTGTCCTTATAATTCGGGTGACAAAGAATTTATGATTTGTTGTTGGTACATTTGCTTGGAATGTAACACAAATTAGATATGGCAAATCCTTTTTTTTTTTTTTTTTTGTGCGCGTGCCTCTGAAATATTATATTAAGTTTGTCTGGTTTTACTGTTTTTGATTTAATCAAGAATACAATTCTTATACGCGGAAAGATAAATATGTAAGAGAGAGAAACGTCGAGAATACGGTTGGGAATTTGCAAGGCCATTTGATTTCTCATTGTGTACATACATAATTATAATATATATATATATATATATATATATAAATGTGGTGACTGGTGGTGGTGGTATTTGAAGACTGGATGGATAAGAATGATTTTATGAAATTTTTATTCAAACGAAATGAAATTACAGTGTTATTTCAGTTTGGTTTTGAATTATTCCATCTTTATATTTTATTGTTCTAATAGGATATATATACTTTTTTTTTTTTTTTTTTTTCTGAGCGTATATACTATATGTTTGTATGTCGTGTCATTACGATAGCTTTGCTGGGCAAGAAAAGAAAAAAGTAAATAAAAGAAAAGAAAAAATTATTCGAGCCTAGCCTGAGGCCCCACAGTCATATTCACATCTTTTAAAGGGGGAAAAGAGGGTTCAAATTTCGGGATTTATTACTTGCAACTGTATTTCGTTCAAAGTATTAATTAAATTTATTTCTTTTTTCCTTGTCATGCCGCTTATTGAGGGATATTTTTTTGTGAGAGGGCAAATTAGCATACCTATCCAAATCCGATATATTTAATAGGCACTAGGGACATAATTTGAATCTTAATTTTCAGTATAAATTCACCAATAATAATTAGTTGTCATCTTTTTATTAATAGATATAATTTTTTAATTGTAATTATTGTGAAAATTTTATTCACAAATAATCAATAAAAGAAGACAATTTAAATATAAATTATGTAAGTTAGTATTTAAATTTTGATATTAGACTAGGTATTCTTAACTTTATTCATACATATATATATATATATATATATATATGTTCCTGAAAAAACCATACACCCAAGAGAGTTGTGTTGTTGTGAACTCTCAACTTTAAAATAATTGTATTTTATTTACCAGTTAACATTTTGGCCATATATGGTAATTCATTTTTTTTTTTTTTATCGAAGATATAATAAGCTTTTGCCGTTAATTTTAGCAAGATTCGATGACTTTGCCTAATAGTACAAATTTCCTTATCAAAAACTTAGGTTTGGTAGTTGGTACAACATAATTTTAGTGCAGGTGATAGTAGGGACGGGCAATTAAATATATTTTCCATATGAAAATATATATTTTCACAAATTAGATGGTAGCTACCACCTTCTCCAAACTTCAATAATTTATTAATGATCACTCGAAGAGTTGGTTGCATTTTTCCCTCCTTCACACCTTCAATATGGTATAATTAAGGTACCCTACGTACTCTTTTCAAATCTATTATTTCATATTAAATTTGAGAATCTTATGACGAGATAAACAGAAATATATATATATATATATATATATAACTATAATGGTATGTGTAAGTCTAGACCATAGATGATATCAAAAAAGTTATATAAGATATATATATATATATATATAGGGATTACACTTGAATTAAAATAAAAAAGGTGCAATTAATGAAATTCGTTAAAAATGTTGCTTTAGCCTCTTAATTTTTCTTCTTCTATTTCCCTCTAGCTATGTTTCAATTCTCTTGTCCCTTGCCTGCCCACAGATTTCATTAGCAAATATGCTATTGATTTATCACTAATTATGCTATTTATCTCAAATATCTTAAAACCTGCTATTTATTTCAAATACTTATTTTAAGGTTCAAATATTAAAAAAAAATTGCTACAACTGCTGGCATTGACATTGGACGGCTCCATAAATTTGGCTGTGTGAACTACACGTCGTGGTTGAAGAATTCTTTTTTTATTTTTTGCTAGTTAAAGAGTCTTGAACTATATATATATATATATATATATATATCACTTTCTCCTTAGAGTAGAAGGAGGTTGTCAAGCTGCTGAGACGGCAGAGTTATAATATTAATGAATTTTCGAGCGGTCAATTCGAACTGTGAACAACTAGCATCCATCATTCCATCTGATTATTTGGCAATTGGCATATTTGTCTCCTGAGAAAGCGGAAGCTTCACATTTACATTTGACTTCTATTCAATTCTTTTTGTTTTGTTTTCTTCACTTATTTAAAAAATAGATGTTCGTTTTGATTATACTCTTTCCATGCTTCGTTAGTAATGTTCTTACGTATTAAATTATCTTGTTAACTTTAATTTAGTTAAAACTATAATCAAATATGTCCGTATTTTCCGTTAATCCCTAATAATAAACTGATTTGAAAACTTGAATGAATCCCACACCAAAAAAAAAAAATGAAAAATGAAAAACTAACCGTTGAAACTTGAAAGGGAAAATGATTTATTTATTTATTTTTTATTTTTTTAAGTATGGTTTGAGATTTCTTATGAAGTTTCCTGTGTGTTCATATATGATCCCTGAATAATGATTGTTTTTTTTCCCCCCGAATGAAAACACGCCAACTTTTATTCATGACAACTAATTGATTCAGCCAAAAATAGAAAACAAACAAATAAAAGTAAACCGGTTTACTTTACTTTTATAACCATTTTGCTTGAAGCCATGCTGTTCTTTTGGCATGTGTCCAAACAACAAGATTTAAAAATAAAAAAAAATAAAAAAAAAAAACGAACAAACATCATCATCCTTGACTACATGCTTTCCACTCCTTTTGTGTAGTGTTAAAAGTCATAACCAACTAGTTAAATCTAAAATCTGTTCAAATATGTACAAATTTGACACCTGCAATTTGAATTCTCAATTTAAAAAAAAAAAAAAAAAAAACATTGCAATTTTGTTTTTTTAGAGCTTTTATGATAAACTCCAATATTATGTTTGTTTATCAATCCTTTTCAAAAGCTTAAGATGTTAGGAAGTAAGCTAACAATAATTTTATAGTTGAACATAAACAAGTACTACTGTAGTTATCGACAAATAGGGAAAAAAAACAATAAACAATAAACAATAAACTAGTACATAGATAATTTTAATGTAAGCTTATAATGGTGGTTCAACTATGAAAACTAGTAAATTTGTATAGCCTTCAACAAAGATTCCTTTTTGATAAAAATAAACAATTAAAGCATTTCTTCTTCTTTTTCTTTCTTTTCTTTTTTTCCCCCTCTCTCCCCCTGTTTTCTGATTGGCAATGTGTAAGGTTGACCAAATTTTAGAAGGCAATGCTTGGAATTGAAATACAGAAGTTTTCTTTTTTTTTTTTTGTGGTGCTTAATTACAAAGTTGAAGCTTTAACCATAAGAACATAAACATCTTATTTCAAATGCCATCCACTACATCATTGCATTTCTCATGTAAACAATAAGAAAAATTCTTTGTCAAGAAGAAAACACAACCAATATGATATCACATTACTTTAGACCATCAAATATTATTCCGTCATTTTGCAGACTTTTTGATCCCTTTTGGTATAGTTTCCAAAAATGTTTAAAAAATGAATCTCACGATTTTTAATAAAATTGTTTTGAAATGATTTTGAAATAGGATTTGTTTTGCACAAAGTTACAAAACAGAAACGAAAACAAAAAATCCTTTTTCATTTTTTGTTAAAGAATTTGAAGATGAAACAATGTTATTTTTCAATTTCCATTTTCATTTTTTAAAGTTTAAACACTCAATAAATATTTTCAAAAACACATTCAAACACAATTTTACTTTTTCTTATATTTAAACCAATTTTTCCAAAAACATAATAAAAAACAATTTCACAAAATCATTTTTAAACCATTCTAATAGCTATTTCAGACCCAAAACAATATCGTTTTGATATTTTCAAAACGCTCGAAAATGGACCCTTTCAATTTTGTTTCAATTTTGATATGATCATAACTTCATAAAAGAACATTACCAGTAAGCTTACCCCTTCAAGGATCCTAACAAAAAATAGTTCAAGACATACCCAAGAGAGAATATTTAAAAATAAAAAAAAACCTTCCAATTTAGAATGATATTTGTCGTTTGAAAAATAAATAAATAAATAAATCACACGTTACACATTACAAGAGAGAGGGAGACACGGAAGACAAGTTGTCTAGGATCTTGAGCAGTTTTTTTTTTTTTTTTTTTTGTAACATAAATTAATTAATACAAGCTATTGCAATAATTCCGTTTCAGTTTCATCCTATCTAGGCACTCAAATTTTCAACCTTACCATCATACCATGGTAATAAACAAGAAAAATGGAATCACACTCTTCAGTAAATAAATACAAAGAAAAAATATATAAGGAAACCCCAAAGAAAAAAAAAAAAAAAAGAATAGTCCTTTTTAAAACTATCGATGTCTTGTATTAGAATTTCGTATTGTCACACCATGCAAAAATTTAGTATATCCAAGGAAGCTTAGCTTTCCATCAGAACTTCTGATCCAGTCATTCAATAAAGGGTAGGCTGTAGGACCCAAATTCATTTCCTGCAAAAATTTTCTAGTGTTAAGTTTTCTAGATTTTAACGAGAATACGTCTGTCGCGTACTCATCTGTAGATGCTTACCTGGGCCAACTCCTCGACTGAGATAACACGGTTTCCTTCCCTTTCGAAGCACTCGAAAGCTGTACTTGCAATCTTTTCCCATCCTTCAAGAGTTTCCAGCTGATGCGTGCTAATTGCAGCAGCGCAGAATTCTTCAAAGTCCATTTTTTTATAAGCAAGTGGTTCCATCTTAAAATCCAGAAACAAACCAAGTTATTTCGTTGTATGAAAAGCATTGCACAAAGGTAGACGAAGATTGATAAAGATTTCTTACCAGATTTAAAATGTCAGAAACCCTCGATTCCCTCATGGCATCAGTAGCATTTTTCATGAGCGCCTGAAATTTAGATCATAAGAATTGGAAGATAATTTTTTATGACTAGAAATGACTAGAAAAGTACAGTTTGAACGACTACATACTACAGCCAGACTAGATACGTTAAGTTCAACATCATCAAGTAAAATGTCTTAATAAGATTAAATCAACTAACCGTTCTAAAATTCTCAAGGGTTACATATCCATGTTTCGGATCCAATAGCCTAAACTGGGCTTGGAGGTAGATGAGCTCATCCGCTGTTATGGCTTTCGATAGAGCCTGTGATTACATAAAAGGTGCACGGAAAAAATGAAGGGATGTAAGTGGACCACCAAAAGTATTGAATAGGTTACAATAAGGTATGGGGTTGCCCATGGACCATTTTTGTGCCCCATACCACCAATAAAACTGGTAGGTCAAGAAAATGAAATCGGGATTACCTTTAAAGCTGCACGTTTCAAAGGTGTAGCACGAACATATGACTTAACTAATTTGTACATTGAAATGTCCAATGGCACAGCACGGCTTTCATCTCGTAACCATGGGTGAGCTGCAAACACAAAGATGGTTGTCACTTTGCATCGCCACGAATTATATAATATACACCATGAGCAAGGAAAAATCAAAGAAGAATCATAAAAATGAAAGTCGCGTGTGTATTTGTTTGTGCGTGCACGTGGTACGTAGCTTGTCAGGGGGAGAAAGAGTGGGATTTAGTTTTTATCACTCACTTAGAGCTTGCACAGCTGTCATTCTCTTTCTGTGGTCCTTGTTGAGAAGCCTTTTCACAAAATCTTTGGCTTCAGGTGACACTTCTGGCCAAGGTGAATCGTCAAAGTTAGGATCAGCTCTCAACACTGAACGGAATATTCCTGATTCTGTACGAGCCCAGAAAGGTCTGCTTCCACATAGCAATATATATGTGATGACGCCGATACTCCATAGGTCTGCTTCAATACTGTAAGATCTATGTAATACTTCAGGAGCAACATAGTATGCGCTGCCAACTATATCATTAAGTCGTTGATCTGCAAACGCACAACTAAAACTCCCATGAATAAAATGTAATAAACTAAAACGAAACAGGAATTCCTGCTGGCAGCAGAAAATCATTTTTAACTTTTTTTTTTTTTTTTCAATGAATAATGTGAGTAAAGACTCCAATAAACTAAAAGTCAGTAGACAAAAAGCACTTATCATCGAAAGGTACCGATGGTAGTCAAAAGATGGTTTACGTACCTGGCTTGATAAAATCAGACAGACCAAAATCGATAACTTTCATTGGAGCTTCTTCATCTCTTGTGGTAAAAGAAAATTCTGTTAAAGCAGTATATGTAAGAAAGGGACAGTTACTTCCAAAATTTAAATAGGTATACACTACATTAAACAAAGAACCATGAACCATTCATAGGGCACGTAATAATTTATTTCCAACTGTCAAATAATAACCAAAAACGTCAGTTTTCTACCTCTGGCTTTAGATCACGATGCACAACACCTTGAAGATGACAGAAAGCAACTACGCTCAATATCTGCACAACAATAGTCTTTGCGTCTTCTTCTCTGTATCTTCCACCTCTGTGAAAAATACAAACTAAATAAAATACAAAAAACATCCCTCCAGCCAAATTCATGAAATCTGAAAGTGAAACTAGAAGTTACATATAATTGGGAGAAGAAAACTAGAGCATTTCAATTTTACCTTGACAAAATTCTATCCAGGAGTTCTCCACCTTCACACAACCTGACAGGTAAACATGATTTTAAGACTTCGAATTCCGATAAAACTTCCAAACCCAGTCACAAGTCAGCATTAAATCACATGTACCCGATAAATGCTTTGCGAAAATTAGTGTAACAGAAGAAGGAAAAGAGAAGCACATACTCCATTACTATGTACACATTATTGGCATCCTCAAATGCATCATAAAATTTGACCAAATTCTGATGCCCAGATAATGCTTTCAGTATTTTCACCTCCCTACGAACATCTTCAATCGATATAGCAGTTGTCATCTGCAAAATATATCTACTTGCTCAGAGATCACAGCGCCTCAAACTATTATAAGCGTATAGCATAGCATGACAACAGTATTAACAAATAAATATACACAACGAAGTGAAAAGTTCTAGCCTCGACTTCAAAATAAAAAAATATATAATTGTTGGAAGGTCAAAAAGGGGCAACATATTTTTTTCAGCGTATGATCCATGATCCAAAGAAGTACTTAGCTTAAACGAAATGGATTAAGGTTATGCCCACAACATATAACGAGTGTCAATGATTGAATAATCTCTTTTAGCAAATAGAAATGATTTTGTATCACCTTAATTTATTAACTGTAAGTTTTATGCACCTATGAGGCTAAGACCACCCTTTGAACGAGATTGGGATGTATATCAGATCAACAAAAGGTAATGTCAAAAGGTCTAAGGCTTTCTTTGGTAAGAGAGAAAGAAACTAGGAAGTAAAGGTCTATAACCTAGGTTAGGGAAATGGAGAGGAAAGAGAGGACCTTTCTCTTATTGTCTTTTGCATGGATTCCCTTCCCTAATATAAAGAGATTGAAATTGCGCTTCTTTGAAGTATTTGAAATCCCTCGCATAATCCATTCCCTCTTCTTTTCTCTCCTACCAAACAAACAAAGGTCCTAAAATCCTTCCACTAATACCCGCAACCCTCTCCTTCCTTTCACGTTTCCCTCGTATCAAACAAACTCTAAAGATTCCCGTCCCAAAAAGTTATTGCAAAGAATGTAGTGAAGAATACTCTCAAAATAGTTATGTAAGCTTCCTTCTCATGTTTTCAAATTTAATTCAATCAAAAGGTGCTTTCTTCTTTTTTTTGGAAAGACCAGCTTTGACCATCTCTATAGCTCACCTCCCCAATATTTTTGCAAGTGTTCCCGACCGTCAATCATCTTTACACTACAAAAACGTGTACGCATCAGTATGGCAACTTTTTCAGCAGCTCACCGAAAACTGTTCTTTCCAGAAACAGCCCTTTACTACCCAAAACTCAAAATTCCATTCCCAATAAGTATTACAACATACATGATCTTCAGCTAGTCCTAAGATTGCTACATAAACGAAACTCAAACAAACAATCCCACATTCGACAAAGCTATCTCGGTTATCATGTTACTAAGCTTATTCTCCCATCTAAATTTTCTGAAATTAAATACTAAACAATCAATATGGATCATAGGGAATTAGGGACTTAGAATTAACTTGTCACAACAAGATCAAACTTCTCAAAACCATAAAACATCTAAAATTCACAAACAGGCCAACACATTGCGTTATAACCTAACGAAATTAGAACTATAGAAAACAAGTTCATTATATAGATACACTTAAATTGATAATTATAGTAGTAATTATTATTATTGTAATACCTTGGCTTTGGATATGATCTTCACAGCGACAGGCTGTCCCTTGAGCTCTCCTTTCTTGCCCTTGGCCCAGCAAGTATGGCCGAAATGCCCTCGACCGACCTCCTTCCCCACCTCAAACCTCGCTCCGAAGTTCTTGGAGTAGCCGAAGCTCTTGTCGAGCGCTCTCTCTCTCTCTCCTTCCTCACCGTTCTGCTCCTCCGGAATCGGCCCGTCCTTCGGCCTCGGAGCCTTCCCTTGCCTTCGGAGAAGCGCCGCCATGATCGGCTTCGCCGGAGACGGAGGCGGCAACGGCCATCGGAACTTCCTCCCTGGAGTCCTACCCGGCGTCCTCGCGGGCGACGGCGCGACTCCGGCGGGCAGCGGACTCTGAAAGGGGCTGGTGGAGAAGGAGTAGGCCGGAGTGTTCTTCCCCGAGTGGGAGCCTCCGGCGACTGAACTCGCCGGCGCGGCCTGCGAGGTGCTGGACTGGTCTCCGGCGCCGAGCTGGTCGGTGTTGTTGACCACGGAGACGGAGACCGGCTTGCTGCAACAATGTCCCATCGTCGTTTGATCGTCAGCGATTTCGAGGTCAAAGTCAAATCATCAGAAGGCAGAGGACTCTCAACCGGAGAAAAAAATCAAGTTCTCAACGGCGAACCGGATGGAGCTTAAAAAAAACAAAAAGAAAAAAGAAAAATCGAAAAAAGAGAACTGAGGAAAAGACGAAGAAAACGGAAGGGGAAAATAAATATTAAAAAAAAAAGTGAAGAAGGTGAAGGTGTTGAAATAAAGCTCTATTTGCTTTTAAGTTTGAAAGTTGGAGTAAAATCTACCGTGACACCCATCTGTACGCATTTATGGTGAAAGCCGAACCTCTGACCGTCAGATTCAGATTCGACGGCTTGATCTCGTGGTGGCCCCCATTGGAGGTATTTAATATTGTGAACCTTCTCCTTCCGGTAAAAATTCAAAGCTAACCACCATTATTATTATTGTTGATGATTTAAATGGTTTTGTCAGCATGGTTTTATTATGTTTTATTTGATTTCTCATCTTAATCGTTTCTTCTTCATTTTTTTTTGCTCTTAAGAATGGGTTCTAGTTAGAACAAGGATAAGAGAAATTTATCAGAGTAATTATTGGGTAAAAATTCGTTTGATCACATATTCATTTTGATTTTATTTGATATTTAAATTTAACTATATTTTTTAATATCAATTTTTATTTTTTCTAAAAAGTCAATAAAAATTATAACTAGTTTTTGAAAAATCAATCGACTCTAATTTAAATTTTTCATTTTCAACCGATGAATCAAACACAAGCTTTATATTTGTGTTTGAATGTAATATATGAAATACAATATATGTTTAGATGTCCCGTTTGTATATTGTATTTAATAACATGTGTTTTGATTGTTTATATTAAAATAGTCATTTTAATATGTTTTGGTGAGAGAAAAGAATATGTGACGTGATAATAAAAGTAAATAGAAAAAAATGAATAAATAGTAAAATAAGTGTGTCTACTCTACAAATATATTTTGTTAAGGAGATGTTTTGGATCACATTTGGAAACAATGTTTCCCTTTTTTTTTTTTTTTTTTTGTCATTTTCCTTCAATTTTACTATTTATTTTTTCAAATACTTTCAAAAAACTTAAACTTTAAGGATGTGTTTGATATTTATATTGAGTTTGAGATGCAATGAAATTTTTATATTAAAATTGATTGATTTTTTAAAAACAAGTTATGCTTTTTGTTGACTTTTTCAAAAAAAGACAAAAAAAATAGCCGTAAAGTATAGTTGAATTCAAACTCAACATGTATTCCAAACATAGGCTAAAAGTCCATAACTTTATTATTTTAAGTCAAATATGGTATATTTTTTTTTAAAATTATATAGAATTTTAAGAGAAACGAAACAATATTCATATTATTAATTTTTTTTTCCAAATACGTTTCAAGATTTTGCACTTTTTTCACTTCACCACATACATATTCTCAAAACTCAAACATATCTAACATTCAAAATACCTTCTCTATATATGATCCCTAAGTTCTAGTATAAAATAAATGTGTCTTTCCAAACGTAACATTAATGGCCTTTTAATGGCCTTTCAATGAGTGCAGTAGGAGAATAAAGTATACTTTATTGTTATGTTTTAATTATTTTTCATATTGAAATTTCTTTCTTTTTGAGATACTTGAAATGCCTTTAGGCATACCCAGGAGGCACACCTTCTCATACTATTTCAACTTTTGAGTTGATATTTCAAAATAAGAAAAAAAAAAAATGGAATAATTCAATTATTCATTGACAAAAAGAAGGACAAATTCAACTAATGATTTTTTTTTTTTTTTTTGAAGAATATGTAACTTACATTGTACATGTACCAAGATTGATTAAAAAAAGATTCAAAGTAGGAAACACAACTCTTATTTGAGGATATTCTGCATGCAATTTGGGGCAAGTTATTCTAATGTGAGGATGAGACAGATTTGATCTCGAACTTCAAGATGATCACATGGTAAACCTTCCATTGATTACATCGCTCTTAATCTTATTTTGTTCTTATTTATTCGGATGATTATTGACTAATAGTTCATATTTAGATGCTTAAATTAAATCATCAAGAATATTAAAAGTCATATTTATGCATTTTCAACTCAGTCATAGTCTACTTATTTAAAACAAAATTCAAAAAAAAAAAAAAAAAAAAACTGAGTCGTAGTCTATAACAATATAGCTTAATCGAGACGGCATTATTACTATGAGATAAGCCCTAAATTTGTGCATATGAACTCTAATATTACTAGGACTATTTTGGACTTTTCAACAAATATAACATGTGAGTTACTTTTTAAATTAATATTCAAAAAAATTACAAGAACACTCACTCACCCTTTTCCCAATTTCATGGAATAGAGCTACATTTGTGAGCAATAAACATTAAAAAAAAAAAAAAAAAAACAAAGCAAAATAATGGACGTGACAAGTTCATTTACGACTCTTCATGCTTCTAATTCAAAGTTCAATTTTTTTGCTTGTTTGACATGTGGTAATCGTAAAAACAAATGCGAATTCTTTTGAATCCTTATCACATTAGTCTAAAAATGTTAAGACACCACTATTAGAGCATGTCTGGTGTCATAGTTCAAACCCAACAATTATAATCTATTTTTATTTTTTATTTTTCTCTCAACTTCACTATTTATACAGTTTTATAACTCAAACTTTAAAAGTCCATAATTTTTCATATACATGTTTAAATGAGATGATTTAAAAAAAATACATAAAATTTCGAGACGAACGAAATAAACTTCGTGTTGATTTTTTTTTTTTTCGAATACATTTCAAATTTTTACACATTTTAACTCCCGGAATTTAAATACCTTAATAAACATATAATCAATTTAAACTTAAATTTTACAATCCAAATTTTAACAACAAAGGCATGATAATTATTTGGTTATGAACAATATGATTTACCCGAAACGTAACAACTTTTGTAGAGAAATCTAGACATCCATATATGACGATGGATTATAGAGTATTCCACATCCAGTAAAGTAGGTAAATCTTTGGGAGGCTTCCACCAATCAAAGAGTAGGTGACCAACCCAATAATTCGATTTGGAATTGCAGTCCAAAGTTGGAAAGAACAGAAAGTTGGCAATGATATTCCCATTCATTTTTTCTAATTTTCTTGTACACTTGAAAGCCTTTATTAAGGGTTTGTTTAGACCAACAATCTAAATTATATATTTATTGAATTACAATCTAATTTTTGTTTTTTTTTTCCCTCAATTTTACTATTAACACATTTTTGTAACTCATACTTTAAAAATCCATAACTTTACATAAATAATTCTAAATGATATATTTTTTTAATTGTATTTAATTTCGAGACAAATAAAACAAATTCCATATTATTATTTTTTTTTTTCCGAAAACATTTGAAGTTTTTACATTTTTTAACTCAAATAATTCAAATACCTCGATAAACGTACAATCAATCTAAATTTAAATTATATAATCCAAATCTTAACACCAAAGGTATTCTAATTTTGCCGAGAGCTCTGATGAGCAGGAAGTGTGATTGGCGGTGGGCTTTCATTTTTTAGTTCTTCAATGACGAGAGTGTAGATTTCTGCAGAACATGGCCGAAAATGCGTTGTCATCTTCAATGCCAAACAACATTACTATTGCGCCAGTGACTTTTTTTTTTCCCCCTCTTTGCCGAAATATTTTTGCTATGTTTTGGTAAGAGCGAGTAAATAAAAAGTAATGGGAACTTAAATATTGATTAAGGTGGAGAAAATAAATTCATTTTGTTTGGATATTTGGAAGAATAGAAATAAAAGAGAGAATAAATATCTAATATAGATGGTTGCAAGTATAATTTAATGATAATATCATACATGACTCCATCTAAAGATACATAGTTTAAATTTCTCAACTCTCAAATAAAAAAAATAAAATAAAATTATAATCTAGTATGTTTTATAATTATATCATTTCGTAATTAAGAATATAAAGAAGGGTTAAGATCAAAAGAGTAATTTTACATACCAAAAACAAACTTAAGAAATAAAAACAAAATCAGAAACCTCTCATTCCTTGTTGTCCTCTTGTGGTTCATCAGTGTTGTTAAGTATTGTAGTTGGTGATAAGGGTTTTGCCACCAAAAATTAGAGCTGCTTTTTTTTTTTTTTCATAAACGTTTTTTAATGACCCTCCAACAACGAATGATTGGGTAGCTTTCATTATATATATATATATATATATATATATATTCAAATGGTCTTAAAACAAAGAACGATTTTATTTTCACCTGCAAGTGGTGATAATCCGTCCGACTTTTTAACAGATGTTTCACTTGCAAGTGGTGATAATCCGTCCGACTTTTTAACAGATGGATCATATATGCATAACAACATAAAAACTCTAGTTGTTGTAATGCGTAAAACTAAAAATTAGGGATCAACATGTAATTTGGTTTATAGATCAGGAGTCATATGTGGAAATAACAACTTTATTTTTAATATAACACATGTCAATTGAGATTACTTTTTCTTTTTTTTTTTTTTTGACTGAAAAAAATTGGTTATAGAAGTAGAGGTTGGAATGCCCAGATAACCCCGAGAATGTAGATGCCCCCTTATAATATATGGATCTCTCACGAAGTGAATTGCCATCTACCTCGGCCAATGCGGTGGTGACGACTTGAATCCAAGCATTAAGCGAGGAAAACAAACACCCTACTAACCCACCTAAAGGACATTGGCGTCAATTGAGATTACCTGGTTATTGTTGTAAATGATTTTAAATATTGTAGAGAAGTTACATTTTTTTTTAGGGTAGAAGTAGGTTACCATTTTTCAGAAGTTAAATCGCATTTTTTTCTACTAGAAAATAAGTTAAATTACTTTTTTTTTTTTTTTAAGTCTAAGTTAAATTATATTTGAAGTATATCATTTGTGTCGCAAGAATAACGTGCACTTGTGACAAGTTGTGGAACAAAATCAAGTGGCAAGTCATAATCCATTGCTGGTTTTAACGAGCACTCTACTTACTCACTCTTTTTGTACAATAATATTAAACAAAATAAATAAAAACGTTAGCAACTAGCAAGTAATTTTTTTTTTCCTCAAGCACTTATTTATATTGATAGTTTATGTTTGTCCATATTTTTTTTTAATAATTTCAATAAAATGTGACAAATGTCATGATATTTTTCGGAACAAAATATATCGTGTTGTTGATACCCACGACAATAATTTACTCGAGAGAAAATATTGATGCTCGTTTGGTGTTATGAAAAATATTCACGAATAAAATTTTAATATCGCACTTTTGGATATTGGTTTTTCTTTGAAATCTTTTTCGACAAAATTCTATAAAAAATATGTAATTATATATTTCATGTAACATTTTAGTAAAACAACTCATTCATATTTCATCGTGATATTAAGAACTTAAAAATACACAAATACAATTTTTTGGAACTTAATGGATTTTTTTTTGTAAAATTAATTTAATAAAATTTAGTCCTTCAAAAAAAAAAAAAAACTGAATAAAATTTAGATAAATATGAGCATCTCTCCACCGGTTTTTCTTTGTTACATCGAGTCAATAATTGATGGTTGTCACGGATGCAGACAAGCAATTGAAAGTGGCGTGGCTTTGGCATATATAAGTATCACTTTTTTCCTCTTATTATTATTATTATTATTATTTTGGTCGGGCAACCAATAAAGAAAGGTAAGCACTTTAATTTATCAAGCTAATGGCGTTTAAAGTCAATAACAATTAATTAATCTAATCATATCTTTTGTAATACTTTGTGGAACTCCCGTTTTATCATATGAAACTGCGTAATTGAACATTAAATTTATTTTTCCCCTCCAACAAAAAAAAAAAAAAGTGTGGCTACAAATATATCACAAAAGCGCATGATTAATAACTTTCCATCTATAACCAATTCAATTTAACGTTAAGGCTCACTTTCTTTTTGACCGAAAAAAAAAAGGACGAAGAAGAGGAAAGTCTTGACGTTTATGTTTTTGTTTTGGTTTTTGTTTTTTAATGTTAAAGTCTTGCTATTTTGGCCAACAGATTTGTAAAGCAGAGCCCAAAGTTTGTACTTAGTCATACAAAGTAAAAAGATGTAGAGCCCTTTTATTTTGAATCCAGCAGAGACGACAGAGAGAAAATGAGGACCCCATTTCAGAGGATATACAATCCTTATATACTAGTGAAAAAGAAAAATTTATTTATATCTAAAGATCTAAAGATTATAGAGAGAAGTAGGGAATAGCTTGCTTGCTTCAATGAAATGCTTACTTTTTTTTTAATATATATTTAATTTTCTATTTTAACATTTTAATTAAAAATATTTGTTTCAAATAATTTGTTCATTTTTGTTTCTCAAAATTCTCATATGCACTTTTTTTTTTTTCCTATAGCACATTTTTTTCTCTCTCTCGATCTCTGATGCCTATCCGCATGAAGAAGATCCATCCTCCGTGCTCAGGCTGTGGCTGCGCGTGGAGGAGATCCGCTCCGTGTGCGACCGTGCCTCCGGTTTTTGTCCAGAGATTGTTGCAGCAAGCCCCCCTACATAAAAAAAAATACATAAGTGCGACAGGGTGTGGCGACGATGTGCAATGCAGAGAGAGATAGGGACGATGCAGTGGGGAGGTCGGAGCAATGGCGGCAGAGAGATACTCCTTTCGTGCCCAGGAGATTCGCGATCTTAGCTACACGACTGCGAAGGACCGACTTTGATGGGCTCCGTTGATGATCTGATTGCAACTCTGATGGCCAATATATAGAAGCTTTAGTTTTTTATTTTTATTTTATTTTTATATGTTTGTGTATATTATGCTGACTTTTCTGGATATTATGAGAATTTTTTGGATATTGTTTTAAGTTATGTGGATTGTTTTGGATTAATTATTGTTATTTTGATGAAAATTTGTGTGTTTTGGTTTAGTTTTCCGGTGATAAATGTAAATAATCCATGGCTTTGGTCAACAATCAGCAATCCGATGGTTTTGTAGAATTTTGGTTGAATTTTTCAGGGTTACAATGTTGAAATTTGGTGTTTGTTTTAATATTCCGATGACAAAACCAGGAAAATCTGATAGAATCAGTAATTTCTGATCGGTAATAGGCATCTATCAACTGATAACTAGTCTCCGGTTGATAATTAGATGGTTATCAGATAATAACTAAGGCCTTGTTTGGCAAAAGCTCTGTTTAAACTAAACTGTACTTTTTTCATCATATTTTTTATTTTTTTCCCCAAAAAGTTGTTTGTTTTTTCTGAAAATTCAAAAAAATTTTAAAAAAATTTACTATTTAAACTTACAAATCTTAACTCAAACTTACACACCAAACACCCCCTAAGTTGTCAATTAACAACCAACTAACGGAGGACATTACTAGCCAATAATCAGTTGGTGTTAACATAGGTACTAATTGATAACTTAAGGTATAATTGATTTATATTTTTTAAATAAATTTATTAATATCATATGATGTGATGACGTTTTTCTTTTTCTTTTTTTGGGGCAAAAATCAATCAAACACGACAGTTCTCAAAACTTCCCAACAAAATGTAGATTGAGCTAAGCCAAGCTGGCCCATGGTCCCTAGTCATCTTTGCCCAAATTGGGCCCAGCAGAAATGGCTTACAATGAAGGGAAAATGAGGAAAATAGGCCTCAAATAAAAAGCAGATGTTTGAGTGATGGTAAATAGAGTATGTGTGGTAAATAATGCATTTATTAAAATATATTTGTGATAAAAATAATCTTGAAAATATTACAAAAAAAAAATTATTGAAAATTTGATATTTATGGTAAATAATTTTATTTATGAAGGAAATTAATGATAAAATTATCTTAAAAATTTTCAAAATTAAATTATTTATCATAAATATGCTATTTATCTTGAACATTTTTAAAATATGTAACTTACATTAAACATTAAAAAAAAACAGCTTATTTACTGTAATTTCTCTACAATTAATCTTCTTTTTTTTTTTCCTACTTTATCCAGTAATACTCTGTGAATTTTCTAATAAAATTTAAAGACCCATAAGAATTAAAAATAATATGATAAATCCATATATATAAACGAGAAATAATGTTAACAAACTAAAGATTGACATGTAAGCTATTCATTATCTCAAAAGCTTTAAAGTTTAGGTAATTTTTTTTGGTGAAGAAAAAATTGCACTATTTTATTTAATAATCCATCATTATAAAGATAGAACATTGACAATCAAGGCCAACGTCTGAACCATATTTTAGGGCTTGGACGAGCCTAACCCGACTTGAGATCTTACATGGGTCGGGTAAGTCCATTTCGTTGACCCGAGAACCTGAACCCAGTCTAATCCATCAGTACGGAGCCCAAAAAGTTTCTTGGTGGGGTATTTTAATAGAAATTTATGGATTATTTTATCTTAAGACTTAAATAAAGATATTATTACAAGCTCCTAGCGGGAAGGTAAGGTGGATTAAGGGTTTAAAATACTTTAATCCAATATTTAAATTTAGATAGGCACATAAATATTAATAATAAAATAATAGTAAGGTTAAAGGACACATGGGTGTATATAAAAAAAATATATTATTACATTTTTTCTCTATTGAGCGTAATCACAATGCAAAATTTCTTATAAAGTGAGCGCATAATTAAATTTTACATTAATTTTATAAGTTAGAGTTAAATATCAAAATTTGAATGCACGTGCAATTGTAATACGTGTGTATATATATATATATATATTATAATAAAACGGAAACACAATTGCAATTTTATATTAAAAAAAAGATTAAAAATCAATTTCTCAAAATGTTTTGAGAGAGCTTGTCGTTCCGTCACTCTAGCCCATACTTATTTGAGGATGGGTGGAGGCTTTTTTTTTTTTTTTTTTTTTTTTTTGGCCCAGGTGGGTTTGGGCATAATTTGCATATCAGCTTTTATTTTTTATTATTTATTTTTTTTTATGAACAATCAATAACAATTATAACTGATTTTTGTAATATCAACAAATTTTAACTTAAAAGTTCATATCCAACTAGCGAATCAAACGAAGGTAAAGACTCAAGAGCTCTAATAGATCAGTTGTGTCGAGTAAAGACATAAGCAAGAGAACCAATAGATTAGGTGGAACCTATATTTTTTTAGTTTAGGACACGTACGTAAAATTTGTAAAATGTTTTGGTCAAAATAAATATAATTCATATTAATATGACATGTATCAATTAACATCCTTAGGAGAAATAAATATTAATATGCTTAGCATATTTATACAATGAACTTTATTTGTCAACTTATCATCGACCAAGAATATCGATACTTCATATTTACTATAAATAAAAGGGCCATAAATTTTCAATACAAATTTGGTGATTGCGAATTTGGTAACATAGTAATACTATATCCATAGTATTGTTATATGGGATACCTTTATATAGAACTTTTTGATAGAAGAAATCTAATATAGACATTTTTCATTTTAATGAAACATAGACAGAGATTGATATCTGAAAAATTATGAACTAGGCATATCAAATTGTTTGTATAGATATTCAATTTTTTTAATTTTAAGTAAAATCTCTAAAATTAGGATTTCAAATCTATTCTGAATTTCCTCCTGTGGGATAAAACATAATTTCAATTTTTTTCCCTTTCTCTTCCAGATTAATTGAATATTTTTTTGGCTGCAAATCTAAAAAGAGCACTATTGAAGAGAAACAAATTCTAAAGAATTGAAAGATTTTAACATGAAATTCCACATTAAATTAATTGAGAATTGAGAATTTTGTATTTCCCTTTTCCGTACCTATATTCTAACATGATGAGAGATTTTGGACATTTGGCATTATTCATGGTAAAATATCTCAAATAAAAAAAATAACAAGGTCATAACGGACAAAAAGACAGACGAGTCGTGTCTAACACGCGTCATGTGAGAGCGTGAGTGAGTAAGTGCTTTGGTGGTGAAAATTGGCCTATAAATGGCGGGAGCCTCATTTCTGTCGAGATTTCTCACTCTCTCTCTCTCTCTCCTCTTTCTCTCTCTCTCGTCAACTCTTCACTAATTGCATTTCAACCCCCCCTTTATCTCAAAACCACCCCTTCATCACTCTCCCAAATCCCTCACCTGTCGCCACTTCGCAGTTCTTCGCCCATTCGATCCTCGGACCCGCAATTCCACCATTATCGTCTTCCTTCATCGCCGACATTTCGCTATTCTAGGTTGTTTGGCTCGGTCGAAACCTAGGGTTTCTGTTCTGTAACGGAGAGGGAAAGAGAGGGGAAGGAGAGTTGGAGCAGTGACGGAGCTTTTGTTTTTTGTTTGGGGAATTCAATGGAGGCCACCGCCGTCGCACGTGGTGGTCCGATGCCGATTCCGCCGCCGCCGCAGCAGTCGCGGAAGGAGTGGCGAGCCGTTTCGGACCACCACTCGGTCCGAAACGTCGGGGACGAGGTAACTTGGGCTCTTGTAAACCCACTGGCATTGGCTTGTTTGGTTGCTGAGAAAAAAAGTACTGAGAAAGTAGTTAACCGGATTTAGTGGATGTTTTTTCTTCTATGGTTTGTAGGTTTTGAGACTGAGCAATGTTTACTTGATTGAACCAATTTTTTTTAATCAGTTTTCCCGAACATTGAAATGAGGATTGGAGTTACTAATTCCTTTTACTTTTTTGACTTTTTTGATATTGGTCGTGATTTATAGTAGAAACTGTTGGAAAGAACAAAATTTTATTTTTTATACTCCTTTGTTATATATGTGTGTGTATATATATTCATATGATTTTTATGGTTTTTGGGTTTATAAGATTACTCAAGAGAGTGAGATTGAGGATTTTTGCTGTTGTTTGTTTGAGTTCATTATTTATTTATTTATTTTCTTTTTTCTCCTTTCGTGTGCCTGTGCACGTTTAAGGAGCTTCGCCATTAGATGATAATGATTCAAACTGTTTCTGTTTCGACAGCTTAATTGAAACTTAGAAAAAGTTTAGTGTAAAGGACGGTGTGATTTTGAAAAATGTTGACTTGACTTGACTTGAGCTGACCTGGGGGAAGAAGAAGAGACTCATCTTTACCATGTAACTATGTTAATTTGATTAGTGAATTCTTTAGTCCTCTGAATTCAGGGGTACCGGAGGGAAAGCCTGATTGAAATTTTTTTTTTTTGGGGTATCATTTTCTTGATTAATACAAGCATTGCTGCTTTGTAGTCAAGCTTTCATTAGGCATTTTAGATGCTATGCATAGATCTTCCCTTTTGTCACTCATTAACTGGGCATCTTTTAAACGTAGGAATTGGAACGGTCAAAGATAGGGCAATCAGAAGAGAGAACCATATATGAGGTAAGGATTCTGATAGTCAAAAAACCCTTATATTTTCACAAAGTCTGAAAAGTTAATATGGTTTACCGTTATCAAGGTGCAGCAGGAAAGAGAGCCGCTCGATGTGGATTTCTGCTCAATCACAATTGATGGAAGCTTAGACAACGATCTATTGCAGCGGAGGCTTCATGATGTTGCAAGGCAAAGAGAGGAAATGCAAAACATGGAGATTGAGCTCCGAGCTCAGATAATTGCTAGATCTGAGTTAATTGAAGTGCAAAATAGCTTTGATGCTCAAATCAAGGAGCATGCGAATGCTGCCTCCAAGCTTCAGGTTTCTGTTGATTTGTTTCCCTTCAATGGAATATTGGAAATATCTGAATTAAATTGTGAAAAATTGTTGTTTCTGCAAGAGATTTACATTTTATCAAACCTTATAAATATCATATAATTTTTCCTCAATTACCTAAAGCTGTTATTCAGTAATTGGTATGGGATTAGGATATATGTATATGATGACTTCCCTGGACGTGCTATGCCTTTCCAAGACAACGAAATTATACAATTGTCAAGTCCTTCTAAAAGGTAGCTTTATCTGGTGATGCAGGAGCAACTGCATGAAAGGGATCAGACCATACATGAGCTGGAAAGGAAATTGGACGATAAAGATAGAGAGCTACATGCTATCAAATTAGATAACGAAGCAGTATGTTGAATCTTTCCTTATTTTTACATGAATGTTTTACTGAAACATCTGAACGTACAATTACTTTTTGATTATCTTAATTGCTTTGACAGGCCTGGGCGAAAGAAGACCTTCTTAGAGAACAGAACAAAGAATTAGCTACCTTCAGGTATTTCTTCTTTATAATCTTTTAGTTTTTGATAGGTCTCATAAGGTTTTCGTTTTAGATGAATTACATTGGTTTTTTGGCCTTGTGAATAAAGTTTACCTTTTCTTTGTTGAAAATGTCTCCTGTTGGCAGAAGAGAGCGTGATCATTCTGAAGCTGAAAGAGCCCAACACATTAAAAAATACATGACCTTCAAGAACATTTTCAAGAAAAAGAAAGGCAACTTATGGAGTTGCAGGAACAGGTACGTTTATCTTCAAGCTTGCATTATACTTTCTTTCCTTCTTCTTCTTCTTCTTTTTGTTTTTGTTTTTGTTTTTTGTTTTTGTTTTTTGTTTTTTTGTTTTTTGTGGCTAAGAACACACTTGTAATGTTCTTGTATAAGTTATATTGTCCTATTGATGTGGGAGCTGAGAGTGCAAGTTAACAAGTTCAAACGTACATATATGCCTGTTTGTAAAATGTGACATTCCCTTTAGTTTTAAATTTGTTAAATATTCCATAATATTGTTTAGAGTCCTGGATATCTAACCACAGTTGTATGGTTAGTTTACAAGGATGCACATTGACTAATACATAATCACTTCATTCAGCATAGGGTTGCTCAAGAAACCATACTATATAAGGATGACCGATTGAGAGAGGCCCAAGCATGGATTACCCGTGTTCAGGAGATGGATGCCCTGCAGTCAACCACAATGCAAGCTGAACTGAGGGAGCGTACAGAACAGTATAATCAGCTCTGGCTTGGTTGTCAAAGACAGGTTGATCGCCTTATTTTTCTCTGAGCACTTTTTTTTTTTCCGGTGTCAATTACCACCTTTTCATGTCATGCGTTTTGGTTTGTGTGAAACTGATATTTTATTGAAAAACATTGGAAACCTTGTATTTTGAATTTTATTTCAAACTTGCATTTAACATCGGTGACTACTTCCTTGCTGATATAATATGAATAACGTAGTTCCTTGTGGTTTCTACCAAGTTTAGTTAGTTCCTGTGTTGATTTTTATGCATCTCTTTCTGGATTCTTGATGGTAGTTTGCAGAGATGGAGAGACTTCACATGCATACAATACAACAGCTTCAACTTGAGCTGGCTGAAGCACGGGAAAGGAATGGAACTTTCTCTGATGAATCGCGTATGTCCCAAGAAAATAATAAGGATGCATCCCAATACGGTCAGAATGATGGAAACCAACTAGAGATGAATGGAGGTGGAACTTCAGGGGGAAGCGCTGTGGCCCTTCCGAATGGAAATTCTGACAACGGTACATCATTTGGCTCAACTGGAAATTCATCAACTCAGGTAACTTATTCCTTTGTTCTTTGTAATCATTGTGATTCAAATTCTGTACTGATAAGAAGCCAACTAGATCGTTTTCTCTGTTTTTCGCTGTTCAAACTGTGATGTGTTTGAAAATTTCATCTTGATGGAATAGTAAAGTAAATACTATTGCACAAACAAAAGATGAACCCCATGTTAATTAATGTTTTCTGTTAATTGTTAGATTGACCATGTTGCTGGCGTCCCGATTCCTCCATCATCTATACTTGGGATGCCTTCTTACCTTCCACCCGGACAGTTGACGGCTCTACATCCATTTGTTATGCATCAACAAGCGGTTCCCCATTCTGTGACTGCACATGTTCCCCAATCTCATGTTGGGCATTTTCACTCGGTTCCTGCCCTCCAACAGTGGCAGAACCAAGAGGTGCTGAAACATGAAAGTTTCTTCTTTCCATATTGTTACTTGTGGTAACAGATTTGACTTATATTTTTCATTACATTATTTAGGCTGTGACAGAGGGTGCACAAGTATCTACACAAACTGAAATTACATCATCCCAAGGTGATCAAAACCTAATGAGATCTGATGAAAATTACAACTATGACATGTCTGTTAATGGACAAGCTCTACCCCCAGAGTATTTGGATGTTCATATTGGTCGAGGATCGGATCCCGATTCTGTGATCTCATTGTCTACTGGCGAACCACAGGTACAATGAACGAAGATACTGTTTAGTGTTAATTATTTCGTGTACATGCACAATTGACATAAATTTTGTTTCAGGTTATCGAGTCTATTGATAGAGGTTACCTGGTTGCTTCCCAAAATGAGGAGGAACTGAAACAAATATCATCCCAGTTTCAGGAGGTATTGAGGGTGGAGTCACTTCAGCAGAACAGTGAAACTAAGGTTTGTGATTTTGATCATATTTTACTTTCAGTAAGCACGTTTTACATTTAGGGAAGCTAGTAAGTAAAAATTGATGCTTAGCATACCTAAATTTCTTTGCATAAGAAGTTGTCTAATGTTTCAAACAGGCAAAGGAGCAAACTGTTATGACCTCGATGGATGGTGGCTTAGTGGACCAAGCTTTAATCACGGACCAACCAAGTTCTGCTGCCAATACGCCACAGGCTGATACTTCAATTCATGCTGTGAATTTTGACAAAACCACACTTGACAACACTACTAATGCAGTCTCGACTGAGGCATTTGTCTCTGCTGGGCAAACAAAGTCACCGACCCTGGGAAGGACTTCAGAGATTCTTCTTCTTGATGAGAGATCGCTGTTAGCTTGCATAGTTCGCACAATTCCAGCTGGTGGTAGAATTCGTATTAGTTCGACTGTAAGTATTATAATTAGCTTAGGTTATTACTGGGGGCCATGACATTTTTATATTCTTCTCAATGATTTTTTTGGTGGAATTTATGTTTTCCTAAGTAACTTTGTGGTTTTCTGTTCTTTGTCGAGTACAGTTACCAAATAGGCTTGGAAAGATGCTTGCACCTTTGCACTGGCATGATTACAAGAAAAAATATGGAAAGCTTGATGATTTTGTTGCTGGCCACCCTGAAGTGAGTTTCTTTAAAGTCCTATGTTTATCAATCTGTTAGGGAAGACATGTATTGTTACCTGTAAGATTTGGGTTTTTTTTTTTTACTCCCTTTGCAGTTATTTGTGATCGAGGGAGATTATATTCAGCTTCGGGAAGGAGCACAAAAAATGGTAGCAGCTACTGCGGCTGTTGCCAAAGTTGCTGCAGCAGCTGCAGCATCATCTCCTTACTCATCGAGTTTGCCTTCTGTGGCTGTTACTCCAATGGCTAAGAACAGACAGAAAAAGGTTCCACCCTTTGCTTCCAATAAATATGAAGTCTGACACGGCTAATTCTGAGAAATAGTTTTTTGAAATACAACTGCTAATCCCTCTCTCTTCCGTGTGAAGCAGAATCAGCAACAAAATGGTGTATATTTTGGTGCTTCTGAAGCTCTAACAAATGTGAAAATTTTGAGCAAGTCAATGGATTCTCGTGAACTAAAAGGCCCTGAAGCCAGGTCTAGCCAGACATCTGTACTCTTGACAGCTGGGAGTGGATCAAGTATGAGTAGTAATCAACACTCAGGATCGACTAATGGCAGATCTAGCTCGAACTTTGGCACCAAGCAGCAGGGCAGGTGGGATTCATTATCTTTAAACAGGCTGCGACTCTTGAACGCCTGATCATTATTATCTATGCGTTGTATCCGTAACTATCTTACTGAACTATCGTGTTGCATTCTGACAGGTTAACTGGTGCTGCATTTACTTCCAGAAGATAGTAAGTAGCTTACTGAGAATGGAATTTGATAATTGTCTGCAAAATGACCAGACTTTGCATGTTGTTTTCTACACTTCAATGCGTGCAATTTTTTACATTGTTCTTGTATTAACTTACCCTGTGTAGAGAAGATTGGATTTAATTATTCTGTCTCTCTGACCTGTATTTTTTTTAGGGGTGTTGGCAGGAGAAGGGCGAGGGATTGCATAAGATGATGTTATCACCAATTGTGCACCGCCGTGCTGACAGAGCTGGTGGTCGATAACGGAAAGCTGGTGGTCGATAACGGAATTCTTGCAACTCGTACAATTGTGTCGTTGGAATTGTCTGCTGATTTTTGTTGTTTGGTCTTTTTATTTATTTATTTTCCCTTTTTTTTTTTTTTAAGGGAACGTTAGTTTTCTTATATCTGTGTGTCAATCATTTAAAGACTGCACTCTATTTTTATTGGCGCCTGAAGTAATATTCTTCATGCTCGCAATTGCTTCAGCGTAGTAATTTTACATTTACTGAAATGAAAGTTGTTCCCATCTTGAAGTTTCCTCACTGCTTGATTTCTGGACGTCTCTGAATTAAGGTTGGCCACCCTAAATGGGTTTAGTAGTTGCATTCATTCAATCCCTTTTTGTCGGGAGCCGGAGAAAGATGTCAAAAGCAAAAACCACATTCAAGTATTTGTGTGGGTTCCGTATGGAGAAATCTGTCAAAAATGACAACCTTAAAAAGTGAAATTAGTAAAATGACTTTATTTTTATATTGGTTCATGCTAAAATGGGTCGATTTGAGTCAATCAGAAGTTACTTTAAATATCTCATGTGGCCTTCCTCGAAAGCTCATGTGGTAGCAACTAAAATAGACATTCTCATTCGCGACACCCTTAAGGTGTTTTGAACGTTAATGGTGGCCAAGAATTTCAATCATTCAATGTGACCATTCTGTAATTGAGGTATGGAAAGGGGAAATAGGGGAAAATAAAAGTGCACCCTTGAAAGATATATTTATATATATTTTTTGGTACGGTGCAGATAAATGCTCTAGCAATTATGCAGTTTTGAACAGTTACATTTTCATTCTAATTCATAAAGATTTAATACTGTTTGAATATTGTGATATGATCCTATATAAAAGAAATGCAGTATTTCAATAAAGAAATCTTTAGACAAAAAAGGAAAGATCCGAGGTATTGAGATTACTAGTCTATCATGTTAGCAGACTGAGTCAAGCCGGTTGGAAATCGCTATGATAAAATGAGTTATCACTTCTTCAAAACCAGTATATATGTGTCTGGACTATGTTGTTTTTTCTTTCTTAAGTCAACATTTGAACCTAGGATCCTGTATCACCACGACTATATGCAGAGAACGATTTTCCTAGAAAATTACCAGCATTGTTTCCCCTCAGATCCAACATGTCACTTCCACTGCCATCTCCAAGTTGCTTGGGGGCGGTATGTATGTGGCTAGCTGCAATGGGGTTGATGCCCATCTGCGCTTGGATGAGCTGCTGTTGGTGGAGCCACGATGGCTGCTGCTGCTGATGGTCTTTTACCTGAATGTGCATCCTCGCAGAGGATGGAGCCGCTTGCTTTTGAGACATTGCTGCCTCGGGCTGCTGTAGGTGCTGCCCTTGTTGCATCATCGAGTGAACCAGCATCTGAAAATATTTTTCAAAGAAGCAAAAACTCATTATTGGTCGGTGAAAAGTTCTGGAAACGCATTGCATTTATCAGCCAACCCACCTGAGGAGGCACTGCTGGTGGTGGTGGTTGTTGTTGTGGCAGGGCATCAGCAAATTTAGCCAGAAATGTCAAGTTCTGCTGAAGCAGCGCTCGGTGACTGCAAAGTTCAAATTTCATATAGTAATCACTTGGTTCCTTTCAAGTTCAACCATAAAATAAATCCTGCTACAAGGATTATTACATTCAAGAACCACAATAGAAAACAAACGATATGACTAAGAATTGACCTCGAGTGATATTGTGAAAGCTTCTTAACAACAGAAGCTGGCAAGGAAATATGCAATACTTGAAAAAATTTAAATGCCAAACACCTAAGGATTCTCAGTTCCAATTGTTTGATGTAATTTTAACTAATGATCTATTTGTAACTACATATTGCCTTATCTTACACAATTCTATCATTCTTGACTATATAGTTGGTTCTAGTAGTATCCTTGCTGAAAAACAGTTGAGAATCTAACTCTAACTTCTACAAAATGTTCAAAAGTTCATTCTTCTCATGTCCTTTCATGATTACCGATGTATACACTTTTTAACTTGTTCGTGAAGATATTCGCATATATCGCACAATTTTTATCCTGACCACTATGGTTTCTTGATGGCTCTCTCTTTAAATTTCTCAAACCAGCAAATAGCGGTTACCCTTTACACTAAGTTATCTACCAATCTTACGCAATGTGTTCCGACTAGGCCTCTCAGATCAATCATAAAGTTGACATGAACAAAATTTTGGTCAGCCCAATCAAACCGTGTGATTATAAATATTTTGAGCACACATAGGTAAACTAGTTTACTTCCAACCGGTTTTCCAACTCAAGAAAGAAAGAAAAATGAATGGAAGCGTTGGAAACACTCACGGAGCGCATTCTTCGAATCTTCCAACTCTTTGGTACTCCATTATAGTCAGAATCAACCCTTGATTCTCCTCCAGGCACTGCAACAAGTATAACACACCGATTCTTGATACAAGATTGTGAAAAAGAAAAAAAAGAAGCGTACTTTTTTCTTCCTAGTAAGTAATGTCAATTTACATTTCATTTCATCATACCATTACATTCTTGATTCAATCTTTTTTTTTTTTTTTTTTAATCTTAGGGATCATAAGTCAAGTGTTGTATTACCATTAAGCTATGACCATCATTCTTGATTCAATCTAACACTAATACTATGCACAAAAAAAAAAAAAAAAAACTTTACAATACCAATTAGTACTCATACATGTATATATATTATTTTATATACATAGATGGAAGACATAGTGCATGTTCATAATAAACGTAAAATTTGGAACCTTTTGAATCTCTTCGGTGGGGATGTTGGTAATAGGAACCGAAGGTGGGACCCCATTGAACATTTGTGATGAATCCTTTGCCAAAAGAAAAACCAAGAAGAGAACATATAAAAATTTTTCCCAAAAAAAAAAAAAGAAAAAAAAGAAAAAAGAGAAACTAGTGTTAGAAAAAGAAAAATAAAGAATACCCAAAAGAAAACCTAGCCCTAAGCTTTCAAAAACCCAAAGACACAGAAGAACCAAGAAATGGATGTGGTGCTGGTGAGAGGTAACACTTTCCGTACTAGCTTCCCTCTATTTATAAGCGTGACGGTTCACAAATAAATAAAAAAGGAAAAGCCCCGCAAAAACAAAAACGATTCAGCCAAGACAACGTTTGTCTTTAGGATTTTATTATTACTAAAAGTAGTCCCCGGAATGTTACAAAAATTTCATTTTCGTACGCAACGTTTAAAATGTCTCAAAATTTTGATCCCGTGTATTTTTACAAGGGATTTTTAACCAATTAGAAAAGGATTTGATATACTGTCTATAAATAAAAAGTTTTGAAAATGGGTCATATTCTTCTGGGTATTACTAAAGAGATTATCCTAAATACGAACAAGAATGTTTACTGAAAGCTGTAATAACTGTTTCTATCCCTTGAACGAAAAAAGCATCACCTCGCCCTCATTGAATATGCTAATGGACACGATACATGAGGTATAATCCTATGCACACTAATCAAGAACTAAGCTATCAGGAATCAATCGTCACATTTAAGACCCTCAAAAGTGCTACACGATACTCGAATCAAAAACAATAGATCCTAACACGGTAATCTTTTACTGTTAGACCACCAAATTCCATGGCATATTCTGATTTTAGGACATCTTCTAATTGTACATTAAGAGGTATGATAGAACTCTAAATGTATAATCAAGCCACTTCAGTAATCCAAACTTTGATTTTGACCTCAATATGGTTGTTTGTGGTGATTCTTTGATTTTCTACTGTGGTTGGCTGCATTTGGTAATTTTATGTCATCTTATTGTTGCGGTAGAATTGTCGAGCTAGAACTTAAACTCTCAGGCGAAATATGCTTTGAACCCTAATCAAGAGGGAATCTCTAAATATTTTTCGTTTGAAACTAAAGAACAGGACTAGAGAATGAGGATGCTTAGGCTCATCAAACACAATTCAAGTGCTAGTTTATGTATTTCTTTTAACAGTTAGTAGACTTAAAAGACTAAAATTGTCATAAGACAACAGATTGGGGTCGCTTTAGAACATTTTAAACGTTGGGAACTAAAGTGAAAATTATTTTAAAGTTTGGGGGTTGTTTTTGTGATTATCCCCCTTTTGTCACTACGTCCAAGGAAGGCGCAAAAGGGGTGCGTCGTAAACATAACCTCAGGGCAATACGACGTCGCTTAAAAGAGGGTAGATCAGAAGCTTAAAAGAAGAGAGAATCAGCGGAGAAAGTAAGGAAGAAGAAGAATAAGAAGAAGAAGAAGCAGGAGAAGAAAAAAATGGGTTACGTTCTGAGGGTGAGAGCTGCGTCATTCTTCGCGGGGGGCTGCGACGGCGTCGTTTTTGGGTCTTTACATCCTTCACAACGACTACAAGGTCGCCCACCACTCCATTTCTCAACAGGTAGTCTTTTTCTTTTCTCCTTAATTTTTGGGTTTTCTTTTTTTTTCTTTTTTTTTTTTTTGAAGATTAGATTTTTGGGTGTTGGGAGTTCTTGAATTTTTATGGGTATGCGAAAAGCACAGATTTTTAATACGATTTTTGTGCGATCCGTGATGTTTTAGGGATAGAATTGAGCAATTGGTAATCGAAAATCATGGAGGCTTGTGTAATTCATTATGTATTGAGGTCGGCTAGGTTGAAATTGAAAGAAAAGATTGAAAATTTGACTTACTTATCATGATTTGCCCTAAGTAGTTGAATTGCTTGAGTTATTGATGAAAACAGAAGAATATTGGGGATGAGTCTCTGTGCGTGATTATGAAACCGAGGAGATTTATTTGCTAACAGTTTGTTGTCATATCATTGTTGAGGTTTTCTATTTTATTTTATTTTTTTATTTAAAAAAAAAAAATCAGAGTTTGGGTCTGGGAATGGCATGAAATGGTTTAGGGCATCTATGGATTGGTAAATGGTTGTGTGTGTATTATATGGTGTTAAGAACCAAACTCTTATTTCAAATTTTTATACCAATTCCCGTGGTGGTGGTGGTGGTGGTGGTGGTGAGTTGTGATCTTTTCAGTGAAAGATGCAATCTCTTATTATTGATTGACGTGGTGATTTTTTAAACACATGCCAATAAGAGGAATGACAACTTACCATGTTTTTTTGGTATCAAGAAGTTAGTATTCTAGTTGAGGTCCTAATATTATTCTATGATTATATATGTGTATATGTGTGTCTCACAAGTGGCTATTTAAATAGAAGAAATCGGAAAAATGAGAACACGATATTTGAACAATGGGAGGAGTTTAGATGGTTCAGTGCTCTAGTTCCCATTTCATATTAGTCCTTTAGAAAATATATATATACACATTATTCCCTGTCTCTTGTTGCTGTGAAATTCTATCTTGTGAACACAGTTGTCTGATCATCGATTTTGCCAATGGCTTTTGGGTGCTTGTAGCTTCTTCTTTAACTTATTATTAGTTGCGTACTATTTTTCCTTTGCTGTTGATAGTTGCTAGCTTCTTCCTTGCACATTTTGCGTTGTTGTAGTCAAGGTTAAGGACAAGGTACGGGTTTAAGAAACTGAAGTTGGAAGATATCGTCAGTATATGCAGACCAATTTCTTGTATAGTTTTCACATGTTTCCGTTTTCCAAGTAGACCAATATTTGTTATCTGCTTATAAGGCTAGTTTTTATGCTTATACCAACATTCGACTTTTGTGTTTTCCTGTTATTATGGTCTTTACTAGTTGGATTCTTTGATATACCCTACAAATACTGCAGAATTCTAAACCATCAAATCTTCATAAAATTTCATTATATTTGCATGCTTTTAGACAATGTGATATTAATGTGATCGACGGTCAAGAGCTACATAACAACTAGGGATTCTCTTTTATTAGTTTGAAAAAGATGCATATGGTACTTGTCTTTGATTCCTTGTTTGTATTTTCCAGGTGAAAGGCCTGCATGAGTCATTGGACAGACGGATATCAGAACTAGAAAAGTTGAAACAAAATGAAGATTTGCAGACCGTGCCTGCACAAGCAACCGAATAGGTGCCTTCTATAACGCATCTGCGGCTTCATGTTGTGACGTGACTTATCAATTTGCCTCACCTTGAAAGTGGCTTTTCCCTTTTTTTTTTTTTTGCCCTTCTTTTTTGGATCTTCTCTTTTTTGAAGAATAATTACAACTTACTGCAAGATGACACTGTCAGTTGGGCGAAGTACCTGAGTTACTCCAATTTTTGCATTTTGTATCAGATGAAAGTTTGAAACGTTGTGTTCTTCAGTAGTTTATCTGAGAGGAGAATCAAAAGATGCATCATATCATGTCTATCATGAGAAATTAAAAAAAAAAAAAAAAAATTCATGAGATGGGACTTGTTGCTGATAGTTTTTTCGTTACAATCCATGAGATGTTAAATTGGAAACACAAAGATGTTGGAAAAGTTATGCAGCCAAAATGTCGGAAACTGCTAAAATTCTTTGAATGTTTCTCAAAGTAATCCTGAAAATGTCATCTGATTACAACTTAGGATCTCCATCAAATAGACATCGAAAAAGCCGCAGTAATGAAAATTGGTTTCGGTATTTACACTTTCATTCATTCTTATCATTTAACTTGATAAGGAACCCCACAACATCTCTCATGGAGGGTCTCATAGCAGGTGTCGTTTCTGTGCATTCAAGCGCCAGATCCAGCAACCTCAGCGCCTTTTGTTGATCATTTCCATCCCAATAATTGATCTCCTCGTCGAATAAGCAAGAGCAGTCACTGTTTTCCTCCAGGCTCTTCCTTGTCCACGTGACAAGATCAATTCCTTCTTCAAAGCATGGATCAACTGCCATTTTCCTGCATAGAAGCTCTAGCAGGACAACCCCGTAGCTGTACACATCACATTTCTCCGTCACCCGGGTTGAATATGCGTTTTCTGAAAATGTGAGAAGATCATAGAAGTGAAGAAGATATAATAAGGTTCCTGACGTTAGAACTTCATAGTCACTATGCAAAATTTTTGACCTACCTGGGGCGATGTAGCCCAATGTTCCGACAATTGTTGATCTAGCGGTGGTTGTATCAGAAGAACCGTTGGCCAATATCCTTGCTGTCCCAAAATCTCCAAGCTTCGGTTCCAACTCCGAATCCAACAAAACGTTGTCTGATTTAACATCTCTGTGAATGATTTGTGGGACACAATCATGGTGAAGGTAACAAAGGCCTTGTGCAATACCGACAGCAATGCGGTATCTGGCACCCCAGTCTAGAAGTAAACGTTGTTCACTCCTGTGCAGTACATCAAAGAGAGTCCCTCCCGGCATGTATTCTGTCACAATACAACCATAACCATCTTTAATGCAATATCCTGCCATTCTCACCACATTTCTGTGCCTAACCAAGCTCAAAGTTCTCATCTCAATACCGAAGTTTCTGTCAGACAAGTTCACCTTCTTCACTGCCCAATGCTTTTGTGAGTTCATGGACTGCGTCTTGTAAACCGTTCCATGTTTTCCCCTACCGATGACATATTTGTCATTCCATCCTTCAGTTGCACGCATGATGTCTTCAAACTTCAAATCTTTCGGCAAATTCTCGTTTTTTGGTTGATATTCAGGTAGGAGCGAATTGTCAAGGTTGTGTTTCTTTTCCAGGCCTCGAACCACTAATGCATAAACGAAAATGCAAAGAAGTGTCACCGAGATTACCACGCCAATAACCACACTAGGCAAGATTTGGCCTCTTTTCCGGGCGTCTCTAGCCTTCTCGATCTGACAGTATTTAGCCTCATTGCCTAGCAAGCAGAGTTCTTGGTTCCCAAGGAAAGATCCTGGAAATGAAGCAAACAATTTCATCCAAGCAGAAGGGAGTTTCCCGGAGAGGTGATTGAAGGATATGTTGACAAAGACGAGGGAGATCATGCTGTTCAGTTCATTTGGTAACTCACCAGAGAAATTGTTGCTAGAGAGGTCAAGAATTTGTAGCTTGTCTAAGTTGCCAAGGCACTCGGGGATTTTACCAGAGAGCTCATTGTAGCTCAAATTAAGAATCAAACTGAAGTGGTGAAGTTTGCTGAAGCTGCAAGGAATAGAGCCTTCAAGCATGTTGCCACTTAGCTGTAGTTCAATGAGGCTGTGGAGAGAGGAGAATGTGTTGGGAATAGTACCGGTAAGTTGGTTCTCCTGAAGCAGGAGACTTTGCAACTTTGTCAATGATGTGAGCTCCGAAGGGATTTTCCCCGAAAAAGAATTCTTGCTAAGGTCCAACCTGATCATTTTTGTGCAATAACTGAGCTCAGTGGGGATGATTCCTGTTAGCCTGTTGGAAGAAAGTCTGAGAATCTGAATGTTCTGAAGCTTTCCAAGCTCCAGTGCTACAGACCCGGATAGTTTGTTTCCAGAAAAATCAAGCATCGTGAGATTCCTCCAATAACCGAATACTGGGGGTATCATTCCCTCAAGCAAGTTATCATGAACTTCCAAGAAAGAAATTCCAGAGTTCTGATTCAAATCAGCTGGTATGGTCCCTCGAAGAAGATTGTTGCTAAGAATCACCCGCTTAAGTGATGGACATGTTCCAATTTCTCGCGGGAAACTCCCATTGAAGCGGTTACTTCCGAGGGTCAAAACCGATAGACTATTGCCCGTGCAAAGACCAGAAGGGATTGGTCCAGATAGCAAATTACCAGTCAGATCAAGTTTAGCTAATCCAGGAGAGTAGTGTCTCCCAAGTTCAGATGGCACTTCTCCGCCCAGCCTGTTGTGAGCCAAAGACAAGAAAGTGAGCTTCTTCAACTGGCTTATTTCGGGTGGGATTCCTCCACTCAAGCTGTTGTTATAGAGAGCCAACTCCACAAGGCTCCTCAAAGCCCCTATGTTCTCCGGAATATCGCCTTCCAAACGGTTGTTGAACAGAAAAAGAACCTCGAGCTTTTCTAGATTGCAAATTTCTGTTGGCATCACACCTCCAATGACGTTGTTCTGAAGCCTAAGTTCGGTAAGCGAAGTACAGTTTCCAAGCTCCGGAGGTAAAATGCCATCAATCTTGTTATCAAACAAAAACAAACTCCTCAAATCTTTGAGAGCTCCGATCGAACGAGGAATCTGACTCACCAGCTTATTAGCCGAGAGAGCCACTATAGTTAACTCAGGACATTGAGATATGCTCTCCGAAATAGTCCCATTAAGCTTGTTTCCCGATAGAACAAGCTCCTCCAAATTCCTAAGACTCCACAAACTCTCCGGGATTTCGCCCTCCAAATTGTTCGAATCAAGATATAAAACTTCAAGTTTCACAAGACCCTTGAAGCTCTCTTGTGAAATAACCCCTCCGAAATTGTTATGAGATGCTACAAAAGCAGTGAGGTTTTGACAAAAACTCAAAGTATGTGGTAAAGACCCAGAGAATGAATTTTCATGAACATAAAGATCGGAAATTGCACAAGAAGGAACAAAATCCGGCAGAGACCCAGTTAAGTTATTGGTGTTGAGATACAAGAACTTCAAGTTTGGGAGTGAAAACATCTCATTTGGGACCTGCCCATTTAAGTAATTGTTGTGGAGTCCAACATATTCAAGTTTAACACACAAACTAACCTCAGCAGGTATGTAATCAGAAAGAGAATTGTAACCCAAGTCAAGCATTGACAACTTCTTGGAGTGGAAAATCTCAGGAGGGATTGGCCCTTCAAGAAAGTTGTCGTTTAGAAGAAGAGTGTTGAGGTTGGCACAGTTTCCAAGGAGCTGGGGAACTACACCACCGAAATTGTTACCACTCAGATCAAGAGAGAGCAAGCGTTTGTGTTGACAGATGTAGGAGATGGAGTTGTTCAACACACCAGAGAGTCCAAAACCTGAGAGATTCAAAGCCTTGACTTGGAAACTAGTCTTGCTTGAGTAACAAGAAACTCCATCCCACTGGCAGTGAGAAGACGGTGAGAGTGAGTTTGGGAGTTTCCATGGCAAGAGGTGCTGAGAGTTCTTGGGAAGGCTGTTGTGGAATTGGATAAGGTAAAGGGCAGGTGGTGGCAAGGTAATTGAGAAAGCCAAAGCTAGGCAGAAGAAGATCAAAGAGAAGGTAATAACACAGTATGTGCTTAGCAGAAACATGATATACAATATTTTGTTATATCAATATATATGATAAGCTTAGAAATGGAAATTTAAGGCGGTTAAAGAGGGGTTTTTTTTTTTTTTTTTTTTCCTGCCCAATTCACAGTCTCTGAAGATTTCTTCTCTCTCACTTCTTTTGATGAAGTTTGATGCTTTTTATGGGAGTTCGTGTAATAGCAGGAAGTGGCAGATAAGTCGTTTTCTGCAACTTTTTAGTTAAGACGGAATTGGAGTATAGAGAATATGAGCAGTATTTTACTTTCTTTTTATTTTTTTTATTTTTTGTTACTTTAAATTACTCCGTTACGTCCACAATCATTCCGTTCATCTCTTTACGGGCAACAGATATTACACTTGGATTCAAAGAAAAGCTTGTATGATGGGGCCAGGTTGTTAAGACAGAGTCACTTACGAAATTGATTAAGTGTGAGCGTGTGATCCGACATTATAATATGTCTTTTTCCAAAGTGTGCAAGAGCCAATCATGCCAAATCACCAATCTCCGGGAGTCTTGGCCAGTCATCTCTTTAACATTTTTAATTTTTGCTAGTGGCCATCCGTGCACGTGTCACGCACACACATTCAAAAAGAAAAAAAAAAAAAAATCGATGAATCAAATAGAAAATTAACTCGGAGATATAATAAAAAAATAATAGCTAACAGGAGTGTAAAAAAACAAATATTTAGAAAGGAATTTAAAAAAAAAATTAATAAGCCATAAAAAGAAAAATTTTATCATTTAACTCGTAATTATTCATTATATAGTTATTAACCCCTTCTAATAAAACGTTTTAGCTTTGTCAATTTTTATCACCTTTGTATTTGTTGTTAATGTTTAAGAGTTAAGACCTTTTAAAAAATATATAAAAAAAAAAAACTACACTTCATAACATGGCTCAAAGGCAGTTTAGTGGCCTTTTGCCTTTTTTTATTTTGTAAAGTTGGAGTTCGAACCAAGCTTTTCTTGAAAAACAAGATTCTTAGTTCCACCAGGCATTGTCTTCAGACTCTGAACCACACCAGTTTTTTTTTTTTTTTTTTAAATCAAAAAAGTCCTTTGTCGTTTGGGCCGTAGTTCTTTTTGGGCTCAATCCAATTGATGTGCTTGTCAACAAGGCTTAGTCGAGGAGGCTTTCCTTTCAAGAGAACATGGGCCTATTTAACTAGGCTCAATGTGCTCATCCCTTATCCTACTAATCTTTCTGTCGGTTTGGATGAATTTGAATTCTTTAAAGTATTGCATTTAAATTAAATATACGAATTCAAATATAAAATTTGAATTCAATGTGTTTTTGGATAATTTTATGAAAGACGACATTAGAATAGTTTAAATGTAGAAAAAACGAGTGTAGTACGAACTTTTAAAAAGTGAATTTAGATTTAGATTTAGATTTGAATTTAATTTAATTGTTGCGAAACATTAAAATAATCTAAATACACTTAATGTTGCACCACCAACAAACACAAATTGAATGGGTGATTCAAACAAGACCTTCTTATCTCATTTTTGTTCTAATTTTTTTTTTAATTTCTTCGTTTTCTTTGGATGAAAGCAGGGAATTTAGTTCTACCGAGGTTACTAACACATTAATTTATTATTATTATTATTATTTGCACCAGGGAAAGAGCTGGAGAACGTATGATGTTGATCATCTGAAAATATCTCAAGCAAGACCATTTTGAGTGGAAAACTCACCTATATATGTTTTATATATTTATATATAAATGATATACATACATACACACACATGTATGATATATATCTATATATATAAATTTAGGTATATGAGGGATGGATATGATGAAACATTTGTCACACAGTGAGTACTGAGTAGAGAGAGGAGAGAGTCACATGTGGTGGAACTCAAAAGAGTCAAAGAGGTTCGTCAACTAGACAAAAGTGGTGGGGGTTTTGTTTTTTTTTATGACAAAGGAGAAACACCCAGTTTTTTCCCCTCCCTCCCACCTATAATAATAATAAGAGTATGGTTGTTTTGTAATATATAAATATATATATATATATATATATATATATATATAAAGAAAGAGTAAAACTAGAGCACAAAATAAGCATTGGCAAAAGGGAAATTATATGGGGGGACTGGAAAGATAGGGCCTTCCCTTACCACAAAAGACTTCTTCAGTTGGGACCATATGTGGTTCCTTTGAATGAGCCCATCCCCAAGTAGATGCCTCTGTCCCATGCCAGAGGATATATAAAAAAATAATTTAAAAAAAACAATTTTCTATATATATGTATATGGTACACATTTAAAAAAAGAAAAAAAAAAACTATAGAAATCGTAGTTTTGTTCAATTAGCGGGTATTATTATTCTAGTCATTAGAACGACTTTTCAACGATGTTATCTATGATTGAAAATAATTCTAGGTATCTATTTATAAATTTTTAATATATATACTTATAAATTAAATCGTTAAAAAATTAATCAAATAATTAAAATGACAATATCTATAAATAAAGTAAAAAGTTTAGTTTCTATTTCAAGTTTTATGTTTAAAAAAAAGAAAAATGCACCGTCAATATGAACAGCTTTTTAACTTACCATTAGACTAATTATTTAATGGTTTGTTTAATAATTATCTATCTTAAAATTTACAATACGTGATATAAAATTGCTACAGCCGTAAGTAAAAAAATGTTAGAAAATTAATATAATGACTAAGATAATAGAGTAAAATACAAGGTTTTATTTCTAATAATTTTTTTAAAAATATAGATATAAAACCTGATTAATAAAATTATACACATAAAAATATGATTAGGATGGTTACAGGCATAATCGATATAACTTAACGATAATATCATATCTGATTCTATCGTACGATGGAGTTGAAACCAATGTTCAAACATATATATATATATATATGGTTAGGACATTTAAAAGAAAAAACGAATTAAGAAAAAATAGAAAGAGAAAGAGTGGGGTGGGTGTTTCCTTGGCGGTGGTAGCTTGGAGGATCACTAGGCGCAACAAGGACCAAGCGGTCCATGCTGTTGTTATTCCACATTGTTTCTTGCTCGGAGACATCGGACATATCTATCGGTGACAGTCTTTTCTTTTTTCTCTTTTTAATTTTAGTTTTTTTTTTTTTTTTTTTTGGGGTACACTCTTCAGTAATCTGCACATGGTTTTCTTTTTTGATCACAAACATAGCTCAGCTCCTCCTCCCTCCCTCCAAGTCCTAATGATGGTGGTGCTCAGTAGTTTGTCAGCCTAAATTTAGTCGAGTTAAAAAAGTTACCTCTATGCGTCCAAATCTTATTTCTACGATTTAATTATTTTCTTTTAATTTTATTATCTATATAATTTTGTAATTTAAAATTTAAAAATATATAATTTTATATAGACAAATTTAAATAAAATATATATATTTGTATAAATTATATAAAATTTTAAGATAAATAAAATAAGTTTTATATTGATATTTTTTTTAATATATTTTAAATTTTTATACTTTTTAACTCAAAGAATTTAAATACCTTATATTTAATTTAAACTCAATTTTATAATTTAAATCTTAACACCAAAACGATCAAAAACAATTTTTTTTCTTGTACCCCTTAGAGAAATTTTTTTTTTTTTATCATTTTCTCGACAACCCCTTAAAAGAATAATTAATAAAATCAACAAAAGTCTCTTTTTTTAGGTATGTGTATATTTAACTTCAAAACTTCTAAATTTATATCTAATTTTTTCTCAAAATTTCATGAAAATTTAAATTTTGAAAGTCCGTAACTTTTTTTTTTCAAATTAAAATGAAAAAATTCTTGTATCTAAAATCTTATAACGATAAGATGAATAAAACAAAATCTATATTATATATATTTTTTCTAAATACATTTTAAAATTTTATATTATGCTCTAGATCCCAATTCATTTTTAATTTATATTTTAATTAAATATATATTTCAAGCATAATTTATAAAATTTCAATTTCAATCATTGTTCAAACGGGTGCTTATTATTCCAGTAAATTTTTTTTAAAAAATATATTTTTTTACGATTTGAAAAGCTGAACAATAATAATGCAAGGAAAAAGTGGAAGTACCAAGTTGATAAAGCGAAAAGATGAGGAAGAAATAATTGAGGAGTATTGAATTGAGAATAGAAAGTTGGAGGGTGACGGGAGCGTGAGGAGAGGTGAGGTGAGTGAGGAAATGGGGTAACAAAGTGAAAAAACAAAAAAAAACAAAAACAAAAACAAAAAAAGTGTGAAAAAAATAAAATAAAAAAAATCAAAACACACACACACACACACACACAAAAGACACAACACAAGAGGAGAGAGAAAGAGGGAGTGGTTTAGTTTGTCTGGTAGCAAGTGAAAGGGACAGCCCATTTACCATTTGACAGGTCTCTCCATCAATGCAAAAATGGCCTGGTCCTCCACTTTTCCCCAAGCTGCCACCTCCTCCTTTTCCCATCCCCCCTCAATTTACCACACCATTGCCCTCCTCCCTCCTTCCCTCAAAACTCAATCTTCTTTGGAAACTGATTTCTATCCTCTCTTCCTTTTATTTTTATTTTTCATTTTCCATGTTAGTACCATATTCCTCTTCTCCATTATTTAATATTATTGTTCTTTTTTTTTTTTTGGCTAAAATTTTAATCTTTGAGTGTACACGACTGCTTTTTTAAAAAATGTCATCTACATATATTAATATTGCTTTTCAATCAATCATGCGATTTTCTAGTTTTTTTTTTTTTTTTTTTTTAAATGTATGCATAAACTATGCAATTTTTTTATAGCTAGTTTAGCTAGCAAAAGAAAATGCAATATTTGTTTTTTCTTTTCTTTTTTAGGGTAATAAATTTTTCATTTTAGTTGTTTGTTAAAGTTTTATAGATTTGATTTTTTTTTAATAATTAAAGAAAATATAAGTAAAAAATAATGGGAAAATGGGGCTACATGTAGACTGTTATTAGAAACAGGGAAGGAGTGAAAATCGACCAATGAAATTCAGGAATGAAGACAACGTGGAGGCGTGGGGGCACGGGGATGGCAGTAAGGTACAGACAGAAAGTAGCAACGACGCACGTGATGAGCGCGTTGAGACATCCAAAGAGACGTTTGGTAAATGCACTGGGGCCCACTAGGCCTATTGCGGTTACCGAGGGCGGGCTTGATGGTGCCAAAAACGACAACAATGACGCCGTCTTAACGGCGTTTACCGTCAAAGACAGCACAACTAGAAAGATAGACATTGATGCTCATTTCACGTTCATTGTCCAACTTGCTTGTCTTTTTCCAACATGCTCGCCCTCCTCTCTCTCTCTCTCTCCCTATCTCTCTCTCCTACACCGACCTAAAGATAGTATAGATTTTTAAAAAGTGAACTTTTAATATGAATTTGAGTTTAATTATTACAAATATTGAAATTATTTAAACGCATTTTAATGTTTTATCATTAATTAAACACACAATTAATTTAAGTATAAAAAACCCAATTTAATGGATGATACAAATAAAGGTTAATAATGTATGACACTTTTTGAGTAAGTAAGAAATAAGGTCGAAGTCTTTCTTTCTTTTTGGTGAAAGTAATAAAGGTCAATATCAAGCACATTGCCAAACTCATATTTTTCGAGGCTTCTTATTTTTTATTTTTTATGGTTGATTAAAATCTTACAGAGCTAAGTTCTTCCTTATTCAAAGCAAAGTCTTTATTAAGATGTCAAGATGACTCTTGCCTTCATGTTAGTCCATGTGGATTGTTTGTAATAATGCTATAAATAGTCATGGACAAGTTATGTGATGAAAGTGAAAGACAAGTAATTTTTAAAACAGAATTTCTTCAAGGAAAAAAAAAAAAAAGGGTGATCTTTAAGCTTTTATCTATTGTTAGCGAATATAGTAGAACCAAGTATAGAGTAGAATGTATTTTTGTATTATTACTTCTAACATAAGAACATGACTTTGGTCTAGAACACACAACGTGACATTACTTGATGGTGAAGATAGACATGTACATCACACTCGTATCCAAGCATTAGGATAAAGGAAGTTGAATTAGACCAACAAAAAAGCAATTTTCAAAATGTCGCCCACTTGTCTTTGAAGGGTTCTTATCTCTTATCATTTCTCATTTATGTCTCCGATAACGGTAATTGAGAAAAACAAAAAAAAAAAAAAAGAAAGAAGAAGAAGTGGCTGTTGGAGAGGTGGTGGGGGTGCCCTCGTATAATTGTCTCTCTTCTTTCCTTTGCAAATGACACCAATAAAATATTATAAAGAAAAAAAAAAAAAAAAAAAAAAGAGACAAGGAGATTTTAGTACGGTGTTTTATTTAGCTTTACATGCAGAAAACGATAGATCCCACCATATAATTATGAGAGAGAGAGAGAGAGAGAGAGAAAGGAGAGAGAAAAAGAAAATTGGGGTTGCTTTTAGTAGGTTGTCTTCTAGTATGGCGTGCGAATGTTGGAAGCATGGAAGCAAAGCAAAGGCCGAGGGTGGCGGCAACCCATTCCTCTCTCATAAAAATCCCATTCTGTTGCCATATCAAACCCGCATCTCATCCTCTCTTTTCCCCCCACCAAACTCCAAAAGATAAGAATTTCTAGAGAGAGAAACTCCATATAATATAAATAAGATAATAGACATTAGATTAGAGAGGATAAATAATATAAAATAAAATAAACCCACTTTTTTTTTTCTTTCTCAATATCATTTTGGGGCAAGAATCAAAAAAAGTGTGTGTAGAGTAGGAGACGAGAGTATTCCAAATGAGGGAAGTAGTCTATTAGTAATTAAGTATTTGTTTTTGATATTATTATATGAATGCCTTTGGCGTTTGAGAAAAGGAAGCCAAAAAAAAAAAAAAAAAAGGTAGAACAACATCAGTAACAACAATAACTAGTACTAGTAGTCACGTTCTTGCTTGGGTTTGGTAGTACTACAAGTAGTGTTGTGGAGCTGCAAGGTAGAGAATCATTGCCTAATAAGTTCAACTCAACGACCACCACCACCAACACCAAGTAGACGAAGTGATGATGACTGGTGTTGATGATCATGATAATCAACACCGTCCATTTCCATCATCCCAAAGAGGAGACCTAGATGGGCCCACCACCACTCAACCTCTCCCTCCTCTTCCTCATCCTTCTGCAAGGACCAATGATAAATACTACGATGTTGCTGCATCTGGAATCCATGTTGTGAGTGGCGGTTCAACCTCTTTGCTGCAGCCTTTTCTCTCTTCTACTCCTGCTTCTTCTTACACTGCCTTTAAATCCGCTGGTCTGTCTCGCCCTTTTTCTCAAAATTTTTTCTTTCCTTTTCCTTTCCTGTGACAGAATGATTTTTGTTATTGGTAACTCTTTATTTTGAAAAAAAAAAAAAATCAAAAACAAAAAGATTATTTTTTTTTAATAAAAAAATTTGCGTATGTATGTGTATGAGCAGGAGGCATGGCGGCATCAGTGGGGTTTCCATTCACAAATGCACAGTGGAAAGAGCTTGAAAGACAAGCCATGATTTACAAGTACATGGTGGCTTCTGTTCCTGTTCCTCTTGATCTCCTCCTTAACCACTCTGCCTCATCATCTGCTAATTCTTCTCACTCTCCCTGTAATTGAAATCCATTCTCAACTACTACTACTTTCCTTTCCATGTCTGGGTTATCTGTCTTTTTCTCTCTTTTTCTTCCATGATTTTCACTGTATAATTGTTTTCCTTTTTTTTTTTTTTTTTTTTTTGGGGAAAGTAGTAGGGGGTGAGTTCAAGCTGAGATTCTCAAACGGGACAGATCCAGAGCCGGGAAGGTGCAAGAGAACGGACGGCAAGAAATGGAGGTGCTCAAGAGATGTGGCGCCTGACCAGAAGTACTGCGAGCGCCACATGCACAGAGGCCGTCCCCGTTCAAGAAAGCATGTGGAACTTCATGTCAACAACAACAATAACAACATCAACAACACCAACAATAACATCAACAAAAGGGCTCGTCTCGACCATCTTCAACATCATAATCATAATAATAATAATAGTAATAACAACAATGTTTCTGCAACAACTTTGGCAAGTTCAAACTCCTCCCAGACTCACTTCCTTGGAGGAACCACTCTTCTTCCATACCATCCTTCCGCTGTTTTTGAACATCTGCCTTCTCATCATCTTTCTGCAGATAAGGAACCCAGGTTTGAATTCTGTAATCTCTTTTCTATATATATCATTATTTTTCTTTGCTTGGACTTAAAGAAAAGAAAAGAAAAAAAAAAAAAACTGGTTTTTTGTTTTAGTGGTTTCTGAATTTGATAAAATGATTGTAGTGAAAAAGGCCCAAACTAAAATAATTTCAGATATCAAAGATTTTTTTCCCTGTCTCGTCGTGGGGTCCTGATTTTTTGTATTATTAGACAAGAAGTCTGTTTTCAGTAAAGGGTTTGTTTTATTATTGTTAGCTGAGTTTTTTTTTTTTTTTTTGGGTGTGGTTTAATTATTGAAGGAGCTTGGACTGGATGATGAAAGGAGGAGAACATGTTCCCATGACTGGTTCTGACCCAAGATGGCTTCACCTAATGCAGCAGACCAAATTGGAAATGACCTCAAAGCCCTCCTCCCCTTTGTTCACTCAAGAAGAGCCGTTTCTGAACCTTAACTCCTACGCAAACTTCACCACCACCACCGCTGCCGCCGGCGGCGGAGAAGACCAACATGTCGACAGAGAATGCGCTATGTTTCTCAACCCTGACGACGTCGTCTCGTTACAAAATCCGACCAGCTCTGACCCACCGAGGAGCTACATCGACGCGTGGTCTCAAACACAGGAGGAACCTGATCATCAACCCATGCCCATGGTTGGGGTGGCGCACAAGAGCTCCGGCAAGCTCTCGCCGTCTTCTTCGCTCACTCTCTCAATGGGTGGTCAGAGTCAGACCCCAAGCAGCTGTTGTTGGCTGACTACTCCTGGCTCTTGGGTTGGTTCGTCGCTCGGTGGGCCATTGGCTGAGGTCTTAAGGCCCAGCGCACCCTCTGATCCACCTTCTCCGTTCACCGGAAATGGCGACTCCGGCAGCCCTCCGGCAACTATGGTCTCGTCCCCATCTGGGGTTCTTCAGAAGACGCTTGCTGCTTCCTTGTCTGATAGCAGTGGATGTAGCAGCCCTGCGCTTGGAAGTTCCAAGTCCAAACCAGAGATATCTCTGCTCTAGTATAAGTGTCTGGGACTGGGCTGGTTTACAACGAGAGGTGAATTTTTTTTTAAAAATTTGGTTATGGAGATGTGAAGTAGTTACCTTTAGTTTGTTTCTTTGGATCTTTTGTTCGAATGTTTTTCTGTGGAAACTCTTTCAGCAAAAGAGGAATCTGGTGTTTTTTTGTCTGTTGCCAAAGCTGCTTCTTTTTTTTTTGGCTAAAAAAATCTGGTGATGGCCGTCATTTCCCTTTTTCAAGTTCACCAGGCAAGGACAAAGCTGCTTGTATATTATCAAATCATGTTTTTCACTTAAGTACTTGGCCTCTGTGTCTGTATGGGCCTCTTTTTGTCGGACAATACAATGAAATGGACTTTTAAGAAGTTATTAAAACTTGTTTTGACTAATAATTGATTCTGATCAAGCTACATTTGATTCGAGATTAGATGGTTTTCAAGGTTGTGATTGTCCTGGTTTGTTTGAAAGGAAAAGTTCCCCAATAGTACTATGGAACAATAGGCTGGTACTAAAGCAATATTTGGGCTTCATAGCGCGCGAGGGCTAGCTAGAGGAACATATTCGACTTCAATGCATGTATATGGTTCTTTTTTCTCTTGAAATGTGGAAGGTACTGAAAAAAGGCTTGTTTTGCTTGAATGTATGAGATGTGATGAAGATATGAGGTCGCTTTGGCAACACGTGCTTAGAATATCACTTTTAATCACTTTTTTTTTTTTTTTTTTTTTTCAGAGAGAATCTCTCTTTTTCTTAATGAAGAATGTGGAAAAAGGAGTTGGAAAAAGGAGTTATGTAAACATTCCGCCGAAGTGCAAAAATGACATTCCGTCGAAGTAAATAAATGATGGGACTTGGAATAGAAGTTTGTATCTTTTATTAGTGTTAAACTTGACCTTGTAAGTTGAAAATTCAAATCATCTCCAAAGGGTGCTGGGCACCAGATCTAGTAGACGTGGTTTTCGGCTTTCTGCATATAAGAGGGGACATGTCTTTCAGCTCTTCACTTCTATTAGATGTGGTTCTCATATCAGTCTAGGCTCATTATAAATATTTATGCCTGCTAAACTTTGTTGTAAATAAAAATGCCGATGAGCTCCGAGGGTCGCTCATAGAGCTCACCTCTATTAGACTTGGTGCTTAGTGACGGTGGAAGAGTTGAAAATAAAAAGTACACACAAACACACACACACACATATATATATATATATAATTTAGCTGGCCAACTATAGTTTTGGATTCTAGTATGTGGACAATAATTTGAAGAACAAAGTCGTACAAGAAATTCCTGCTCGTTGAACTGGTTCGCTCCTGATTTTGGCTTGCAAGTTAGCTAAGTAGGCTCTCCACAATTGTCTCTAGTCCCTCGAGCGCTTTCGATTTTAGAGATTCCTTCTGATCTCTTTATTCAGTTCTTAATGGTTGGTGTCAAATTCTGCTCACCATTTTCCTTGTAGTTTCTGCTATGCCTGGCTTTTGTTTTCAGTCATTGGTTTGTTCTCTGCTGCCTAACAGATTCTTCTTTAATGAATTGCTTAAATATCAAAAGAAAATAAAAGAAAAGAAAAAATATATATATTTAAACAGTACGAGAGAAATGTCAAGATCACAGCTAATAGAGAAAGGCCAAGGACTCTGTGTATGTGTACTTTTGTCATGAGACTTGTTTCTCTTAAATCTCAAATTATCAATCTTACTACTTCCTCCATTTTTTAAAATGCATATAGAATAGATTTCTTGCAAATTTCTTGGTTAATATTAAGAGCTTTTTCCAGTGAAACAACAAAATGGAACATACGTGGATACAGAGTATTTAGAGCATGTCCTATAATTACTTGAACGATGTCCGTTACTTGAAGAACTGAATACATAGGACATAATACAAAAGAGTAGAACTTTCATAAACCACGAATATTGTCAATAAACATCCTCATTGTCACTCAATATCTGCCCTACTCCCCAAATTTTCACCTCAACCACCTCCTTGGCTCATTGTTCCTTAGTGGAGATGTCTCGCTGTCCGAACAGCGAGAGTAAGAGACACTTGCCCTTCGCGGCACAACCATAGGATGGCTGCGGCTAATGAGCTTATTAGAACATGGGCTCTCATTCGACTCTGGTTGTGCTACTGGGAACGACAAACGTTTCCTTGCAGACTTAGTTCTTTGGTCACTTTCGGGGACCCCCAAATTAGGCCTTTGCTTAGGCGCACTTTGAGATCTCACACGGGCGTTAGCTGATGCAGTCGCCGCCATGTAGTTCGGAAGGATTGGATAGTTGTTGTTATTGTCATCATTTCTGATCTCTGCTCTGGCATTAACGAAACGGGGGCTGATGACCGATTGATAAATGTTGTTGTGTGGGTTTCTCGGTTTGGCAGGGGATGGCGTGAGAGGTGATTGGAGTGAGAAGAAGTTGTCATGGGAATTGTGGGCAGGAGAAGAGAGAGAATATAGATGAGATCTTTCTTGTTGTTGTTGGTAAGAGTAGTGATCATGGTCATAATGGTGGTGATAATACTGTGATCTGTTGTGGGTGATTGGGGTTGAGTAAGAGCTCGGTCTAAATGTGTCAATTTCAACTGTTTTTATCGGCTCTATTATCTGATCGCATGAAGCTCTTCCTCTGCTCTCCCAACTGTATTGCTTTGATCTCCTTGTCCACCCTTCTGGTTCCGGTTCGCTTTCAACCTGCTCGCAGTCTGTTCTCCATATCTTTCAATACAACCATGCGTATAAGAAAATTATGGCATAATGGTACATGGTAGAAGATCTTAGACCCCAAATATCTTTCAAAACAACCATCAATATTAGAAACGATTAGATTATAACAGTACATGACACAAATATATTGGTTCTCATTTGTTAGTTTTCAAGCAAAGATTTTGAAAACGGCGATTGAATCAGTGTTTATAGCTAGATCAATACCTGGTGAGAGAAGGCATGAGAAAGAGCCCTTTCACGTTTCAAGGCTGATTCTTTGGTTTTCATCAACAAGGCTTCAATGGCATCCCATTGTACCGAATCATCTGCAGTAATGCTGCTATCTTCTCTACACTGCAATGTCTACCAATATTCATCAATAATAATTCGATCAAAAGTGAAGAGCCTTACCATATTAGTGGACATATCAGAAGGACTATAAAGTTAAATCATAGTGTGACAGATTAATTTCTTACAAGTGACTTCTTGTTACATGTTGATCTCCTTAAGCTATTGGGGTCACTAGACAAAGAATCCACACATCCTTCATACGAAAGTCTCTTCGTACGCTGGTCGAGCACTCTGGCTTGAACTCTAACTATAGCTTGCATGCACTGAAGAGTCATCTTCGTGCGCTTTCTAACGTTGTGGCCTCTTACTAAGGCTTGTAGCTTCACTAACCCTTTTAGTGCTCTAAGAGCTCTTCTTGCCTTCAAAATCAAAAACCAAAAATTCATCTAAAAAAGTACTGTTTAATCACACAAACATGTCTAGAAACACTAGTTTCTTAGATCATATCTAAATAAAATCGGCAAAAAGAAGGAAAAAAAAAATCTACCTTGGTTACACATCTACTAATGAGGGACTAAATATAAATCCTCTTACCAGATATCCTCTGAAGGCAGTTTGAATGGCAATGGCAGAGAAGTGTTCTGTGATGTGTAGTGAAGGCCTTGTTAGGCGAACAACTTCCACGGCTGCTTGGGCCGTTACCACCGCCGCTTTAGCGGCTGCAGTTGTGGCCATGGCCACTGCAAGAGCATGTGATCTCTCCTGCTGATCATGAGAAACACGAGGGTTCTTATCGGTCGGCTTGGTCACAGCCGTTGTGGTTGCTGTGACATTAGCAGTGTGTTGTATAACCGTCTCCTGCTGATTCAAATGCTTCCTGAAGATCCATCTGCGCTTTCCTCTCTTCTGCCAAAACATAATTAAAAAAAAAAAAGAAAGAGTTTTTTCATACTTCTCAGACTAAAATAACAAGCAAATGTACACACACACGCGCAAAAAAAAAAAAAAAAAAAAAAAAAGGAACCTTTTCTTCTTCCTCTTGTTCAGCATGTTCTTCTCTTCGTCTGCTGCTGCTTTTCTCATGAGAAGCCTCCTTAATGGGAGACCTGAAAGCCCTTTTGACCACTCTAAACCAGGAGCTTCCTCCAATCTTCCCCATAAAAGAAAAAAAATATGAATCAAAGTACACTCAAAACTGCAAATATCATAATTCCATGACTTCAATGGCAAGAATAGTGGGGGAGAGTTGTTTTTGTGGGAGCTTTTTCTTCTACTTCTTATTCACTATTTGAGTTGTTGGTGGGGCTTTGAACGTAGGTAGAGGATGTGATATGAATGGGCTGAAGGGGCAAAAATACTCAATAATAACGTCTGCAAGTGGACACTGCTAGTCCATGCATTTGGGAACAAGAGGTCTCATTGTATCACCATCTTGCTCTCTGATAATATAGAAGCATATATATATATATATATATATGTATATAAATGATATGATGCTCTAAAAGAAATGTTTTTTTTTAGTGGCATGGGAGCAAATTTAATGTTGGGTGTGTCAGGTCAGAGTTGGAGAGGCAACATGAAAGAGCGGGTAAACCACCCTCTTGAAAATGATGAAAGCTGAAGCCTTAAACAAAGAAACTTAGAGAGAGAGAGTACTTTGCTTTTGCTTTTTTGCTTTATATGTGTGTGTGTATATATATATATATTTATGTCTTTGTCCTGAGAAAGAAACTCTTGTAAACACTTTCGCGGGTTTGGGAATATGCCGTGGCTTGTTTTATGTGTATTATCACACTCTACATGCTGCCTAGAAGAGCAGAAGTTATTTACTATTATCGATATGCAATTATATCGTATATGTATCAATATATCAAAACATATCAAAACTGATGTGAAACTCTTTTTCATTTTATTATATTACCGCATCACAGTTTTGTTTTAACTAGTATTTACGTCAACGGTTACAAATAGAAAAATATTGTTTTGAAGTGTTAATTTTGAGACATATCTTATACGTGCCTGTTTTAGTATTTATGCCACCGTATTTATTATTGAAAGTTACTGACGTCCGTAGGGTAGACCAGTCAAAACTATACGGGATTCTCCTACTTTTTCTTTTCTTGGCCTTTTTCTTTTTGTATTATTGCTGATTTCGCTTTTACTTTAACAGGTTCTGAACTTCAAACATCAAAAATTTTAAGGGGGCAGCTTTACTTTGTAAACTTGGTTGTTTAATTATCTTAATTATCAATTGCAAACTCATATATATATATATATATAAACGGTGTTGCTATTACGTTTTCTGTAAAGTAATCCTCAGTTGATCAAAAGAACAGCAGCATGTATTTCTAGGATCCTGCAAATTCGTTGTTGATGTTTCTATTGTGTTAAAAAGGATTGGAATGTATAGTGAACTAAATATATGTATACACACATATACACATATATACTAGTTGCGAACACGCTTCATTTTTGCGGAATAGACAGGGCAAACATAGAAAAAAAAAATTTATATGACGGGTGATTGGATTACCATATAACGGATGATTAAACTGCTACGTGATAGTTTAGGAGTAAAGATGAAAGTACTGTTTATAGTTAAGGATATATACAATGATACAGATATTACATGTGGGGAAAGTCAGACACAACTGTTGTTAATGTTGGACGGTAATCTAGAGGAAACAGAACGAGGTGGTCCATGGAGAATGGGGGATGGGAAAAAAATCATCGGCCCATGTTTGGGATTGAATTTTGATGATGAGGGTATATTATTTGTCACAATTCTTGGGTTTAGTGAACTAACTAAAACCTGGGATTCTGTTTCAACGCATGGTAGTTGGAAACGAGGGACAGAGGCTGCTATGTAACTGCATTTACTAGTCTGCAATGCATATTGTTTGTACAAAATGTTGAAATCATGATAATCAATTTCATTACCCAAAAAAAAAAAGTAATAAAGGAAATTATTTATTTGGTCCTTAATCTTTTTACAATATTTATTTTTTATGATTAATAGATTTCTAAATTTTTTAAAAGAGTGCAATGTTGTCCTTTTTACTAACAAAGGTTAAAATTTTGGATAAAATAAATCACATGTTTGATATATAATTGAATCATGTAAATTTTTTTAATTGTCCTTAAATAATAAGTCATGTGTGATTAACATAATATTTTCTGTTAAATTTTCAACATCAGTTAACAAAAATGACTATTTTGCATCCTTTTAAATAATTTAGAGACCTTTCCGTTATAATTACAACTTTATAAAAAGACTAGAAACCAAACAGTCAATTTACCTAAATTTTTTTTTTTGTTACCAAAAATTTAATAATAATTTTTTTGGCTGTTCTTCTTCTTCTTTTTTTCCCCTCATGATTACCCGCTAAATTTCTTGCTTTTGGTAAATTAATTTCTGAATTAAAAATCTTGGTAATGGACCTTATCACATTTTAAAATCCATTATAATTAACTCCTAATTAGACAAGGTTTTAATGTATATGACTTGCACATGACTCGTTAGTAAGGGTGATCAACTCTTTATGATTATCTAGTCTTCGATTTACTTTAATTTCCTTTAATAAAAACTCTTTTTTAACTAGTGAAAAAAAAAAAAAAAAAAAAACATTCTGACACCCAAAAAAAAAAAAAAGTAAAATCTAATATCGTGAGAATCCAAATCATGAGAACGAGGTCATACCATAAGAGAAAAGGCCAAAAAAAAAAAAAAAAAAAGGCGAGAAAAATATAGTGGACAAATAATCCTCCATTGTTGATATTATCACATGGGTCCCACACAGCAAGACGTCAACGATGCACAAGAGATCACCGGAGATTTATTTGCATTAAGAATCTCCAAATAACGGTTCTAATATAATAAGGACAACATACATGGATAAGTTTTTATTTTTTATTTTTTACTTTTTTTTAATTATTGATAATTTCCCAATTTTGCAACAGATAAAGATGAAAATACATCAAATATCAAAACAAAAATCATGGACTTCTCCGGAAAGAATGAGAAAGTGTGGTAAAAAGAAAGAAAAATAGTTGGTGGACAAGTGTTGGGTCCAAAAGTTTCTCACAACTCTCGAACTTTCAAGACGGCTCTCCAACCTTCCTAAATTACATCTTTTAACTCAATATACTCCCAACCCAAATGCCTATAAATTTTCATTCTCACCAATGCCTTGTGCATCAAGAAATAAAGTCAAGACACCAAAAAAAAAAGTTCTCAATTCTCTATTGGCCACTTTCACCGTAGAGAGTAATTAACTACTATTATGGCTTCAACATTGATGTCCTTGCCAACTTGTTCACCTTTGCTAGTGAGCAAGGCCAGTGTCCCACAAAACGGCAATAGTCGTATTGCCCCTTGCCTGGCTACTTTCCCGAAAAGGCGGTATCGGCTTCCGGTAGTGAGAGCTCAGGGCGGCGCAGGCCGAGGCGGTGATGGCGGCAAGGACACGTCGGTGGACGTGCATGTCAATCAGGGCAGCAATAATCAAGGAAGTGGTGCAGTGGAAAAGAGGCCTCGAAGATTAGCCGTTGATATTGCACCTTTTGGTAAGTCTAATTACATATTTGACACATGATATACTAGACGAATTAAACTTATAACTTGTAGCATATATACGTTTGGTAAAATTAATTACTTGTATTTAGAATTATTTTATTACGTTGTTGATTTATAGGAAAAGAGACAGAAAAAGAAAGAATTAGAAGAAAGAGAACCTAGCTTGGGCGTTCAAGTGGAAAGAGAAAAGGGAAAAGGCCAAAAAGCAAAAGGGACAAGGCCACTTTGTTATGATGGCAATTCTATAACCAATGTGTTTTGGAGCCAAAACTAGATCAAATGCCCAAAAATATTAAAGCTTGCATGTTAACAAAAATCAATTATTTTGACAAATTTCAAATTTAAACCATATAAACACCTAAATTTTAGTAATTATTTCTGAATTTTGACCTAAAGTTAAAGTTGCCTTAAACCTTTATTCGTAATATTCTCTTTTATAAAATTTTGTTCCCTCGGACCAACAAAATGTTTTACTTAATCAACTTTTTGTTGTACTCTCTAAGTGAAAAATTACTTCCATACGTTGATTCAATTCTTTCAACAAATTTGATCAAATGGTTAACAAATTTTTGGCCATAAAATTTTGCAGGACTATTGGACCCCATGTCCCCAATGAAAACAATGCGCCAAATGCTAGACACAATGGACCATCTCTTGGAGAACTCCTTGGCCTTCCCGGCCGTGCAACGCTCACCACCCGATCACGTCCGAGCTCCGTGGGAGATCAAAGACGACGAGCATGAAATCAAGATGCGGTTCGACATGCCGGGGCTCGACAAAGACGACGTCAAGGTCTCCGTGGAGGACGACATGCTCGTCATAAGAGGTGAGCACAAGAAAGAAGAGCAACAACAACAAGAAGGCAAAGATCAGGACTTATGGTCCAGAAGGAGCTTTAGCTCCTACAACACCCGTCTCCGACTTCCCGACAACTGCGAGAAGGACAAGATCAAGGCCGAGCTCAAGAATGGCGTTCTCTACATCTCCATTCCCAAGACCAAAGTGGAACACAAGGTCATTGATGTTCAAGTCCAGTGAAAGCTTCGAAATTTCTTGGCCTTTTTTTTTTTTTTTTTTTTTGTGTTTATTCTAATACTAGTTATGTTCTCTTTTTTATATTTCCCCTGTTTAGTCTATGTATGTGAAAAAAGAGCAAGTGTGTAAATGACAAATAGATATGGTTTTTCCGTTATGAAATGTAAATGAGTTGATAATAAGCTATTATTGAAGCTAAATTTACCCTTTTTTTAATTTTTATTTTTCCTCGAGTAGATTACACTAGAAATATTATTAGTCCATGTAAATTCCATGAACTATACAACATTTGTTCTTCTCTCAATACATAAGTTAGTAATTACAAAGGAGGCAGCCTAATTCCTACATAACATGCTGAAATGACTCAAACTATGAACAAAGGCCTTCAACTCCCTCCGGGATCGATTCGAGATTCGGTTTCCAATACTCCGCGGAAGGATGATCGGCAGTGGTGCACAAAGATGTCTTCTTCTCCATCATCCCGGAAAGCACTTCCTCGACCGAGATTTGCTCCGCTAAAAGGTCTCTGAGTTGTTGCTTTGTGATCACAATCTTAATTCTCTTGATACCGTCACTTGAGTCGTCATTGGCAGGACTAAAACTCTGCTTATAACTCAAACATGGTAGCACATAGTAAACTTTACCTACCTTTAGCTCATAATCATTCGGAAGACGCTCCGAATTCGCTTCTTTCGATACACCGATGCCATAGCCTCCGCCGCCTCCGCCGCGAGATAATCTCATCAACACATCTTTGACAAGAATTGGAGTTGTGAATGTCATAACCTTCCCATCATTCTTCATAACTTTTACTACTTTTCCTCGCTTGGCATAAGAAGAACAACTTGATTTGATGACACAAGAAGAGACCAAAGTAGTTTTGCAAATAGCACATGAAGCGTTTCCCATTTCTCTCACTATTGCAAGCAAAGAATTTTCAAGCAAAAGTAAAACGATGGATAAAAATGTTATAAAAAATAAATAAGAGGGAATTGGGTTTTATAAAAAAAAATTTCAAAAGAAAAAAAAAACAAAAAACACAAAAACCAAAACAAAAATTGTCAAACACGCATGCAGAGAAAGGATGGTCGGTTAGTGGAAGGTGGCCAATTGGCATTGCTCATCATAGCCTTTAGAAGATAAATAAATTATTTATTTTAATACATAAATTATATACATTATTTATTGTTCTAGTTTCACTAAAGAGTCATAAAAAGCCCAAGCAAAGTTACTTGTCCATGTCCCTAGACTCCTATAACACTTCACTACCTATAAAGAATAGAGCTTATAGACTTGGGAAGATGACTTTACAAGTGGTGTATCTATAATGTGGTAGGATAGGGCACTTCTTTTGACCACGAGATATAATGATCCTATAGTGTTATCTCCAATCTTCATGAACAGATTTAACGAAGAAAGAAATAATCTTTGATTTTTTTTTTTTTTTTTTTTTTTTTGGTAAAGCCTTTATGCTGAGTGCATACGAAATATCTTCTTCTTATAATAAGCTATTGCCCTTTTTTTTTTTTTTAAAGTAATAGTTGCTAGGTGTTACATCACTCTAATGGGTTTGGTGATGTCAAAGAAGCATTCCTAAGGGGGTCTAACTAATATTTTGTTTTTGGCCCCTCTGCTATCATGAAGGGTGATCATCAATTTAATAAGCCTAATTAAAATGGGTTTTAGGCAATTTAAAACCATGTTCCGATTAAAGTTTCATTAAGCGTTCGATCAATTATAGTCATAATTCAATAGTAAATCTACACTAATCAATAAGATAATAAGATTCATATTTCTTTTACTATTTTTTATGGCAACTAATGTTAGATGCTTTTTAACAAAATGTCACATAAGATGAAGAAAATTCAATACTTTTAATAATAAATAACTACCGTCATAATCTAATAATAAATCCACACTAATCAATGAGACAATAAGAATTGTATCTCTTTTGCCCCACCTAATCCTAATACTCTTAACAATATGTCATATAAGATGAAGAAAAATCAATTGCATTTTCATTCTCATTGCTGATATATGGTCAGAGGTTTTCATTGTTGATATTTCCAAGTCTTTCCCTCCTGTTTTTTTTTTTTTTTTAATAATTATTATTTTTTTATTTTTCGAGAATGAAAAGGGGAAGTTTTTTCCGTACCTGCCAAGTTTTAAGTCTATTGACAAAAGAAAATATCATAGCTCCTCCTTTTCATTTAGTGCTCGTAGGTATAAAGGGGCCTCCACTAAGTGAACTCGTCATCAAAGAAAGTTTTTTATTTTTATTTTAAAGGAGGGGGAAGAAATCACACGACAAAGATCTCCTACTTCAACAAAAGTGCACCCCTAATAATAATGTATCAATTTAATTTAATCAAAAATTAGTTCTTATTGAAATAGTTGACTAACCCCAATTGTCCTTTTAACTTTTTAAGTAAACGCATCCAATGGAACCTAACCTCCATGCAAAACATATCATGGCCCTAGCTAGTTAGCCAGGGCCTTCCTTTATATATGTGTGTGTGTGTGACAAAATCAAACCAATTTTCCATTTTTAATTAACTAATTAATATGATTTAAAACGCCATTTGTTTGCTTTGATTTCGTGGGTTAATGCCAAGGCTGTTTGTTCTTTAATCCACTTTTCTTTTTTCTATATATATATATTGTTTAATATATGATATACTTGATTGACATGTCTAGGAAGTTTCCAACTCATTATACATGTGTAACAAGGGAAAAAATTCCGTGAACTTTCACTACAAATATTTCTCTCAGTTTTTTTTTTTTTTTTTTTTTGGTCCAAAAAAAAAAAAAGGCGGCTCTTTGAAGTGGTTTTGGGATTTTTGGAAACCCTTTGGAGGCAATATTAGCCTTTTGCTGCTCGTGGAGGCAATATGAATTTTGCCTTGTTGTGAGTCAAAGAGCCATATTATTGTTGGTGCGTGAAAAGTTGTAAGATGTTAAAAGTGTAGTTTGGGGTCCATCTCTTTGTAGAATAGTAGCCCGCCCTCTGTAAAAATATGTACATTTCCTATCTTATATACATGTATATATATGTATTTATTATCTTTAGAGGTGTCCAAATTTGTCTGTTTTTAATGGTCATTGTTTTGTCACTCCTTACCGAGAATGCTTTGTTCTAGATTCAGTGAATATTTCGAAGCGTTGATTTTTATTTAACCTTCAATAGTGCCTTATTCTTTTGACAACCAAATACTTTGTGCTCCCTTTGTCCTTGTTCACATTAATATTATTTTGAAAAAAATAGCATGAATATTCTTAATGATGATTTAAGTGTTCTTTTGTGGTGAGTTTACTTAAATAGATAACGAGAATCCTACAACAAAAAATGAAAAAATTTTAAACTGTTAGATCTGTATTTGATCCTATTATTTTTGTTTATTATTATTATTATTTTAATAGGATTTTGATGGATTTAACATAGAAAAACATGCACTCAACCCAAAAAAACAAAACCATTCAATTGTCGGTGTGCCATATATCACAGGAATGCGATGAAATATTATATAGATGAGTTCTATATATTTTCATTTTTCTGTCATATATCATAGTAAGGTGATGAAATTATATTCGATGAACTAACGAGATATCTCGTTTTTATATACTAATATAGGAAGGTCGCCGTTAGTGACCAAAGTATTTTTTATCTTGTACTTTTTTAAATAAAAATTTCATCTGAAATATTTTAAGTATAATGAACAATATTACAACACAAAAATTCAAAATTTTCTAATTGTTTATATTTGAGTTGAAAGATTTATAGCATTTGCACATCCAAGTATAGAGAAAATACTTATGTAAACAATTAGAAAATAACAGCATAAATTTGCAACCAATCTATAACGGTTTTTCAAATTAAAAAGTAACATCATAAACTAATTTTTACAAGAATAGTGTAAACCTATAAGAAAGTTGTTTAATTTACCTTAAAAAATGAAAAGTTATAATATTCAACATATATAAAATGATGGTTATTAACCAAAAATAAAAACTTGATATTATACATAATGTTGGTTGAAAAGAAAAAAGGTCTTAAGATATTAATGCATCTATGTATAGAGTATAGAGAAAGTTCAATTATTTACGGCAGTAAAGAAAGAAGAGAGAGAGAGAACCAAAAAAAAAAAAAAAAGGAGCCCGAATTCAAGTGTCACTTGTCATTGTAAGCATCCGATCCTAAACGACTTTTTTTAGGAACAAAAACGACTTCATCTTTTAAACTTGTCGTTAAATTATCATGTCAAATTTCCAGGAAGAGAACGACGTCCTTTTCTAATATCTATTGTTCCAGGGAAAACGAGATGTCGTTTTACTTTTGAGAATAAAATACGTCATTTAGAATTCTTTTCGTTTGACTAGAAAAAAAATACATAATGAAAATGCATAATAAAAACGACGTACCATTCAACGAGGGAGACATGAGGTGGTTTTTATGGTTAGGAAATAAACGACATGTTCTTTTGATATCTTCCGTAAGAAAATGTAAACATGTCGTTCAGTGGAAATCACAAACGACATGTCCTTTTTCGGTGGACTACATACGACATGTTTTATGTTTCTTCAGTGTCGTTCATATGCAAAGCCCAAAGGCGCTGTAGTTTATTTTTCGGTTCAACGACATGACGTTATTTTTTTGAACAGAAATCAAGATGTTCTCTAAAATCTGAATTTTTTTTTTCCTGATTTTTTTTTTCTTTTCACGAAAGGGAAAAAATGACACGTCTTGGATAATAATATTCCCATTTTTCTCGTTAAACGTCTGAAACTTTTTGTTTCTCGTCTGAAACGGTGAAACGCAACATAACACGTATTTATCTTTACTGTCGTTTTCCATGAGAATCCAAACAAGAGTCTTTCAATCTCTTTTCCTTAAATAATAACAGCTAATAAATACAGATAACTCTAGAAACAAAAAATAGCTAATTTAATCAGATCAATTCAAGAAGAAAACTATAACCATGCGTTAGGTATCTAAATCTAAAATATTATTTCTTTCGCTCTGAAACATTAGGTAAATTTTTTAAAATTATGTATTTCAATTGAGCCAACCAACAGCAATTGGTAACTTATTAATAAACAAATAAGTAAATGAATAAAAACTTTCCTTTATAAGAATCTATCGAAACAAAAACAGAAAATACTTCCCTTTCTTGCGATGTTTCAAAAAAAAAATTACTTTCTTATCTTAAACAAATTGTAAATTCTTATATCGCAACATTTAAGGAAAAAAAATGAAATAGCATCATTTATTAATGTTGGGGATGGTCTAATATAGTATTTGCTTTATACAAGAATTCCTATTATAAATAAAAGTTGTGGAAGATATTAGAAACGGACGAGGAAAAAAAATAGAGAGTTGAATACAGCTAAGGTTTGGACCCATTAAAGAGTCTGAAGCGCAAACGTAAAAAGCTGAAATCAAGTCGTTTGAGTTTTTTTTTTTTTTTTTTTTTTTTTTTCACCATAGCATATCGTCTTGAGTTGTGCCAACTACTACTTGCTCTTTTTCTTCTCTCTCATTTTATTTTTTTTTTCTTTTTTTTTTTCTTCCTAATCTTTAGGTCGTATTTTTTGCCATGAAATTTTTTTATTTCTCTTTTCTTTTCTTCCCCTTCTTAATCGCTTTAAGGGAAACAAAATTAAATTCAATAACATTTATTTTATAATAAATGCATATCATTAAATCCTTATTTAGTGTTTTTCCCTTTTATTTTTTTCCCCTCTTGTCGTTTCCCCTTCTTCTTTTTTTTTTTTTTTTCAAAGGACTTTAACAATAGCACTGGTTATTAGTTTTCTCGTAGAGGGTATCTTTGTTGTGGAATCTGAGGCCAAACGTTACTACTGAAATCTAGTAGGTTTGGTAGAACCAAAATAAACAATAGAAGAAAAAAAAAAAAGAAAAAAAAAAGTTGATTTGATTGATTGATTCCTTCCTCTTCCTTGTTCACTCTCTTTTTGCTCAGCTCTAGTTTATTCTTTTATCCTTTTTGTTTTAATTTTGTGTTCAAGCCTTAATTAATCAAAGTGTTATAATATATAAACAAATATATATATATATATATATATGTATTTATGTACTTGGATGTCTAAAGAAAGCGCAGACAAGCAGATGGGTTCAAATTCAGCAGCGGAAAGTGGCTCACAATTTGGAAACGACACAACACACACGAAGATTTTCGTGGGAGGGTTGGCTTGGGCCACTCAAAGAGACTCCATCAGACGCTACTTTGAGCAGTTTGGTCAGATCCTTGAAGCTGTTGTCATCTCTGATAAACGCACCGGACGATCCAAAGGCTATGGCTTTGTATTCATAATTACCCCCCCTTTTCTTCTCTTCATGATATATTCGTCATTCTATATAAACATCATATATCAATATTTATTTATATATATATGTACTTATATATGCTATATCTATAGGTAACGTTTAAGGATCCAGATTCAGCAACAAAAGCTTGCCAAAATCCTTACCCTGTGATCGATGGAAGGAGGACTAATTGCAACCTTGCAGCCTTTGGTGCACAGAGAAATCGTCCCACCACTCTTCATCAACGTGGTAAGAACTTTTGTCCGAAATACTGGCACCTATTGATTTCTATCACCATCGTTTAAAATTATTACCTAATATTATTTTAGTGTACCCTTTTATTGTATGTGAAAAATAAATGCCGATACTACTCTTTTGTTTTTTATTATTTTTTTTATTTTTTTTTTATAATCATGTATATCATCTTTGAGAAGTAAAGATGTAGGGTTTGGGACGTTGAGAGAATCATCAACAACTGGGGCGTTGGCTTCTAGTTCTACGAACAATGGAGTCTGTACTTATTTCTACCAACAAATTCCGCAATACGCTTTACCTTATTCGGCTTACGGGTAAATCAAAATTTAATATTAAGTCCTAAGATTTTGTATGTTATTTGCTCTTCAGAAATTTGTCTAAACATACAATTTTGCTCGATTGGAATTTAATTAGGTACCCTTGTTACCCGCAAGAAATGTTTGCAGTGGTGAGTAACATTTTCACTTATTTTCATATGGAATATATATAATTAGGTGCTTGGAATTGAGTAATAACGTGGAGGATTTTTTTTTTTTTTTTGGGTGCAGAACTATTACAATGCCTATGGTGGGCAAGACTTTCCTGGTCACTATGTTTTTGGGTCTCCAAATGAAGTCTATTTCGGTTGCCACCCTATGTTTGCATTGCCTGGAGATGAGAGCAGCCCAAGGACCAACCCCAAAACCACAGAAAACCCATTTCATCTTCATGTGTCTCAGCAATATAGGACTGAAACTGGTATAGTAAATGTCAATCAAAATATGCACTTGTCACACCAAATTTGTGCAAAGCCCTCAGAAACACCACCGACGCTTAGCACCACATGTTAACAGAAAATGTGCTTCAAAAACACGTGATCCACAAAAAGGATCCAATTTTTATCGATTGTGAAAGTTGTGGTGCTCAGCATCGGCGGTGCTGTTTCAAGCATTTTGTTTGTTTAACAATTGAATATTTTGTGACAAGCTTGTTGGTGTTTTGAAATGGAAGGACCGAACACAGTGACAATGGCTGCTGCAGCATCAGAGCCTGCAGGAACAAGTGCTTATGACCAGAATTCTGTGGCTTAATTTTTGTGAGAGGACGAGGAAGTACTTCTAATTTCCTTGCGAAGAGTCCCAAAAGAGGAGTCAAACTGTCAAAAAACTCGTATACTCGAATAGTTTATAGGGAGATCAGTATTTTGACTGTCTCACTGATTACACAAGACATTACATTCGTTATTAATCGAAAACATCTTGTATATTTTACCCTTTTTTAAAGACATTTTTATGCAACCAATTAGGTAGAGTTTTACCTCGATTTTCTCCTCTCTTGGAATTTTCTTTCTTTACGGTATGAAAAATATCTCACCAGAAGCCTTTTTACTGTAATTCTTTGTTTGGTTTTACTTTTTTTTTTTTTTTAAATTTTTAAACCTAATTTTCAAAAAGTTGACCACCAATAGAGAGGCCCCCAAGCTCCTATAGTTTATTAATATTTGTGTTGTTGTTTATGGTCGGCCTTTCAATCGTTGTTGTGAATTTGTGATGTGGAGAAACGGATACTAATTACACATGGCGTTCATGATTAAAGCACATAGCCAGCGATAGAGCCCCTAACTGATCTAGAAAGACAAAAGACAAAACAAAGAAAACACTGCTTTTCACTAGTGCATTTGTGCATTGGCGATCCAAAATTATTATTCTTATCATTTTTGTTTATATTAATGTAGCCCTGTACTTCTTCTACTTATTTTTTTTTTAAATTTATTTTTAAAAGAGCAAGGCCCTTTTTCCGTGATTAGAAATAAGAAAGCTCTTGTTTAAGCACCTAATGATAAACGAAAAGACATTACAATCACGAAGCTTATACAATCTGCGTGGCATGTATATCTATATCTATCTCTAACTATATTAAAATAGTGAAGTTGTCTAAAAAATACTATTCAAGTTAAGTTATTTTATCCTTATGCAAAAAAAAAAAAAAAAAAAAAAAAAAAAAAAAAAAAAAACTTTTTCTGGATTTGTTACTTTCTTTTATTTTTTCCTATAACTTTTTCTAATTTTTTATTTTTTTATTCTCTTATATTTTGTTTCCATAAAAATCTTTTTTAATGGATTTACTTTCTTAATCAAATTTGTTCGTGTAAAAATATATTTTTAAATATGTATTTAATTTTAATTTTTTTATAACCTAACATATGATCATTGAAAACTTTTAACATTTATGTTTTTAAAAAAATATTCAACAATTTCAATACATATATGCTTATATATATATATATATATATCAACAAGCTTCTACAATGCATTTATATATATATATATATTTATTTAAAAATTAATGCTTTTTTTTTTTTTGACAAATTTGAATTTTTTATTTCAAATCTACAAACCAACACTCTTTGCATTTTTGCACCATCCAAAAAGAAGGAAGAAGAAGACGAAAAAAGAAAAAAAAAAAAAAGCAAATGCGAGAAAAAAAAAATGCAAACATAATTGTTTCCCTCAAAGTTGCAAACTCATGCGAAAAAGTATCGACGGCTGTAGCCTCTCTCTTTGTTTTCCGTGGTAAAAATTTAGAATTGACCACTAGGTAAACCATAAGGGGAAAAAAAACATCCAAAGAAAAGAAGTCAAGAAACTGGTTTCATCTTTGAAATGAAAGTCCAAGATAAGAAATTTTCAAATTTTGACCCAGTAAATGCCCAAAAACTTGTAATTTTTTTTTTTTTTTTTGGCATTCATAATATATATGTATACATAAAACATATATACTTAACAAAAACTTGATCAAGACCATCCAAAATTGCACAAAATAGGTAGGGCATTTCCTTGTTTTGTACCTGACCAAAGAATTGTCCAAGATATATATAACAAGATCTTAAAATTGTTTTACGAACCAGATAATTATTTAGGGAAAAGAGAAAAACACAGATAGCAAACTGCAAACAGCAAACAGCATCAAGGCATTAAGAATGATGACAACAAAATAAACAAGAAGACAACCATGAACATGATAAACAAGCTTGGAAAAAAGGTTCCTCATAAGAATTTTCGGTTGTTAGCAACATCCGAACAGCTATCGTGTTTTCAGTCACCATCCTCCGATGATTCATCCATCATTAAAAAAAATTTTAAAAAAAAAGTGCATCATAAATTAAACGATTCAGCACCTCAAAATTCCATCCACCTCTACAAAGCTAAACAGATAAACCCATAAAATTACCCTCCACACGTAACGGCGAAACCAGGCGAAACTTCAGAGGACAAAAGCACGGATAAACACCACAGGAACCTAAAAAGATTCTGTATCTATGTATATATATATATATATATATCAGCGGTAAATTAGTCCAGGAAACATGCTAGGGTGGCGGTTGGTTCAGTGCATCATAGGGCGAGGAGAACGAGGCCGAACAGGCGTCTTTGACGGGCTTACCCTACATAGACATTACAAATAAGTTTTGGGAAATGAGACAAAAAGGGGACAAAGAAGAGGTTCGAACTCGAATAGGAATAGAAAGAGCCTCGAATACTAACCTTATTGGCAGAGTTCCAAGAACAACACCACTACAGTTAAGAGCCGCAATTGCACTTTCGGCCTGCAATATTTGAAGATGCAGGATAAGAGATGGTGTACCATCAGCACTAATCAAGACAAATTCCAATTCTTTCCAAGCATTATTAGACACGGAACGACTATTGCTGCTACACCCCCCTCGCAGGAGAATATTGACGTTTACAGAAGTATCATAACAAAGAAGAAGAACCCCTAGCACATCCACGAAGATGGTAAAAGTAGTCTAGGAACTTAATAATACAACATCCTTTATCTTTAGTAACTTGTTTTTTAGGAAAGAAGAAAAAAGAAAAAACCAGACTATGTACTGGTTGTAACAGTGAAAATACGAGGAGGGCACAAGAAAAGATCAGCGGTGGGCCTTTTCCAAATGGCTTCGCCAGTATAATGTTTGTAGATTTTAGAAAACAAGCAAAAGGTCATGCACTTTTTAGCAGTAAAGTGAGTCCAGAGGGATAACAGAGAGGAATGTTTCTCAGAATAGAGAGGAAATAAATACACTACTTGGAAAAATAACACATAACTGTACATGAAATCATGAGCAGATGACTTAGAAGAGACCCTTTTTGCACGTCATTTGTCCACGAAGACAGAGGGAATCCAATCGAGAAAAAATTGAAATGAAGGAATGTGTTCGCACTTAAATTAAATGAGTATAAATCCCTAAACCCAACTGATCAAGCATTGTTATCCTCCAGATACCCTATGCACCACTTGGGTCGGGATTAGGGCAATAAGCTTAAACAAGGAGATAAGCTTACATCTCTGGACACTAATTTTTAATCTGGTTATAAGGCAAAGATAAAACTTTTTTAAAATAAATATAGATGGGATGTACAATACGAAAGCAGTCTCTTAAGTTCAAGAGGACGGTTTGTAATCTGAAATGCCAAATAAAGTTCTTTAAGTTTTGCAATGAACCATACTGACAAAGCGTATCCTGCATTTAAATCCAATCTACAACAGATTGGATATAACACAACCAGGATAGTTAATTCAAACAGTTAAGACTTTTAATGCTTAGTAAAGACCGTATAACCATCATTAAATTTTCTATCTTTTTTAAATTTCTGCCGCAATTATGCATCAAGATATAGCGTATATAACCGATAAATACGGTATAATAACAAATCACCAAGAAAATCATTTCATCCACTCCATATTTTGGATTTCAGAAACTGCCAAATACCAACCGAAAAAACAATAATAAATAGATACCGTATCACATAAAAAGTTGAGCTCAAATGAGTGCCAAAGAGAGCAACGTGCAGACATCAGGGTACAATATATAATTACCATAGTGAATTCAACAAAAGCGATACGAGTAGAATGATGGTAGTCTCCAAGTAGCCTCAGGCGTTGAACCTACACAGGTAAATATCATACAATGAGATATATATATATATATTTCTGATCATAAGAGCAAGCAGCAAACAAACTGTCGGGAAAAAACTGCATACCTCTCCACAGAGTGATTCAAAGAACAGTTTGACATCTGCTTGAGTAACCTACACCGGATAAACGTATAAATTAGGACTAAATGAACCAGCTGAGGCCACATTTCGTAAACCTAATGGTGATTTAAAGCTATACCATCTTGTCAATATTTGTACAGTAAATGGTTCTCGAGCACATCTCCCGTTCGTCGTCAGACTGAAGGTCATGGTAAGAAAGCCACAATGTAATATCAGCACATATCTTATACTGAGCCAATTTTTGAAAGCCTTTTAACGATCGTGACAGAAACAAGAGCTCACCCTCGGCAAAAATGTCGGGTTAACAGGTGCTATTGCAGTTTTGGAAGGCAGAACTCTCACAGGGTAATACCCGAGCATGGTTCCAGACAGAGTCAAAGCAGCCCTTGCACCTTCTGTAAAAACATAACCACCAATTCCGCATCACAATAGATAAAAGAAAAACAGCAATGACTATGAAGCCGGCAGTATTCGCTAATACCTTCATCAGTGAACTCGACAAAAGCAAAACGAAGGATAGAGTTTGGATCACCACAAACACGACAATCAACCACCTTTTCACAGAACAAAAGACACAAGTCAGAAGCAAAATCCACCATTATCCCTACATTAAGTACAGATTTTCAAAATTCAAAACATGTTACCTGTCCGCAGCCGAGAAAGAGCGCAGCAAGGTTCTCTTCAGTGACCTAATGTGCAAAACAAAGACAACAAGTATCCGAAAAATCAATCCAACTACAAATAAACAACCCAAAACTGAAAAGTTACAACACCACAAGCCAAAAGATAACTCAAACCTGTTGATCAATGTCTGAAACATAGACAGTCCTCCTGATCATAGCCTCTCGTTGCGCTGGACTCAACTTGTAATAGTTCCTTCTCTTTCCTTGAATATAGCTATTCTTCTAAACGAAAACGAAAACAAAAACAAAATTATCAAACATTTGACATAACCACACAAGTAATCAAATAGGAAAACTTCGAAGTCACTTTCTTCTCCACCATTTTCTCAGAAACCAAACAATCCAAAAACAAAACAAAACACAAAAAAAAAAAAAAAAAGGAAACCTTTCTAGAAATAAGGCCATTAGCATTGGCGGAGTTATTAACGGGGAGCGAGAAATTGCCAGCGTAGCCGAAGCCAGCACCACCAACAGGGTAGCCATGGATTTTGCCAAGAGAAGGAGGCACAAATTCCTCGGCCATGGGGTTGAGCTTCGACAGCAAGTCCTCCAAATCCCTCATGTCCTGCTTGAAAACTCTCGTCTCCATTATTACCTCGCTCGTCGTCGCTGTGATCAAGCCCATAAATCTGCTGCTGGTTATGGTTCTGGTTCTGGTTGCTGTTGTTATTGACCCCATTCGCTTCAACAACAACAAACCCATTTTGCATCTGACCCATTTGAGAATTCTTCCTCTGATCGTCGCCGTCGCTGCCGATGGTCTTAGGCTGAAAATCGGCCTCGGAAGTCAAAACCCCTGAAGAATCGTTTCTGGGTTTTGGATTTTCGATATCGTTTTCCTTCGATACCACCACTACAGTGTCGTCGAACTTTGGTGCATTCTCAGCAACCGCCATGATCGACACCGCCGCCGCCACCACAACGCAAAGAAAGAAAAAACCCCCCCTTTGTTTTTCCTATCAAAAAGATCGTCCCTTTTTCTTTTTTTTTTCCTCCCCCAGATTCCTCTGTGAAATTCTAGTTTACACAATAATCGATCAGAAAAAAAAAAAAAAAAAAAAAAAAAGGGGAAAAAATCAATACAGAAAATTAAAAAATAAACTTTTTATATCCAGATGAAATGATACCTGAATTATTTAAAGCAAACTCATTGAGGAAAAAGGCTCCACCAAACTGAAGAAGATCGCTTAGTACTAGAAAAGAAACTGGGAAAAACAAAAAAGACAACTTCTTTATTTATTTTAAACTATTTATTTATTTTAGTGATGAAAATAGAGGAGGAGGAAGAAGAAGAAGAAGAAGAAGAAGAAAAAGGGTAATTGGGTTTGTGTGTGAACAGCCTTTGTGGACCTTCTTCACAACGTCCCAAAATGATGATGTTGTTGATGATGATGATGATATACTGTATTAGAGATGAAGTGGAAGGTAGAAACGGAAGACCCCATCAAACCCCTAACTCTTTTTCCCTTTCTTCTTTTTTTGGGGAATTTCTTTTTTGGGTTGGTAGTTAATTTACAAAATTGCCCATGATTTTGTTTATGGCCATGCATGTGTGTATGACCTTTCATACACGCATGGGGATGGGTTTTATGGACCTCCAACTCCAAATGTGTCGAAAGAAATGATAGGGACCAAAGAAATTTAATTGGAAGATATTTTCATAATAAAAAGTCGTTTTATTTTATCCATTACTAGTCTTGTTACTAAAGTTGGGACAAGAATTATTTATTAAAAAAAATGGGGACAAGTTAAATAATTTTCTAGACTTGAATTTTGAGAACAACTATAATTTATTTATACAACAGTGGTTTCTTGTTTATGAGATCATATTTATTATAACTGTATTTTTATTTTATTCTAAAAAAAATTTGTGCTTTTTATCTAATTATTAAAAGTTGTTGTTTTAACATGTTAATTGACCTTTTAACGGTAAGGTATGTGATTGTACACATTAAAAATTTAATAATGCAAGACATAGAGTTACTCGTAATCAAAAAACAAGACCGTTGAAAACTTAACCTATGTTTGGTGAATAAGTTTAATTCAAACTCAACTCAAATTTTTTATCTCAATTTTTATCTTTTTCTAAAAAATCAACAAAATTTATAATTACCTTTTAAAACGTTAACTCAACTCAAATTTAAAAATTTCATCTCATCTCAAACTCAACTCAAACACCAAATGAACTAAACCAAGTATGGTTCTTACCATTACTTTCTCCGTAGCTATATTAGGGATACAAAAAAAATGGTTTTTTAAGCATTTTTAAGTAATATATTAAATTTTGTTAAATTAGAAAAATTGACGCTTAAGTGAGTGCTATTGATTTTTTTTTATCCAAGAAATATTGAGAATTCTTGATCTGTCTTAAATTTAACAATCTAGGATTTCAATTAATGTCCTTTTAAATTGAGCCGTCTTAAATTATTGATTTACTATAAAGATTTTGTTTCAATTGAAATTGATTATTTATTATCTACTGAGGATCCCAACTAAACAAACAATATTGAATGGTTAAAGCATCAAACTCATAACTCAATAACAATAGGGTATTTATTCTTTTTCTTAAAAAAATTTATTTAATTCGTTTTTAACAAAATGACTTTCTAAAATTAAAAAGGGATTTATCAAAAAAAAAATTAGAAAAGGAAAATTTTCTCTTTTCATTTCGAGAAGTTTAATTTGGTAAATTAGTCAGTAGTTTTTGGAAAGATTGGACTTTTTCTTTTCCAGGGATAGATTGGTCTATTTGGGACTTGGAAGTTTCGGAATTCGTGATTCGTGGGGAATAATTCGTATTCTCTTTCATTTACTAGACGTTGTTATTTTCAACATTTTACTCTCTTTTTTTATTTTTGAAAAACTAATTTCTTTGTGTTACAAAAAATTTAATTACTCTCTTTTCTTTCTGTGCGCGGAAAAGAAAAGAAGAACTTGTTGATTTTGGAAAACTGAAAGATTACTCTCAACCAAAATTAAAAATTCATCATTTCAAAAAATAAAAAAATAAAAAATTCTCAAAGCCGTTTAACCCATTATAATTAGCTAAAAGGCAAAGAAAAACATCAACATCTTTTTTTAATGCTATTACCAACTCACATCTAAAATATAAACATTTGTCAATATATTATATGTGTGTTGTTGAAAGAATCATCTTCGCATGGTTTTAATTTTAGCACATGGATAACATGGATGGTATTAGGCCTAGGAAAAATCTAGAAGGAAAAAAAAAATAAATAAATAAAAACACCTGTACAACAAGAGAAATCCCAAGACCAAGTAAAAGTTCAATCACCCAGCCAAAAAAAAAAAAAAAAAACAAAGTAAAAGTTCAATCTGAGCAGCCAAACACGGCCACAGAATATTCTCACGCAATATATCTTCAAATTTGTTCAATAAATTTTACGGGACCGCATTAAAAAATCATATGTAAGAATTTAAAATCACAAGACTTTTATCTTTTTTTTTTTTTTACTTGAGAAATGAAGATTTAAACTCTACATATTTAAATATGATAAAATCAGATATAATATTATTATTAAATTATAAATATAATCATTTTATCTTGTTTATTATTATTTTAATAATTTAATTAATTTTTTAATAACTAATCCGTAAAAATATAAATTAAAACTTACATGTGAAATACAAGAATATCTTTTATTTTTTAGGAGAGACATACAAGAATATCTACATACGTTGTTTTCACTTAAAAAGTTTGTAATTTTTTTTTTTTTTTGAAAATTTTTTTTATAGGAATTTTTTTTGAAAGTTTTAATTAAATTTAACTTTAAAAACGTGGATTTTCACAAGATTACCAATATAGATTAATTCCTTTTTTTTTTTTCGAAATTTAAGGGTGAGTTTGGAGCTTAAGTCCAAACTAAGATTTTCAAATTTTTTTTTGTCTTTTTCCTAATAAGTTTTTGTCTTTTTCTCAAAAAGTTTTTTATCTTTTCTAAAAATTCAAAAAAATTTACTATTTAAACTTAAAAATCTCATCTTGAACTTGTGCACCAAACATGCCCTAAACCTTCTAATGGCATGGTATGTACGACGATGTGTTGTTGACGTGATGATCATTGTGATGTAAGGACATGAATCATCGACCTTTTTTTTTTTTTTTTTCTCTCTTTCTTTTTGCTTAAAAAAATCAACAACATTGTAAAAATAGTATAAACAAAAAAGAAGTGGTTGCGTGTGAGCGTCCACATTGATCACTCCCTGCATTCATTACATCATCACGCCACGTGTTACTTAGAGGTAAGGTTACGATCGCAAAGTGATAGAGTTACGACGGCCGTCATAATCCGCAGCAGTGACAGACATCAGCACTTTATTATTTATTAATTTTTACTTTTCATTTTTCTTCAGAACGGCATCAGTTCGCCGTATCGTTCTCCCAAGTCTCGCAACCTACTCGCTTGCGTAAACAGAATTACATTAACTCGCGTCCAGAGAGAGCCACGTCTTCATTTCATGGGTTACACGGCGTCCTTGTTGCCGTGGACTTTTCACGGTTGTCTTGCGTTTTGGGTATTTTATTTGAGAAGAAATATATAAATATTTTTGGATAAACATAGCAAACACTTTTGGACAGAGATAATGATGGGAATGAGCACATTTTCAATTTGGAGAGTAGGTGCTAGGTGGTGAGCTTTTATTAAAAGAGAAAATATATATATATATATATATATATATATATATTCGTGGAATGAGGGTCCGTTTGAGTAATATTTAACCTTCGTTTCGGGTTACGGTTGAAATTGAAATCGTTTCGTATTACGGTTGAAATTGAAAATTTTAAATTAGAATTGGTTAATTTTTTAAAAATTATTATATATTTTATTAATTTTTTAAAAAAATATAAAATTGAGATGAAAAATTTAAGTTTGAGTTAGTTTACTAAACGTAATCTTAGAAATAATATTTTGAAAATTGAGTTAAAAATATATATTTGGAGGTAATTTTTTTGAAAAAGTCTTGTGATATAGAAAATTATACAAAAATCTAAAATGTGTTCAGGAAAAAAATGTAAAATGGATCTTATCTTGTCCGTCTTTGACATAAAAATTATATTATTCCGATTAGAAATGAGAAAGTAATGGATTTTTAAAATTTAAATTTTTTGAAAATGAAAAAAAAGAGAAAATTTGATGTATAATTGAAAATTTGAAATCAAAATGACAAAATATCATTTTTAGATAGTACCCCAAACAACTTATTTTAAATAATTTTTTAATAAATAATCGAAGTTAAAAAAATATGATTTTTAAAAAATAATAAATAAATAAATTATTGATTGATTATAATTATTCAGATATTTAATAATATTAATATATATTTTTTATTGATTGATTATGATTAAACTAACAATCAATTTTTTAAATAAAAATTTTGATTCAAATAAATATTTAAAAACTATTGTTTACTGAATTTTTCTTTATAAAATAAAATCAATCGAAACTTTTCCAACAAAAAGATGGATAATTCTTGGGAACTAAAAATATTTTTAGAGTTATGAGGATTTTCATAGCAAGAAAAAAATATTAGGCTTCATAAGCAAGATAATAACAAGATATAAAAGAAAATTATAATGTTAAAAAAAAAAAAAAAAAAAACAACAACAATGAAAGGAATGGTTTAGTGGCCCACGTGATCCTTTTTGTTTGTGTAATTTTGTTTTCTTTTATTTGAGGGGAAAGATATTTCTCACTCAATTGAAACTAACATAAGAACTATACATCTGGTAAAAATACCGAGTTGAGTATTTCAAAATATCCATTACGATAAATAAACACAGCTTAATCATTATTTTGACTGAAAACCAGAGAAGATTTCATTGTGCACCTTTTTTTTTTTTTTTTTTTTTTTTGAGGAACATTGTGCATTTTTTTTAATTGATGTACACTGTATACATAATTTCGTAAGAAATATAAAATTAAGCTACACAAGATATAAAATCTTGGCTTTTTTAAAATACTCTTGCCTTTTAATATATGTTATTTTATCTGATATGGTAGACAACACTTCCATAAGGGTGGCAATTTAGATATTGTCGTACAAATCAGTCTTTTAGAAATTACAACCTCGTAAAAAAAAAAAAAAAAAAAAAAACATGCAAGTCATACAAAAACAAAACAAAATACAAAACCACAACTATATCAAGATTTTAATTGGAGAAAACTAATAATCATTATAAATCGAGATTTAAGTTAATTAGTACCTTCTTTATTCATAATGAGAAGATCAAAACTATAAATAGATGGAAAGAAAAGAAAAGAAAAAACAGTATTGGAGAGGGGGAAAATGGTATTAAAATTACGTGAGAAGAATATCGGAGTTTGAGATGAATAGGAAAAAAATGAAAAGAGGAAAGAGAGTTAAGATTAGCTCTCATAAGAAAAATAAAGATTATGTTATGAGAATATACTATATTGTTATGGTATAATTTTAAACTATTTAGTTTTATGAATTTTCCTAAATTATCATTAAAACAAATATGATCAAAATAAAAACTCATATGTTGGATAACTGTTACACCTTGTCCACCTAATTCTCGGGGGAAGAAATAATATTCAGGGGAGTTATTTATTTTAGCTGGACCACCTCCAATGAAACAGATCACCCATTGATCTTGGTGGACCAGGATTGTATGATTAGACCCTGTCAAGATTTTAATTTTTAATTTCCCCTCAAATAGACAATATGGTTTCTCCCCTCAAATAAATAAATAAATAAATAGGTAAATAGTCATGTTATCGCCACCTAAACAAACTAATATATAATAATGTTTTCATTTACAAGGCGTTACCAATGATTGTGAGAGGACAGCCAATTAGGAACAATGATTAATGCACTAAACAGACAAAGACAAAGAAAAACTCCACACAATATATATAATGCACTTGTCCGCCTTTAGCAATCGTATTAATGCACATCAAATCAGACATGTATAAACTCTATTATATTAGTTATTTGATTTATTTTTCAACGATTTTATCTATGTTTAAAACAATTATGAATCATACGTTAGAAAATTTTTACGTGTATACAATAACTTATGTCAATACTCAATAATATAAAATGAGAGGTTTTATGGTAAATGATTCTATATGTATTCAATACATCAGCAAATTATTGTCAAAGTTTATCCTCCAAAAGGGCAAAAAAAAAAAAAAAAAAAAAAGTCAGAGGTTCCAAAAGGAATTTAATAGCGTTCAAACTTTAAACACTGTACCAAGGGTCAATTTTACCCTACACGTCCGAGCCTCAGGAAGACTAACTCGTTGCTGTAGAAAAATTATGTAATTTGGTGTAAATTCAACGGTATTAAGAGACTAATATGTTGACAACTTAAGTAAGCTGAAAATTTGCAGCCAAAAAAGAAAAAGAAGTTGATTTTTTTTTTTTTCTATTGAATCAAAATAAAATAATCAAAGGGTGATATTCTCAATGTAAAATATCACAATGGCAAGTACATTGTATTGAATACAAGAGTAGGAATGGGATATTTAAATTTAAAGCTTTAACAAGGGCCATGGCTGCTGAACTTGGCTAGTACTATTTGCCATATAGGCTTATAATAGCATAGAAGCTAAGCTTGCTGTTTTCAGGTCACCATCATATCTAGCTTTAATAGGCTATTAAGCTAAAGTTTCCCATATTCACACTCTGTGAATTCAATTTTCGATCGATTGCATATATAATCTAATGGTATTTATCATATGTGACTATACCAAAAAAATATATATAGCACTTGAATCCTCGACTTCTAACAAAAAAAAAAAACAAAAAACAAAAACAAAACTTACCAATTAGGAGTAATTACGAGTTATGAGATCATGTAATGTTATTAAATTAAACAAATAGAAATCAATACAATAAAACAAAAGATTTCTTAATTACATCATACTAGCACGTTAAATTTCTTTATTGATTTTTCTAAGATTAAAATTTTTATATTATCAGTAAGATATTTTTTTTTTTGTATCTTTTCAAATTCAGAAGTCCGAAACCAAAGCAAAAAAATGGAAAAAGCCTGGATGTGCCCTAAGCTCAGATTGCTTAAAATGGATGAATCCAAGTAGTGTTGCAGTGCTTTGCATTTGCTCCATCTTATTTGGCAACAACATAAATAAACAAAATTGTAATTTTAATTGTCCTCAAGCCCCAAAATTACCTCTAGTTTCTCATATTCTCAGACTTGAGTGGCCCTCAATTCCTTTAAAGTTTAAACTCAAAAACAAAACATTAAAAAAAATTTAAAAGTAAAAAAAAAAAAAAAAAAAAAAAAAAGGCAAAAAGGACCATGCTGATATGATGGAGAATAAAGCAAACAAAAGAGGGAGCACAGAATTTCTTTGGTTTTGAGCCACGGAAAAATGTGCCACACGACACCTGAAAATGCACCAAATCCCTATACATCGGACTAGGAATTGTCAAAACCCTCAAATTTTAGCACTGAAATTTCTGCTAATTCCTCTTTCTATATAGAAGCTATACAAGTTGAATTTGCGTGTGAGGATAGACAAGCAAAACAATCAACAAATTAATCTTACATTTGATTCACCAGTTGAAAATGAAAATTTTAAGTTGGAGTTAGTTGATTTTTTAAAAATTAGTTATAAATTTTATTGATTTTTTAGAAAAAGACAAAAATTAAGATGAAAAAATACAGTTTAATTGGAATTAAACTTGAATGTCAAACAAAGCCTAAAAGTATATATATAAAAAAAAAAGTCACGTAGCGGATGTTGGACCTATCACATAGCAAATTGAGAAGAGAGAGAAAATGATATTATAGTGTAAGAACAAAGCAATGCAAAAAAAAAAAAAAAAAAAGAATTAAATTTTTTTAAATTACCATGCGATGCCATGTGAAGTAGGACGAAAATGTACGTAGAAAGTATCTTTCGTATTTTTATTATATAGTAAGAGATTATAATGTAGTAAGAGATAATAGATATAAAGTTATCTCCGATAATTTTGTGAAATGACACTTATAATTTTTTGATTTATTATTACAATAATCATTTGGTTTTGATATAACATTTTTCAATAATATTTATCTGTTACACTGAAAGTTCTAAATAATAACATTATTTTTTTTTCTGGAGTGAATACCATTATAATATTCTCAATAAAAATTATATATAAATTAATTAGTAATTATAAGATTTTAAATAAAATGTTATAATTACAAGACAAATCCGACTATCAGTCATCGAACTTAAGATATTTTTTTTAATATTATATATTATCGTCACATTTTTTTTAATATTATATATTATCGTCAGAGTCCCTAATGAGGTGTTGCTCAAATTAAATTGTTTTAGAAGTATTAAATTAAATTTTAAAATAATATATATGGACTATAGTGAAATGTATTATAAAAAAATGATAATATTAATGATAAAGACATAAAATCTTTTTAGTAGGATATTTCCAGACACAAAATTATCATATATAAATAAGATAATAAGAGATGAAATTATTATTTTTTTTATATTTTTTTTTTGTGTTTTCTCACCCTCTCATTCCACGTCTTTTTTTTAGAATTTATTAGAATTACAGGTGGAGCACGTCAATTATTCTTAAAGATTGATGGTCAATCACACAATCATATTGATACAATTTCAATTAACTAAGTACATGAATAAAAAAATCAAACCTCTAATAAATATGAGAGAAATATAAAGTGATCGTCTCTCAACTCACCGTCTCGAGTCACCATTTAGTGGTAAAACGAAACCATTAATGCACCTTTCAAGTTCCAACAACCTCTATGCAGCAAAATTATATCATTAAATTTTCATGTCATTAACGTAGCTTGTCATTAAGATAGTGGTGAGCTGAAAGCTTCAATTTTATTTTAATTTTTTGGGTGGGACAGGGGAGGAAACGTCAAGTTACATTTGTCGTTTCATTTGTAGGAGAGTTCCCACTAGCATACACTATTCCCTTTATGTTAAGTTTGATATTTAAATTTAACTTCAACTAAATTATATTTTTTCATCTAAATTTTTGTCTTTTAAAAAAAAAAAAAAACAAGTCAACAAAATTTATAACTAATTTTTAAAAAATCAATAAATTCTAAATTAAAAATTTCATCTTTAAACTATACTTTATGAAGTACAAACCAGTCCACTGGAACTAAGAACTTTCATATGTCACACGTGATTCACATTTTAATAATGACTTTGACAAGATGCTATTTGTTTAATTAGAAAAATTATTTTTTGTTATGATAAATAATGCAGTCTTGTTAATGGAAACTAGAGCAGTTGTGCAGTAATTTTATATATGCCAAATCAATTTATAAAAAATTCAACCCAAAAAAGAGCAAAGTACTTTTATAATGCAATGTGTGGTTTATTTGTTTTTTTTTTTCCTAATAAAAAACGTCATCTCATTATTGAAGAAGTTCATGAGGTATTTCAAGCAAAAAAAAAAAAAATATATATATATATATATATATATATCATGAGGTATATCCCGTAACATGTTAAGATTTTGCCATAATAAAGAAACTACTGTATATCCATCAATCTAATCAGAAGGAACTAATCTAGTTTTGAAGGATACTTAATTAGCATCATAAACTGAAATTACATTTTTTTTTATTGAGATAAATATTACACATTACAACACTTGAGATGTTCATATGATATGACAGCCTGGTTAGTGTAGCATATATACAACGTGTGAGGATTTGGTCTCTCACACCAAAGGCACCTTAAAAAATACAAAGAAAATAATTATCAATAACAAAAAAACAAAAACAAAGAAAACAGTAAAATTGAGTTCATCATCCAGCTACTTTTGTTTCTTTGCTTCTTCTTCCTTTTTTTTTTTTTTTTTTTTGGTTTTTTTGCTGATCCGTCATCAAACTATTGATGAACCATTTTTTATCCCCCAAAAATACGATAATATCCTTCTTTTTCCTTTTCTTGCAAAAGGGTAATAAAAATATTTCTAATCCCCATTTGGTAATCTGGCATCAACTAATGCCATCCATTCTTTACCAAGGATACTGGGCTTGGACAAGTTTTCGAATCGCTTCAAACACGGATAGGAAAACCATTCAGCTTACACCGGAGATGCAGAAAGCAGAAACTCTGGTTGTAGTCTTTGTAGCAGTATCCCACAAAACGGACATAGGGGTTTCGAAGATACATTTGAGTCGGATGATTCGGTTGAAGACTTGAAGTCTAAAGGATATCCAGGCAATGCGAAAAGAGTCTCGGGTGCTAGTCTGTAAACCCGTCTGTGACAACATGTACAAAACCATATCGGAGTAGTCGGGCAGAGCTCCATAGAAACAGCACATCGAGCTAGTTTGTGGCCCTGACCAACACCTTGGCAAAAGGCAACTTCTGGAGATTCAAACGGGACCGAGGCTGAGCAGTAGCAACAGTGCTCTGTGGCTACATATTCACTTGCTCGAAGCCTGTTCATAAGAATTATTATGAGTTAAGGAGAGCGTAAGTGAGGATTGTTCCATGTCAAGGCCTGCGAAGTAACGAATATTCTGAAATTTGAATGCTGATATCAATGCAACATAATTATAACAGAATTAAGTTAAAGAATATATCCGTTTACCTCTTCTCATGCTTCCGAACCTCGGATGAAAGGACTCTTAGCTGACCCTGTAAATAATCATGATTAAGGGCAACCCATCGCTCCATTTGTGCTAACCCAACTGGAAACCAGTTTCCGGACCGAGGAGAAGCTGTGGTTGAATGGGGCATGAGACTCGTGCAAGCAGAGAAACTCAGACATACAAGCCTCTCACGGAGTTCTCTTTCACTGCTCAAAAGTAGCTTGATCCACATAATTAGTTTATCTTCTGAACAATCTAATTCTTCCAAGTTCTGCAATTTGTTGTTGATTTGATTAGGTTTCATCTCTGATAGTACTACCCGTCTACAGATAACATTCAGGAGGTGTAGCTGGCGAGAGGAAACTTTTGAGAGAATCTTCGAAACATGCGTTAAAACCTTTTCAACCGAAAGGTCCACAGGCGATCCAACATATGAAAGTGAAAGCCACTTGACCAGTATATTTTCTACGTACTCTGCAGCAAAACGCTTGAAAGCCAATAATGCTGCTACAATATCCCAGACAACCAGAGGCTTGTCCTGATATTCATACTGTTTTAAACACCATAATACATTGACCTCCCAAGAAACCAATTCCTTTACAGGAACGCCAGGAATGGTAAAATTTGAGGACTCATTTGACGAAATATGCACTTCTCGTGCACCAATCCAATAGTATTCAACAGCAGCCTTTTGAGTCCTGGGAATGTTTCCAACAAATAAATTTAGGTGAGTAAGATGGACACTAATTTATTTTCCGTTATGGATGTTGTGATTGTTAATTTAGTTTTTATCTTTCCTCATCATGGTCCTGGGGAGTAAACAAGATTCTTCCTCAAGTGCTATTTATCTTCCTGCAGTCGAGATCAAGGATTTTCTGACTTGCTTTAAGTAGAACTTGCATTCTTTTGAATTTTTTTTCTCTGCCATTTATTCTCTCAATGCTCACCCAACACACAAGTGAATAAGAGCTAATCAGAGTTTTATCTTCTTTTCTATTCCATTTCCTGAAACAAGATATAAAGTTCTAAACTTGGCCGATAGTGTTTCAGTTTGATTTATTACAATCTTTTGCCATTTACTCTTCCTCTCCCTTCTAGCTAATCCTTAAGGATAAGTTCCTATTTTTTTGCGATAATGTTTTAACCATTGACAAATTTTACAAATAGACTACTGTTTTGTTAAGCATTTGAAGGGAAAAATTATTTCACCTTCTCTGGTACATTGGATCCAATAAATCTTCATCATAATTGCGAACCTACAAGGTTCAAGTACAAACATTTTAGTTGTTTTTACAAATTTTAAACATAGTTAAGTAGTTCATAATACAATGGAAACTGCAGATAACGATAAACTAAAACTTCCCTATAACTGACATTAGTAAGATTAGCATTTAGCCATTTTCCATGTGGTTGTCTCACGTATAGAAGATTAGATTATTAGAAATTTTGGGTAAATATGATGCCATACCATAGCAATCACAAGATTTCCGGGAGAGACTGCAAGACCATAGCATGATCCATACGCATCCGGAAGCTGCAAAGATGTTCACATTTTGCAAACTTAAAATAAAGCATCTTCAGAAGAAAAAGGAAATATATAACAGTACTAACATACTTCAGTTGAGCTTCTCAGACGAGGAGTGTTTGAAGGAATTGGTGCTTCAGAGAGGATATTTTCACTCAAAATCCAATTCCGTATATAGTTGTCCTAATGGCATTTGAAAATTGAAACAAGTGGTTATCAATTAAGAACAAACGAAGAGAGAGAATCCAAGAACCCAAGAACAAGGGAGTACGTACAAATATAAACAAAAATTTTGAATTATTTCTAATAACTAACTACCTGGCTGCAGCTGAACAAAGAATGCCCATCGAAAGCCCATGCTAAACCTGTAATCTGGTAATTTTAAAATACATTAATCAAATGTATCAGAAAAATTTTTGGATCAATAAAAATAAACTTACAACATGGTCATGGGCATTGTAGGAGCCAAATTTATCAAATCTGCTATCAGATATGTCACAATTCCACACTTGAAAAGATCCGGATCCTTTTCCAACTGCCAAGAGCATTTTGTTTGGGGACTGAGCAGGTACAGTAAGTGAAATTACTGAAACTGGGACAATATCTTTAGTTACAACCTATTAAGAAGATCATAAATCAAAATTTTAAGAACAAAAAGATTTGCATAAAGAAGCACTTGAACGTAGTAAAAGCCACATTACCTCCTTCAACAACGAAAAATAGGCATGGTTAGCTTCGTTTGACTTCAGCAGTTGGTCATTATAAGCCAGCCAGATCTTGACACTAAGAAGATAAGGAAACACAAAATGAACAAAAGAATTAAGAAATACTACGGAACTAAGGACAATAACAAGTGTAATAAAGGATATAGGATATAAAGGTCCAATTACATTAATCTTTACTATGGCGCAACAAATAATGTAGTGTCAAGGAAAATCACATGAAAAATTAAGAATAAAAATTAAAAACATGGCACTATTCGAATGATAAAGCTTGTATAATACCAAAAGATGAAATCTTTGACTGCGTAAAATTTCACATACCAGAAAAAACTGTAACAGTGAAATGCACCTAACTCACCTCCCATCAGAACTCCCTGTTGCCAATAAAATACGAGGATTGGAACAATCGGCATCAAGCAACGCCCAACCAATTGCTGTAACCCATGAAGCATGTGCCTGCAGGAGCCCCACAATCAATGCATTTGTTGGGTCTCCAATGAGCTCAACAGAATAGCATTCTGGTACAGAAACTCTCCAGAATGAGATTTCACCAGACTTCCCACCAACAGCAAGTAAAGATATGGATGAACCATTCTGAGGAATAGAACAAGCTTTAGGCGACAACTGCAACACTGGTGACCAGGCAACTACAAGTGACGATAGCATCACATTACGAGCTACATATCTATCTACACTGATGAGCGGGATTTTGCAATTTTCTGTTGTGTTCTTGAAAGCATTTGCCTTGGATGTAGATGCAGAAACAATCTGCTTTGGGCTGTTTTTTTTCACTTGGCCAATATCAGTCTCAAGCACCCAAAAAAGTTAAGAAACAACAAATTGGAAATGACTGTGTGTTTTGCAATTGAAGCCATATAAAAACTACCCATTCAAGGATACATCCTTTCTTCTTCGCTTACGTTCCTTTCTCGGGACAAAATTCGAGTCCTCATCGGTACATATATTTTGTGTTTCTTGCTCCTGGTAAAATGAGAAGAGTAACGAAGACCATCAGCATAAATCATTGGAGATACTGCTTCCCAAGTGGATAACAAAAGATAAAACTTACAGTTGCATCACAATCTTTGGAGGGACAAGCTTCCAACTCCCCGAAACTAATAGTTTCAAGATAATCAAAAAGCCTAGTTGATACATCTATTACCTAAACAAATGTCAGAAAAAGTTTAGAACAACAAGCGTAGTATGAATTTTACTAACTTGTTTCCGTTTCGGCTCTCAAAAATCTTCGATCTTGTGCACAATGTACATTTACCTCATCCATTCGGCACAGAAATCGCTAAATGGTTGACGATAAAGCTTCACCCGCCCTTCGGTGGTGCAAACAGCCAGTAAACACCTGAGCCAATTTTCCAAATTACAAAGGCAATAAACTACATTGAAGATGATCTAATAACGTGAATTAAATGAAAAATTACACACAAAAAAAAAAAAAAAAAAACCAGAACTGACCCTGAGTTTGGAGCCAGTCCAAGCGGAGACCATGAAATTGATCGAACACAGGGCCGGGGGTCCCGAGATAAACAGGTCGGAAGCAAATTGGCCGAGACCAAATCTAGAACGAAATTGTATATATGCATATAAATATATGTATATATATATATGTAAAGTTAAAAAAATGGAACTTCAAATAAAGATCGAGAAAAGCACCAGTTCTTTCGACGACGCCGATCGGAAAAGGCTCGCCGGTTTGGATCGTAATGAGGCCTCGCGGACCGAGAGGCAATGCCGGATTCTGGAGAGCAAAATGGAGAACAAGAGACGTGAATATCGAGAACGGAAAAGGAAAAGGAAAAGGAAATCAGAGCGAACTGAAATTGGAAGTACGAACGAGAATGGTGACGAGGGTGGCCGGAGGCGACGGCGATGAGGTTGTCGTCGGACCAGGAGACGGCGGCGGGGTGCGACGGAGCGGCCACGAGCGCGGCGGCCTGGAAGCGCGAGGCCATTTGGCCGTTGGAGTTGGCCTGGAGTTTGGGAATTGGAGGGAAAAAGTTTATGAAGGACCCCAAAAAAAAATAAAAGGGCGGTGGAGAGGTGAAGAAGATCCTGGGATCGAATCTAGCTGGTTTCGAGTTAAGTTTGAGTTGAACCCTACTTCGAGTCTCGACGTTACCGGAACTATATTTTATTTTATGCATTTTTCTTTGGTCTATCAAAAAATTTTTTTTTTTGAATTAACAAATTATTATTTTTGAGCTTTTTTTTTTTTTGAGATTATTTTGATTTTATAAAGTTTGAGAATGATAAAGGTGAAATTCTATAAAAAAAGATTAATTCACACAATTTTAAAAAGGTTCAGGGATTGATAAATCAAGAAAAAAAATTCAGAGATCAATCATTATTATCAAATTATACACTTTTTTTTGTCGTAATTGTCTACTTGACGTACGGTTTAGAAAATAAAAAATGTTAAAAAACATCAATAATGTTTAATATCACACTAATAAAGAAGTGTAAATATGATAAAAAAAAAGTGTATAATTTGACATTAATGATTGGTCCCTGAATTTTTTTTTTCTTGATTCATCAATCCCTGAACTTTTTTAAGGGCCTGTTTGGTATGTTAGTCCAAACTAACATTTTCAAACTTTTTTTTGTCTTTTTCCCCAAAAGTTTTTGTCTTTTTCTCAAAAAGTTTTTTGTCTTTTCTGAAAAGTCAACACAATTTACTATTTAAACTTAAAAATCTTAACTCAAACTTACACACCAAACAGGCCCTAAGATTGTGTGAATTAATCTTTTTCAGTGACAGAAGCTAGGGCTGCACAAAACCCGCCCTGCACCTGCATTATGCCCCACACTGCCCTACACCACCCGCCCTTTGTAGGTCCACGTCAGCAACCCGCCTATCCGCGGGTTCAACCCGTTTGTCCATATACTCAAGTGGGCAGGTGACATATTATGTCTTCACTCTTTGGGTTGAACCCGACCCGTCCTGAGTAATTAAAAAGAGAGAGAGCGGAGTTTGATGTCTTTCAGTCTTCCTATTTCCCTTCTTTTGTTATTTCTTGTGTATTGTTTCATCTGCCAAAGCAACAAAGAACAATACAAAAAGTACAAATCCTAGCATAGCAGTCAAATACAGAAAAAGAGAGAGGGAGACCAAGAGTCGCCGGTGCCGCTCAGCCCCAACCAACCAATCTCTCCTCCGGCGGCCGCATGACGTTAAGACCTTGCCGGTTGCATCGTACTCCTCCTTGCAGCGTTCTATTTTGGAGTTTGGATTCCAAGTTTTGTGTTTTATTACTTTGTCATTTTCCTCTAACGTTAAAATAACTAAAAAAATATTGGATCCAATTTTCCTACAATAAGTTTTCCTCTCAAAATCCAATTGGTTTGATTATTTCCCAAAATAAAAAGCTCTAAATATAGATGTTGTGCTTATATTTGTACATATTCAAAGAATTTGTTTAAAATAGAAGATTCGATTTATTGTATGTATTTATTTTTATCATTTTTAGAAAAGTCAGGACATTTATAAACACAATCCGCCTCGCGAGCAGCCCGCCCTTGTTTGGGCGGTTAGCGGTTTCCATACTCATTGACCTAACATTTAAAAAACACGATCCGATGCGTTCTGAAATCATTTAATTTTTTTTTGTAATTTTGTATCACGTGAGACTCACATGATCCATATTTCCTTTTAAAAGACTAAAACACCCCTAAATAATAGACAATCTTTCTAAAAAATTAATAATTGAAAAAAGTACTTCTTCTTCCTCACCTCTCTACTTGCATATGAAAATGGTAGTCCGAAAATGTGGACAAACCAAATCCAACGAGTCTCTCCGAAGCTTCTCGTTCTCCTCTCTCTAACCAAACTACATTCAATTAAGAACAAAGAGAGAGCATTGCGTTGGATTCGCAAATCCTCCAAGTTCAACATAGATAACTGTCCCAAGGACTTTTCTTTAACAAATTAATAAAACCAAGTCCACAAAATGTAGCTTACGTTTGGTTTGCCGGTTAAAGATGAAATTTTTAAGTTGGAATTGATTGATTTTTAAAAAACTAATTATAATTTTTGTTGACTTTTTAGAAAAAAAAAATTGAGATGAAAAAATACAATTTAGTTAAAATTAAGTCGAAATGTCAAAGAAGCAGTAATACAGAATCACTTTTCACTTTCTCATTCTAATTTCTTTGTCATTCACATTAAACCCTGTCTCTCCTCAGCCATTAACTTCTCAGGCACAAAATGTAGAAGAAAGTGAACGGCTAGAGAATCAAGACGACAATTCTCAGCAAAATAAAAGTTCAGATTTTTCGGAAATAGATGCATATACACGTTTTTTTAAATCAATTTGGTGATTGACTATTGTATGATTAATTATTGATTTGACTATTTAAGAAAATTGAATAACCATCATTTTTAATGAATTTTTAAAAACTTCAGCTATTTATTAAAAAACTTCTGAGAAAAATGTTATTGAGCTATAAATCCCATATAACTTTTTATTCTTCTCAACTTAATTCTTTTGGTTCTTCTACCAAAGTACCCCTTAATTAAAGCCATGCGCAACTCATGTGGGTCAAAACCGTCTATGTTTAGATGGCAGTTAGGGTTTTCCCTTATTTATACCACTAAGAATTTGAGGACCTTTTAATTAAAAATAAAAAAGTTTGAGAACCAATCGGTACCACCCTTACAAATAATTTAGGGACTACCATTTAACAATTTACCCAAAAAAGAGAGAGAGAGAGAGAAGAGATAAATTTACAAAATGGGCCGGATACCGCTAATATTAGGCCTCCAGAATCAACATGTATACAAAGTCCAAATTGGCAGCCCGAAATATTGACACCGACTGGACAGTAGAGACTTGGATAACATCACCTGCCTGTCACTCAATTACCGTCCTTCATATTATCCCCTTTTTCTCCCTTTTTTCTTCGCGCAGCAGAAAAAGCGGTTAGGTCGCAGCCACAGCAAACCCTAGCTTCCTCTCCAGCTTGCAATCCACTCTTCGCTCGCCATTTCTCTGTTCGCCGGAGCTTCCCATTCTTCGGTGCGATTCTCTTGAAATCTTCCTCTGTTTCTATATGCCTATATACGTGTATACATACACACACATATATTTTTATGACTTAGGGTTTTGGATTATGTGTTTATTTTTTTCGCAATTTTTATGTTCTTGAATTTATTGAGATTTTCTCGAGTTTTTGCGTTTCTTATTTCTTCTTTTGCTGATATTTCATGAGCATTCTTCATAATCTTATGTTAATTTTCACTTTTGCGTCTTGGAATCTTGAGTACAGGAAATGTCGGCTTTATCTGTCCATTTTTTTCGTGTTGTTGTTGTTGTTGTTTTTTTTTTTTTTTTTTACGATTTGTCTCTTGTTTCCTAAGTCCTGATACGATTTTTCCTCGATGTAAGCTTTGATCACTACATTAGTCAATAAATTACATAAAAAAAAAAGGAACGATCTCGAGGTGATTTGTGCGTATAATCGTTGTGTGTGTATTCATGTGTATAGAATATATACGCTGTGTGTATGTTTTTGTGTAGCAGAACGGCGTTGTTGAGCCTGCCTTATTCTTGAGATTCATCTTTCTGCATTATTACTTGGATGAATTACCTTTAACAGCCTAACCTGACTATATGGTTCAAGAATCTTAGACATTTGAAATAGGACTATGATGGTGATAATACCATTTTTTCACCTGTGTTGCCGTCTGCAACATTTGGTATCATAACTGAAAACAACTAGGAAATAACCCAAGAACATGGTTGCCTACATCGGCTTCAGAATCGGTTATGATTCTTTACATGATCAGTTTTTAGAGAAATGTCTTAAATCTATCAAATAAGAGGCTAAAGACTTTAAATATTGGTTCCTTTACCCGGGTCATAACTTTCTGTTAGGCTGGTCTGGTTAGAGTTCGTATGGGATATTTAAACATTTTCCAGGGTTGTATTTCACTGCTGTTAAAGAGAACTGAGTAAGGTAAAATGCATAAATATATGTACAGACTTTACCTGATCTCATGACACAGATGTTTCTTTATGGTAGATGACAAGCGCTTGGACAAATATGAGCATTGCAATGATACATAGGGATATAGAGAGGGATTGGGAGATTCAGTGTGGAGTTTTGGGTGTTATTTTTAATTATTGGAGATTCTTGCTCACTCTGAGAAGATCTATTCATCTGCTAAAATTCTGGAGAGGATGAGGAGATCAAAATTTATTTCAATATAATTTTTGCTTTGGAGCATCTTGGAGCAAATGAGCAATGGAGCTTGTGGAGCACGGCTCACCTCGAGGATTGCTCTCTTGGTTTGCTTCATAAGTTTGGTTTTGCTTTTATTTTGATATCATCAACGTAGTACATGCTGATGATAACATGACAGAATAGTAGATGGTGCTACATTGTTTTAGAAGTTGTTAGATTCTTTGTTTATGAGATTCCTTTTCTAATTGCAGTGAGATACTCCCACCAGTAATCTTCTTATATCAAATATGAGCGGTCGATTTTCTCGCACAATCTATGTTGGCAACCTGCCCTCAGATATAAGAGAGGGGGAAATTGAAGACTTATTCTACAAGGTTGGTTGGGAATTTTTTAAAGCTTATTCTCAGTGTTGTTGTTTCTGTTACTTTCACTAATATTTAGTAGGTATCAACTTTTATATCATTAACAACAACAGCACAAGATGAAGTCTGATATCTTTTCAAAGTGGATTAATTCTCCTCGTGCTTTATAATGATATATTTTTTTGGATTCTTTTGCAGTATGGCCGTATAGTGGATATTGAACTAAAGATTCCGCCTCGCCCTCCATGTTATTGTTTTGTGGAGGTATTCTACCATTCGTGGCTAGTAGTTGGTTGCACTTAGAGTAGATTCTATCATCAACATTTGGTTATCTCATGTGTTTTTGGATTGTAGTTTGAGAGTGCTCGGGATGCAGAGGATGCTATCAGGGGCAGAGATGGTTATAACTTTGATGGTTGTCGTTTAAGGGTAATATATGAGTCTTATTCTTGAAATGTTTCTTTTGAAAACTTTCTGTTCTGTTATTTATTTTTGTTTATCGATGATGCAGGTTGAGCTTGCACATGGTGGTAGAGGTCCATCCTCTAGTGAGCGCCGCGGTGGCTATGGCGGTGGCGGCGGCGGCGGCGGCGGCGGCGGCGGCAGCGGCGGCGGCGGCAGCGGTGGAGGCCGGTTTGGTGTCTCACGCCATTCTGAATATCGAGGTATATTTCTAATGAAGTATAAAATATATAGCCTGGAGGCCCTGGACAAGAGGAGTATGCATGACCATGTTATGCATTCTTAATCGAATTTAGTTTCATTAAGCATACTAGTGTAGTTTTGATCAGTATGCGCTTCTGGCTGCAGTTATTGTGCGGGGACTTCCTTCTTCAGCTTCCTGGCAAGATTTGAAGGTAATTTGGATGCTCATATTTCATCAAATTCCTACGAGTTTATATTTGCTGTTGTCTGGGTAATATCATTGGGCTTGTGTTTTCAGGATCACATGCGTAAAGCTGGGGATGTCTGTTTTGCTGAGGTTTCCCGTGACAGTGAAGGTATATCTTTTACTCAAATCATGTGGCAATTAGCATTTATTTGACTGATTTCAGCTGAATATATTCTCATACATATCTTTCACTTAAATTATGTGGACATTAGCACTTATTTGGGTGATTTCAGCTTAGTATATTGTTGTACGATTTGTTGTTGGTTAGGAAATAAGAATTTTAATTTCCTCTTTTATTGGTGAGGTGAATACTTATTTAGCGTGCTTTACATTTTAAATTGCCTTTGCAGAGTAGTTCTTATTTTACTGAGAAAAGTTATGTTGACATGTTTGTACGTCATGACAATCATGGAGTAGTACATAAAAGATGTTAAGAACTGCACAATTTTCTCAGGATGATTAGCGTAAGCACGATATGTTAGTTTTTCTGCTAAAAACTCTTCTTGTCGAATTTAATTGGCTAAATTGTACTTGTATTTATCTCTTAGTCACGTGCTTTTACACCTTAATAACTAATAACTAATTCGGATGAAATGCGTTGTTTTTAGTTTTATGAGTGCTTGGTGCTAATTATCTGGAATATCTGTATTTGTTCAGGGACTTTCGGCGTTGTTGATTACACAAATTATGACGACATGAAATATGCTGTAAGTAATTGGTAGATGGCTTTTGAAGCAATTCTGCCTCAGCTTTCTTTTTAAGCTAACATGTTATTTTTTTCAGATCCGGAAGCTTGATGATACCGAGTTCAGAAATCCTTGGGCAAGAGCTTATATCAGGGTAAGCTTTTCCGTAATATCTATATATGTTTCCACAAACATTGCTCGCACCAAGTTTTTTTGGGATGTGTAAAATTATTTATGTTTTTGATGTTCATAAACTGGTGTAGGTGAAGAAGTATGAAAGCAGTCCTTCAAGGAGCCGAAGCAGAAGCCGTAGCAGAAGCCGCAGTCTAAAGAGGAATAGGAGGTGCTGATCTTTCTTTTCTCTTCCCCTCATTCTTGTTTATTTCTGGTGCTCTTTTAACCCTTTTTTGTTTTTTCAGTAAATCGTTGGATCGATCCGTCTCTAGATCAGTTTCAAGGTCTAGGTCTGCATCTCCTGCCAAACCTTCCAGGTAATTTTGGGCTTGTTCAAACATACTTGAGATTTGTATTTCTACAAACTTACTGTTGTTTGTGATTATGATATGAATGAACCTTATTTAATATTGTAGGCCACGATCGCAATCCAGATCAGCCTCTCCCCGCCCGGTAAGTTGTGATTATAATTCTGAATGAGGATTGACGTTATTGTTATAAATTATCATACGAAAAAGAAATTATTTAATCCTTAACTTTTTCGCTTCAACTCGACTCGATTTTCAGGCTCGATCAGGCAGCGACTGATCTTCTAGCAAGCGAAGGAAGAAACTCATCAGGGTCTGCTTGGCGGAGTTAGGAGGGAAGAATTAAGAGAGATTATATGAGTGATCTATTTCTTTTGAGAGTTTCGTAGGAGAAACTTAGTTGATTAAGGGCTTTGTATGATTTAAAGACAAATACCTAGGTTTGGTATTGGATTTGGCCATATTAAGTTGAGCTAGTATCACGAGGCTTGCGACTTTTGTTGTTATTTGGCGAGATTGTGTTCATGTCTGTTGAAGGATATTAAACTTAACTTTTGTTAGATAAAAGCCTTTTTTTAATATTTGTTTGTTTTGTTTCTTTTTTGCATGTGCGTAATCTATTCTCTGGAAATACTTTTATTAAATCTGATAGTGAGTGGTATTGATTTTCTGATAAAATATGAACGAGGTACAGAAACTGTTACACCACTGAGGCTAGGTATTAGAAATGCCATTATTAATTGGCCGCGTTTGCCTTAAGCAGACTTCCTAAACGCCGAATTTACTATAGCTTTGATGCCTTGATTTCCAAACCCCCCAATCCCAATGTATATACTTTATTTTATTTTATTTGCCTTTTCAGTTTCGCGTAATCTCCCAAGCAATAATAATGGAAATGTCTGTATACTTTACTATTGCGAAATGAATTAATGGTATATGCACTGAAAAAGAAGGTTGGTTAATCGCCTCATACTTGGCCTCTGAACTCCTCAACAAGCAAGTAAGGGCCTGCCATATGCAAGCAAGAAAGAAAGAAGACAACCAGGAGGAGCAGATCCTCCGTCCAAGATTCCGTCGTCGCGGCCATCATTTTGGTCAACAGCTGTAGAAGCAGCTGTTGAAGCCTTCACTCGAGGAATTGGCACTCAATAGAACTTGATGTGCTCCATTTATACCGACTCCAATCCTAATTGCTTCATACAAATATTCTAACCCTAATTGCTTCATACTAATATTCATAGCATGTGATCCAATTAAATGAGAAGACTCTTTTATCTATTTTTAGAAAGAAAAGATTATAACTCAACTAATGTGACTCACCATCACTTAGAGCAGAGTTCTCTTTTCAAACTCGATTCGTTTGGGCAGAATCAATATTCTGGACCAACTAATGCGATAATTTTGTAGTTAAACAGGTCAACTCTAGTTTTGTTTTTTTATTTTGTTTTTCCAGTTGGGGTCTTTTATTTATTTCTTTATTTTTATTTTTTTATATTTTTGTTAAGAATTCTCCTTGTACTTTTGTTGTCGTTTTAGTTTTTCTGGCGTCACTTGTGTTGTACATAGTTATGCTGTCGTTTTTAAAATTTTGTTGTCTTTTTATATTCCTACTCTGACTTACTTGTGTGCTCGTTTTAAGAGTAAAAGTCCGTTTTTCAATTTGCTCTCGTTTTTACTTTTGTTGTCGTTTTAGTTTTTCTGTCGTATTACTCCATTTTTTTTTTTAAATTGAAGTGTAGCGCATCTTTAATTTTGTTTTACCTGTCGCCATTTTATTTTGTTGTATTTTTCTAGTTATGTCGTTTTTTGTTGTCATTCCATGGTTTCGATTATTATTATAATTGTTTTCATTATGTGTCGTTTTTAAGCGTTTCTGCAGTTGTTACTTCTATTATTGTTCTTGTTATTGCCGTTTTTTTTTTAACTTTCTTGTCGCTTCAATTCCTCTCGTTTTGAAGCTTTTACTTTTATTTTTCTTAAAATTTTGTTATAGGTTTCAGAGTTCATGTCGTTTTCTATTTTAATGCGATTTAAGCATCCGTTGTTTGTGAACCTATCGTTTTTTTTAAATCTTATTGTTGTTCGTCGTTCCTATATTAACACACCCCGTGTCTTCGTCAGTGTTCCTCTCGTTTATAATCCTTATTTATTTATTTATTTATTTATGTCGTTTTACTATTTTTAAGTCGTTTACTATTTCACGTCGTTTTTCAAACAGCAGTGATGGGCTTCCAACATAGCTTTTTGGGCAACTAGTATGGGCCTGAGAACCCGGCTCAAATAAACTCCCTCGAAGTTGGTTTCTGTCCCATTAAAAACCCTAGCCTTGTCGACCTATATATACAGTCTCTAAATTTAGCCCTAAAACCCCTCCGTACCAGTTCTAGGGCTTCGTCGCTTCTCTTTCTGCTCTCCAGTTCTCGATTTTGTTCAGTTCGATTTCATTTCAATGGCTTGCGGTAACATTGCCTGCACCTACGCCGCTTTGATTCTCCACGATGATGGCATCCCCATCACAGTATGATTTTCTTCTTCTTCTTTTTTTGTTTTTTGTTTTTATTTATTTTTTAATAAGAACTTGTTCAAGAAAGATCCAGATCTCATTTTCCATGAATTCTTGATCATATGGTGTATAGAACTTCGTGTTGATTGGAATCCATTTTTGTTGTCAATTTGGTTTGAAAATAGGCGGAGAAGATTTCGACTCTAGTGAAATCTGCAAATGTGACGGTGGAAGCATACTGGCCGAGTCTTTTCGCCAAGCTTGCGGAAAAGAGGAACCTTGACGACCTCATTCTGAACGCTGGATCTGGTGGATGTGCAGCTCCGGCCGCCGCCTCCGCCGCCCCTACCGGAGGTGCCGGCTCCGCCGCCCCTACTGCCGCCGCGGTTGAGGAGAAGAAGGTACATAGTTTAACTCATTATACTGTAACCATCGATTTTGCTTTTGCTATGAGTGCTGTTTAGTCTTGAATTTAGTGGGCAGTAATGAGATATTTAAATGTTGTATACATATTTTCTTTGTTAAATTTTGTTTGGAAAATGTTAGGGTTCTTATATTATTGATCAAGTTGTAATCTTTTATGTGGTAAAATTCAACTTTATTAACGCACCAACTATGAAAATGTTATTTCATTTGTTGTTATGTGGCATAAAATTTTTGCAAATGATGTGAGATCTGTATCTTTATATATATACATATATCTATGGTTAGAATCCTAAATATTGCGAGTTTGTGACCGATGATTTTTTCAACTGGTTAGAAGTTTCTATATCTCTGAGTAGTTGTCTTTATTTTAGGATTAATTCATGACACGATTTTTCAGAATAAATGAGTTCCTAGTTCATTCTGCCATCCTACCCAATGAACCATTAGGATTCGTTTTCAATAGAATCTTATGCAATCAGGGGTTCTGTCGTTCCCATCGCTTCGCGATTAAGGACAAAGAGAAATGGAAGCTAGAAGAAGTAACTAAGCGTATTTATGAAACTGTTGAAGTAAATAGCATACTTACCATATGGTTTCGTATTATGTAAATGCTATTTACTATGTATTCCCGTCTTCTAAATTGGCCTGCGGATTTTGGTGGTGTGAAACTATAATAGTTGTGATTTTTTATTCTATGTGTCAAATTTGTTTCATGTTCTGTTGACATTGATGGACGTTGCAATAAAATTTCTTGGAGTGTATTGTTGGTTTGGAATTCTTACTTTCTTTTCCTTTCTGATTTTAATGTGCAGGAAGAGCCTAAGGAAGAGAGTGACGATGATATGGGATTCAGTTTGTTTGATTAATCAGACCTTTCAAATTAGGATTTAGAGTTGAGTTTCAGTTTAAATTTTTGTCTTAAGATTTGAGGAATTTCTTTTTGGGTTTTGTCTTTTTTGACAATTTGACACAAATTGCAATGTCCAAACTTTTCTACTTGATTTCAAATTCCCATTTTCCTTTACATTTACTTGTCTAATTCATGTCAAATACTTTTTAATCAATTCCAAGATGTTGGTTTTCTATGATTATGGCAATGGTCCAAGTAAATTACAACAGTCCAAGGATTATGGATTTTGCTTTCATGATTTGCTTGAATGTAACAATCATGACGAATGCTAACAACGCAAATTCTTGATCACTGCATCAATTGAAATTGTTACGAGTGAGTATTCGGTATTTCACCATACGACGTACGAGAAATGAGAAGAGATACGAGGGAGAGAGAGATGAACAAAAGAATTTGAAGTTATTAATATTATTTGACTTCATAAATGAGGCCAAAAAGGTAATTTGACTGATGATAAAATTTTTTTTTTGCTCCCCAAAATTCTCCACATTTTTTAATATTATTTCACTCCGCTTTTCATTTTGCTTTCTCTTTGAATTAAATAATTTAAAATTTTTAATTTATCTTCAAATCAACTTAAAAATCTGAACTTCAACCGTAACTTTAAATGGGGGCTTAATGTTATGTTTGATAGAGGTGATGTTATGTTTGATAGAGGTGAAGAGAGGGAGGAAAGAAAAGCGGAGGGATTTTTAAGTTTTACTAGTTTTAGCTCCTCCTTCGGCACCACCAATACTTTTGCTTGGCTACAACTCATCATCCAAAGCCAAAAACAAATGAAAAGTGAGTAGACTTTTTGGAAAGCTATGGTCACCTTGACATTTTATTTCAAATTTAGGGTCTGGTTCTGGATCATTTCCAACTATATCTTTAAAAAGTTTATTTATTTTTTTGATATTTTTCTTCAATTTAAAATTACTTTTCACTATTCATATTTATAATTGTCTACAATAAACTCAAACTTTCGAAGTCCATAACTTTCTCGATTTGATTTTCCAAATGGTTTGTGTCAAACTGCTCATAACGACGAGACGAATAAAATAAAGATCCACTTTGTAATTTTTTTTTAATACATTTTAAATTTTTGCACTATTTTTTATATCATGACGCACATTTCCAACCTAATCTCCAAAACTCTGTCTCTAAGTGTCCCCCCAAACGAGCCCTTAAAAAAATACCTTCTCATTCTAAATCCAGATTCATTTTTAGTTGTTCAAAATTAGTCTCTCTCCCTTTTTTTTTTCCTTCCTCTCTCAAACATCTCATTCATATTCTTGTTTCAAACATTTAAGGTCCCTTTGGGTTGACGTCTCGAGACGGTATTTTTCCATCTTAACTCGTCTCAAATCTACAACTTACTCACTTTATCTATTTTTAAAAAACTCAAACTTTAAAAGTCCATAATTTTCTTATTTAAAATCAAAATGAGATGATTATTGTGTCAAAACGTTCACAACGACGAGATGAATGAAATAAGATCCATTTCATATTTTTTTAATACATATTACATTTTTATGATATTTTTTATATTACAATTTATTTTTAATTCATACTTCAAACTAAACACACATTTTCAAATAAATATTTAAAACTACGTCTCCGAAATATCCCCTAAATAGGCCTTAAAAAATATCATTTTAATAGGGTGTGTTAAAAAGGAGCTAAATGCTGCCTGATATTTTAGAATTGGAACTTGGAAGAAGATTTCCCTCGCTTACCATGTTCAAGAAAATACCCCCAAACTAAGAGAATAGTTGTTGAACAGACCTGTACTATTATTATTATTATTATTATTATTATTATTTTGCCCTTTTTCCACTTGAGATCCCCACATCGCTTAGAACTAATCCACTTGGGAAATTTCCAGAAATCCTAAGCACCTACATGTGACGAGTGGCAGCTCATTCACCAACAACAATCAAATAAAATTAATCATTCGATCACCAATCATCATTTGACACTGCCATGACCTCCAAGTGGCAACCCCACGTGGTGCTTTCTTCTACTAACATGTGTCAAGTCAAACAAAACCACAAGTGTAGCTGTCAAACATTCGGGTTGGGTCCAGAAGCTCCTTCTGGTGGAAAAACACATTGCTGTCAACCGTTTGAAAGCAACTTCCTATCTGTCCTCCCTTTAAATTTCTCCTCTTCTCTCTCTCTCTCTCTCTCTCTCATCAATTCAACTCCTCCATTTCGCCCAAAAAAAAAAAAAAAAAACTCATTTTCCTTCGTTTTCGTTGTATTCAATTGGATTTGGCTCTCTGTTTTTTTTTTTTTTTTTTTTAAATAATTAACGGCCATAGTCATGATGATGTCGATGTTCAGCTCCTCCGACGCCCTCTACGCCGAAATGTTGGGCTTCTCCTTCTCCAAGCCCAACGCCAGCGGGATTTCCTCCGATTCCGTACGGCCGGTCAACAAGGACCCTGAATCAGAGAACACCAAGAGACAGATTCGCGACAAGACTCCATCCCCGCCGCCGCCGCCGCCTCCTCAGCCAACTGCGAAGGTGGCGACGGCACAGCGGAAACCGCAGAGGACGCCGAGATTTGCACTGGAGCTCGACGGTGTCCATTGTTTCGAGACCATAGTTCCGTACTGATCTGTTGTCCGTATGTCGCTCAATATTAGTGTCGCTTTTTAATTTTTTGGGTTGGATATTTATTTTTTGGGTCATCGGATTATTTTGATTCCGAAGTGTATTTTGTGGTCCTGTATTAGCGGATCATTTGTGTATTTTTTTTGAAGTACGGATAATTTGTATTATACTCTATCAAAAATGGTAAAAGGAAAAAAAAAGTGAAAAAAAAAATCCTTTTGTACATATATTGACTTTTTTTTTTTTTGGCGCTGCCTTCTAGTAGTACTTTAAAACGTAGCCATGAGTCCATGATCCTATAAAACGAATACTCGCTTCCATTAATTAAACGACCGTCCTTGATGAAAAAACTTGTGTTTGTTTTCCTAAACGACATGTCGTTTTTATTTGAGAAACTTAGTGTCGTTTTGAGGAAAACACCATGTAGTTATATATTGAGGATTTGTCTGTCGTTTTTTCTGCAAAACGAGACTCGGTTTAAACTTGAAAGATGGTAAACTGTTAATAAAACGACACCTCACCGTCTAACAGAATAAACTTCAAATAGAAATCATTACTTTTAAACGACTCGTCGTTCATTATGGAATTTAAGTCATTCTTATTATTACTTTTAAATAAATTAAGGGCATACCACAATTTTCCTTTTGCAACAGATAACATGTCGTTTCGAAATTCTCCTGTGCAATTTTTGCTAAAAACGTGTCAATTTTTGAAAGTTTGTTGTCGTTTATTTGTGGAAAAAGGCATGTCGTCATTTTAACATAAAAATTAAAACGATTTCTAAATTAATTAAAGATAAACATATAAAAACTCATAGTTTTATATAATATTGTATACATGGATCTCAAAGTTGACATGTCAATCTATTATTGGCTGAAAAAAGTACATGCGAATAATCAAAAGTAATTATGAATAATATTGGTAATTTTATTAATTATTTAGAATCCTTGACATCCTCTAACTCCTAGTCAGACCAAAACTTTGATCCCGATCTCCATGCTCTCTCTATAACTAGACCACCATTGATCCTAAATACCTATTCGTAACACACTTTGAAAGCTTGGAGTCTCTCTAATTTTCCCTCTCTTGATTAAGATCTCTAGATTTTTGATAACTCCTTTTTTTTTTTTTTTTTTTTTTTTAAATACGAAATAATGTCTAACATTAGTGAGCTTGCTTGCACCTACGCCACTTTGATTCTCAATGACGAAGGCATCCCTATCACTGTAAGCCCTTCACCCTTCTTCTTCTTCTCTGAATTTTTCTTCGGATCTAACTTTTGAGCAATTATATATATGTTTCTATATATTCATGAATGAATTGTTACGCCCTTAACCATATATGAATTCATTACACGATTTCTTAAATTTGTTATATATATTTATATATATATATATATAGAGAGAGAGAGAGAGAGAGATAGAGAGAGAGAGAATTCTTGCTTCGTTTTTTCTTTCTTTTTTTTAAGCTTTTAATTAATTTGTTCTTTTAAACATATATATCTTCTATTTACTAAAGCAACCTAGCTACTCTTATTTGTAAAACTTACATTAAAAAATTAGGTTGAGAAGATTGCGACTTTGGTGAAAGTGGCGAATGTAGAGGTGGAGTCATATTGGCCATCCCTTTTCGCCAAGCTTGCCAATAAGAAGAACATTGATGACCTTATTCTCAATGTTGGATCCGGTGGAGCTGCGGCTCCGGCTGCCATGGCCACTCCCGCTGGTGGTGTTCAAGGCACTGCCTCTCCTTCTGCGGCGGTTGACGAGAAAACTATGGTACGTACATTATGTGTATATCTATTTGATTAATTGTGTTGATAATACTAGACCTTGCAAGTTGAATTGCAACAAACATAACCATAGAGTTTATTTTATTTGGAAACCATTTTTAAATTATTAGTACTCTTATAATTAATTGACTTAATTATTAGGATTTGTCTTAATTTCTTGATTTCTACGTGCAGGAAGAGCTAAACGAAGAGGGTGACGATGATGATGGCTTGGGATTTAGTCTGTTTGATGATTAAGACACTTTAGATGTTGAGGAATCTTTAATGTTTAATTTTTAATTTTTTATATTTTTTTCCGGAGTCCATTTTGATTTTTGAGAGCTTGACATAATTCTCTTTGATGGAATGTCTAAACTTTGCTATGATATATAAAAAATAATTATCCATTTTGCGTGCCTTATTATTACTTTTTAAACTTTTGTGTTCAGCTCGTTTCATTAATATGATAGATGGACGTTAATGAAAATGCACTATCCAACTCATTTTCTCTCTATTAAAAATGATTAATTAAAGGGCATTACTGAAGTTTAACACCATACACTGATAACAATAGAGATTAGGTCTTATATAAATTTTAGAATTACATAATTCGATAGAAATAAGTTTCTCCAAACTATCAAATCTTCTAAACTCTGAGAGATTAAAAAATTTCAAATAAATACTATTAATTTCATATTATTGCTACAAAAAATTTATATCTATAGAAGCAAATTTTACAAACATTCTCATGCCATTATGCGAATATCCTACCACCAAATATTTCAGGGAAAAAGAAAAAAAAAAAAAAAGGTTATGGGAGAACAATCAGCACAGTTACTAATCCTGTTCATTAAATTCATTTTTTTTTTTTAAATTTAGATTTTCAACCAAATCCACGTAGAAAAGGGTCTCGTTATACGACATTGTCGTTTTTGTATAAAACGATTGCTGGCATATATTTGAACTTTGAAGAAACTACACTTCCTTTACTCAATTTACTTTTTGAATTTTGGGCAGGGATTTGTACACCTTATAATTAAATCTGGTGCAAATAATGTCGTCTGTACTGAAGAATTCTATCGTTTTTTAAATAATGGCATATATTTTATACATACCTTGTTCCATAAGAAATATATTGTTACACGAAATCTAGCCTTTGTATCAAAGTTCAAATAGTAAAAATCCAATACAATTCAAATTTAAATGTATCTACTTTTTTAAAATTCATACCACACTCATTTGTCTCTCTTTAAAATACCAATCTAGTTTAAATTTCTAACTAAAATTGGAAAAATCCAATTCAAACTCATGCTCCAAATAGACTCTGAACTTGTATTTGGACATCAGGTTTAAATCCAAAAATTCCAACTTAATTTTTATCTTTTTCTAAAAAATTAACAAAAATTTAACTAATTTTTAAAAAGTCAACCAATTCCAATATTAAAATTCCATTCTAAACTGGTGCACCAATCGCATCTTGAGTTTAGTCAAAGGTTGGACATTAATAGTTCCCTCTTTTCATTGGTGTAAAATATACAGATCAAAGAAATAAAATCAAGAGAATTCAATTGTAGGATTTGGATGGAAACAAAATATAAGAATCTTCATACTCTATTAATAAGGCTTTGTATTTTAGTAGTTAAATATATAAATAATAATAGATGATGCATACTTTTTTTTAATGTTTAAAATGATTTTTTTTAGATCTAACGTTTACATTACGTATAATAATAATACGATAGAAATACCAAAAAAAAAAAAAAAAAAACCGGAGAAATGCTCAACAATTTTGGTAATGTCGTAGAGATGAAAGAATTTTATTGTTTTGCACGTTATTTTTGTTTTGAGTAAGTACATCAACTTGCGTTTGATTTACCGACTAAAACTAAATTTTTTAGGTTGGAATTGTTTGACATTTTAATATTGTTAAAATTTTTACTTTTTTTTTTTAAAGAAAAAGACAAAAGTAAGTTGAAAAGTTTTGTTTCAATTGGTGAACCAAACAGGGTGATCCTTGTTTCTACTACTTTTTCCCAATTTTTAATTTTTATTCTCCCTATTATTAGTAACTGAGAATGGGAACTATTGTATTAATTGAAACCAAAAATTAAGTTGCAGATCATGAAAAGGGGTGATAATAAGAGTATCAAAAAATGCACATTAATTTTGAAGGGACAAAAAAAGCAAATAAAAAATCTAAACTAACCTTCAAAGGTACTTAATTTAAATCAAGGTCCAAGATTGATATTAAAACAAGCGTTCATTATAATAGTTAAACTACTGGTTAAGCTACTGGTTCCATCAAAGAAGATGGAAGAATGCAACTCCAATCTAAAATATTGATCCGGATTTTATCATTTAAATCAAACCGGCCGCCACCGTTAAATGAAATAAACTTGCAAAATATCTTATCATTTACGTAAAACTGGTTTTTTGTTCTCGTTTTGGGATTTAATTTATTTTAGTAAGAAGTTCATGACATACCTCATAAAGTTTGTGTATTTAATGTTAGGTTATGCTAGCAACTATAATCTAACTCGTTTACATGAACGTTTAAGGGCTGTCAATCACAACGAATTGTTATTTTTCAAGTATTTGTCATCGTCCTCGTACATAATCAGAAGTGATAAATTACTCTCTTATACTGTTTTGAAAAGAGCTAAAAAAATCTCTTTATTTTGCCTTTTGGGAGAGGAGAGGCCTTTTGGGAGAGGAGAGGGGGGGGGGGGGGGGGGGGGGGGGGGGGGGTTGGGAAAGCAACCCAATTTTCCTTTATGTGTTAAACGACAGATCGTTTCAAAATTTAGTAAAAAGATGTCAATTTTTTGAAAGCTTGGTGCCGTTTATTTGTGAAAAAGGCATGTCGTTTATGAAAAAAAAAAAGGAAAACTGTGGTGATTTCTTTTTTTTTTTTTTTTTTTCCCCTATCGAATTAAAGATTTACATATAAAAGTCTGGTTTTATCATATAACATGCATGGATCCCAAAATTGACATGTCCATCTATTATTGGTCACAACCTGATAATCACCAAAAATAGTAATAAATAATATATGACCAAGTAATTATAATTATTTGGAATCACAAATAAATAAAATTTGACCTAGTAATTATAATTATTTAGAATCACAACCTGATAATCACAAAAAAAAAAAAAAAAATAGTAATAAATAATATTTGGCCAAGTAATTATAATTATTTAGAATCTTTGCCATCTTATATATCGACCAAAACTCTGAACCGATTCTTTCTCCAAGCTCTCCCTATAAATAGACCAAAATTGATACAAAACAATTCGTACCACACTTTGAAAGTTTTCGAGTCTCTCTAATTTTCTCTCTCTGGATTATTGATAACTTTTTTTTTGGATACAATAATGTCTAACATTAGTGAGCTTGCTTGCACCTACGCCACTTTGATTCTCCATGACGAAGGCATCCCTATCACTGTAAGACCTCTTTTTTTTTTTCTTTTTTCTTGAAACACTAACTTTAGTATTCCCTGAATGCTCTAATCTAAGCAATTATATATTTATATGTGTGTATTTATATACTTATATGAATGAAGTATTAAGACCAAAACCCTACATGAATTCACAACAAAATATATATATATATATATATATATATTTTTGAGTGAATCCTTGCTTTCGCTTTTTTTTTTTTTTTTTTAACGGAACCAACTCTGATTTGTGAAATCTATTATTATTGCAAAAGGCTGAGAAGATTGCGACTTTGGTGAAAGAGGCGAATGTAGAGGTTGAGTCATACTGGCCGTCCCTTTTCGCCAAGCTTGCCAATAAGAAGAACATTGATGACCTTATTCTCAATGTTGGATCTGCGGCTCCGGCTGCCATTGCTCCCACTGGTGGTGTTGAAGGCGCTGCCGCTCCCACTGCGGCGGTTGAGGAGAAAACTAAGGTACGTACATTTGAGTGTTTACTTCTATTTTATTGATTTTGTTGATAACACTATACCTTAATTGCAAGTTTGTAACATACATAACTAACCATAGAGTTTATTTTATTTGGAAATTATTTTTAAATTATTAGTACTCTTATAATTAATTGGCTTAATTATTAGGATTTGTCTTAATTTCTTGATTTCTACGTGCAGGAAGAGCCAAACGAAGAGGGTGACGCTGATGATGACATGGGATTTAGTCTGTTCGATGACTAAGTCAATATGTCCTTTAGATTTTTAATTAGGCAATTAGGTTTTATTAGAGTTATTAATTTCTTTTTTCTCAACATAAGTTAAGGGAATTTTTGTTTTTATTTTATTTTTCTGAAGTCTAATTTGATTTTTGAGAGCTTGAAATAACTCTCTTTCTTGGAATGTTTAAACTTTGCTACGATAAAAAGAAAATTATTATCCAATTTGCGTGCCTTATTATTCTTATTATTATTGTTATTGTTGTTTGTTTAAAATTTTTAGAAATATTTTTTTTAAGTTGTAGGGGGAATTTAAACTCTTCACCTGTTGGTGGAGTCAAATGTTATGATTAGACTATGCTTACAACCATATTATTTCTTTAATTCTTGTGCAACATTTGTTTAATTTTATATCATAGAGAGACATTAATGGGAATGTGATAAATATGTTCTTTTCGTAAAAATTAAAAAAAGAAAATAAGTGGAAAGGAAAAAAGAAGATTCACTAGTAAATATCACAATCAATAGACTCGATATAAACAAAAGTGAGGAGCACCATCAACCGTTTGAATAAATTCTCCTAAAATTATCAAATTTTCCAAAAAATAAATAAATTTAAAAAATCTGAAAATTAGACTGGGTGACTTTTTTTAATTACCTAATCTAATAGATAACCCAACTTTTTTTTTTATTTAGAAAAATGACTATTTGTCATTTTTCAGATTTGGTCAATCAGCGATTGATTATAAAAATTTGTGATCATTTAAGAAAATCGATTAACCATCTTAAAAAAAATGACATTTTAAATAGTTTTGAAAAACTTTGGCCATTTATTAAAAAAAAACTTCTTAAAAAAAAAGCTATTTAACTATAAATCTCTTTAAAAAAAATGTATAATTTAATCCAAAGTATTGGTAAAAATTACTGTGTTAAAAGTTAACTTTCCCTAATATTTTCACGCCTTTATATGAATATCTTACTACCAAATACTTCTCTCAGAAATAAAAGAGAAAGGAAAGAACAATCAGGACAGTCAGTAATACCGTTCAAAAATTCATTTTTTTCAAAAGAGTCTTGCTACATGACATTGTCGTTTTTTGTAATATGTTTGTTGCCATAAATTTGAAGAAACTACACTTCCTTTACTTTCGGGGTTGAGTTAAGATTTGTAAGTTTAAATAGTAAATTTTTTTGAATTTTTTGAATTTTTAAAAAAGACAAACAACTTTTTAGGGAAAAAGACAAAAAACATGATGAAAAAAGTACAACAGAACTTGTTGCCAAACAAGACATTTGATTTGTTTTTTGAACTTTGAAGTGAGAGATTAGTACTTTGTGTAAAATCATTTCTAGACAGACCATATATCAGTAATCACTCCTTTATTTTACAGTAAACCTTGTTACGTGGGAAATTTTTCATCGTATGTTCTTGGAAAGATTTTGCTGCCGTTTGCACGAAGTCTTGAGAGTTTAGTCAAACGTTGGACATTTTTTGTTCCCTTTCTTTCTTTCTTTCTTTCTTTTTTTTTTTTTTTTGAAAATATTTATTTCCTTCTTTTGCGGATGCGATAACTAAAATAAGAAGAATTATACAGTAAGGTTTGAAAAGAATATTTAGTATATCCTCTATTGATAAAGCTTTTCATTTAATAAATTTATTAAATTTGTATCAACTATTATATGAAAAGACCCCACTTATATGAAAAGGCCGTCTCCATCACCGTCATTAAGTGCAAGTCCAATTGTCCAATTGAATGCTTTTCTACCTTAAATTTAAAAAAAAGAAAAAAAGAAAAAGGTGCAAGTCCAATACTCCTCGTTCGAGTTCTTACCATCCGCAAATTGCAAGGTGCGAAATTGTTGTAAATAGCATTTTCATAAAATTAATTAAAAAATAATAAAGTTTAAAATATTTGAAATGAATAATAACAAATTTAAAAAATTTACTATATAAATAATCTATTTGCTAGAAGTAAATTTGCATATACTTAGTAAATTACTTATTTATTTGATATATATTTTTTAGTTATTCTAAATGTTTTAAAAATTGCTATTTACTCATTTCTCTCTTATTATAAAACATATATGTAATTGAGGGGAAAAAAAATCTCTACCGAAAGCATTATTCTTGTTATAAGTATGATGAGGATTAAGGCACTACAAATGAAGTTGCTTGCAAGTTAGTAATTATAGCGTGAGACTTGAGAAAGCCCAAAAAGATAAAGCAATAACATGGTGCGTTTGGTTGCCGCACTCCAAATGACGTGGCCGACTTTTGTTCTTCAAATTATATGAAGATTATCTTTCAACAATTAGAACACACATTATTAGATAGCCTTATCCTTTTCTTTCCAATGTGGGACAGCAATACCAATACCCTTTTTATAGGATAACATTTTTCTGTCTATTCACAATATATATATATATATATATATATATATCAAATAGACTCTATTCTTTACTTTCCTTGACCATCAAGAAAAGGTCATATTCCTTTGCTTTATTGTCTCTTGTTTCTTTCTTTCTCCATTTAAAGCAATCTGTCCTTTGGGAGGATAAGTATTAACTCTCTCTCTCTCTCTCTCTCTCTCTCTCTCTCTCTAAGAGGAATTTAGATAATTAAGCTGATCTTCTTCAGGGCTGCAATGGCTGCTGGTACAGTCTGTGTAACACTGCCTGTTGTGGCTGCAGCTGTTGGTCTCTATTTGTGTGACAAAAACCATTCCAAAACCAAGGTAAATAATGCTGTATTATAAAACTCAATCTAATAACATGGTGACATCTTTTGTATATTTGCTGAAAGTGTTTTTATGGACCTTTTATGTTCAGGATTTCGGAGGGGGAATTCGAGCTTCCTTCGAAGATGTAATGGCGAAGGCGAAGGTGGAGGTCAAGACCAGTCAGATGCCGAAGTTGGCGCCGCAGTTTGATGGTTTGGACTGCTTTGAAACCTTTGTGGTTCGTCGGTAGTTCCTTATGGCGATCTTCCTAGTTTAGCAGGATGAAACGAAACTGGAGAGTTTGGTAGGGTATTTATGTCCGAACAAGGGGATATATATATATATATATGTATATATATACTCTTTCAAGATTATCATAATGTCCTATTATTATAAAAAAGGAAGGCAGGCAAGTTTATAATGTCCCATGTGAAGAACTGCTTCATTTTTAAATCAAATTTGATTTGTTTCTTCTTATAGTCACCTTTGTACTTTCCTGCAAAATCTTTTTGCTGACAGAAGCTAACATTGTATACGGATACGACTCCTCATCTTGCTTTTATTAACTCTATTTTCTGTTTAAAATTCACGTCGTGTTTTCCAGTAGAAAAGGACTTGAATCGTATAGGTTTCTGAAGCTTTGGTCTATTTAGAAGAACTTTTACTCAAAGTCACAAAATATCGCTTCTCAGTAAAGATCTTCTAACAGATACAGGACTAAAGAAAAAAGGGAATTTGACACCAAGCAAATAATGAATCTCTGTACATTTTTGTTTTACTAGAGAATAATCTCAAAACTTGAAGTGTTGAAATCCTGTTATGAATTCAAACCAGAAGGAAATACAGATGTGGGACTGAGAACATCCATGAAAGCATTGATGGCAAGACGAAGCTGGACTAACACAAGCATTTAACATCATTAGATTAAATGGAATATTAAAATCCTACAAATAACCGAGAATTTGGTAAGTGTAAAACCCTAAAAAAAAAAAATCTGATTTGAATAAATACGACCATACGAGGCATTCATGTCCAGAATACATCAGCTATACATGTTAAACAAACAGTACAGCTCTCATCTTTCTGACAAGAGTGGCTGATGAAAAAAAAAAAAGGATGGAGCATCCGTCCGGAAAAAGACACGTTGCTCAGAATTAAGTACCAAACAAAATCTTGTGTGTGTGTAGTTTCCAGAACTTTCTCACAATCTCTTTCCCACATTTGCAAACCTTCTGGCCACACCAAATATAACGGACTTGGTCAAGAGCCCTTGATCAAGAGTACAAGCCAGGATAATTGCGCCACCAATAATTAAGACCTTAGGTATGTTCCTTCCTTGCGGTTTTTCAGACGCTGTCGCCACTTGAGTCTCTATCAAATTGTCGGGCATGTCCCCCAACAATCTCATGTAGTCTGGATTTATTTTGGTGTTGATACTGGCCATAAAGGCCTGCCGAGAAAGTGGAGCTCCTGATGCTCTCTCTTTCTGGTATGCCCTCAAACCAGGGTCAATCTTCTTGACAGTACCCCACATCCCTTTTTTCACTCCAATCTTTGCTATTTCCCACGGAATTCCCATGTCTTCATGATGGAAGAGTAGCACTTCGCAGGCGCTCAGCTGGCCGTCACCGCTTGCAGACTCCACTGTTTACGTACGACATAAGCTATCTTAATCCAAAGCTAAGAACCAGCTTCAACATGGAGCTAAATGTGAAAGTGTGACAAAAGAAGTAAAGTGGCATAATTTACCTGCTCGGACACACCAACTAGAGTAGTACAGATCAACTCGTCTTGGCTTGTCATGCCTTCGGATTGAAGGACAGGGAACTCCCTTAAGGGGAAAGAAGACAACGTCAGATCAGAACTCATTTTTAGTACAGATAAGAAACTTTGGAATACAAAATTCCAATCCTTGTACCTTTGTTACGCAGTAATACGACCTTCCTGATTCCCATATGCGACGGCCAATTATGTATTCCCGGTCTTTGCAGAAAAAAGGAAACTGTAGGGACGTAGATGATGCAAAAGAAAGCATAAGCAAACAGGATTAAAAAGTTGAACTATCGTTACGCATAAGAGATAGATATACAGGACCTATAAAGTGTAGATAGCAAATACTAAAGAGAACATAACTCGAGAGAAGGAATTGGAAATCCCAATTTTCACTCAACAATCAAGTCCGAATTGAAAATACAATCATTGAGCCTCTTTATAGACAAATAAAAGATAGCATCCATGTATCAACTGATAAGCAAATATTTTAAATCTCTATCTTGTTCATAACAAATTACCTTCCGAATCCACTGAACAACCATGGTTCCTGTGGTTGGACACTCATTTATAGTTTTTGAATATGCAAGCATGTCGTCCCACTTTGGTCGAAACTCATCATCCCAGAAGAATTCCCTAACCATTTCAGGCATGGCATTCTCAAAGATAGTGCTGGTACAATATTGAGGAGGACCGGTCTAATTAAAAAAAAAAAAAGCCACAAAACAAAATTAAACAGAGACAAAATAAACGTTAGTTTGCAAGCTTAAGCTATATCATTTGTAAGCCAGCTAGTTTGTTTCGACAGATTATTCACAGCCAAGGAACCTCAACAAGGAAAAAAAAAAAAAGGAAAATTACCTTTGGATCTCTTCGCCATGCTTTGTAGCGCATGGTCGGGGTGGAGCGGTCCATCATCTCTATCCAAGCAGGACCTCCATCTTTCATCTCCACAAGCTGGCAAAGATGGTTCAAATCCTCCTCAGTCACGACAACATCGGAATTCCCTTCATCAATCTGCAATGTGCTACACGAGTACAATCAAACAGTCATAAACTCCATCCCAAAGTCCTAAATACATCCATCTAAAGCATTCTACCAAAATTATACATCAAATTGCCTAGGTTAACAACCATCTAAGAGTAGTACTCGCGGTTCCTCGAACTCGTTCTATTTGTAAGTACAACCTCTCGATTTTAATTGACGTGATAATTTTTTAAAAGATAACTAATGAAATAAAAATAATAATTCACATGTTACATCGGTTGTTATTAAAAAGTTGGGATAGTCAAGGCAGTAAAACATGCTAACTTAATGATCAACGAAACAATTCTATTTGAGTTCATAAATATTCGAAACTAGAAACCTCGTATCGAAACAAACCAAGTATATACATAGTTGCATCATAACAAGGTGGAATTTTTTTAGTACCTGCCACCATCGAAACCGGAAGGCGAAATCGACGGCCCCTTTTCGGTTGGTGAAGAAGACAACAAGGATAAGTTCTTCTCCAAGGATTTTGAAGAAGTTGAAGAAAACCAGTCCAAATTATTGTCCTTTCCCAAGTTTGCCCATTTGGGTTTCCATGCCCAACCAACCAAAACACCCACAACAAACGCTATCCAAATAGGACCCAACAACATAACCATCCCTGTACACACTCCCACCATTGTGGGTCTCTCTAATACCCTCTGAAACGCCTCAACAACAGCCACACATTTCATTTTTTTTGGGGTCATTTAGGAAACAAAAATACTAATTAAGAACACATTCTGAAGACAAAAAAGAAAAATGAAATCAAGCCCAGAAATGAAAATCAAATGAGAAACGAGAAAAAATCAGAAGAAGAGGAGGAAGAAGGTGTGACGGCGTCGTTTGAAGGCAACTTGGGGGAAGAGGAAGAAGTTTTGTTTTGTGGAATAAAGGAATATGAAAAGGGAATAAAAAGGACTGGCAGAGGAGGAACAAGGATAAATCAGATAGATTCGCGCGTGTTTCTCGTGGATTTCATTTATTAGCTCAAAAAAAAAAAAAGCAAAAAAAAAAAAAAAGGAGGAAAAGATAGAAATAACAGTTAAGTTTGACGTTGGAAGATTTTGAGAAAGTACTATGTGGACTATTTAAGAGGCTGGACGATATGTTCCTAGATTTTTGTGGTCGTCGAGGTTTCTTGATTTTCACGGTTTTTTTTTTTTTGGCTGGAATTCTTGTTTTTCACGTCATCTCTTCAACCTGTGGGTTCTTTTTTTTGGCATCATTTATTTAAAGAAAGGATTTATCCTCATATCCAGAAAAAGATCTATTTTTTGAAAGAATTTTTATAGTAAGACTTCTAATTTTAGACAATACTTTTTAATCGTTAAATTTAATTTTTAATGTTTTTATAGTAAGACTTCTAAGATAATAGTTTCGATTATTAATGAAAAATAAGAAGAAGAAATTTCAAAACAAAAGGAAGGAAAGATGTTAGCATTTGAAGAAAGAAGAATATATATATTTTTTCTCTTGAAACAAGAATAACACTCTTGTGACATTTGAGTCTTTAGTTATCCCTCTTTGTTCATGGCATAAAAAAATGGGAAAGTTTTCAAATTACGGTACTTGTCTCTTGGAGGATGTAACATTTTTGGACTAGTCCTAAAGGAGTACACAAACTCGGTTGTAGTTATAGTCAACCAATTCATTAAGGGACAGTTTGAGATGAATTGGCAACCCTTCAATTTCCACCAAGATTTTGATTATAAAAAAAATCAATAAATAAAAAGGTTATTCACCTTGTGCATGTCGTGGTTATTATTAATGTACTAATTACTAAGAGTCTGTTTCGTAGAGTTTTTTAGAAATTGCTTTTAGCTTCTTAGGTCTAAAAGTAACTTAATGAAATATTTAGATGATCTGTCAGAAGAACTTCTAGTCTCTAGAAGTGCTTCATGTCAAAACTAAAAAATGTGGCTTCCGACAAAAGCTTTTCTGAGTAGACTTCAAAACTTGTAACAAATTTTAAATTAGACATTATAAACTTTATTTAATATTTTTAGTACTTATTAGAATACTTTAGATATCATTTTAACCTAAAAAGCTTTTTGGTTTCAATTACTTATCTACTTCTACTGGTGACTAGAAGCAAAAACAAAAGCTCTAACAAACGGGCCCTAAATATGCATTTGTTTAATCCATTTTACACCATTTGGGTCTTTTAAAATGACATTAGGCCAAACCTCTGTTTGGTTCGTTGATTGAAGATGAAATTTTTAAATTGGAGTTGGTGGACTTTTCAAAAATTAGTTATAATTTTTGTTGATTTTTCAAAAAAAAAAAATTTGATATAAAAATTTTAAATTGGAGATGGCGACCTAAACGCACTCTTATTATTGGAATGTAATTGCCTCCCCTCAAATTTGGGCCATTGAAATGATGCATTTAGGCTCCGTTTTGATTGTCATATTCAAATGGAAAAAAAAATTTGAAAAGAATTTGAATTATTACTTGACTTGACGTTTAGATTATCATAATCTGAACAAAATCATTTGAACAAAAAACATTTGCTCTCTCTCTGATAAAAAAAAAAAAAAAAAAAAAGAACTCTCTTTCTCATCTATCTAAGTTCAAAATCATATCTTTTTTCGTTTCAAATTCAATTGAGACATTTCTTCCTTCTATATGTTCAGAGCGAATTTAGAAACAAAACATCATTCCTATACCCCCATCAAAATTTATCAAGATCATTGAGGTTTATAAGTTTTATTAGTAACCTTTTTTTTTAACACTCTATCCAATACATATTCTATTTTTGTTCACTTTTTTAAATTGTGATTTATTTGGGTATCCAAACAACAATTTGGATGACAATTGATATACTTCTGCTCATATTTTTCTATTCACATAAAAACAATTGAGTTTGCAATCATTCAAATATATGAATCAAAAGGCTTAGCAATTGAGTATGCAATCGTTCAAATATATGAATCAAACGGAGACTAACCCTTTTGCATCCTTGTAAGAGCAAAGTTCTTTTGTGGTACACCTATTTTTAAATGTTAAGCTCAAACCTCTAGTTTTTCCCCCATAAAGAGTGAGGAGGTCGTCTAATAATTCTTACATTAGGTGATTGCAGGTATAATCTAATTGTAATTTCATACTTAATTTTAATAAAAGATACGGAATTCGAATTTCTTATTTTTAAAGTAAAAAAATAAAAATAAAATAACATTCCTTATCTTGGGGAACTGGATACCAAGCATTGCAAGCCCAATGGGTCGTACTAACAATAAAATTGGATCAGAGTTGGGCCGGGCCCACAAAGAGAGCAGTTATTACTTCACTACTTCAGGGTAAGGTCCCACCTCGTGATGTTTCTCCCGAGTAGTAGTGGAAAAATGTTGACTGTCCGATGCTATTTACTTAAAAAAATAATATATATTTTTTAATTTTCACTTTGACCATAATTAATAACGTATTACATTACGATTGAGTAGTATTTTTTCTTTTTGAAGATACGACTGACTAGTATTTTAATCTCTCTTATAAGGTTATTTTAAGTACAAATTAACACAAAAAAAATTAAAGAGAAGATCTATTATCCAAACGAAAGAGATATCAAGGCAAATACGGTAAGAGTCCTAAAAATCGCCTACTTTGATGCTGAAAGGCCATCAAATCATATCATACATTTTTGTCCTACGGCCACATTAATTCCCCCACGTGATTATTCAACCTACACCACGTGGCAGTACTATGCCTCTCGTGAACCCCCGGCTCATACTCCAACGGCTCCATCTCAATGACTCCTTTTTTTTTTTTTTTTTTTTTTTTTTTTTGAGTCCGAAACTCGATCCGACTCGATTTAAATTCTCTGCGGTAGAACCTACCTAACTCCCATTTCACCACCCAATCACGACCCTCCACCTCAGCAATGCTCTGTTCGGTGCCCGCCGGCAAGTCCGCCGGCGGCTCGAACTGGCTCAGCCGGCTCCGCTCCAACAAGGGCTTCCCCGCCGGCGACGACGGCGATCTGGACCACTTCCTCGCCCAAAACCCGAACCCGTCCACCTCCGAGTCGACTCAGCCGGACCCGCAGAGAATCGCCGTCGCGGATCGCCTGGAGGCTCCGCCGCAAATCGGCGGCCGAGTGGAGCAGGAATGGATCGGCGTGATGGACAACGTCCTGTCGGAGCTCTTCTTCATGGGGGGCGCCGACGAAATCAGCTCCTCCAGGCTTTCCGGGAAAAGGATTCCCAGGAAACAAACAAACCCTAGAATCTGCGTCACCTCCGCGAGCAACAACAACAACAGCGGCAACAGCAATTCCAGCGTCGTCGTCTCGCAGAAGAAGAAGAAGGGCTCCGATTCCGGGCCGAAAACGGCATCGTTGAGCTCGGATAGCGGCGGCAACACTACGAGAGAAGCGAATGTCAATGTCGGTGTCGGTGTCGGTGTCGATGTCAACGATGAAGACGAGGACGAGAAGGAGCTCAAAGGTTACTCGAGGAGCGAAGTGACGGTGATCGATACGAGCTGCGGGTCGTGGAAGTCGGAGAAGTTGGTGTTCAGGAGGAAGAGTGTGTGGAGAGTGAGGGAGAAGAAGGGGAAAGTCAGGAGCTTTGGGAGGAAGAAGAGGAAATCAGGCACTGATGAATATGACCATGGTATGGAGAAGAAAGCTAAATTAGTTTCATCTGATCATTCCCAGGAAGCTAATGCTCATCTCCAATCTAGTACAAATCCTTCATCACATGAAGTAAGACTCTGAATTCTACATAGTATTTGTTGGGTCTCCACAACTATGAATTTATTAACTGTTGGTTCTTTGTTATTTCATGCTTTAATCTATACAGAATCACAAAAGTTGGCTTTGATAATCATTGCGAAAGCTAAATGAAGTTTCTGGATGGATATATATATATATATATATATATATATATATAACTTGAAATGGGAGATTTCCATATCAAGGAGTCTGGATTTCCATAAATGAAGTTTCTTTATATTTATCATAATTCTCATGCTTTTTAAAGAATTTATTTTTTCAAGGCAGTTTACACTGGCTCCTTGTGGTTCCTTCTATGGTGTGATAGTTTAATTTGGACTGTTTGGTGAGTTATGAAAATATATTCTATAAATAATCTGTCTTTCATAATGGGCAATGCAGATTCTTTAGGAAAGATTCTGCTCTCTTTCGATAATGGCTAGTGCAGATTTCGTTAGCTTATGTGGTTCCCGGTCATGTGTTGTATTTATCTTGTAATTTTATGTAATCTGAGTTTGATATCTGTTTGGCAAATAGCAATTCATGATGAAAACATGGCTAAGATAAGTTCATTTTTCTTTACTGTGTAATTGATATGCAATCTAAAGTCTGAGGTTGGGTATTGTATCAAAATAACCTTTATGGGTTTTAAATTTTTTGCTGAAAGTTGCGGTAGCAAATGCTCCTTTCTATTCAACTTCCTCTAGTTTTCGTTTTCAATGGGATGTCAAATTACTTCATTTCTATAAACATTTTCTATCAAACATGATGAACAAGTGCACGATCTATCTGTATAGATGAAAAATCTGTAGAGTTAGTGCAAGGGAATGAAAAAGAATGCATAGCATAAATGTTGTTGAGAGTATGCTGTATGACCACACATCACTCACACCTTTTTTAATTTTTCTTTATGTAGGCTCTAATAATTCGGATACTGGTTTGATTTTCTACAGTCAGATGGATAATTGGCTAGATTTTATGTTTTAGTTTTGAGCTTACCATGTAATTGTGGATTATCAGATTAATTTACTCTGAAGGAGAGATTAATGATGTTAAAACATAAAATTGATTTGCCATTGACTCGTATTGTGAGCATACTTTTGTATTTCTGATAGCTTCATCAAGGCATCATGTATTTTCTGGTTATTTTCTTCATTTTTGTGCATCTTTGTATAACAATACAAATTGAATTTACAGAGGTGGCTCTGCCATTATTGGACTTGAAAACCAATTTGCAATTTTATCTTTTCGTGTCTTTTAAAAAAAAAAAAAAAAAAAAAAGGAAGGAAAATTGAGGAGGAAAGGTTATACCCTTTCTTGGATGTAGCATGTCAATTAATCATCATTTGAGGTTCTCTTCATATTTGCATGAACCTGAAAAATGCATCTCTTTTGCCGTGCTTTTCTGTGCAGGAACAAAACGTAAAGAATGACTCTAGAGAAGAAGTTCGCAAAGGCACTGCAGATAATCATAATATGATGAGAGAAGAAGTCAGTACAGACTCACCAGACAACATTAGCCAAGATTTTAAGAAAAGGCAAGTGTATACTGCAGGTCATATCCAGTTCTTGACATTGTAGTTTTCCAACATCATATTCTCTTGCTGCTATATCATCTAACTTGTATGCATTGCAGGTCTCGGCTGGTTTCCGGCTCACTGAAGAAAATGAAAAAGGGTGGCTCATCAGTTGTCCTTATCAAAGGCATTCCGACAGATAAGAAAAATGCAGCCAAACTTTCTAGTAACTGTCCCAAGAGCACACAAAAACAAAACAAGACTTGAAACTCAATGGCTACTCAAAATTGTTTTTGAAATAGAAGGAGCTTTGTGACCACCAACCAACGATGCAACTTCCTTGGCATTCTATAAATTATCTGGATCCGATTCTTTTTGCTTTCATTTCCCCGGGAAAGTATGTGGGGGTTTGTTCATAAACAGATTTTGAGCGACTTCGTCAAGCTGAGCCACCCTTGCCAATTGAACAAGTTGTGAATAGTGAATTTATTTTCGTGTCACAATCTGTTTATCATAGTTGTTATTCTTGTGGCGATATTTTTTGTAAACATGTTAGTCGAAACATTTCAATCTTCAATTCAGACTATTGTTTATTGCCTATTGGCAATGGCCACCGTACTCTTGTGCCTCTAGTCTTGCTAAGTTGACAAAACTTGCCCAATATTCTTATCTTGAATATCATGAAAGCAGATGCACCGAAATTCTATATAAATTATTTTTATTATAAGTTTAATTATCCTTGGAATTACCCTAATGGGTGGTTCAAGTGGTTGGAGAGCCTGGAATTTGGGGGTTTGTTCCTTTTTAGGTGGGCGGTTCGAATCCTCTTGGATACATTCGAATCCTCTTTGACTGTGTAGGAAAACTTTTGAGGGCACAGTGTACAGGTCCCATGAGATTATAAACTCGCCCTGAAGATATCCATTGTTAAAAAAAATAAAAAATAAAAAACACACAAACACAAAAAACTTGACAAGTATCATCAAGGGTCTTCATTGTAGTCACATATGTACATATATGTATATGTATATATAGGGATGTAAGGCTGTAGTAGAACCCTTTTTATATACCATATTAGTATAATTTCTTTTTAAACCATTAAAATGTAATCAAATGACTGACATGTTGTTTGTGTATGATAGTTATAATGCACATTATCTCATACCAGTATAAATTAAAAAAATTTAAAAATAATATATAAAAAATAAATTAAAAGAAAACACTATCCATTCCTTCCCCGGCCGCTAGTGACGCTCCTCGGCCGACAACCCCCCCTCCCCCCCGACGCCGATGACCCCAGTCCCCCCTGTCGCTGACGAGCCCCCACCCCCGGTGCTAGAGCCCAGGCGCCCTACCCCCTGAAGCCAGATCTGGTCGGCGTTTAGGGGGGCCTCGACATCGGGGGAGGCGGAGAGAGGGGGGGTCCTCGGCATCATCGTTGTCGTCAGGGGGGCTGCCAGTGGACAGTCACAAGACCATTTTTTTTTAATTTCTATTTTTTTATTTTTAGTATATAATATTATGAGTTAATGTACATTATAATTATCATACATAAGTAACATCTCAACCGTTTAATTATATCAGGATGGTTTAAAAATGAGCTCTACTGATAAGGTATATAATGAGACTTTATCACAGACTTATCTGTATATATGTAGGCTGAGTATTTTTGTATGTCTTATTATTGACTTATTGTAGGCTGGCCTGAAACGTTAGAAGGCACATTATAGTTTTTATGGCTTATCTAAACCAACAATACATTATTCGGATTAAACTCTTGTGTCTCCTTATTCTTGTTCCCTTCCTGTACCTCTAATAGTATCATATCATATCAATTAAACATGTTTATTTAATTATAATATCATATTTAATCAATTAAAAGATTATGTTAATTACATATGTGTTATATTATTATTAGAGGGACATGAATGAAACACAAATAAGAGAAATGTAAACTTGTTTTTGGTATTACAACTCTAACTTAAATTTTTCATATCAATTTTTATCTTTTTTTAAAAAGTCAATAAAAATTATAATTAATTTTTTAAAAAATTAATCAATTTCAACTTAAAATTTTGAATTAGAGTCGTAATACCAAACGGAAGTTAAATCCACGTTACTCATGTTCAAAGTTGAAAGGGAAACACCCGCCTTCACAGACAGTGGCTAAGAACTGGAATTTCGGTTCGGAGTTTTTGAGGAGTTGAACATGGTTGGTCTACTCGCTTCATCAAAAAACCCTTGTCCTTCTTTCCCTTCTCTCGACTCTGGTCTCCTAAACCTATATATACCTTCTCGTTTCTCTCCATCTTTGTACACAACTACCTTCCATCTCAGAGTGTGTAAGTGTTACTCTCTCTTCAAGATCAGTCAAGGCCCAAAATTTCCATCGAAACCGATATTAACTCGAGTGTGTTTTCAATCCGGTAAAAGGGGTTTAATCCGATGCAGTTGTATTAACTCGTCTTTGAGTTCTCACACTGAAACGGGTGAGTAATTGTAACAGTCATTTTGTCAAACAGTTGGTAGACTTGTGAGTAGTTTAAGTCCGTGACATTTTAACTGGTTGTTTTGTGTTTCAGGGAAGTTATTCTCATTCTTAGGGGAACTTGGGCTTGAGGAGACAGAGACTGAGGTACTTCTGGACAAGAACTCGGCCCTTGCGCTGGCGTCTTTGGATTCGGTTCGAGCTCGGATTCTTTCCTTGCAATCGGTTGGAATTGATGACTATGCACTCTGTCTCTTGATCATTAAGCGACCTAATATATTAACAGCTGATGAAGTTGATCAGTTCATACGTTTCGTGCTCGATGATTTGGAAGCAAAGATCGAGGCTTCGCAACTGGAGCGCCTTTTCGCAACCACGGAGCCAAGATTCTTGGTGGGTTTTGATCAAAAGGTTAGCCTACTTCTTGAAAGAGGAGTTCCTAAGGAACAGATTGTTCACATCCTTAACAATGTGAACTTGTCCAAGGCATTATGTGTTAAGCCAGTTGAGGAGATCGATAGGACGATCACTTTCTTGAGCCGCTTTGGAGGCATTGATCTCATCGTGAAGTGCCCGAAACTCCTGAATTATGATCTGGAAAACAAGTTGGTTCCAAGAGTTGGGTTTCTCCTGAAGCTTGGTCGGGGTGATGAGGATGCCATAGGGACCATGTTGATTAAGCTCCCTGCGATTTTGAATTACAGCGTGGAGCATATGGAGAATCATGTCGAGTTTTTGAGGTCTTTCGCTGGCCTAAATGATGAGGAGATATTCAAGATTCTCCTTGTTTATCCCAATGTGTTCAGTGCAAGCAGGGAAAGGAAATTGAATCCTAGAATAGATTTTCTCAAACAATGTGGGCTCGATTCAGATGGAGTCTTTAGGTTCTTGACTAAAGCTCCCTTGTTTCTCGGCCTTTCGTTTGATGATAACATTGCCCACAAACTTGTTTTGTTGGTAAAGATTGGGTATAGGTATAGGACCAAGGACTTGGCAATGGCAATGGGATCTGTAACCAGAACAAGCTGCCAGAACATGCAGAAGGTAGTTGGCCTCTTCTTGAGTTACGGGTTTTCGTATGAAGACATTTTTTCTATGAGCAAGAAGCACCCTCAGATACTGCAATATAATTGCGCTTCTCTGGGGGAGAAGATGGAATACCTAATTGGAGAAATGGGCAGAGAAATCAAAGAGCTGTTGGCTTTTCCTGCATTCCTGGGTTACAAACTTGATGATAGAATCAAGGCCAGGTATGAATCAAGGAGGAATATTCGGGGTGAAGGAATGTCACTAAATAGGCTTTTAACCCTTTCCAGCAAGAGATTTTCGCAAAAAAGAGAGGCGTCGGTTCGTGTGATTGAAGAGTAAAAAGAAGGTTAACTCAGTATGCTTTTCTATCAAATGTTTGATTCAATAACTTATATATAACACCAAGTTACTCCATTTCACTGTGCCAAATTTGATACACTATTAGCAGCAGAAACACCCAGATGATCCATAATCAGCTTGGACATAGAAACTAAAATAGATATTTTCACAAGAGTGAAGATGTTCATTTTTGATAATGACTGAAGCTAGAAAGTTTTCCAGGAAATGCTTAATGGTTATAATTTTTCATTATATTAGGCTTGAAATGGTTAAGCCAAGAGAGCAATAATGCTGTTCTGTTGATTCCGGCGCAATGTGAAACATGAGCACGCACAATGTCTCTTGCAAAGTCGCATTGAGAAGGTGGGAGGGTTCTCCTGACAATGGATCTAACCCATTACGTGTAAAATTAGGGCGATTTCGGATATAAACCAGTGGGAATGCTTTGCTGACTATAAACATAATCATAATCATTACGGATAATAATGCTGTTTACTCAGATTAACACAACAAAGTGGAGGCGGGGGTGGTTAATGGTGGAGCCAAATGCTTGAATCTGGTCAGCCATAATTCGCTCTTTTTATGCCTTCCAATGGCTCTTTTTGTGCAGCCCCCTCTTGGTTACCAAATCATAGAAAAGTGGCCCAAAGTGCCGAAAGGTCAAAAACAGATCTAGAAAAAAAGATCCGACAAAAGTCTACACTAACTTTGCATTATGTACAACAATAACAAAGCCAAAAAACATGTCCTTCACAAAAAAGCAACGGCTTCATAGCTTCAGGAATAGCTGTTTTTGGCTCTATAAATAAGTTCGCTGTCAATTCTCCAAAGCCAAAAAGGTTAGCTGCCAATTTTGATCTTATTCGTGACCATTTTGGCTTCTCTAAAGTGCCCACGGATGGGGTTTTTGGGCTAATCCCTCCTAATTTTGGTATTTACTAATCTCTTTAGACAAGATAAGAAAGGTGTTGACAGTCAATTATGCTTCCACTATTAAAAGACAAAGCTAGAACCGTATGGTCTAAAGCAACTGCTATAATTACATAAAGTTAGATTAGTGCATTCAATCAAGTTACTAATTGATTGAGATAACGTAGCAGCTAACCATGGTTTCTGATGTGTCCTTTGCTCGTTAACAGAAATCGGATCTCCGTCTCCTTTTAACGGTTCTGATTTCAGGATTTTTTTTTTAATGATAAAATGTGATTCATGATCCGTTTCTAGCTTAAGAAAATGAGAAAGGCTATAAGAGTGCGAGACGTTGGCTTATGAAATGAGTATACCTTTTGTTGTTTTTGATTTCAGAGTTGAAAACATCATATATGGGATACATACATACGACTAGTGGAACATCTTTATCCAAAGAATTTCTTTAATTAACTCATTATTTCTTTCAATAGTCAGGTCAAGTCAAAGATGATTAACAGATTAATTTAAAGAATTTAAAAGGAAAAAGTAGCCTTGGAAGTTATGAAGAAATTTCACTTAATGAAAACAGGAGCATTTGAAAAAGGGTAATCAAAGTGTGATAGTGGAGAGGCCTCCAAAAACATCTGCACTAGTTAAATATTTAATTGAAAAAAAAAAAACCTTTGGAAAGTGAGCACTGAGAGAGAAAAAAAAAAAAAAAAAAATATATATATATATATATATATATATATATAACAATTTTCCATCATAATGATTTCTCCTTTGAATGCTGGTTCCGGAGGCACAACCAACAAAATGTTCAACTATTTCACTACAGGAGCAAAGGCTTTCCATTTGTGCCTTCTTACGATCCCTTGACCACTGAAAATGGGAGCATTACAAACCCTTTCGTCTTTGAAAGTGAAGAATCTGCAGTAACTTGCTGTCTATTCATCATAACTTGGAAAATATATATATTTTTTAAAGATAAATTATTAGTTCGGTCACTAACCTTTCTTACGAAGTTGCGATTTAATTAAAAAAAAAAAAATTAAAAGGTCCCCAATTTTTTAAAATATATAAAAGAGTCCTTATTAACAGACGTTAAAAATTTAACAGAAAATATCACGTAAATAATACATGATTTACTATTTAAGGGTAATTTAGATTCTTTTTGATGCACCATTTAACTTATATGTGTCATGCATGTTATTTGTTCTATCCAATTTTTAGCATTTGTTAGTAAAAAAATGACTATTTTACACCCGTTTAAAGAGTTCTAGGAGTTAAGTTGAGGACCAAACCGACAACATATAATAATTATTTTTTTTAACAGAAAGATTCTTTTTATTCTATTTCTTTTATCTATATAGTGCCAAGTCTCCAAGAGTTTCAATCAGTGCAGCATTGTGAGTTTAAAAAAGATCTGATATGATATATATTATATTATAGTAGACAAACGAGTATCAACAATTGGTACAAGAGAATAAGAAATGGAAGTGGGAAAAAAACTTTATCAAGACCACCCTTTTCTTTCCATAAACAATATAATAAATGGTGCACTAAAAAAAGTGAAAAAAAAAAATGGAAAAATGGCCTCTTGGTACATCACGTTTTGGTGCTACCTATATGCGAGAATGACGCAATCACAATCTTCTTTACACACCAAAAGACGGTGGAACACACAATAGAAAAGCATCGGTACCAGTTATTTAATTTCCCAGTGGGTTCCTTTAACTAAGATGGTTAGCTTTTTCTACATTCCTCTATATAAAGAGAAGTGATTACCAAAGATAAAACCACAATTGACATACAAATAGAAGCTTTTCATGTCTCTAAGAAGGAGCTTTCCTCTACAAATGAAGAACAATCACACAACTCTCCTACTTGTGTTCACGTCTCTTCTGATCTCGCTCATGAATGAAAGTTACTTGCTTGTCGCCGTTGACGCCAAAAGCAATGTCAGTGCCCCTTTACACCGCCCCTTTTCTTTTTGAAACCTTGAGCCTCACCATGTTGGTGTTAAGTTCTTTGTGATAATTGAATAACAGGTTTACATCATTCATTTGGGGGAAAGACGGCATGAAGATGTGAAGCTCCTGAAGAAAACTCATCACGAGGTGCTCGCTAAAGTTCTCGGAAGGTATGGCATGGAGAGCTCTTGTTTAGTTTAACATCATCGGTACTGATAATTCTGCGGTAGGGTATGAGAATATGTCCTGCCGACAAGACACAGATGTGAATCTTTATCATATTAAGAAAAGTATGACAATATAAGGGAACTTGATGAAAATAATCTGACGATGTCCTCTACTTTTTCATACCCAATCACATATAAAGCGAGAACTAACTTTTCATTAACCCTAATAACATGGTTTTTCGACTCATGCAGCGAAGAAGAATCCGCAAGAGCCATGGTCTACAGTTACAAACATGGCTTCTCTGGTTTTGCAGCCAAGCTAACAGAAAGTCAAGCCCAACAAATTTCAGGTATCATGTAGAGTTAAAAAAGACATGTACCTGCTAGTTTAGTAGTCGTCACAAAGAGTTTGAGACCTATTGAGATACCTCCTAATTTGACAAATTGACTACCTTTTTCCCCACCAACGCAAGTTTTTGAAAAGTGGGCACTTTGTTTATTAACTTCTACCACTCGGGCAATCATTGGATTGTTAAAAAACGAACAGAATATATCCAAGTCATCAAGAACATGAGTTATTTTTTACTTGTACATGGCACGTTAAACAAAGTCAAAAACATCAAATTCAGAGCTTTGAAACTATTGAATTCATGTTCAGTTGAAAAGATTTTAAAGCCCGAAAGAAACTCGAATCAAATCGCAATCTGTACAGTGGTTTGAATCTTCCTAGAATGAGTCTCGGATTTTTCGACTAAGAAGGCTTATGTTTTGTCTAATTGGTTGTAGAATTGCCTGATGTGGCTCTGGTTATTCCCAGCCAGCTTTACAAGGTGCAGACCACAAGAAGTTGGGACTATCTTCAACTCTCTTCACATTACCAAACCCATTTTCCGCAGAAATCCAAACTGGGTGAAGATGTCGTCATCGGTCTCTTAGATACAGGTCATTATATATGTACAGTGAATTATATGTGTGTGTGTGAATTATATGTGTGTATGTTGCATGTATATACAGTGAATTATATGAGCTCACCAAATCAAGCTCATCAATGGCGGACAGGAATATGGCCGGAATCGGAGGCCTTCAGCGACAAAGGCCTCGGACCAATCCCTTCCAAATGGAGAGGAACTTGCGAGTCCGGTGAGTCGTTCGAACGAGCCAAACACTGCAACAGAAAGTTGATCGGAGCTCGTTACTTCGTGAAGGCGCTGGAGGCGGAGTACGGAAAGCCGTACAACGCGACGGAGAATGGGGATTACCTCTCTCCGAGGGATTTCGGCGGCCACGGGACCCACACGTCGACGATCGCCGCCGGCTCAAAGATGGCGAACCGGAGCTACAACGGATTGGGCGTCGGGACGGTGAGGGGAGGCGCGACGCAGGCGCGGATCGCGATGTACAAGGTGTGCTGGAGCCTGTTCGGCGGAGTGTGCGCCGGCGCCGACATCCTCAAGGCGTTCGACGTGGCGGCCAGCGACGGCGTCGACGTGGTGTCGGTGTCGATCGCCGCCGACGTGCCGTCGTTCCCGGAGGCCGACTGGAGGAACGCGATCGCCGTCGGCGCGTTCCACGCTGTGGCCAAGGGCGTCGCCGTTGTTTGCGCGGCGGGGAACTCCGGGCCGAGCCCGCAGACGGTGCAGAACACGTCGCCGTGGATCTTGACCGTCGGAGCGAGTAGCGTTGACCGCTCCTTCCCTACTCGCGTCAGCCTTGGGAACAACTGGACCATTGCGGTAAGAAAATCTTCATGCATGCCCATGGAAGAAGAACAAGAAGAAAAAGAAAAACTTTTAGAAATCTCACACACGCACACAAACATATACATGTAACAAGAAGAAAAAGAAGACTTTTAGAAATCTCACACACACACACACATATACATATACATGTATATGTAAATTATGTTATGGTGAGGATTACTTGGTATTTGTAAACTGTAGGGTGAAGCCATGTTTACCGGAAGCGATACTGGGTTCATCAGGTTGGCGTACCCTGAGGTTTCTGATCTCAAATATCCTCGGTCAGTGTATATTGTACGTTGTATGTGAGTTACGGTGTCGGGTATTGTTGGTATCTAATAACCCGTCTCCTGCATGGTATAACAGTGATTGCAAATCTCTGAACGAAAACGATACATGGGCAGCGAAGAGCGTGGTGCTCTGCTTCACAACAGCGTTCCGAGAGGGTTCGGTAGAGGAGGCTGCGTCTTCCTTCAGAAAGGCCGGCGGTCTTGGCCTCATCGTCGCTGAAAATCCGAGCCGCTCATGGAATGGGTGCGGTGACGACTTTCCCTGTGTTCAAGTCAGCTACGACATTGGCATGAATATTCTCTACTACATTCGTTCCTCTAGGTACAGCTGTATATCGTCTCTTCTCGTTATTTTTGTACGCTAATTTTGTTCGAAATTGTGTTGTTCTTATGTGGAAATCAAATTCATGCACGTTAATTAACGTTTCAGATCTCCAAAAGTGAGGATTAGCCCTACAAAAACACATGATGGCAGACCTGTATCCACCGACCTTGCATACTTCTCTTCTCGAGGGCCTAGTTACGTTGCCCCGGCAGTGTTGAAGGTATTACTAATTTCTCCATCTAGTTACCGAGTATCTTTGAGCAGTTCAATCACATCAGAATCATATATTGTTTCTAGTACTTTTTTTTTTAACCCTAGTAAAAAGTATCCTTAAAAACAGATTTATGTAAAGTAACAGCTCTAGCTCACTCATTTTCTCCTTTTTTGTACGAGGCAGCCAGATATAGCAGCACCAGGTGTGAACATATTATCAGCAGTTTCTCCGTCCGATCCAAAAACAAATAGTGCATTTGCTTTCATGTCCGGAACATCCATGGCGGCTCCTCATGTGTCTGGAATCGTTGCGCTGCTTAAATCGTTGCACCCGGATTGGTCTCCTGCAGCCATCAAGTCTGCCATTGTCACAACGGGTCATTTCTCTCTCTCTCTCTCTCTTTTTCCGTCATCTTTATATTCCATGTTTACAATTTTAAAAATGAAGGCATTTTATTGATGCAACTCTGGTTATGATTTGCAGCATGGAATACAGATCCATCTGGTGAGCCAATATTTGCTGAAGGGGAGCCGATGAAGCTAGCAGATCCGTTCGACTTCGGAGGCGGGATTGTAAACTTCAACAAGGCAGCAGACCCCGGCCTTGTTTATGACATGGGTACAGCAGATTATATCTATTACCTCTGCGCAATGGGCTACAACAACTCTGCCATTTCCAAGCTTAGAGAACATCCCACATCATGCCCAATCAAAAGACCCTCAATTCTGGACTTAAATCTGCCTTCTATTACCATACCGTCGCTTACAAGGTCAACCAAACTAACCAGAACCGTAAGAAATGTTGGACATGCTAACTCTAGTTATAAGGCTGTTGTTAAGCCTCCTCAAGGCATAAGAATATCGGTACGGCCTCGTCTCTTGATCTTTAACGCCACGACCAACACAATTTCCTTCACCATGACTGTTTCGTCCACTCACCAGGTCACTACAGGGTACTGTTTTGGTAGCTTGACTTGGACCGATGGAGTTCATGCTGTAAGAAGTCCGATATCAGTGAGAACTGAGATCTCAGTCCTCTCTTAACTCTTAACCCTAGTAGTTAAAGTGCGACCCTAAAAAAGTGTAAATCTACCATCCTAATATGAATAAAGTACAAATCAGAGAGTCTCTCTAGTTTTGACATCTGAACTTCACCGGTTTTTCTCTTTCTTTCCATGATTGATAAAGCAATCAACAATAGAGAAAAAATGACCAATATAATAACAGACGTGACTTTGCTCATGCATATGGCGAGGGAAAAGAAAAGAGACGATAACCGAGCTAAATAGTTATTTGTATATCGATCTGTGCAATGGTGATTACAGCATGTTATATTGTGTGTTTAGACACCATAAGCCCATGTAGCATCTAATTTTACAAGAACATCAGGAAAAGAGTTGTCCATGCATTTTAGAACTCTGGCTAAAAGTACTCTCAAACTCGTAAATTTGCATCTCGGTAAAGAGCCTCTTTCTTCAATTTGCTGATACTGTCGCGTGATGAGCGGTGAATACAGCTGTACAAAAGGGATTTCCTGCCAGCTCCATTCATTCTGCCATGGAGTGTTCCCGAACTGGTTCTACCACCATAGTTTCTAATTGTGCAGCTCCATTTCCTTTCGGTATGATAAGCCCATATCCTCCTGCCTTTCTTTTGTATATGATATTAATTTCACCTGGAACAAAGAAGAAAGATCAAGAAGTGGATGACAACATTATTGACGAGTACCACAAAAGAGGACGAGACTGTGTTTGTACCGGTCTCTTCGTTTCGGAAACCATAAAAGTCATGATCAACATTTTCCAGTTGCTGAACTGCTTCAGGCACGGTCAAAGGTGGCATGTCAAAGTACTTCGTGCGAACAATCTGAACGGTAATGACAATGTGTGAGTAATGCCAGATAAGAAGGGAATCCAAAGGCAAACAGTCAAGTCCATCAATCAAAAAAGCCATAACTCATGTTTAGATCTATTTACAATTTTTAAGGAAGAATTCGAATCTGAATGTTTAAGAACAATATGACATTTCAGATTGAACACTAAACCAATTGAGCAAAGGAAACCGACAATTTCTATCCATAACAAACCATCTTCGTCCATCAATTTAAAACTAGATAGGTAAATTCAAGTCTTGTCTAACAAGTCAAATGCAGATTTTATTACAGTTCGCAAGATTTTAAGGAGAAATATAAGTTGGCAACTTATAATATGAGGTGAAGGACAATAAAGGAAAACCAACTACGTAAATAATGCATCAATCAGCTTTTATGTTTTCCTACCCAAGAAAATATGAAATAACATAATAAGTGTTATTATGTGAGAAAGATGCAGTGACAACCTCATCAATAAGGTTTTCTTCCTCTTGTACAGGAACTGTTTCTTCGCCTTCCGTTTGCTCAGGAACTGTTTCTTCCTCTTTTGTTAATGCTGGTGCCGTAGGCTCCCTAACTTTCAACCTGTTGAATCCCTTCATGTGCCGGCCATGGTCCGACTCCTTCTCTTTGATTTTCCTCAACTTCCTCTGTATGATGGAGGATGCCAGATCTATGCTTGCATAGAGCGTCTCAGCTTCTTCCTCGGCTCGAACTACCCCATGCCTTTTCGTGAACAAAGTCACCTAAATTTGAACCAAACCCTCAAACAATATATACTATGTGCTACAATCCCAAAAAACTGAAAACATCAAAACCATAAAAAATAATTATAATAATTGTAATAATAATTATTATGGTTATACCTCACATCTCCTAATCCTTGGGCCTTTTCCAAACTCGCCACCCCGAACCGACAACCGGACATCAACTTCCCTCACTAGGTGGCTATGCTTCACAACTGCCTTCCCAACCTTTTCCTCCACATGACTTTTAACTGGCTCTGTCAACTGTAAAAAAGCAGAATGTCTCATCCAAATACCAACAGCTTGACAGTGATTTAGTACCTAAATTCCCCAAAGCGCAAAACCGATCGTCGAAACAAATATCACAGAACAATTAGTTGCTCTTGCAATTTTTTTTTTTTTTTTTTCATTTTTAAATTCATCAGACAGTGCAAATTTGTAGACACAATGATATGCCAAATCCCAGATATGCATTCCTCAAACAACATCAAGCTATGTAATTTCACATTATCAATTTCTAATATACCAAAAACAAAACAAAAAAATGTTGGAAATATCTCAATCCTTATGCTCAACATGGAAAAGAAGAACCCAAAACTGAGAACTTTTCTAAGATTTGAAAGAAACCCAGATTAAGTAAAGCTGAAAATCTCAAGTACCTCTAAGTTCTTGCCCTGAATTATCAGCTTGACCGAAGACATTGGACCGTCCCATGACATGCGAACAGAGAGAGAATTTCCACAACACTTTTTTCTGGGCAGAATCTCAATAGAAACGGTCTTGAGAATCTTACACGGGTTCAAGAAGGTCGAAGCCTTGGAGGTTAAATTCAGGATTTGGGTCTTCACGAACGGTCTGGTCGAGAGTGTAGCCATTGAAGAAGAACTGGAAGAAGAAGAAGAAGAAGAAGAAGAAGAGGAAGAAGAAGGGTGAAGTGGGGTTGTCTGCAAAGAAGACAGTAAAGCAGCCATCGGTTATGAGTTCAAAATTCTTATGGAGTTTGGGGGCTGATTGGATTGAGGTAAAATGGGGAAGAAAAAGCGAGAAAGTGTGGAGGGAAAGGAGGGGTTTTTGTGAGAGAGCGTTCTAGTTACAGATTCAGTGAATAAGAGGGGAAGGAAGGAGACAAAGGAAGAGCTCTCTGGGGATATACTGAAAGAGTCAGACGTGGCATTTTCATACGTTATCCATATTGATAAAACCGCTGGAAAATCTTCGGGGGTTCTATCGTCTACGACTAACTGTAGTAAATTACATTAATCTAGACCTTTCGTCTTTGAGAAATGAAAATTATCATATAATTATTTATTTTTGTGGGTGGATGGGGACTATGTTTATATTAATTTTCTAGTTATTTCCTTATAAACAAATGAGCTGTTATTTGTCAACGTTCTTTACGTGAGTTAATAAGGTACTAGTTTTTATTGTTAAATATTTAAGTTCGAATCACACCTATTTTGTTGATCAAGGTATACAGACAATTCACTTTATGAGATATCTACCTCGTTGAGTTTGTAGGCATCCACCCTAAGGGCTATTTGGGTACGCCAACCTCCCTATATCCTTCTTTTTTCAGCCCAAAAAATAAAAAATAAAAATAAATTGAGCCGACATTTTTTTCTATCAAGAGGCTTCGTTCGGTTTGCTTTTCCCTTTAGGTCCCCATCAATCCGGATGGACTGGCTTGTTTTCTCATTTAAAAACATTTATAGTGTCGAATATGTTCTAGATATGTCATCATGCATATCTATTCTATTCATCGTTCTCTATTATTACTTTTTATATGGTCTAAATTTAAGAATTCAGATACATAACAAATACTAAAAGTACATACATAATTGAATGAGTTGTCGAATATAAAAGCAACAAATATCATATGTAAGTCGTATGCATATGAGATCTACTCATCATAAGCAGTGGTGTTCTATGCAACCATGAGGTCTTAAGACTTGACAGAGAATGGTGATGTTCAGCTACAACCAATGAGTTTGAGATCTACATATGAAGAGATTCAAGGGCATTTATCAACCCAATTGAGTGGTACTATGCTACTCGAAGCGTCAAATTTGAATCAATGCTTTTTAGAAAATTATGAATTTTAAAAAAAGTTTGTTAAGGGTCATTTTTCATTATTAATAAGTTTTAGATTATCCGAGAGACTCCACGAGAGTTAATATTATGAACGATATTTAACACCAAACACTAAAAATGGATGATATGATATCTACAGATGAAATTTATTTTCTATTAATCGTGGTGTTTGATATTGAGAGTGTTCCGAACTTTTTTTTTTTTTTTTGGGTTTCCGAACATAATCGAGGGAAACACACAGTCCAAGCACCAAATGGATCTGTGTCACTGCGTAACAAGTAGCACAAGACACGCACTTAAAACGGTTGTTGGAAGCTTGGATTTGGCTCAGACAAGAAGGACCCACTCTAATATGACATTCCTAGTCTGGTCATGGGGCTTCCCTCCCACTTTTGTTTGAAATTTATGAGCATGCTCTTGATTGCCAATAGCGACTTTATGTTCTCTCCCATGTTAGTAACATGTGTCATATAAAATATCTAGCCTTAATATTACCTTATTCTTAATCGTGTAAATCTTACCTTGAGTTTAAAATATGAGTACAATAAAATTCATAATTGGACGATAATCAAATTTTTTTTAAGAAAAGAAACTATAAAAAGATTACAAGTCAAAATTTTCATGGGATGAATTAAGGAAAACTTTGTAAAAAGAAATCATATTGGGGGTTAAAATATAATGGAGCCCCTTGGGTTGGGGCAGCAGCTGCTAAAAAATTAGTTTAAAAATAAAAATGAGCAGCCAAAATTTGGCTAGTGAATTTTGCTAGTAAAATTTTCTTGCATTTTCAAGAATTTTGTTTGGTGTAATAGGAGAATTTGAACATTCGGAGGAGAAGAAGTAACACTGTTTTCAAATTATACTGAATAACTAGTCAAGGTCCATTAACTCTCAAGCCAATTATAAGATATTGAAAAATCTTATCAGTGGTACTATGCAACTTTGAACCACCAAATTACATATGAAACATGCCAAAATGAAAAAAGAAAAAAAAAACATTGCAAATTTAACGATATCTATTGAATATCTAACAATTTAGAACCGTGCACTGTTGATGAAGATTATCATAATTTTTTTTTTCCTTTTGGTTTTGAAAATTTTATGGACATCCTTAAAACTGCAAACTTTCAAAGATCATGAAGATTAATGGCTATTTATTCAGGTGGAATTAGAAGATAATAAGTTCCATTAGAAGAAAATCAAAAGCACCCGTGGTAAAGAAAATTTCCAAGAAGAGCCTAAATTCATAATTATTGAGAAAGTCTTGGAAAGATTTAGCACGTAAAGTACTAAATTAGTGAGAACTCCTAATTTTGCACCTGATTTTTCACTTCTACCCATAATTGGACATCATATATCTAAGAAAGAAAGTTGAAAAAAAAAAAAAAAAAAAAAACCTTTACTTCATCGACACAAAGCCCCCCTTCTTAAATAAAAAATGCCTCAAGTTTTCTCTCTTACTTTCATTTTTTCTGTTTATGATGATCAAGTTTTTTTTTTTTTTTTTTTTTTCCTCCTCTTTGTATTTGCATGTATGCCTCTTGAACCTTATACGTTTGACGAATCAGTACCTAAATTATGTCAAAAATTGTAATGTAGGAACTAATTTTCTAAATACGAGAAGTTCAGGGACAATCATGCAGAAGAAAAAAAAAATTATTTTGTATTTTATTTTGATTTGAATGGCCGTATACAGAGCTATTGCAAAGCGTAAATTGGCCATTCGAGAAGCTGGCTGGCAAAATTGGGATAAGCCCAAAGTCACTGTCAACATGTACATTACATAAGATCTTTTATTATCTACTAGTTTTATTTTATTTCATTTTTAAGGAGCACAACAACAAAAAAGGGGGCGTTGGGGACACGAATTTGAAGAAAAGTTTTATCATTAAAAAAAAAAAAAGATCAAGTGGATATTTTATTCTCAAAAATGGAGTTTAGACTGCTTACTTGCATGGATTTTTTCCCCCCCTCTTTTTTTTTCTTTCTTTCCTTTTTTTTTTTTTTTGACAATTTGGCGATTATTTATTGCATTCCTACATGAACAGCTTGTCGTTTTGTTTTTATGCAAAAACAGCTTGTCGTTATTCTTACTATATTTTGGGAAATTTAGCATACAAGATAACAAAAAGGTTAGGTAGACGAACCTTATTCACATAATAATCATTTCACCTTTATTTATTTATTTATTTATTCTTCGTGAAGGCTAATAATGATATGAATATAATTAGCCTTTATCATATGGAATGTGTGTTTTTTGCGGATAAGACTTCATTTTACACACATCTATATCAAATATTATCATTTTGGTATATTTAGATTAGGGATTTATAGTTAAATAGTTTTTTTTTAAAGTTTTTTAATAAATGGTCAAAATTATTAAAAATTAGTTAAAATGTTTTTTTAATTGTTAATCAATTGTCTTAAATGGTTAATTAATAATTGATCACATAATGATCGATCAGTGATTAACCACATAATAATCAATTAAACGGTTAATCACTGATTAACCATAATGTAAATTATCAAATTTTATAGTTAATCACTGACTGATCATTAGTCAATTATTAAATTTCATAGTCAATCACTGATTGACCATTAGTTAATCATTAATTGATCAAATCTGAAAAATGACAAATAATCATTTTCCTAAATAAATAAAAAAAAGTTGAGTCATCTATTAATTTAGTTGACTAAAAAAGGCTACCTAACCTAATTTTCCTTTAGATTGTATCTAATATTTAAAAAAAAAAAATGCACCACCGAGAAAGCTCCTCCAAAAAGAAAGAAACCTTGAAAGTTGTTCAAATGCAAAGTGTTAAACTGTAGAATATTATCTTGTTTTTCTAAAATGAAAACTTCCTTTTAACAGTCAATTGCTTTACAACATGTTTGAGGTATTTCAATTTTGGAAGACGCAACACGTGAGCTCCCATGTTATGTCTTCTGAAGTTGGAGGCTCGTGGAGAATTTTAAGCGGCATGTAAGTGTCCACAAAATATCTTTTAATTAATAATTATTTAGAAATTATAATTTAGATTAATCCATTTATAAATTTATTTAGTTCTTCTTACTGAAGGTCTTTGTGATCGATCTATCTTATGAGAAATACATGTGATTGCTTGTGTATATTAATTAAAAAAAAAAAAAAAAAAGGCCAACCCATATAGCCAATTTGGCTAATCTATGGCAACAAAATTGCAACATCTAGAAATTCAAAGATGTACATGGTTGAATTTAGATAGGACAACAAAGATTCTCTGAGATCTTGAACATAAGTAGATTTCTTTGCTTCAGAATCTGATCCAACAACTAATGAAGGAAATATCTCAACTTCTGCATTACAGATACCATAAAAAACATCCCAAGTAATTGAGCAGCTTTTCATCCTTACAATACAACCAAAATCACAAATAAACTAATCCCTCAAAAGTTGTTATCAAATTTTTGTGAATAATCTTTTCATAAAATGTAGAGTATCTTCAATTTTTTTGATTAGAACTCTCATTATCTGTACCTAATTGATATATGTATATATAATATCAAAGAGTAGAGACAATTAAACATTTCAATTAATTTTTACTGTAAAAAAAAAAAAAAAAATACAAGAAACATCAACTCTAATACGAATTTTGAGTATTAATCTATCTGACATGTGAGTTATCGTTTTTTTATTGAAAAGTGTTTAAATGATTATTTATTAATTAATTATATCTATCAATAAAAAGATGACAACTTATTATCATAGAATTATAGTTGTTATCCTCATTATTACTCAGAAAAAAAACATGTGCGAAAAATGATCCTTTTTAAGCATCTTTTTAAAATGTCTCAGATTTTGTTAAACTAGAAAAATGATTATGTTTCTTAAAAATAATCAAGATTGACGACTTGATAAATTGTTAATCAATACAAATAATTTATTAGTCAATTTTCATTAAAAAAAAAATGACACTGCTATTTTTTCTATATAAAAGAAAAGTTTTAACCATTTTTTAAAAATAAGCATAAAAAACTACCACCTAACATAATTTCTCTTGAAAAAAAAAAATCTCTCTAGCACGATAAAATAAAATCACCACATGAATTGAACAAGTTACATATTTTAGAGAAATTAGAAGAGAAATTAGGTTAGACCAAGTAAAAAGGACACATGGATCACGGGCTATTTGTCACGTAGGGAATAAACTTTTAGTGGTCTTTCATTTCTTAATAATTAAACAAAAAAAAAATCATGGTCATGGAAAGATTAGAGCCACTAATTACCTACTTTAATCCTTTTAAAATATATATATATAAATATTTATATGTGTGTGTGTGTGTGTGTGTGTGTATTCCAACTTCCAAGCAAAAAGAAACAAGTAACTTCACACGTATCACTCATCCAAATACTGGAACAATTATATATTCTCCTCCCCTACAACGCTGCCACGTATACCACTGTGAGGGTATTTTGGTAATTCGAGAAGGCCCCAAGAATGGAATCCAGGCAATGGGTGAAGAGCAACCACAGGTTTCTCTAACTTTTTCCCATTTTCAAAACACCAACTCTCATCCAATGGGAGAGCGAGTACAAGCATTTCAACAACCTCAGAGAGTGAAAAAAATAGAAAATCAAATTTGTAGAAGAAACTTGAAGATAACGTTTGACCTTCACGAGGGCCACAAGTGATGTTCTCCCCTCACAGACCGACACGTGTCAAAATCGTATCCATGAAACTGGACATTACCTTAGCTTTGCCTCCCCTTAAATTATAAAAAAATATTTAAGGAAAAAAAAAAAAGATTAAAAAAAAAGAGAGAGAAGAAATATCTCTCGGAGATATGCACACATGAAAATCGTCCCATGTGGGACCCACTTGCAAAAATATCTCACTCACACTATTTTCTTTTTTCCTTTTTGTTTTTATTTTCAACAAACTTTTTTATTTTATTTTATTTTTTTACCGGAGAAAAATTTTGCACCACCAAACCGAAAGAGTGAAAAACACAGTGAGTGATACACAAAAAAATTAAAATTAAAAAAATTAAAAAAAAAAAAAAAGAAAAGAAAAAAGAAGGAGTAGTCCAATGGGGGTTGGCCAATTGATCGGACCACCAAAGTCTATGGCTATGCGTCTGGTGACGTGGCAATGTGGGCCCCACCGGCAAGTGGGGGAGATATTTTTGCTTCCTTTGGCAAATGGGGTTGGACAGATATTTACGACCGTTGAACTGGAGGCGGCATCGGTTGTCTTGCCCCATCTCCGCCGTTCGATTTCCCCTTAAATAAAACAGACAGAAAAATTTATTCAGATATTTTCACCAAAGTATCTTGAGAAAAAAAAAAAAAAAAAAAAAAAAAAAAAAAAAAAAAAACTTAAACTTTCTTCTTCTTCTTCAGCTTTTCTCCACAACAGATGAGATTTCGAGCTTTCTCGAACTTCTTCTTCTTCTTCATCATCATCATAGGAACTTAAAGACTGAATCTTTTTTTTTTTTTTTTAATAATCAATGGGGGAGGTGGTTCTGAGCAGTGACGATATGGAGGAGTTGAAGGGACAGAGCGAAGCAGCGGCGGAGAAGAACAGAGGAGTGACAGAGACAGAGACTAATAATGAAAAAACCGAGGCTAATAATGGGACAGACAACAAGACGAGGAACGGTTGTAGTTCGAGTGGTGCGATTACGAGGTGGGACAGATTGTTTCCCAGGATGTTGATGCGGGTTTTGTTGGTCGAAGCCGATGACTCCACTCGCCAGATTGTCGCCGCCCTTCTACGCAAATGCAGCTACAGAGGTCAGTTTTTAGTTTTTTATTATTATTATTTTTACTCTTTCTCTCTATCTTTCTCTCTCTTGTTTCTTTTTTTGTTTCTGCTGTTTTGGTTCTGAATTCGGTTTCATTGGCTTCTGTTGATTGAATGGCGAAATGGGTTTTGCTGGATTTTCAGTCTTAAGTATTGTTTCTGTCCTGAATTTTGTGAGTGAGTCGTAGACTTTCAGTTGTTCAAGTGAGTTGACTCGCCACCATTCTTCTTCTTCTTTTTTTTTGGGTGAATTTTCCATGTTGTTATGTTGGTTTGAAATGTTCTGTTTCTCCGAGAGTACTTCTGGAACCTTCTTTCTTCTTCAAAACCTTACCTTGTTGGTCTGACACAACACAATAACGTTGCGTAGGAAGTTAGCATATGTCTTTTTTCACTTTCTTTCAGTCATTGGTTTAACTATATATATATATATTGTTTTTTATTCTTAATTTATGTAAGAAATTTACTTAAGCTCAGAATTTTTTGACATGTTATCTTAGCAACTCAAAAATATTTTTTTCTTGGGCTTGAGCAGTTGCTGCAGTATCTGACGGTTTGAAGGCATGGGAGTTACTTAAGGGAAGACCCCATAACGTAGATCTCATATTGACAGAAGTGGATCTGCCTTCAATATCCGGATTTGCGCTTCTCACTCTGATCATGGAACATGAAGTTTGCAAAAACATTCCTGTTATAAGTATGTTTATATCATGGATTACATGTTACTTTCTATGTTTATATCATGGATTACATGTTACTTGTTCTGGTTTTTATCATTTTAGTATTTATTTTTATGTTTTCTTGATTATGCAGTGATGTCATCTCAAGATTCAGTTAGCACAGTCTACAAATGCATGATGAGAGGTGCTGCGGATTATCTTGTTAAGCCTATTAGGAGGAACGAACTGAGCAATCTGTGGCAGCATGTTTGGAGAAGAAAAGCTGTATGTGTATGTTTTTATACTTTCCTGAGTCAATTTATTTAATTTTGATGCTTTTCTTAATTTTGTGACAATTGATAATTTTGGCTCCACAGTCAGCTGCAAATGGCCCCCAAGACGAAAGTGTTGCGCAAGACAAGGTCGAAGCCACTTGTGAAAACGATGCTGCGAGCAACCATTCCAATGGAAACACCTCCTACATACAAAGAAATGAGGAAAACATTGACAAAGGGAGTGATGCCCAGGTTAGTATCTCAAGTTTCATGTTTGAGCTTGAAAAAGCAGTGGTTAGTGTCTGGAGTAGCGTAAAATACCGTTTTTTATATTGATCTGTTTTGTGGATGATTACCTGGTAACTTGATCAAAATGCCGTGTAAAGTGGAAAAGCCTAAAGCAAAAACGTATATAACATTAGTCGCTTGTCTAGATCTCGACACAAAGCAAGCCCCATAATTTTAACTGTTCCGCAATAATTTGGATCAATGATTGAGTTGTCAATAATTGAATCAGATATCTTACTAAAGAGACGGAAAGTTCTAATTTCAATCGTAGAAGCCATGGTTGAGTTTCTCCACCTATCTTGCTTGCAACCCTTATAAGAAATGTAGATTGGTCATGCACTACTTATCATGAAGGATGGTGTATGTCTTAACCAAGGAATATGTTGTCGATAAGGCTGCTTGTCGTTAAAGGAATTTCCTTTCGGTTTAGGTTGGCTACATGAAGTTTAATATAGAGACTGCATGTTTGCTGTCTCTTGCAGAGCTCTTGTACAAAGCCAGAATTGGAAGCTGAGAGTGTGCACATGGAAAAAATGCAGGAATTTTTGCAGCCAACAGAGAGGACTTCTTTTCCAAGTGACTTGAGAATACAGAAAGATGAAGGGCCCAGCAATCTCGGACAGAAATTGCTTATGCATGGAATTGAGGCCAGAGGTGAAAATTCTTGAAGCATAAATATTATATAGTTTTTTGTGTGTGTGTCTATATATATATATATATATATATTTTGTAAATCCATAGGCAAGTAGTATCTAACAGTTTGAGATGTTTCAATTTAATTAGGGTCATCGATGGGCGCCTTTGAGGACGCTGATGCAGGAATGATGCTAGGCAAGGGTTTCGTGACAGAAGGTATTAGGAGGGATGCTAATATGTCTGATGATGCTTGTGAGAATAACAATGTCATGTACAACCGTTCTAGAGATCCCATTGACTTGAATGGAGTTTTAAATGATCAGCCAAGTTGCAATTACCAAAATTCCTCTTCAAGTAATGGAACTAGCAAGTTAGATTCTGGCCCAAGATTAGATCTTACCTTGAGATCAAATTGCAGCGGTTTTGACAGTCATGTCATTGAGAAAAGGCACACCCTCGGGCATTCTAATTCCTCGGCTTTTACTCGGTAAATTTTTATGTCCATTTTATTCTTTCTTAGTTTCATCTTTTTGCTCCCATTTACCTGCTATGCTAATAAGTTTTGTGATTCTTCATGCAGATATATTAACAAGCCACTGCAGCCCCTAAATCCAACACCGGCCAGTGCTTTTGATCAAGAGAAAGAATGGGGAACGAGAGCTGAAAAGCATGTATCCAATGTAGGTACTGGTCTAAGTTATAACTACGACCCTGCCGGTGCCTCACAAAGGACTCCGAAAAGTGTTGTCACACTCGCTACTGGTCAATCTAACCACTCTGAAGCAGCTACTTATTCCTCTCAACAAAGAGTTTTTCCTCTGCCAATTCCCGTTAAAGGAATAAGGATTAATAGCCCCTGCTCAGGCTATGGTTCTGTAGTGCCTACGGTCTTTTGTTCGCAATCAGGTTCATCATCCATGGTCAGTCCAAGTTCTGTTGCCCAGCAACAAGAATCCCAATTTGTAATGAACACATTTTACCAAACAAATCCCGAAAAGAACAAATCTGACCAACCGTACGACCCACTTTGTCGAAACACCAACATGGCCACGGACCAAGCTCTCCACAATCAAGAGCATAAGTTGGATTCTTTGGATAATAGGGGCCATATATCTCCCACGACCGATCAAAGCGCGAGTAGTAGCTTCTGTAACGGAAATGTAAGCCATCTTAATAGTATTGGATATGGAAGTGCTTGCGGGAGTAACAGCAATGTGGATCAAGTTGTCTTGGTTAGGACTGTTTCCGAGAGCAAGAATGACGAAAGCTATTTTACAAACAACACGAACTCTCATCGGTCCATCCAGAGAGAAGCAGCTCTGACAAAGTTCCGCATGAAAAGGAAAGATAGATGCTTTGAAAAGAAGGTACAAAGTCATCACCCTTCTTAGTATAATCTTTCTTTTTTCACTTTTGTTTCCAAATATGCTTCTTTCTCTAATGTGAAATTTGTTCCAGGTTCGTTACGAGAGCAGAAAGAAACTAGCGGAGCAGCGTCCCAGAGTTAAGGGACAGTTTGTTCGTCAAGTGCCAACCGAGCCTTCTCCTGCAGCAACTGATGGGAATTCATGAAGGGAGTTTACCTATTTTACTTGTGATAGTTAGAGAGACGAGCACATGAATGGATAAAGTATATATAGCTTACTCCAACCGCCTACTTACAGCATCATGTATCTATCGTAATATAACGTTGGTAGATCTACTTGTTACCAGAATGCCGTCTTTCTCGATTCTTTTTCCCCTTTTTTGGTAGCTGTGAATTTGTCCATTGACAGTCTTGTAGGTTATATATTGGTATAGCTATAGGCACTTGGTTTAGGCACATGTTTCTTTTGTATGGCATGTAGAAGAAACCGAAGGGTAACAAAAAAACCTCTGTTGTGTATTTCATAACGACACCAGCTATACTATTCACGAGTTTCTGTAGTTTCAGTGCCTGGTTTTTCCTTCACATTAGTTCTTTTCTACATAGTTCCTCAATTCAAGTGAAAAGCGAAAAACGGCATTTCAAAATCATGTTCCTCCTAAACTTGACAAATTTGTTATTTTCTTCAATCATTGTTCAAATCCCGACTCTTATATCTTTCTGTTGGTGAACTAACAAGTGATTGGCGGTATGGCGAGGCAGCAAAAAGTTCTAGGAGAAAATAGGCAATGTGAGATTCTTGGTTCGAAAATTCTTCAGTAGCGGTATCTTATCGTGCCAAATTTTCATCCGAATTGGTTAGAATTGCATATTAGCGCGACTATAAATATGATTTTAATGTGATACGAGGTTTAGAAACGCACGATATCGATTGGACAGATGCATAGACGAAAGCAATAGACGCTTATTGGTCAGCCCAAGCACAACAACCTTTGTGGTGTCTCAAGTCAAACAGAAAGATGCTCTTTTTCTCCACTAGTTGCGGTACATGTTTCTTCCATATGGAACACAACACAAGTTTGAATTTTGCTACTCAATGACTCCGATCTCAAATTTCTATTCCTATGAGATTCTCCATTCACAACTGCGAATATTCAATCCAACTGATTTGAAATCTATTGATATTTGTGAATGGGGTTGCCGTCATCGACTACTATCCTTACTAGATTAACAGTTACGTTAATTGAATGAAAAATCCTACTCAATCAGACTGGTCGGATTGAGTTAGGTTTTTCACTCAATTGGGATTATCATGATAGCTGAAGCGAGATAATCTCATCCAACTTCGTCGAAATAAATAGAAATACTTAAATGAATAAGATTACTCAACTCTATGGGATTGAATCACAAATGAGCCTCACTTGAGGGACCCACTTCTTTGTGAGGGAATTCCTGATCAGCCCGTCAAGTTGCACAGGGTTGCTAGTTTCCTCTATTCTTAAAAAGCCTCTTTTCGTTCCCATATTTTCTTGTACGGATTAGCCTTTTTGAACCAAGTGATGCTTGATATATTTCCTATCAGGGTCTGCCATTGAAATAAAAACACTGATGCGTTGTAAGCCCAACAACAGGAAAAGAAGAAAACAACAACAAGAAGAATACAAAAAACAGAAACTGTACCAAAAAACCATACAAATTGACTAGCATTACCATTATTACCAATTGTTCATCAGAAGTTATTTAGGGGCATTTGATATGGGATAATTTTAAGCATGGAAATGAAAATCTGTAAGATTCTTATGTTTGGTACAATAATTTTTATTTTTGGATTCTCAGAAAAGTTAATCCCATATGATTTCTTTATCTTATTTTGAGATAATATGAAACCTAATCAATAAGGTGTAATTCAAATTTCTGAGAATCTTAATATTAAGAAAAACTCATTAAAAACAAAAAAGAAAACAAAACCAAAAACTAAACCCATCATGATTCATCACAAGCCCAAAATCACAATCACAGCTATATCCACAACCACCACCATGCCGCTCCTCTCCGGAATTCTTTCGCAACCGGAATTATTTTGCCATTTCGAAAAGACAAGAAAAATAAAAGCAAAACTCTTTTTTTTTTTTTTTTTTCACGGAAAAAATCTTTAAAGACTAAGGTGCGAAATGATATATTTTTTTTTCCTACACAAATGATAACTTTTAAAAATATAATTATCTGATTTTTTAAGATTTAATTAGTTTAAAATAAAAAAAACATTTAAATTAACTTATTTTATGAGAAAAAATACGTAATATTAGTGTATAACCAAACACAACAAGGTGATATTGTTGGGAGTGTGAGAAAATATTATAGGAAACCAAAAGCTATAATCCCTAATGCCTGGAAATCATATTGTCCATTATTACTTTTCCAGAAATATGATTCATACTGATTCTTGCATACCAAACACCCATTTCGTTTATTTTCTTTTCAACCCTTACTTTAATACCCTTCCTTCTCTCCCTCCCATTCAATATTGGTTTGCAGTGGCGCGACAGACTAAGCGTCCATTTGGATCTTTAGTCAGAGTTAGTTGACATTTTAAAAACTAATTATAATTTTTATTGACCTTTAAGAAAAAGACAAAAATCCAATAAAAAAAATACAGTTTAGTTGGAGTTAAACTAATATGCCAAATAAAGTATAATAAATCAACCATTTTTTTTTCTTGTTTTTTGTTTTTATTTTTTTCATGTATTCAATGATCTAAGATTCAATCAACTAATGCTTCAATTATTTTGTTCTCTACTTTTATTTGATATTATTATTTTTTTAACAAGGACTTATCTTTGTTATCTTGGTTACAAACATATATATATATATATATATATATGTATATATATATATATATAGACACACACTGACACACATATATTGGTGAATTTGAGTATAAATATTTTGTTGAATGCGTCGTATGTGGACGGCTTACAAAACTCTAGCATACATATGGGGTTTATAGATGTGATTGTGAGCACATCTTATTATTATACATAAAATTTTGATTTAATTAAAATGAATATGTTTGTTAGAGAATAACTTTTCGTCCACAAAAGAAAAAAAAAATGAAAAGGAAATAACAGAACAAAATCAGCTTAAGCAAGAGCATGAAAATTGACTTTGTCACAGAGTGGTGATAATAATAACTGATACGTTGCAAATCCTTTTCTCCTAAGGTAACATCTGAGTTTTGAGGACTTGAACCAAACCCACTTCAAGATTGTACGTGAAATACTTGTCCACGACACCATTGCCAATAATTATGTTACATTATTGATTTCATTTTTGTCATTAATAAAGGAAGTGGAAAGCACTGGAGTAGGTGCTATCATTAGCCCCATCCTCCCATGCTTATCTCCCAAAAAAAACAAAAAAACAAAACAAAACAAAGTAAATTACTCATCCGGCATAATCTTTATGAAATTACGATTAGATCCCGAACCTTTTTTTTTGATTAATTAGTCCTTTTTACCGATAAAAGTTAAAATTGGATTAAAAAAAATTAGGGTGAGTGACCTATATTTATTATCTAATCCAATAGATAATCCAGCTTCCTTCTAATTAGTTAAATTGCCTAATGTTTATATTTTATTTAATCAATTTTCATTTTCTCCAAACACCTCCCCTCTCTCCCTCCTCTCTCTCTCTCTCCCAACTTTCTTTTTCTCCCTCTTCCCATTTCTCTCCTGGCCGTCGTTGTGTTTTTCTTCGTGTTTGTTCGATTTCAGTTCATTCTATGAATTTCAATTGAAATCTAAATGTTTGTTTTTGTTTTTCATTTGCATTTTTTTTTGGTGAATTTCGATTTTAACTTAGGTTTTATGCAAGATTATTGGCTTATTCTTTTGTTTTTGCTTGTTTTATCTTCTCTTCACTTGGTTTCTGTGATTTTTCGGGTTTTTGTTCATCAATTTTGGAAAAAAAATGTGTTTCAATCCATTTTTTTTTTCATTGTTATGTGTTTTCTTGTGTTTTGATATATTTGTGGTCAATTAATGATTAACTGAGGATCAATCAATGATTGACCATTAGTTAATCATTGATTAACTCTCATACTTCTCCAAATTTGGCATCCTTTTACACTCATTTAGTCACTGATTATACTAGAGTTAATCATTGATTGACCATTAGTTAATAAGAGATTAACTAGAGTCAATCAATGATTGACCATTACTTAATAGATGATTAACTATAAAATATAATCAATCATTGATTCATCATTTATAAAATTGATTAACCATTCTTAAAAATAAAAAAAAAGGTCTTTTAACTAATTTTTAAAAACGTAAACTTTTTAACTAATTTTTAAAAACTTGAACCATTTATTAAAAAAACTTGTTAAAAAAAGGTTATTTATCTATAAACTCCTAAAATAAATCACGTGGATGACTTATGTAAATTGAATCATGGTTTTTTTTTCTTAATTATCATGAAATAGTAAATCATATGATATCATGTGACATTTTTTGTTAAATTTTTAACGTGAGATGGTTTTACACTTTTTTAAGAGTTTGAGAGTTTTTGACTATTATAAATAAATAAATAAATAAAAAAGAAAGAAGTAAGAGCCTGTGGTCTTTTATTTCCTGTTGCAATCACGTTTTTGATTGAAGGGCTCAATAACTGAAAAAGGTTTTCAAAAAAGGGAACAAAATTTAAAAAAAAAAAAAAAAAAAAAAAAGAGACCCCTTAATTTTCAAACTTACTTTGGATTTGCATGGTAAAGACTGTAATATTCTCTTGAAGATCCAACCAAATGCAAAATTGCTGTGACGCACTAAATTGCCAAAAACACTTTAATGGGCACTTAAATCCAACGGCTGAGATTTGAAGCTCCTCTCAGCTACCAATCTCCAACCGTCCATGCCCTTTTCTTAACTCAAAAGTAACCGCTACATAAGACACGCTAAGGATGTTTCTTGGGTGTTTCCCAACAAAAAGCTAACTACTTCTGCACCAGATTCTCCATGTTTTCTCTCCTTTTTATTTTTATTTTTATATTTATTTTATTTTATTTTTGTGCAGCTCAATAAACTCAAGAAGCCCACAACAAATCTACTTCCAATATACATTTTTATATTTAAGTATTGGTTTTAATCATAGCCATTCAATAAAATAATTACATGAAAGAGTTTTCTAAGATTGGACCTGTCCTTGCCTACAAGTGGGAACTGTAATTTTTGTCGTTGGATTAATTTTCTGTGGATGTGATAAAAGGTCATTTTGTATAATACATTGAAAACTTTTAACATTGACACTAATAAATAAGATTAGTTAAAAGTTTAATCAATAGTAAAAAATGAGGATTTTTAATCACCATTAAAAAAAAAAAAAAAGAAGTCTTATAATTATGAAAAAGAAACTAAAGAAAGAATCGACACCAGGCCTAGGACAGGGCACCATTTTGTCACTCTATCTCCAATTAACAACACAAGTCTAATGGCCATTTGCACAAGTCTATCACCCACATGTACCCTTTTAAAAGTGTTGATGAACTTTGTCCTTCAATTATTCCAAAAGTGTTTGATACCTCTGATTCTTGCTAAGATAGATGATATCCTCCGTATCCTCTTGCTTTCATATTCATCATCATCTTCTTCATAATTCAAAAGTAATGCCTGCAAATATGAATCTTTTAAAGCCTGTTGTTGCATGGCTTTCCTTTCACCCTCTATTGGATACACCAAGAGAGAGGTGCAATGCATATTCATGATGTTCTATGGTAAGGACCTTGGGGCCGGGCCCACTGAATGATGAGTGGCCCCACATGCTTGCCATGTGTACAACTCCTTGGTCACAACACTGGTGCTTAATCACCATTGGACCATTTTTACATAATACAAACCAACATATGCAATATATACATACATACATATATATATATATATATATGATTGGTACCACTTCTTATTGTCATTGGCTCTATTATCTGTTGTTGTGTGTACTAGTCCAAAACGGAACTCAAGTGAAAGTGAGACAACAATCCATTACCAACAAACCCCACTATTGTCTATTAGTTTTTGGATGATTTTCATCATTAACCAGATTCTTCTTGATTGTGGACAATGAAAAGGAAATTTTTTCCTTTGAATTTAATTACAATTTTTTTTTTTCCCGAACCGACTAGAAATAGTTGGTCTCTTTTAGATGTGACCATAACATGATCTTATACAAATTGTTCTTTGGAAGCATCAAGTATGATAAAATATATAAAAAATTTTGCCATAACATATATATATATATATATATTTAACTTAAAGGCTATTTGTTTGAAACTTACGCTATTGCAATTTGCAATGACAATAGGCTTTACCAAATTAGCTGAGGCTTTTTAATACTTTAAACTCCATAATTCTATGTCATTCATGATTAATATGAATTATATATATATATATATTTGTATATAAATAATTTCAAATCAATCAATCATAGGAACGTGTAGCAATAAAATTTGCTTTTTAAAAAAGGCTAATCTCGTCCCACCCCTCAAGTTGGCCCTCTTAATCAAGTCACAACTCCCCTTTAATTTTGAGTCCAATGAAAGATTATGTAATATTGGATTCAGAAACAAGGTGGAACATCCATGATCCATCCATGCATGCATGGAATTTCCTAATCAATGTCCATCAAGCGGTGGTCTGCTCATCCTATAGTAGGTAGTATGTATAGTCCATTTTCATCAGGAACCGTTAAATTTATTTATATATTTTTTATAATGACATGATTTTAATAAGATGTAACGATTTAGAATTCTTTATATTAAACAAATCAAACCGCATTTCAGAAGTTTACCAAGTAAATATCATGGCAGCTACTTTGCAAAGTTGAGGAGCTGCCAGTCAAAAGCATGAGAACAAAATAATTGCTGCTGCTTTCTGCCCTTTATATAACCCCATCAATCATTCCCTATCTTTTCTTAACCTTGTTAACCTCCTCTCTTCTGATCTCTTCTCAACTCTCTCTCTCTCTCTCTCTCTCTCTCTAGGCTGTTGCAAATGTCTCAATTCACCATAAAGTCTCCCAAACACTGTGGCAAACAAGGAGTGAACGTTGAGAAGCTCTACAAGAAGCTCTTCGTAGCCTTCTCAGCACTTTTCACCACAATCCTCTCCATAATTCTCCTCATCTGGCTCATCCTGCGACCCTCAAAGCCTGAGTTCTCCCTCAAAGAAGCTGATATCTACCAGCTTAACCTCTCCAACTCCAACCTCCTCAACTCCTCCATCCAGCTCACTATCCTCGCCAAAAACCCGAATCAGAGAATCGGGATTTACTACGACGAAATTCAAGTCTACGCCGCTTATAAAGGGCAACAGATCACACTCTACACCCCTCTCCCTCCTTTCTACCAAGGCCATGAAGATAGCAATCTCTTGTCAGCATCTCTTATGGGAACTGGTTTACCTGTGGCTCCATCATTTGGTTATGAGGTGGGACGTGATCAGACGGTTGGCAGGCTAGTTCTGAATCTCAAGGTCAATGGACGTCTTCGATGGAAGGTTGGAACTTGGGTCTCGGGACGGTACCGGTTGAACGTTAATTGTGTTGCTGTTATGGCCCTTGGACCTACTATTCCAACAGGACCACTTTCTCTGAAGCAAGGTTCTCAGTGTTCTACCTCTGTTTGAAGCCAAAACGAATATATTGTTACTAACTTCATGATCACAATCATATTGCTCTCTGCTCTTCATGAGTGAGTTGTTTGTTTGTTTATTTTTTTGGATTGTTTTTTCTATGATAAAAGTGTTTTATGTAAATTTATGACTACACTAGAAAATCTATTAACAATTGTAGGCGAGAATGAAAAAGTCTGTTTGGTGATTGTGAATCTTTAGATATATGAATATCTTCCTATTTTATTTTTTATTCAAGACTTTAGATATTTGCCATGCATGTGATGGGTGGTGACCATAAAAAGAGAAAGAAAAGGTGAAGATGTTTCATGTCTGATTTTTCATTCTTCTTTTTCTTTTTTTGTGGGCTTCTGAGAATATTGAAGGATAAAGATTGTTTCTACTTTGTTATGACCTAATTGAAAGAGTTTTTGATGATGGGGGTGAGATTCGAAAGAGAAAAGATGAGAAAAGGAGAGAAGTTGGCTCCTTTTTTTTTAATTATTATTATTTTTTTATGGGGTGAAGGAATCTCTAAAATTTATGGTTCAATCCCTCTCACCTTTTGATTTATGACTTGTATAAGAGAGTATTCTTGCCCACTTATGCAAACAATTACAGGATTCCTTTGCATCTTGAAATTGCAATTTGAATCTCTTTTTTCTTGCCTGCTTTGAACCATACCCAAAGGAATGGAATTTGGTTGTGTCCTGAAATGAATATACAGGTAGATATTCTATATCTGCAAAAATCTACTGGAATATTTAAGAGAGTATTCTATATGCTAAAGCAAAAGCTGATTCCATTGGTGAAGAACAGGTTCTATATATATATATATATATATATTGCTGTATTTAAGTTTCAAACAAGGATATCAGTTCTTCCTCTGTTTGTAAAAGTAGGGATGACCCGTGATTTGAAAGAAATTTCTCTAAAAAATTATCTTCTTATTTACCTCATTAATCATAACCCACGGTTCAAAGTTTTTAGAAAATGAAGACAGCAAAGATAAGGTTAGAAACAGAACTGCATGTCTGCTGCTACAAGTCAATTTATCATTTATCCATGGTTAATCCAATTCGCATATTCATTCACTCAAATCTGCAGGAGACAGGATCAAGTGGCTGTCAGTTAATGCAGCCGTTTTTCATCAAAAGAAAATTTTATCTGATAGTTTATTGGGTGGAAAAAAAAACATATGTTACAGACAAAAAATGCTTTCTTTCTCTTTTATCTCTTTAATTATTAAAAAAATAAAATAAAAGGGAAACAAAAGATAAACAAAGATGGGGAAAATCAACTGCCTCAAATTTCAAAAGTAAGTGAACTTTCTCAGGATCTTAAAAGCTAGCCACCTTCATACTCCTACCTGAAGTGTCCCCACCAAAAATGACCACTAAATTATTTGAATTGCTGTTATCAATTAAGAGAAGAAATTGTTCAAGGCTGTTATGTCATCCTCAATCAAAAACTCAGCATCATTTAAATCTTAAATTGCTAATATTATTATCATTCCACAGGAATAATACTAACCGGAAAAAAAAAAAAAAAAAAAAAAAAAAAAGAAGAAGAAGAAGAAGAAGAAGAAGTAGTGGGGCTTTGTAAAACTACGAAGAATCTCATAACTAGTGGAAAAAAGCTACTTTAGACATAACCCCACCAGAAATTCCCTTGTATTTTTTTGAGCTTACTAAGAAAAGAGCTGATTATTTATTAATTAATTAATTTATTTTTGTTTTGAGTCTTTCCCAAGGTTGTTTTTAGACCCCACAGTCACAAAAGAGCCACTAAACTCGGTTGCCCCTAACAAAAGCAGAGTGCCCAATGCATTAAAAAATTCCAACAAACATGCAACAAAGTCCAAAAGTAAAGTTCTGGTTAGACAAGTAAACCGATTTAATTCCGTAAAATCAAAGAAGAATCTACTTTCTGTTAAATCATGGAAAAACAACTTTACATTATGATTTAATACCAATAAAGACAAACTAATCTGATAGAAATACATGTACAAAAGAAGGATTTGGGCTATAAAGACCGAACCGTATAGGTAATTAAAAATCTTAATCCTGCTAGGCTGTAAAATGGTGATAAACAGGCAATGAACTACAATGCTCATATAAGTGTATTTTAAGGTCCAGTGTAAGAGTCTTCTGTTTCTGGTTTTGAAATTTTTAGATCCTTTGGCAAAGTCCACATCGCCAGCAGCCTCTACATCTAAACAGCTTTCATAAAGAAGGGCTTTTTTTAAACACACTTTTCCATTCACTAGTCAAGAACCACACCTGTTTATACTGAATAATCTTCAAGCAGAATCAAAATGGTAAAAAAGGCATTATCATAGAATTCTATTTACGGTGAGTCAACTTTATACAAGTATTCCATATATATATATATATATATATATATTTTTTTTTTTTTCTGTTTAAAAAATAGTTAAATCAAGACTTTTGCTTTTTCCTCCATCTGCGGCTTAGATGTGACCCAAAGAGTTGAAAAGAACCAAAATAGGATGACTGTTGTATCGTGGATTCAGGATGCAGATTGATCAAACCAAAATCAACTTAAATTTCATTACATGGGTAAAAATCAACGGGGTTATAAACATCAATCTATATATTTGAGAATAAAAATAACACAAGTATTTGAGGTTTTCAATGAAATACTCAGCTAAATAAATTTAAAAAAAAAAGAAAAAAAAAAGAAAAAAGATTTTCGATGATGCAGAGTCTGTCTATCCCTCTTTGTTTCTCAATAAAATTTAAGGTCAGACCTTGAGACCTGCAAAGTGCTTGACTTGACTAGATGCCACAAACCTAACCTATCTTCAGAAGAGGAGCTTTTCCAAAAAGTGAAAAAGTTCGACCACTAAATTCAAACCAAAAGAATTCTGCAGAGACTTGACTGGAATTCACACACGCTCACTGCACAATAGACATTATTTCTCTTTCAGTGAAAGGAACCAAAAAAAAAAGAAAAAAAGAAAAAAAGTTACTACCTATTATGTTATTTTTAGATCAATCCATTCACCAAACAAATTCAAGATAAACCATGCTGATAAACAAGATCAGTATGCAGGCTAGTATTTGTGGTTCAATTTCATTTTCGTAAGCCACAAATCTATGTACACGCCTGTGAACTTTTTGAAAGCCTCTAGTCAGATGTGAGTAAAAGACAGAACAAAGTGAAGGTCATAAACTGTCAAAGACCCACTCCACCAGCCACTTACTCTCCTCCAACTTCACTATATTTTGGCTTTTAAAAGCTTGATGATAACAATGATGATTTGAACACCAAAAAGCAACAGCAACAAGGCCTAAAAATTTCTTTTCTGGCCATAAAGCCAAACGCTTTATTCGTGAAGCTGACATGCACAATCTTCTGCTCCCTCCTTATCAATGTCATAATACTGTACATAGTTGAGAGAGAATTTTATCCGATTCATGGAAAGTTTAACCAAATCTTCTTTCAGGTTACAGGACACAAGGATAGCGGTTACTTGTCTTTTTCGATAAAGCCCAAGTCATATTTTGGCTCGACCATACAGGCTAATAAACATTAAATTTAGTCTAATGTATCAGGTGCGTCGTATTGACGGATTTCACGGCTGATATTAGGGTAGTGAACGGCAGGCCTAACAAAGTGCACTTCAGGGTCGCCCCGGATCGCCGTGTCCGTGGCTTTGATTGTCAAGTAGTACACTCTGCCTGCGCAAGGAAGGTAATTCACCCTCACAAGTTCCTCAAGCTGCAGATTCTTTCCCTGCAATATATCATTTGTCACGTCCCTTAAATATATATATGTAAAAATAGATTAATACACAAAACCATCCTAATTATTTAACGAACAAATAATTTCTAAATAAAAACGAAATAAAAGTTATAAATAAATAAATAAAAAAAAGGAGGAAAAACAGATGAATAGGAGTAGACGGATCGGCCCTGGTTGCTCAAGGAAGGGATATTTGAGCACAAGTTTATCGACCATAGCGTGGCGCTCAGACAGCGAAAAAAGAGCAGTGCACTCCCTCGGAATTACATCAGAAGGAGTTGCAGGACGAGGATTCCTGTTGTTCTGTCTACTCGGACCGGCGGAAGCAGGCTGAATCCGAATCCTATCCTCCGACATGATCCGATTGACCCTATTAATGGAATTTGGGAAATTATGACATATTCTTTTTCATTCATGTAATTAATTAACTATAGCCAAATTACAGGATTCAAAATTTTCTAATCTTGGATAGTTTTCTTTAATTAAGGACTTTATAAATAAAGTAACTTTAAAATTTAGCATGCATTTGGCATCTCTATTAGGGTTGAAAAATTCCAATTGATTTTTTTTTTTCCGGAAAAGTCAATTCAGTTTTATTATTTATAACTCTAATTATAACTTAAAAAACTCAAACTTTAAAAGTCCATAACTTTGTTATTTCAAGTCTAAATGAGATTATTTTTTTAATTTACTAGAATTTCGAAACGAACGAAAAAAAATATCCATGTTAATATTCTTTTCCAAATATATTTCAAGTTTTGACAATTTTTTAACTCCAATCAGCCAAACACACAATTCAAAAACTCAATTCAACTCTAATAAAATAACTCCAAGTTTTTTAAAGTCCTTTTTTAGAATATCCTAAACTTTTTCAAATTTGGAAAAATAATTGGTTTTTTAACTGATCATCTTGACTACAATCCATCATTGATGGATTTGATATAACTAATCAATAGAATAATAATATAACGGTCCATGATAATTTAGTCCACCAAGGATGAACTATTGGTATATCACCATCGAAAAATTCAAAAGGTCGGATTCATAGATGATTCACTGGCTCCTAATTAACAACCTTCACATGAATTCCTTGCTTTTTTTTTTTTTTTTTTTTTCTTTCTTCACTGTTAATTTGAGCTTCTCTTTAGCTACAGATATGCAATTTTTACATTGCCTCTTGGCTTATAAACCACTACATATAGTATTTATTTCCTCATACAACAAAGAAAGTATTGGAATTCATTTTTTGCATTTGCCCCTAATGGAACTAATTGAGAGGAAAAGATCAGAGGAGCAAAATAATGCCATTGATTAAGAGACACAATAACAAGGTAATGGCCCTTTCAGCTAGCTTGCCAGATGATTTTTGTGGTGTTTTTGCAGTAAGTACATGTGTGGTGATGTGCACTACCAACCCGATTCTCGCATCTCGTGTTTGCGATAATCGGTAATGGAGATCATCCGAGATGCAGGTGGTGTCTGTGATTGGAATGACATGAAGAAGTTGGAGAGAGAATCATCTTCGGTTTTAATATATGAAAAGGGAGAAGCAAGCCAGCTCTGGAATTTATATATATATATATATATATATATATATATACATTTATACATTTCGGGATTAACAGGGCTTGAATGATATATTAGCAACTCATGTATTACAAACTCAAACAAAGATTCTCATAGTCTCATAACTTGGACAAGAGTACCAACACCTTTATATGAAGCAAAAGCTACCATCTTTACAATAAGCTCAAAATTGAATCCGCTATTTCTATTGCATTCATAATCCTAAAATCAGAAAAGGAGTTAATTATGATTAACCCGAGATTTGCACTCCATTAGCAACTTAAAATCATAGCATTATAAACTGAAACAATAATTCTTTATTAATCTCACCACTAGCACAAGAATAAAGCAAAAGCTGCCGGAAGCTCAAAATTAAATCCACTACTACCTCTCTTGCATCCATAATTATACAATCCCAAAAATAATAAAAATTATGAATAATCCAATCTACTAGTAACTGAAAAAGATGTAATTTTGATCCAAAACTATGAGTTAAGCTCAAATAAAAACCTTAATCAAGGTTTAATCTATAATCGAATCGGCACTAACCCATCGCCAAAAATGCTTCTTCACGGACACAGCCTCATCTGCAACTCTTGTACTCTCGCAATCGTGATACTCCTCCTCCTCCGCCGTGAAAAACTCGCCGTCGGGAAGCCCATCCACCAAAGCCTCCACCGAATGCAGCTCGTACCGGGCCGGTAAACCCGGGTACGACACCGAATTCCTCTCCTCTACCTTCTTCCGGTACGATCCGGGAACGATCCTCACCGTCCCGTCGACGATCGAACCGAGCTCTTCGCGGACGGCGCGAGCGGCTGCCGATTCGACGTCCTCGAGGGGCTTCATCTTCTCCGACAACGGCCGGTCGCGGCTCCGGACGGTTCCGTCAGAGAGCTGCTGGTGCGACTCGATAAGAATCCGGTCGCGGCCGTCGCGGATCCGGACGGTGACGACCTGAACGGTGCGGACGGGAGGGGAGGAGTCGGCGAGGGAGGTCTCGCCCTCGGAGAGCTCGAGCCAGAGGTTGTGGACGTTCTTGGTGCCGGGCTTGACGCCCCAGGAGGCGAAGGAGTCGGAGGGGAGGCGGGGCTTGAGCCAGTCGGAGAGGGACTGGGGGTTGGCGAAGTGGTGGCGGCGGCTGCTGCTGCTGCTGCTGCGGCTGCGGCGGTCGTTGTGGGGGACGGACATGGCGGAGATATTGAGGAGGCGGCGGGGGCAAAACGGGAAACGGAGAATTCGGGGTTTGGCAGCGGAGGCGGAGGAGGAGAAGAGGAAGCAGACGGAGAGGGCGGTAAGGAAGAGGTCGGTTAAGGGAGGGAGCTCGGGAAGGGTGATGTGGCGGATTGTGATTGGCGGTTGTGGGGGTGGCATGTCAACGGGAGTGAGATTGACGTTGACTAAGCTGCTGCCGATTGGATGATGAAGATGTTATAATAGGGATGTCCATGTGATGGACGAATTCGAGGAGGAGGAGAAGTTGCATTCCAAGATAACAAAGAAAAAGGAAGAATAATCAAGTGGTGGTGGAGAAGAAGAAAGGAATTGAAAGAAAAATAGTCTTTATTTTTTCGTTTGATTCAAAGGACGGATTATGAGAGAAGTGGAATTTTTGAGGTTTATGGTTCTGGAATATTCGATTATTTTTGTGGTATTTTGGTTGTTTACTTGTTTGGGTCCCTTGGGTCCATTGGGGGAATAATGCCCAAAAACATTTGGGCCACAAAACTACCAATAGCTCCACAGCTGGGATTTTTTGGGGGAGAGGAAGATGTTATTAGTTTATTTGTAATAAATTATTTATTATAAATATTTAGATTAAATATCAGTATACAAAATTTATTTTGAGTAAATATCTCTTTACTATAAATCATTTAATAGTGAATTTACTATTTCTATTTATTTTAATTTAGCAAGATTAAATTTTAGTAAAGTGTTTATTAATTTATCTCAAAATCAAGTAAAATGAGAAATTGATTTTTTTTTTTTTTTGCACAAAGTGAGAAATTGAATTTCTATTATATTGTTTATTTTTATGAGAAATGGAACGATTCAGAACAGAGTAAGTATAAGTATACAAATACTCGTATATTAAAGAATAATTAAATCAAAATAAGGTTGTAACTTGATACAAAGGTTGGTTGGTTTCTATTTTTCAAAAGAATGAATTTAGCTCAGGTAAGAGGTAAGAGACACATTCCCCCTTAAAAAGAACTTAATTGCTCCTTTTTAAGTGAGATCCTCGTTATTTAAATACGAGAATTTAAAATCAGGAACTTAATTGATCACTTTTTTAAACTAATTCTTTTCTAATATTGAATTCATGATTATTAAACGTGTAGTAAATAAAGTTGGGTCAATAATAGATTAATAAGATCAAAACATGAGTTGTATTCGAATTCACCTTCTTAATCGAAATTGACACGAACTGTCACGATTAACTATGTGTTTATATATAACACAATATAGAATGTTATAAGATTGATCAGATAATAAACAAAATGACTTTTTAAAATCTTAAAGCAACATAAATTGACTAATAAATGTGGTAAAATGTGTTATACGCGACTCAGAGGATGCAACATTGGGTAGTCTTCTTCTCCATGCGTTTCTTTTTCTTGCTCTGCTCTTCGGTTTCTTCGATCTCCTCCGGCGGAACAAGAATAGGTCCTGGTTCGGTTGGTGCCGGAGAGGTCAACAGAGGAGGAGCTGTGGGTGGACACACCACTCTACTTTTGCGCTTCTGAGCTGGTGAAGCAACCTAAGAGAGAGAAGAAGGAAGGTAAGAAAACAGTGAAGGAAACAAAAAAATAAATAAATAAATAGTACCAAAAATTAGAAAAATATTTACCTCACTCGTCATAGGAACTGCATTCTCCATAACGATAGATGCAAAAAAGGAGTAGGGAAATATTTGCAAGAAGAAGAAGAAGAAAGATGCAAAAAAGAAAATAAAGAAAATGTGAAACTAACTATTTAGTATTGTTTTCATATGTTTTGAAAATGATTTTGTTTTTGGTATGAAATAGAACTGAAAATATCTTGAAAACCATATTGAGATAGTTTTTGAAATTGTATTTGGATATGTTTTTAGTTCTTAATAATGCCAAAATAGTTAAGGTAATGTATTCCATAAAATGTAAGAAATCATCCCATTAATGAACTTCAACTAATTTCTTTTAATCTATTAAGACTAGCTCAAGTGGTTAGGTGCGTGAGTACGTAGTCCAAAGTTTGAATTTTTCATTGCATATCGGTGCTAATTTAGTAAAACTAAATTTAGCTAGCTTTATTTAAGACTCCACCTAACTCTTTAACCTAAGATATCATGGCAAATTTGCACCTTTAAATTTTTGTTACTTGCTTTTATTTCATTAAACGAATTTCACCGGAGCGCATTTCCACGCCAGGTTTACAACAGAAAGCACATCTTTATTACAAGCCAAAAGGAAAAAGGGAAAACACACCTGCTTCTGTGGTTGTGGGCATGTCCTCAAAGCCCCATCCGACGTTCTGAATTGAATTTCATTTAATTTCGGCATGTTCGTTGGAGTTCTTGTGGCGGTCTTTGTTCGTTAATTGCTCCTTGTGGTGATTTTGATGGTGATCTTTTGTGGTGATCTTTGGGGTGTTTGGGGGAGGGCTCCATGTGGTGTCGATTCTTGAAGTGTAGTCTCTTCCCCAACTACAATACCATCCTCATTTCTTAAAATGAGTGGAGGAAAAATATAAGAAATATATATATATATATATATATATATGCAAATGCATAAATAAATAAAAAAATATTTTTTCCGAGGAACCACTCTCAATACATCCCCCGAACTCAACCCCATTTGTTTGTAACATAATTCTGCACGGTTATACGCCATGTGTTCGAAACAAATGCACGGCACACGTGCATATTTTCATCCACAGTTGGGAATGGTCTTGCTTGCGCAAGATAGCCGTGCGACAGGATGTTAACCTGAATTAGTACAAAATAAACTAGAGAATTAATTGAGAACAATCAAGTTCTACAACAATCAAATTTCTGTCCAGGTGGAAATAAAAGTGGGAAAAGGCAAGAAATACCCAAAAAAAAAAAAAAAAAAAAAAAAATTCTTACGGTGTTCTCCATTTGAGAAAGTAGTAGTTTTCGGTATTCTTCTACACGGGGGTACTTTCTTAGTCAGTTTTTGGATTTTATTAATAGTTTGTATCCGGCCCAAAAACAATGGAAATTCGACTGCCTTAGAAATCGAACCTTGCAAACATGGAAAACGTTCTAATACAAATACTTATAAAGAAAAGGAAATTACATAAGAATTTTTTACTGTGAACACAATAAAAATATGCTGTAAATAGAAATAAATAGTCACTTTGTTTTTTTTTAATATATATATATCTAAAGACCTTACCATTAAAGCATAAGAAAAACCACCCAGAGACGGGGTTTTTCCCTCTTCAAAAGCTTTTTCGCGTCCTTCATTCCACATTTGAGGGTAGCCAATGCTGCAGCCCCCAAAGCGTAGTCATTTATTTCCTCTAAATTCAGAAATGGTAAATACATATATAGTTGCAATAGTCCTTGAGCTGTTGGCTAAAATTACCTGTCCCAATAGGTGTAGTAAATAAGCCTTCAAATCCAATTCACTGATATTTTCGGGAACTTTTTCAAATCTACTCTGCAATTTATTTACATTTATCACAAAGCCTACCTTACCTCTTTGAAAATGGAGCAACTCCTTAGCCTCAGAGTCTCCTAAGTTTAAATGTTCTTTAATTACTCCAATACCATCCTTATACTCCTTCCCCGATACTTGTTTTCCATCAATAATTGGAAGCCCCGTTATGTACAAAATGTCCTCGAGGCCACATAAAAAGACCTTTTCCTTTGATTGTACTTTTCAAATAAAAAACACGATTCTTCTTTTTCGTAAAAATGAACCAATGTAGTTAACATCTGCCAATTCTGTCGTATGGATTCACCTTCATATGAAAGGCGGTCCTTGACCCGTAGAAACCACCCGAAGCAAGTCTTTTGCACTAAGGAAGCAACTCTTGGATCGACCTTCCAAGAGATAGAATTGTTGATGTGCATTGTAGATTGCAAAACTTTCTCCTGAGGTGAAACTTCTTCTTGAAGTGCCATTGTTGTCAACAGCTGCATTACAAGCAAAACAAAAATCTTATAATATTTGCCCAACGATATTCATTACAATATTTTTATGCAAGGAGGCTGATTATTCAATACTATTGAAATCACTATAAACAGATAAATCCAATTATATTACCCCATGGAGAAATACAAAGAAAATGTGTCTAAAATGGTAAGTAAGAAAAAAGTAGAATAATGAGTAAAACACGAAATTTACAGTACTTCTTCTCTAAACATTTTCAGGTAAATATTTTAACAATAACACTAGTGCAGAAGAGTATACAAGGTTGCTAATTATAAAACCAGTCAAAGAATTAGTATACTTATTTTTTTTACCATTCCAAAGAGTTTGTAAAATTAGCATTATTTTCCTTCAATCATAATAGTTGCATGAAAGAAATCTTGATAGAGTGCTACGAAATGAGAAATCCTGTCGGCAATGCACAATAAAAAAATAATGTCTTGAGGAAAATAATAATAATAATAATGTGTTCATTTATTAGAATAGAAAACTACCATAAAATCTACATCTTAATTTTTAAATACTACAACGGAAAGAATTGCCAAATGAAATAAGAAGAATGACAATTTCATTTGAGGTCGTATAAAACTGGCATGCATCCTGACTTCCAAGACTCTTTCATAGAATTCTAATAATTTTAAGTTCTTTCACCTCATTTTCCCTCACCTCTTTTATAGCTCTCTCTTTTCTTAAACTCTTGAAAACCTTCTATGTGATTTGTTGCTTTTATTTCTTCTCCTTAAATATCTTTGTCCCAAGTAAAAAAGATGCACAAAAAAAGAAGAAAGAATTAATATAACAATTGAGGAATCAAATATTGTTATATTATTTTTTTCTAATATGGTCGAGAATCTAATTTAAAATCACTTCCAGGTACATGTGTTCATCACCACATATATATACATATGTATTTACATAGACGAAACTGAAATAACAATTAGATCGGAGCAGTACGTAGTAGTGAGAAAATGAGAACCTGTGAGAATCTTCGTCTTGTTCTTCTTCCTTAACGACTAAATAATGAAGACAACCTCTTTTCTTCTTCTAAATTAGAAACCTCTTTCCTTCTTCAAAAATAATGACATGATTTCAAATTCTCTATGTTTTAAATTCCCACTGCTAGTTAGAGTCCACACACTTCAATAGTTAGGAATTGCACTTAAAACGACATTTAATTAATGGTTAAGAAGTAACAAAACTTTACTAATAGGTTGGAGTTTTCAATTATAAAACTATTAATTGCGTTCAATTTCATAATAGAGTTTTTTTTTTTTTTCTCAATTTTTGAGGCAATGAATTATCATAATTGGTTCACTTTTTCTTCTCTTTTGGTTTTCTAAAAAAATATACTTGGTTCACCATTTACGTAATTTTTTTTTTCTTTCCCATTCAGCAACTTTTTTTTTTTTTTTTTCCATAGCAAAGACAATTTTGTTTTCAAGTCAAGATCGATGCTTATTTCTAGAAAATGAACTGTTTTGAGAACGAGGATTTTTGTTGCTTATAGTAGCAAGTACAAAAAATAAAAATAAAAAATTCGTAGCAAAGAAGAAATATTTTTCAAGTCATAAATTTGAAAAATATTTAATACATGCATGTTTTGTTGTTTGTAATAATAGTAAGTCTGTTTATCAGCCACATTTTTTTTGTTAAACCCTTTTTTTCCCCCTTGAAAAAGGACATCCAAGCCTGATTAATTAATTAATTATTTATTTGCTAAACTATATGAAACGTGCATAGGAACAACTCCAGGGACTTGCGCTGTTTGTGGCCGCCTCAGACCGCCAGTCGGACCATTTTTGGTTACGAAATACGACCGCAGGACGCCGAGGCCTTTACTTCTTCCAAGAACTTAGGAGAGTTCCCCATAAAATGGTAAGATGAGTATAATGGAAATAAATAATGGTGTTGACAGTTGATAAATATTACTCGATCTCCACGTTGAATGCAAACAGCGAGAAAATTAAAGCTCCGTTTGGATTACGTGTCCATTTCAAAAAGGAAAATATTCTTATTTTAAATGAGAAAGTATTTTCTTTTAACAATAAAATGATGTTTGGATTTGTAAAAAAATTTCTTTTTGAAAACAAAAAATTGTTTGGAATGAGAAAAAATGGTGTTATAAATAGTGTATTGTGAGAAGATATCAAAAAATTTATTTTCTTTTTCCAACAGGGTATTGTACAAAGTAGGTTTGAAAATGAAATAGTTTTTCTTTTTCAAAATAAGAGAATGATGAAAATAGTTAAGACAAATAATTTTTTGGAAAGATTTTCTAATTTTGAAAATTGGATACGTCATCCAGGCTAATTCTTTTTTGAAGGACTTTTCATTTCCCAAACTAATTATTAGGACTAAGCTAATGTACTTGCTTATATGCCCAATGCCCAAACGCCACTATTGAGTGTATCCCTCTCGAGTGATTGGCTCTGACACCTATTGTCACGGTCCATGATTTTTGGTTGCGAAATATGATCATGTGACACCGAGATATTATTGACGTAAATTGTAATTACCGGCTCATCAGTTTATTTCATGTTCTCATTTTTTCCAAAAGTCATCTAATCAAGAAATGTTAAGTTGAGCAAAATCTCGCCGGCGAGACCTCCTCACAACGTCGTAAGGAGCTCTTATCGCATGATCTCCCGACACTACGAAAGCCACAATCTGATTGGCAAAATCTCCTCGCGATGCTGTGAGGGCTGTTACCTGTGACTTGTGTGGAAATTTGAGATCTCCTACAATGGAGTATATGGGAAGAGATCTATTGTGGCAAGCAGGGGAAACAGCATGGAAAGACATTGGGAAGAAAGAAAGCAGATGAGATGAAAGGAGGAGAGAGTCATGAGAGTGAGAGAAAGATAAGAAAGAGAAATTAGAAAGAATACTAGCCACCAATGACAATAAGCTTTCTATTTTTTAAATATGGGAGTTTGCTTTTGATAGCAAATAGATACAATCGCTAGTAACGACACCAGACCTTAAAAAACAAGGTGACCCAATACCGCAATGCCCAACAATAACCAGATCTATCAATAAAATTAAATGATACTTACAATAAGAAAGAAGGCATACTATCAAACTATCAAACTATCAAACACCTCCGGAACCAAAACCTAACCCCGAACAAACCCGCTCTATCATCGTCGTTATCGTCTTCATCGTCGAATCTGTATTGATCGTCGTCGTTAATTTCTCCTCCGTCGCCACCATTACCGCCGCCAATATCCCCGCCGTCACCGCCCTCTTTTCTGTCGCCGCCGCCGTCGTCAAGAGACGGACTAGTACTCTTGGAAGGAGATTTCCGGGACATGTCCATTTTAGGGCGTTCAACAGACGAGCCGAAATGGTCTCCGGTAAAAGCCCACGGAGGCGAAGGAGCCACCGCGATCAGACGGCGGTGAAAGGAGAAGCCATGCCGGACTTCATGATCATCAACAAAGCAACGAGTCGTCGTCTTCTTCGGCGGGAAATGAATTGTTGGGCATATTGAAGGCCTCTGAGCGTGAGGCAATAACTTGTTCTTCCCATCTGTGGTAACGTGGAGATTCAAAGAAATAGGTTTTGTGACGTAAATTTTTGTTGTTGTCTGCAAAATAATTTTCGCAGGCGTTGCAAAGTGGGAGATTATATGACAGTGCAGTGCAGGGAAGGCTCCAAATGGCGTTTCCAATTATGGAATAAATCTTCCTAAAAACCAAAACGTATACTTTTCAACCAAAAAAAAAAAAAAAAACTCTAAACGTATAGTCGTATTAGTATACCATCTTTTGGGCAAGTATCAACTATCACGTGCGCTTTTTATTTAGTCAGTTTGATTATTATTATTATTATTATTATTATTTAGTGTGATTTAGTTAGTTTGATTTGACGAACTTGAAAGTTTCAAAAATAATTTTTTGTTTTTTTGTTTTGATGTTAGTATATATGATCATCTTTTTAAGAACTTTCAAATACAAGCAAAAAATAATATTTGGGTTTTTTATTAAAAAATAAACTTCAATATTAATTGCAGTTATTTGGTTCCTTAAGGCACTTTAAGAAGAGTAATTCTATTTGCACCTTATTGTATTTATAAAAACACCTCCACAAAATCATGAGTTTTTCTTATTATTAATTACGTTAAAACCCATTTAAGTACACATTTACATATAACACTATATAACCACTGAATCTTTAATATTTCCTCAATATACTTCTTGTAGAGTTGGATTAGGTGCCGAATCTTTGTTTCATTTGAGTGCACTTTTACGATGGATGAGTCCAAAAGAAAAAAAGAGTGATCATATTATACCTACTAATTTTATGAATACCTTCACTTAATTATAACTTTTTTAATAAAGATTTAAAAAATCTAGCCTTTTATATATACATACTATTTTCGTAATACTTAATTTAACCCTCATATCCCACTCTAATTTTAAATTTGATTTGATTTATAGCTATAAAATCTGAAAAAAATCTTCTTAGGAAAAAAATTCCTATTTTAAAAATGAGAAGAAAAAAAAAAGCAAGTAAAACTTCGTTTTGTTAACAACGTATCTTCTTCTTGTTCCATAGCAAGTATAACTTTTCCTACGTTAAATTTGACAATTGTCTTTTACATGTTCTTTGTAATAATCTTCTTCATTAAAAAATAAAAAAAAATAAAAATTCACCAATCTTTTCATATTCAACAATCACAAAATAATAAGAATGTCATAAAGTATCTGATAAATTGGGTATGAAAACATTAAAATTACATAATCGATTGACTCTTTAAGAGACTTTCTTTTATAAAATTTTAAAAAAAAATTCAAGGAATTTGAAGGAGAAAAATTTTGGGATTATAGAAGTGAAGTTCGGGATAATAAAAAAATATAGGGTATGATTTGAAAAAAAAATATATTTTATTTCTTAAAAAATGTATATAATGGTATATTTTTATCTAATGTAATTTTCTTAACGGATAAAATTATAATAAAAATAGTTTATAATTTGGTAGGGGTATTCATGATTTTAGTGGGTGTAAATAGGACCACTAAAAAAATGCCAAATTCAAATCCTATTTTAAATTACTTTTTTTTTTCTTTTTTGAATCTGGGGGTGGGGGATTCGATCTCTGTAATTAAATGTGAAATTATCGCTAGGCTAGCTATACTTCTAACCACATTTTTTTTTTCTTTTATCTTAATAACTAACTTTTTTCTTCATTTGAATTCATAGGTGGAGAATATAAAAAAAGAAAAAAATCATAGGTAAAAGAATTCAAACTCTACATGTTTAAGTGAAATTAGGCGTGAAAGCACTAATAGACTATACTTATATCACTTAATAACTAACACTTTAAAGAGGCAAGCGTGGACAAAAGTTTATTAAAACTTGGAACAATAATTATTTTTGTTTAGTAGTTAGTTATGAATTCTAAACTAAAAATATAATGAACTTTCAAAATAAACTAAAATAAAATAAATATAATTACGTAAGCATACTTAAGTCATAAAAATGTATTTAACCATTTGAAAAAAAAAAGTATTTAACGTGCTTATTTCTTATTAATTTTTAATAGTTAACTAAGGAGCTAATTGAGTTGTCTCTGGTTCCATTCACATGTGACATACCTAAATTCACTTATAAGTCATAATCGTGTTAGCATTCCCTTCGCTTTTTACTTTCTTCTAAACTCTAGGGACTCCTTTTCTTTTCTTTTCTTTTTTTTTTTAAAGACTATTTAAATACATGTCTCCAAAATGACTAAATGGAAACTTTATGCTTTACAAAAGTTATTTTAAAAATTAAAGAATGACACTGCCATCAAACCGTGATCAGCATGTATAATTAATTTTTGTTACGTCAAAAGTAATAGTTTTGATTTACTGATCTATTAGAAGGAGGTTCCAGATAATTGTTAGGAATATTTATTTATTTGCTAATGGGTATCGAAAGAGGGTTGTCACTTTCACGAGATGGGATACCCCCATGAGCTCTGTTATGTGTGTGTATGTGTATATATATATTAATTACATGGAAATCAAGGCACAATTTTTCAACTAATATTTTGACAATCGTTTTTTTTTTTTTTTCGCTTGAAAACAATCATTTTTTTTTTTACCTCAAAAACAAAAAACAAAAAACAAAACAAAAAAATTTTTTTTTTTTAGTGAAGTTAGAGATGGGGAGAATCGAACTCTACACCTTAAAATGGAATCAAGTATGAAATTACTGCTAAACTATGCCTACAACCACAACAATCATTTTCTTTTGAAGTGCCAAAGTGAATACTTTTACTCTTTTATTAAAATATATATATATATATATATATATATATATATATATAAGAATTTCATTATCCTGTCCTGTGAACTTGACTTGAGTACTTGAGATTCAACACATTTTTATCCTATTAATAGGAATTATTGTTTTAGTTATTAAATAAAATTTTAAATTAAAATAGTTTTGTGTGTCGCGCTATTAAAATGTAATCATTTAAATAATAATAATTAAGAATACGATAAAAGTATGGTTCCCTGTTACAAATTTTGTACTTAAATATATATATATATATATATATATAAAACAAGATATTGAATAGCATAAATAGTTTGCAATTTCTTCCCTATCGAAGCACATGTGTAACATATACATCCATAATTAAGAAACGACTTCACGTCAAATTGTAATTAATTAATAATAGAAAGAGAAAAAGGAATATATGAAAGTGTTTCCGAGCTGTTTCGATCTATCAATGTCTCTCTGTATGCATATATCTAAACTAAATACAGTAGTCGGAACTAGAATATCTTCAAGATTTCAATTAGTATTAACAAGTCCTTTTTTTTTTTTTTTTTTTTTAACTTAGAGGTGGGAGATTCGAAATCTGTACCTTTAAATAAAATGAAGTATGATGTTATCACTATGCTATGACTACAACAAAAGTCCTTTTATTTTGGGGGAATTAGTTTTAAAAATCCTTTTTCTTTTGTGAATTAGTATTAAAAGTCACTTTTTTTTTTTTTTTTTTGGGTGAATTTGTATTAGAAGTCCTAAAAACAAAACCAGCACAAAGACATATAATCCCAAATCTAACTGTAAATATCCAAATTCGAAATGAACATAATTAATAATAATAGTCCTATGACGAAGACCAGCTCTTCTGAGGAACTATTTTTCTTGAGAGGAAAAAATCCACTCAAAGGAAAGAGAATGCAGAATAGAAAAAATAATAAAATATAGATTGGATATTGTAGATCCCTAGGATTAGAAATATTTCATGTATCATGATACTTTCCATATCATGTCCCCTAAATAAATAAATAAATAAATAACCACTTGACAAAATAATAAATTACTATTCCTCATGTGATGCCATTTACCAATCCAATGTGGGTCATGAACACATACTTAATTATTAAATTCATATATAGAGAAAAGGATCAAACATGACACTTAAAACTCTGAAACCTCCTTCCCCACCCGCTGATCCTGCTAGCCGGCTCATTTGAGAACTGATACATTAAAGCTTTACAATAATATTACAGATAACATAAGTTCATATACATATACATATATATATATATGATCATATATATCTACAAATTAAGTACAACTTAAAAAGATAAACTGGTTGGGGTTTCGTCTTATACATAGCCACTTTCCCATGGATATGTATAATTAGTACAAATCTTACTCAGATGACCCAAAAAAAAAAAAAAAAACTTGATTATTCTACCCCATTAATTGAACTGTTTGGAGCATCAATAATCCATACGCGCGTACTATATATATAATATTCTTCTTTAGAAAAAAAATATATATATATATTATAATATATATATACCATAATAAATTATATTTTGTTAATCACTTTTGGGAAAGAGAGCTATAATTAACAAACCTTAATCGTCGTCGTCAAAAAGGAAGTCATCTCCAAAAAGGTAAATCATCCTCTCTCTTCTCCAGGGATCACGGTCAGCTGGATCATGATTATCATGAAAATCATGATGATGATTTTGTGTAGGCAATAGCTTAGATCTGCAAAGAGGACAAGTCCCATGGCCCTGATCCACCCAAACATCTAAGCACTCTCTATGGAACACGTGGCAACAATTGAACGGCACTCTCACCTCATGGCTTCCCTCTATTCTGTTCAAGCATATTATGCAAACACAGCCCTTGTCTTCATCATAAACTTCTCCACTTTTCTCCAAGATGGTTTTGTATGGCATCACCGGAAGTTGCTTCTTCACCGATTCGGCAAAAAAGTAAGCGGGGACCGGCACCATTGAAGCGGAAGCGGAACGATTTATGTGATCATGATCATGATGATCATCTTCGTTGTTGTGGTCAGATTTGCTCATGATCATCAGGCGTAGAAGAAGATGAGAAGATACTAAGCTGATCAAACGTAAAATGAGATGTGAGAATATTAGAATAAGAACATGTTTTAGAAGGGCTAACAAAAAGTTCCCATGAGAGGATGTGAGATCGATCAAGTTTAGCTTGGGAGCTGATCTAATATTGGTCAAACAAGGAAACCCCATGGAATCCAAGGAAGGAGAGTCCAAAGATAGAGAAAATTAATATATATATACACACACACACAGAGACACACTAACTATATATATATATATATATATACACACACACATATATATATATATATATATGTTTCAAAAGGAGAAGAATGTGCATTTGTGGAACACCTTACATTTATAGATATATATATATATATATATATTTATATGTCTATAAATATAATCTTGGAAACAAAAGGGTAGTTAAAAGACAATTATCAATGGGTAACTTGGATTAATTAAAAATAATAAAATGATGATCATTGGAGTGGCCCAAGACGAACTTATTATATTTTTATTTTTATTTTCTTTGTGGTCCTGTAAGTGCATGCCTCGTGGTCCCTCTTGATGAAAAACGATCATCCCACCTCCCACAATAAAATTTCAGTTGAACTTTGGTCCATTATTGTGGAAATACAGATAAGGTGATGGACCATGCAAAGGGGATCATTATTTCATCAACTTTTTGAAAGTTAGTTGATTATATATATAGATACACAAAGTCTTAAATCCGGTACATAATAATATTCGGTAATATGAACTCCAATTCTTATGAATATGAGTTTCAGTTATTAATAATGTGAATTCATGCAAAAGAAAATGTATTTAAAATAAATGTGAATTTTTCTTATTTTTATACATTTTTTTATATGAATTCATATTTCTAATAATTAAAACTCACATTCACGATAATTGAAATTCAAATTATCAGGTACATTCAGGTATCAAATTTAACATCATCCTTATATAAATATTTATAATATTATAAATGACAGGAGAGAAAACCTCCCACATTCTAATAATTTATCGATAGAAACAAAAGAAAATGCAAAATTAAATTAATTCAGAATCCAGTCACAAGACTGACAAACCAAAAACATAAAGTAAAGGACGTCAAGAAATAACTTATTAATATGACAAATTAACGAGAACAAGAAGCGGATGATATTTCTTATCCAAAAAAAAAAAAAAAAAAAAAAAAGAACGGGATGATAACTGATTGAAAACTTTTTAAGTACTATAACTACTTTTTTTTTTTTTTTGCTAAGAGTTATTTTACTCTCTTATACTGAGCGATAGAAAGAAATCATATATAAGATTGAACTAAATGAAAACTAAATTTTATTTAACGTTTGAGTTTGACTCCAATTAAATTATACTTTTTTATATCATATTTTTTTTTTTTGAAAAGTCAAAAAAATATATAACTAGTGTTTGAAAAATCAATTAACTCAAACTTAAAAATTTTATCTTCAACAGGCGAACCAAATGCAAACTAATTATTTAGGAAAAATAAAAATAAAAACTAATTTGTTCAACAAAATAAAATAAAAGAAAAAATAAAACTATTTCTCTACTTTTTTTTTTTTTCTTACCGACTAATTAAAAAAGATCATAACTTAATATTAGCGTGTATTGCAAGTTGCCAAAGGAAGATATATACCTTGTTCGAAAATCACGCACTGTAATTAACCCGTCAAGTTTAGATGAGGCAGAGAAATATATATATATATATATATATATTTATTTAGGGTTCATTTGGTGTTCGGGTTGAGTTTGAGACGAGATGAAATTTTTAAGTTGAGATTGGTTGATTTTTTTAAAAACTAGTTATAATTTTTGTTGACTTTTTCAGAAGAAAACAAAAAAACCAGTCGTAAAGTATAATTGAATTTAAACTCAGCTGTATCACCAAACGTGGGCTTAATTTCAAAGGTATCTGTCACGATAGTGTCGGCAATAAAATAATATTGATTTCTAAACTCAAAAATCAATTAAAAATAGAGGTAATGAGAATCTACAGAGTTGGATTTAGGCCTCATCAATATATTTGTGTTGCATCGGTTTAGAATGAAAATTTTAAGTTAAAATTGGTTGATCTTTTAAAAATTAATTAAAATTTTTGTTAATTTTTCAGAAAAAGATAAAAACTGATATGAAAACTTTAGGTTTAAAATGAAGAACAAGCTTAATCAATCTCATCTTCACCAATTTGACCACAGTCAAAGTGGGATATATTCCTTTTTTTTTTTCTTTCCTTTTTTTTCTTAGATATTTTAGCTAATATCCCTTTTTCCTTATTCTGACGCTAGTTAATTACATGTTTTTTTAGTAAATTTCAAAAAAGAATAATTGATATCAAATATTCGAGATATTTCTAACAACATGTATAGATGTAGCAAATAAAAATAAATAAATAAATAAATCAACTTATCAGATTAACTCTATGTTAAGAGAAAACAATGCTAAGCCATTTCAATAATACAAATATTTCAAGAGTTGTGTTAAGGCCTGTTGAAGTGTGAAGCTCCCTATTTCAAATTCTCAATACAGACATTAAAAATAATATTACTAATTAAACTCACTTAGGCTCAAATCACGAGGGATGTTTGGTGTAAACATTTAAATCATAAATTACAATTAAATTTTTATCTTTTTTTGAAAAGTCAACTTCAATTTCACTATTTACACAGTTCTGTAACTCAAACTTAAAAGTCCATAACTTTCCATATACAAGTTCAAATGAGATAATTTTTTTAAAAAAATTGTATAGAATTTCAAGACAAACGAAACAAGTTTCATATTGATTTTTTTTCGAACACATTTCAAATTTTTTCACTTTTTAACACCAATAATTCAAACGACTCAGCATAATTCAACTCAACCTCAAATATTATAATCCAGATTTTAGCACCAAACACACGCTAAGATTTCAAATCAATATAATTTTTTTTTTTTTTTTTTTTGTTTTCCCTCATGGTTCTGTTTACAGGGACTTAACTTATCAAAGTTTCACACCAAATAAAATCAAGCAAGCAATGATTTTGCTGCAGGTCGTTAGTTAAAATTGTCGCCTTATTACCTTTCTTTTTCTTTTTTTTTTTAATGAACATTAGTGACCCCCACAAGAAGAAAAGCCATTGCCGTCCTCATTGGCGACCTATATTAATTACTTTATATAATTAAATTGACCAAGTTTCGGCCGGTATAAATTGGTCCATTTATTATCAAATTAGCTTGTTGTTTTCTGTTACTTAGGTATGTTAATATTAGATTAATTAGCATCTTAAATTGACTGATTAAGCACACAGGGTTGGCATAATAAAATTTGTGGCTCGAGAGAGAGCCGGGGGGGGGGGGGGGGGGGGGGGGGGGGGGGGGGGGGGGGGGGGGTGGTGGGGAGTGGGGGTTGGGGAGTCAAAGGACATCAACTTCAGTTGGTTTACTTACCCTTTGTTCAAACAAGTACAACAAAGCGATCATGTTTGTTCACATGAATTATCGAAGGCAAAAAAGGAAAATCCACAAAAAATCTTGTAGTGGAACCTAATTATTATTTTACCACCCAGATAATATGTAGATTGATCTAATTTTTGTAATTATTAAAGGTAGTTTGAGGATTTCACATTTATAATTTCACTTTATTTTATAAATAGGGCCACGCCATAACGATGGTGGATTAGAGAGAGGTTAAAGAAAATATTAAAAAAAATAAACAAAAAAACGAAACAAAAGAAAGAGAGACTGTCTAATGGAAAAGGAGGGAGAAGGGCAAGTCATAAATGGTTGTGAAATCTCTCTTTTTTGATCTCTTACCAGCCGACAAAGTGCAAGTCATTGGCAAATGTACTGCTTATCCTATCCATTGAGCTAGTCCTCAATAGAAAGAACAAACATTTTTTAATTTCTTAAAATTATCTCCTAGTATATATACCTTTTATAGAGAAACCCAAATAGATATTCAAAATTATAACTAATATTCCTCTCCAAAAAGATAAATAATTCTCTCCCTTCTCCATGGGTCACCTTCATATCCCAACTGATCATCATGGGTCACCTTCATATCCCAACTGATCATCATGATCATGATCATCATGATCATATTCATCGTGATTCTTTAATGTAGGCAATAATTTATATCTGCATATAGAGGACTGGTCCCGTGGCCCTGCAGGTCGATCGAAGCATCTAGGCACTCTCTGTGGAACACGTGGCAACAATTGAATGGCACTACTTCATGCCTTGCCGCTATTCCATTCAAGCAGACAGTACAAACACTGTCGTTTTCTCTGATCTTTCCTGTTTTTCTTCGGACGAAGCTGTCGTACAACATCATGGGAAGTTGCTTCTTTATTATGGATTCGGAGCAAAAGTAGACGACTGGGACTGGCACCAATGAAGCAGACAAATGACGATATTCCTCCTCCAGATCATTGCAAAGTTTCACGTTTCAAAGGGCATATTCATAATATTGCTGATTTTCTGAACCAGAGAAGGAAATGAGAAAATAAAAGGATATTCGATATAATAGAGATTAATAAAGAGTTTGAGAAATAATCTAACGTACTTCCAACAAAGAAAAAACATTATTATTGAATCAAAACTAGCAATAATGAATCAGATTAATGCGAAGAAAATTTATCAAAATGAAATTGAAATGAAGGTAGGCAAATAATATGGGTGAATTATAGGAGGTATTAAGGAATAATTATGTGTTGAATTGGTAAATTAAGGTATTAAAACTTGACACGGGACTGCACTTTTTGTCAAAATATTATAGTTCAGCACTGCAGCTAAGATGATTTCATCAATTAATGCCGGCTTCAAATGTTTTCAACTTCCTCCGAATGAAAAACATTGCCTTTGCAATTGCAATGAGGAGAAATCATTTTGTACCATATCATCATGTTTATGTGATACAACCTATCCAATAAAACAATTGACATTTAAGCATATTACATGATATATAAGCTATCAGCTTATGCATTTACTTTCTCTTGAATTAGATTGAGAGAAAAATACCTTCTAATAAAGGAAAAAAAAAATAGAAAATCTATATGGTAATTAAAAAGAAAATGCATGTGATTTAATTATAACACTAATATATATTTTTTTAAGTAAAATTGTTCATTTAGTTTCTAAACTTTTAAGTTGGTATAACTTTGTTCCCTGGTCTCTTTCTTTTTTACTAGAATGCCCAAACTATCAAAATGTTGCAACAATAGTCCTTTCCGTTAATTTATGGACGAAATCTGTTAGTAATTTAGTTAAAAAAATGATGCATTCCGACAAAAAATTAACAGAAAAAACTACCGTAGTAATGTTTTTAATAATGTAGAGTCATTGCAGTTATTAAAAAAAAAAAGAATATGAATCAAAATAACACAAATATAAAACTTTAGAGATCAACCTAGTAATTTAGTTAAAAAATGATGCATTCCGACCAAAAATTAACAGAAAAAACTACCGTAGTAACGTTTTTAATAATATAGAGTCATTGCAGTTATTAAAAAAAAAAAAAGAATATGAATCAAAATAACACAAATATAAAAGTTTAGAGATCAACTTAGTAATTTAGTCAAAAAATGATGCATTCCGACTAAAAATTAACAGAAAAAACTACCGTAACGTTTTTAATAATGTAGAGTCATTGCAGTTATTAAAAAAAAAAAAGAATATGAATCAAAATAACACAAATATAAAAGTTTAGAGATCAACCTAGTAATTTAACCTCCCCCTTTTTTTTTTTTTTTTTGAAGAGAAGGAGGAGGAGAGGGGGGCACAAAACCACATAAGTATTTTGTTCATGAATATATATATATATATATATATATATTTACGTTATATTAGTTTTTGATTAGGAAGCACTTGTTAAGATAGAAGATGACATTCAATCATGGAATATTACGCTTCAATAATTATTGACCTTCCAACTTTGATCTTCTGTGCGCTTTCACACTTGCCAAATATATATAAAAATATACATAGCTTTTTTTTTTTTTTTGAATATATATATATGTACATGGTTTGACTTTTGATATATATATGCATACGTGGATTGACTTTGCATATATATATATATATATATATGTATGTATGTACAATTGTTGTACATCTTGGAGGTATTATTTTGCTATCGGAACAGGTGAAGGGTCGCTCTTGATGGTCGTAGTTGTAAACCGAAGTCAGCTGCAGTTTTTTATTATTGCTATTGTTTTTTAGACTACTTGTAACTTATGCCCAAAACACTTAGGCGGTTTGAATTTTTCTTCTTTTCCTCACCTAATATATATATATATATATATATATATATAAAAAAATAAAAAAAAAGGTGTCGGTAATGAATTTTTCTGAAGAAGACGGTGATAGAAATTTTTCAACGGTCAAATTTGGTGATAATAACTGAGAAATGTATACAAAAGTCACCAATCAATTTTTATACGGTCCCGATCTCATAGAACTTTTGTGATTTTGGAACTGAAGACTTTCAACCCGTATCACGGAGGGAAGCAAGGACCGGGGGCTTAAGCGGCTTAGCTCCCCCTCAACTCTTTTTCTTTCTTTCCTTCTTTTTTTTTTTTTTTTTTCTTTTTTCTTTTTTTCAAAAAATGCTTAGATTTTTTAATAAAATTTCATAATAACCTCTTAAAAATAAAAACTTACTTATCATATCCTCTAATTATCTATTATATAGTTATTAATTCCTGGATTAAAAATTATGGCTACGTCATTGCAAAATGGCCAATTCTTTATGAAGCTTTGGTTATGTTTTGTTACTTGGATATCAAGATATAAGAGGCTTTCTTGAATTAATTGGTAAATTGCATAAAAGTCGGCAAGAAAATCAAGTGCATGACTAAAAGAAGAAATTAAAAAAAAATTATCGAATTAATTGCTCGATGGTACAAAGTCTTTAATAAAATCCCGTCCCCAACAAGAAAAAAGAAGAAAAAATCAATTATTGGTTTGATTTGGTAGCAGAAAGTCCACAAGATGTTCAAGTTTAAAAAGTTGCCCAAGAACATTTGTACGGCTGTGATTGCTCTTCCGGTTTTTTTATACAGTTCATTTGACTTGACAATGGCAAATATTAATTAGCAAGAAAATAAGATTACACATTATGAAAATTTTATCATAAAATGAATAATGAAATATTCATATTCTATCGGTTCTGTAAAATTAAAATGATTCCTTTGTTCTTTTTTTTTTTTTTTTGTCCTTTTAAATATTAACATGTTACTTTTTAGTATATTATGAAATTTTTCTTCGGTGATATGAAAAAATAAGTTTCATGAAAATATATATATACACACTCCGTAAGTCAATATATAGTAATACAAATAAAATAATTAATATTCCAAATTATGCTCTCATTTGATTGGTTTTGAGTTAGAATTTTTAAATTAGAGTTGGTTGACTTTTTTAAAAAACTAGTTAAGAAATTAGCTAATTTTTCAGGAAATAAACAAAATCAAAAAATAAAGGTAAGAATTTTGTATGTATTTTGTGAACTCCTGATAGAAATAGTCGTATTTAGATATATCCTTTAAAACACAAAATTGAGATATTGATGATTTTCATGGAAGAACTTTTTTGGTATAGTAACAAACTTTATGTAGATCCGACAGAGAGAGAGAGAAGAAAAAAACGAGAAATTAATAAGCTAGTTCATGAATATTACTGAAGAAAAATATTATACTATATTGATTAAAGTTCTTTAGAACTCTATAGATGTATTACATTTAAAATATCTGTAATTAAGTGGAATAATCATGACTAATCGTCCCCAAAAAGGAAATCGTCCCCAAAAAGATAAATCATCCTCTCCCTTCTCCAAGGATCTCCAGCTTGATCATCAGAATCATGATTATCACGATGATGATGATGATGATGATGATGATGATGATTATGTGTAGGCAACAGCTTAGATCTGCAGAGAGGGCAAGCCCCATGGCCCTGATCCACCCAAACATCTAAGCACTCTCTATGGAACACGTGGCAACAATTGAATGGCACTCTCACCTCATGGCTTCCTTCTATCATGTTCAAGCATATTATACAAACACAGCCCTTGTTATGTTCATCATGAGCTTCTCCTCCATTTTTTTCCAGGAAGCTTCCGTATGGCATCGCCGGAAGTTGCTGCTTGACCGATTCGGCGAAAAAGTAAGCCGGGATCGGCACCAATGAAGCAGAAATACTATTAGGCTGATATTCCTCATGCTGATCATCATCATGAGAAGGTGAATCTTCATCACCGTGATTTGTGCTGACTTCAGGATCATCATCAAGATCACGTTTAAAGGGGATAGCTAATACTTTGCTGAGACTAAGAAGGAGGTGATTGAACATGACTACATAAGCATGAGCATGAGAAAGAAGAAGAAGAAGAAGAAGAAGAATAATGATAAAGGGGCAAATTATAACGTGATGAAAAAGACAAAAGACTTGATTAATGATTGACACTGAGATGCATCTATATATGTGTATTAATTTATAAAGAAAGTTTTAGAAAGTAGACGTCCTAAAAGACAAACTTGCCCTCAAACAAGTAACAAAACAAGTACAGAATTGTAACATCTATATATATTCCTCGTAATATGAATCTACCTCATGTTTCAGCAGTTGTAATTGGTTATTACAAAGATGTTTACAAGATGAACTTGTCCTCAAACTAATCTCTATGTTTTTATTCTAAGATTGATGAACATATTATTATCTTTGTGTAGGATATTATTTAGACAGCACGATTTTATACTCGCTGGATATCGTACATTTTTTTTGTTTTGTGATATACATGATCTGGGATGACATCCGCATGAAATCATGTATTGCATACTTTTCAAAAGAAAGTTTTCGAGTTGTAACCGTTTCAGTATTTTGCAAATCAAGCTAGCTGATGATTAGTTGGCCTACCTTCTTTTTTTTTTTTTTTCTTCCTTTATTTTTTAGAGCTATCTTACCTGTTAAGATTTCAAATTACATTTTGACATCTTGCTTTCATGAACATTGATCTCTCAATAAATTGGAAACTTAACTAGCTAAAAAAAAGTCAAGGATACTTATTTTAATTTCACTTTTTGAGTATCAATCTATGTAAAAAATAAGTTGATTTTTTTATAATTAAATATTTAAAATATTATCACATCAATTGATTGTATCAACAAAAAAAAAATAACACATGAATTTATAATAAAAAAAATTAGGATTAAAATTAGTGTTCTTAACACTACTCAAATAGAAATTATATTTTTACAGACATAACATAACGGTAATTTCACTCCTCAATCATAAAGTGTAAAGCTCGAATCCACCAGCCCCAAGCTCAAAAATTTTCCAGAAAAATACAGCAAAATCTCTCCAGTCTTGTAACTATATAATCCAAAAATGATATTCATTTACGCGAACGACACCCCTTTTTTTCTTTGGTCAAAAGTGAACGACACCTTTGTAGTCCTAGGAGGCTAGGACCAACGAACTGTACGACTGTACGATGTTTAGCCTTTATTCAAACAACATGTCGTTCCTGTTGTTTCTCAATTATTAATATAAACGACGTAACGTTTCTTATTAGTGCTAAACCACTTGTCGTTAATCATAAAATGACGTGTCGTCTGTGATAATATTATAAAAAAGTGAATAAGAAACAACATTAATTTCAATTCTTCGAAACGAAAATGCCCGAAATCAAAACGGCATGCCGTATTTTACGATGAAACGCTAATGAACGAACAGACTAACGTAACGCAGCAAACGAGAATCTCTTCCTGCTGGAATCAAGCACTGAATTTAACATGATCTTATCTTTTAAGCTTCTTTAAAAGTATCAACGACGCAATATCCAAAAAAAAAAAAAAAAGTATCAACGACGCAGGCTTACAGACAAAATGATGAGAGGCAAGGACGCCAAAGCAACATCTAAGTTATAACAACAAGGACTGTGGAAAAGACAGATACACAGTAGCGACATGGGATGATTAGATTAACATCGACGACAGGAATGTTTGATAACTAAACAACAATCTGCTTTCGTAAGTCAAAAAATAAAATAAAATAAAATAAAATCTCTCGTGACGAGCTAAAACTGAGAACCGAATCTCTACCTTAAACGTCGAAACATCCCTTGCCAGTCTTGAATAAATATTTACTGCTTACTTTAACTTCAATGCGCATCCATGAAACATCCTCTTCATCCTCATCTACCACAAGGAGTCCTGCATCAGTGGAAAACGCACTATTTAGGCTTAGACGGCTAAAACAACCATAACGCCAATACACGAGAAATGTAATCCAGGCATGGGTATGTTCTAGAGTTGAGAACCAGGTTTTTGCTTATCATAGACAACTAAAATAACAAGAAAATAGGATCAAGGGGCCTTATGAATACTGAGATTTCTGAAAACATATTAAATGGTTGCATAAAACCGATACAATCCAATCGCACTAATGAGATATTATAATCCAATCGCACTAATGAGATATTATCCAATCTATGTAGGTAACCCGTTCTAAACCTTGTTTCACTTTGATAAGTTTAAAATTAACTTTCACCAGCGGACCTCTGTCATCCTCCTCACTCTGTCCTATAAGAACCAAATGTGTGATCCTTTTCGTGCAAAATGTTCCCAACACAATGAATGTTCACTCAAAAGCTCATGAATGCAGTGCAAAACTACCTTCCGGGAATGTTTATGAAAACCGAAACATTGAATTAAGAATCTATGATCCCAAAGAAATCCACTTTAAACACATGGACTGAAAATCAGCTTACATCAACATAGTGACCAACTAAACTAAAGAAGCTAAGCTTGTCCGTTATTTTGTTTATTAGACCACACACTCACCGTTTCTCATCAATTCCAAACAGAGTTAAACAGTTCATAACTTCACATCTAGAATATCTACGGTTAATTGTTACACTCACTAAAGCATTTCAAACAAAAAAAATTAAATCAAGAAAGCACAAAATGTCCAAAAAGGCTCGAAAATTAAACAGCAATTTTAAATTTCGAAATCTAAAACTAGTTAAACTCATCCCCAAAGCAAGCAAAAAATTTAAAGCCTTACCCTCAAACTTTCAGAAGCTGAATTTTGTTAGAAAAGGCGATGGAGATCCAATCCGGCTGCGCAGCGGACCACTGGAGCTGGTTGATCTCAGCCCCGGCGGAGTACATTGACATAGGGTCAATGCCATTGGGTCCGGCCACCGTGGGAAGCTCCCAAATTAGGGCCTGAGTATCGTCCCCGGCGGAGCAAATGTGTCTGTAACTCTGCGGAGCCCAAGCGATGGCGTTGACGCTCGCTCGGTGCCTCTCCAGCTCCGCCACAGGCATCGTCGGAGACCGGATATCCAAGATCACAACTTTATTGCTGTCCATGAGAGTCGTCGCCATGTACCTCAAATCTTGCTTGTTCCAAGCGAGCCTAAGCAAGGGCGTATCGGGCTGAGGACTCTCGTAGATGATCGTGGAGTGTTCCTTGTCCCTCAAATCGAAGATTCTGACCGATCCGTCGGCAGAAACGGAGGCGAAAACCCGAGCCTCGCCCCAGGCGATGTCGTAGACCTCCTTGTCGTGCGCGATGAGCTGCGTCTCGACGACGCATTTCTCGATGTCCCAGACGGTGCAGGTGGTGTCGATGCTGGAGGTGCCGATCCTCCTCGGCTCGACGTCGTTCCAGTCGAACGACGTGAGCGGCGCGCAGAACTCGCTGGTCTTGCTGTTGTTGAGGACGGAGATCGGCTCGATGGAGCCGTCGCGGACCTCCCAGAGGCGGAGGTAGTCGCCGGAGGAGGCGAGGACGTCGAAGGACTTCTGGAGCGAGGAAGGGTGGAACATAAGCTTCGTCGGAGGGTACGGGTGGTCGAAGGAGAGCTCCGGCTGGGAGGTTAGGGTTAGGGTTTCGGCGTCGAAGGAGAGGATTTCGACGCGATTGGCGTATTCCTCGATGAAGCTGCCGACGGCGATCCGGTGGTTGCGGGCTCGGGTTTGGGAGGTGGAGGAGAGGGCCATGGCGTAGAGAGGGTAAGGCGATTCGTAGGTCACGGAATTCTCCGATCGGAGATGGGATTCCTGCGTCGTGTTCTCCATTTTCTCGCCAGAACGACGGAAAATCAAACGGATTTTCTCGGGAAAATTTTGGGAAGCAAATGGTGGTTGGTTGAAGAAGAAGAAGAAGAAATATACGAAGTTAGGTGCGTAGCTATACGACGTAGTTTCGTAAGGCAATAGCTGACTCTTCGGTCAACGCGTCAAAGCAGACAAGTCGTATAGTTGAATTCAAACGCATTATTTGACTTTCTGGTGGAAGATATAAGGCCGGGCTAAATTGCAAAAACAATTTGGGCCCAATGTGTTGGGCTAGCCCAAATTTTTGTATCAAGGCCCATTTAATGCAAAAAGCCTTTGGGTTGAGCAAAATGAGTATGTCTTAGTTGATTGGAAATGGGTCGTGGATTTCATCACAGACATCTCTAGTTTTTTAACTTTATTTTATTATTAATATTTTTTTGGTTGGGTTTATCTAACTAATTCGATTGGTGCTTGAAGTTAGATTACAACAATAAACAAACAAATATATATAATATCAGTGGTATCGGGTATCACAATTATCACACTCGAGAAACTTACATATATGAGTTCCATATATCTATGTATAGTGGTGTTAGACATCACTTATATGAAATAAAATTATTATTGGGTTATTAGATGAAATGCACAAGGCTTTAGAGTCGCAGCTTTATTAATTATATTAATTGACGTATAGACATTAGAATTCAAATCCGAATATGCATTAAATATACTATTTTTTTCTATTTATCTGCTAAATATAATGTAACTATATTGTCAATATTTACTCTGGGATGGCCAAACCAGCTGATAAATGTAATTACTTCATATTTCCCCTTAGCTTGTTCCAGAACTCCACTACATATTTTTTGTTTATAAATTTTTACGTCAAAACCTTTTATTTGGTAAAAATTGATTTTTAACCGTTAAATTATGTTATCAATAAGTATCCACATTAAAAACGTATAATATGCAACATATAATTACTCTCAATCATAGATCAAATCGTCGTAAAAAATAATCAAACGGTTAAAACAGTTGTGCTTAACAGTAAAAAACAAGAGGTCTTACCATAAAAATTTTCTTTTTATTTTATTTTATTGTTATTATTGTTTTTGTTTAAGGTCCTTTGGGGCACCATCTCCGAATGGTATTTTACCATCTGGATTTTAAAATCTCAACCCTAAATCAAACTTTACTTCTTTTTCATTTTCAGAAAAAACTCAAACTTTTTTCAAAAAAAAAAAAAAACCTCAAATTTTAAAAGTTCATAACTTTCTTATTTCAAATTGAAATGAGATAATTTTTATGTCAAAATGCTCATATCGATTAGAGGAATGAGACAGTATCTATTTTACATTTTTTTTTTTTCCGAACACATTTCAAAAATTTGTATTTTTTTCTACATCACATAAGTTTTTCAAAAGTTTTTCCTCTAAATACATATTTTCAACTCAACTTTCAAAAATATCATCTCTAGATACCTCCCAACCGGGCCCTTGATTTGATCAAGTCATTGTGGTTTGGTCAATCTTTTTAGCGTGAGATTTGGTGCCACCAGCTGTGTGATGAGATTCAATCACCAATAATGTATGATTCGATTGGATATGGATAATAGATTTGTGATGTTAAACATCCCGGTCCTCTTCTTCAGTTTTTCCACCTAATAGATGGGCCCTTTTTTTCATGTCACAGGTCAAGCCTCAACGCTTTCAATTATAGTCACACGTTCTGGCTAATCAAATCTTAAAGTTGGGCCTAATATTTTGGTCATCATAAAGTTCTTTGGATATGATTTTCATCTTTCACATGCATAATATAATTTTAAACCGCAAGATTTTCATAAAATTCTTTTCGTACTTTCGATGTCATCAGATAATGAATACAAAAAACACGTCATTGACATGGTATTCTTTTGTATTCTATCACAAAACTTTAAAAATACATATACAAAATTATGCAAGCTTGCTTAACTCAATTTGATTGGAGAGAAAAATGGTATAAAGTTACACTTTTTTTTTTTTTGAAGTGAATAAAGTTACACTTTTCTCAAGCAAAAAAAGACAAACAATCTTCCATTTGTTTTTTGTTTTTCTTTCGCTTTTGCTTTGTGAGAAGCCTTTCTCTAACCTCTATCCTATGAATTGAGAAGATATTCAAAAAAGAGAGAGAAAAAAAAAGAGTCTTTTCCTTATAAAAATATTAAAACAATAAAAACAATTTAAAAAAAAAAAAAAAAAGATAAGCATTTCTTTTCCCCTAGATCACGCTCTAAAGTGGTGACCATGGACATTGTTAGAAAGTGCAGAGTACGGCCCCCAATAAATACGTAAGAAGTACATAAAACAAAAGCACAATATGCATCAATCTCTAAATCTTTATCTTTTCCTTAAAAATATATATATATATATATATATTTTAAATTAGTCGATTTGTTCTTTTGTGCCTTTTTGATTTAAATAACTTTTTAGGAAGGTGTTGGTGTAATTTGATTTCACCCTCTAATCTTAATCTCTCACATATCAAACATCCTTTAATCACTAGATCATGATAATATAGAGACTATCTATACGAAGAGAAGCAAAGGACAGGTAAGTAGAGGTAACAAACTCAGAAGTGAGCTTGACATTTATTCATTTATAATTTTAATATTTTTGCAGTCTTTAATCGCGGAATCATTAATTACTGACTTAGCTTCTAACTTCTTAACGCAGGTTTTACCATGAAAATTTAGATTTAAAAAAAAAAAAAAAAAACAAGACAGAGACGACAGTGATCAACAATCACATTCTTGCTTTTTCAGTAAAAAGTATGAAAATACTCTTATTTGTTTAAAAAAAAAAAAACCCCAACAATATTTTTGTCGATATTTAATATATGTAGTCCTCAATTATCAAATTTTCATCAAAATCTTATAAAGTAATGTATTTAAGAAAAAAATTAATACGATATAACATTTTAGAAGAAATCTTTTATTATAATTCAAACTTTGTTCTCTTCAATTTCTCATAGTTTTGTTAAATATCTTTTATGTAGAACTGTTTTTACTTCCTAAATTTGACAATGATTTTCTTTTTTGCAGTTCGTTTGAAGGAACTACATTTTTTTTCCTTGAAAATGTTTGATACTAACTTGTACACAAGAGGCTTCGAAAGATTAAACGATCCCTCTCTCTCTCTCTATATATATATATAGATATAATATGTGTAAATAATATTATATTGCACCACTCCTCCTCAAATCATGTTAGACTATAAGAGTTGTTAATTACCATTAAGTGAAAAGTTACCTACCCCCAAAATCATCCTAAAATCATGGAGATCATTATGAAGATCATTAGAACTGATCAAATCCAAAATTGATTCCTTCAATTATGTATTTAAAGTTGGTCGGTTATCTCTTACATACATGATTGAACACAGTTTGGTTAGAAATGCCAAACATAAGTCGGCTTAATTTATTGTCATTCTCATAGAATTTTTGCTAGTTTTGCAACTTGTAGTAGTCATGACTCATGACAAAGACTTATGATCAGAAAGAAAAAGAATTAAAAAAAAAAATTTTTTTGTAGTGACAGGCTACTAAACAAAGCGCGTGATTGATTTTGAAAGACAAAAGCCCCAAGAAAATTGGGGTGGGGGGTTATTGTCCACATCTTATAAATGAGATTTCAAATTCACAGCAAAAAAAAAAAAAAAAAAAAAAGGATCTCAAATCTCCTCATACCAGAGAGAGAGAGAGTTAAGAAAATTAAGGGGAAAAAAGAGAAAATAAATGAAGAGGAATTCGCCAAAGTGCATATTTTTTCATAAAATATTTTTTGAAAAAACCATCATGTTCATTGATTTTTAATGCTAACTATACAGATTTTTCGACAATTAATGGATTCATACGAATTTTTCGACAGTTTTGAGTTTAAAAAGGGTACTATTATTAACTTCAAAACGAATTTTTTAAAAAGTTGTAATTTAATTCAATTACAACTCAAAACTTGTATTTCATGACATACTTATTCCTTATTTCATAATAATATTATTATTATTGGAGGAGTCTAAAATCTAAATGAGGACATAGGCGTTGAGTTTGACAGCACAAGTGAGTTAAGTCACGAGTGCGCTGTTTTACAAAAGGCTGCTTATGCACGGAAAATAATTCATATATTAATTAATTAATTGAATAAAGAAAAAAAGGGTTGTCAGATTTTTTGTTTTAATTGCAAATTGGCCCAGTTGAGCAACTGATGTCAGCACGTGCGGATCCTTGACGTAGATATGAAGACGTCATAAATAAAATACATGCAGAGGCGTTGAATTAATAAAAATAAAATAAAGATACGAAATAATTATAAAAAAAAAAAATAAAAAAAAATAAAAAAAAAAAGTCGACCTAGTGGTGGTTTAGTACTCTGGTAGTGCTGTTTCGGGGAGGCAAGTAGACGTGCAATTTACAACTGTCTCTCTGTCTCTTTTGTGGAAAATTGTTTAAAATGGTTTTCCCGATACAGAGAGTGACGACACTCTATTGCTCTAGTGTAGTCATTTGCCCAAACTAGTCAAATTCCCATTCTATCCATGGAACTGATAGCAGCGACACTAATTTAGCATAGACGCTCTAAACAGCATTATAAGTCATTGATTTGTTACGACATTTTGATTCCTGATTTTTTTTTCCCGACAAATTACTCCTTAAGTGTCGATTTTTTACGGTTTTAATCTTCCAAATCAACATTGACAGGTGATTTCTAAAATTTACTACAAATAATGATGTATCCGTCGCGTAATTGACTTGAAAATTTTCATCAGTAGTTATATATCAAGTGTAAAATATTCTATTTTTATTTTTGTTTCAACTCTTGAGAACTAGAATCTTTTACCATCAATATAACTGTTTATGAAAATCTTTTCAATTACACTATAGGATGACACAATGCTTATCATTCATTGACAAAATATATTTAAATATATATAGTTGAAAAAGGGGGAAATATTATATTAATGTATTTTGAGTTTATTCAAGAAATATATCATCTATGTTGAATTTCACCATATATATCTTATGACATGGGTGCCATACTTGTCTGCTATAGCAGTGTATTCAAAGAAAAAATGCCTTCAAAGAAAAAAAAATTTAAAATAAATGAGAAAGCAAAAAAAAAAAAAAACAAACAAACAAACAAAACAAATGGATGGTCTGTTATTTGAGAGATTTTTTTTTTTTTTTTTGCTTTTTTTTTTTCCCTTTGTAATGTTCTAGGATAATTTGTCTTCTCAACAGTTAAAACTAGACCTTATTAGGTTCCAAGTTTGAATATAATACATAGTTGAAATGAATGAAGTCCAAAAAATACGACATACTATCTGAATAAGCAAAAAATATAGCACGTCCATATATAAATTTCCCATTGTATAATTTGGTTACCTCTTTTTTTTTTTTTTTTTTTTTTGGTTCTTTTTTCTTTGCTTTTTCTATATATATATATATATATATATATATAAATATATATTCAATTTTCAATGGTATGAAGTTTATGGCTTTTGTATGTTAAAGAGAAGTGAAAATATCTCAAAGATCATGGGCTCCTATACCCAAATGTTTCTCGTCCTACTTGCCCTCCTACTCCTCCTACTAAAAATTACCTAAATAACCATATTTTTCATCTATTGATCAATATGATACAAAATTTTCATTATTGACCAACATGACACAAATTTTAATTAACTTTAGTTTAATTTTTTGTATCATATTAGTGTAATAATCTTTAAATTTATATCATTCAGATGTTTTCCCCTAAAATATATTGAAATTGCGTGTTTGTTCAGCAACTAAATTGCAAATTCTCTAGTTCTCCTTTTGCCATTATGTTAAAACAAAGACCTTAGTGTATCCACTTCTTCTTCTTCATTCTTTATTTTAGAATAATGGAAGCACCTTTCTAGGACTAGTACTTCTCTATTGATAAATGGACCGATCGGAATTCTCAGAACAAAACAGGAAAAATTGTTAAATTATTTATTTATTATTATTTTTTTTTAAATGATGATCATCTAGAAGAAGTCGCATAGAGGAAAGCTCTCATTTAATAATGCTCGAAGTAATTGCAAAGTTTGAATTAAGTGTGAAATGAATGAGGTAAGTTACATCAGTTGTAGGCTGCTTGTCGTTTGGCCGACTTTCATTAGTCATGTTGTCAATGGATAGGCAAAGCAAATAAATTAAGCTTGCCCGGTAGGCAAAATAAGCATTATATAATCAAATATTTAGGTCGGCACAGGACCAAAATTGTAAACCAGAAAAATAGTAATAAAAAAAGGAGAAAAGATTGGTCCTAAACAACGGCACTACAATCGATCAACATAATTAATTATGAAAAGATAAATCTTCTAATAAAAGAAATTTAACTTTTTCCGACGTGATGATTTTTGAGAAGAAAAACTAAACCCGTTTTTTATTATTGTCGAAACAAAGTGATGAACAATCACGTCATGACTCTTACTCTTATAATTCAATCTTGATTAAGAATTAGGTCAAAAAAGTTTACCAAGTTATGAACTAACCCTAGAAGTAAAGCAGGTTTGAAATGAAGAGATTTCGACTTTGGATTAGCAAATTATGTTGATGTTAAAGCCTTATTCGTTCATTGGTAGGGAAGAAGAAAAAAGAGGTAAGGATTAATTATGTCAATGATGCGAAATGCAATCAGCCAACATAAATTAGTTACGAAAATTTAAAAGGAAGTTTACTTTCTTTCGACGTGATGATTATGAGAAGAAAAGCATGACATGTTTTATCTTCAATGTCAAAATAAACCCGGCAATCATCTCATGACTTCCACTCTTAAAATTCAATCTTTGAAGGTACAAACTAACCACCCTAGAAGTAAAATAGGTTTGAAGTAAAGAGATTCCAAGTTTGGATTCGCAAATTATGCCAATGTCAAAGCCTAATTCGTTCATTTGTTAGGGAAAAAGAAAAAAGAGGTAATAAGGAAGTTAATCTATGGATCACGAAATACGGGTTTGTTTGGTAGGATATAGGATTGGAAAAGTAACAAGTGAGCCATAATTTTTCACTCTCCAATATTGAAATAGTCATGGAAAGAAAAGTGAACAAATTAAATTTAACACAAAATAAAGATAAGCTACAACACAAATAGAAAAAAAAAAAAAAAAAAAAAAAAATCAAAGTGTATATGAGGTACATTAAAAGTGACATTAAAAGTGCTTGAGGAAGGGTTTAATTTGTCAAAAATTTAAAGGAGAAAGGGATGAAAATTGAAAAGACGGGGGACAACGACCTTTAATTTTGAAAATATATATACATGATATTTCTATACACTTATTGTCGTAGCTGCGCGTTTTCTATCATTTTGGTTGTATTAATAAAACAAATATTTATACTTTCTTTCACTAATGCTTTCATTGCTTTTATTTTCTTTACCTAGATTTTTCTTTAACTATGAGAGGGGAAAAAAAAAAAAAAAAGGGCAATCGAGCAATGGATTGTGAAGAAATCTAGAAGAGTATCACTGAAAACAAAAGGACCCCACTAAAATAAAAATGAGCACATGGACTACAGCAACACCTATTAAGTAAATTCAATGCACTAAGCCCCTTGCCGCCATCTTAATAGCAACCACCCGTTTACTTGGCTTCCCCACATGCCACCGTCCTTTTTAATGCTCTCTCTCTCTCTCTCTCTCTCTCTCTCTCTCTGTATATATAACAAATGCACAATCTCTGTAAGTATTTCATCTCTCAAATTCTTTACCAAAGGTAATTTAATTCCATTCCTACTCCTTGTTTGTTTTTTCTTTATTCCATTCCTACTCCTAGTTTGTTTTTTCTTTTTCACTTGTAAGGATTCAAGGTAACATACTTCCAATAATTTTCTTACAGACATGACATATTTATTCCGTCATGAAATATGACCTTATTATGTATTATGACTATGGCTGAAAATTGAATTGATTATCGTTATCATCTTATTTATGATACGTATTCTGATCCTAATTTATTGATTAAGATGAGCATAATAATCTTTTATTGACGAGTTCAAATCTAATTATCTTATTTTTCTTTTTTTATTTTCCGAAAGTTTTGATACATGATAGTGAATTATTTAAATATTTTTAGTATTTAACTTATATTCATACAATCAGATTGTTAAATTTTGGTGATGTAATAACCAAGAAGCGGATGGGCTGCTAATAAAACATAAAACTAAAAACAACGGATATGAACTCGTTATTAATACTTAAAAGAGAATAACTTTTGTTAAGTAATCTAGGTTCAGAGAATCTCTCTACTAATTTTAAATAATCAAACTTCTATAAGATTTCCTTATAAGTTTATGAAATCATTTGGCATAATTTTTGCTTTTAACTAATAAAAGAAGAGAAATAAATGTTTGGAATCAAAGAGCTTATAAGGTCAAAATGATTTTTAAAATTTTTTAGTTAGTAAAAAAATATATTAAGATGAAGTTTATAAAATCTAATTTAAATATTGTTATAAATTTTAAAATCTATTTAATAAGAATTTTTACTAGAAGTTAAATTTTTTAACAATAAATTTTTTTTTGAAGACTATAAATTCTTCTGAAGATTATTTTCATAGTTTCAAATATTACTTTTAAACCTAAAAATTGAAAAATAGCTTTTAACAAACTCTGATAAACAGGTTCTATATATTATTTGATTAATTATGAAGTATCGATAAGTATGTCGACTACGCATACAAAAAAAAAAAAAAAAAAAAAAAAAAAAAAAACTTTGTCAGACATATAATGTCAGATCAAGTAAGATGATAACGTCAATAGTTTGGGATGATGACTACCAAAGCAGAAGAAAATGTCAAATTATAGAAGCACTTAAATTGCAAAAGTTAATGAGATATATATGTTGCAAACTTCAGACAAAGGCATTGGAAATTACTTATCATCAATTAATTAATGGAAGCCGACGTAACATTGAAAGCCACGTGTAAAGCGTGGCGGCTTTTTTATTTTTCAATATTTGGATAGAGATAATGTATTTCTGGTTTTCTAGCGTTTACCCATCATCCAACATCCTTTGAGTCTAATTAATTTTATCACAGACAAAATTGTTATCATGAATGGAAAATATAGTTCCATAAGATTATATATATGACCCCGAAACGTTTTCCTCAAGTCGAATTTTATCTGCCTCAAATGTATTTTTCTCCCTTTTTCCCTTTTTTTATTTTTCATTTTTAATAACTCCCTTTTTCCTTCCGACCAATATTATTTCTGACATATTCTCGTGTACATTTATTATCATATATAGATATATTGTATTAATCATATATAATCTTTCATAAGGGACCATCATTTTAGCATAGTATATTAAAATGAGAAAGACGAAATGATATTTATTCAAAAAGAATATGTATTGAGATGGTATAATAATAATTCGGGATACTTAAAGTTTTCGATGTTTTATCCTTATTGCTGTTATTATTATTATTTTTTTTTAGTCCAAAAACTATTTATTGAGATAATATGATTTTCGGAAAAAACTCTTTTGAGTAGACTTTAGTTTTAAGTATCGCATTATACAAATTTCATTTCAACATTTTTTATTACTTATTAGTAAACTTTAAAATCATTTTGATTTTACAAATTCATTTAAGAACATGGTTCACAAATACTGATTGAAAAAACATAACTAATTTACTTTTTTTATTTTACTCATTAAAATATAAAAAATAAAAATAAAAACTCTGTGAAACGGAATAATAATATAGTATTTAGAAAAGGCTCTCAAAGACTGTCGTCCCAATCGCACGAGCAATCATTGACAAAGGCAGCTAATAGCGCATGTAAAGCTTAGCAAAGCATATGTCTCCTAGTAAAGCTGTAGCTACAATTCTGTTTCTGTTTTTATGTTTTTTGATTGAAAAAGCTTTTGATGAGGAGTTTGTGAACCAAATTACAATCTGTATAAAGTACCTTAAAAAAGTTGATGAACCAAATTGCACGTTGGTGATGGAGAATTATGATTCCATCTGGTAATGGCGATGTATTTGACACGGCCAATAATTGATTTTCCAACTCCAATGACAAATAAACATCAGTGCAGTAGTGGTACTGCTTTCTGCGTTTTATACAAGGGATGAGGCTTTACTAGATGAGTGGAGGAGACATCACATGCGTGGTTGAACCAGACTGAAGGAACCACTCACACTGCTATTTATGTCCTATATGTATATAGATATATTTATATATTTATATATATATATATATATATTTGCTTAGATTTTTCAAACATTTGACCAAGTAAAAGAATGTGTTAATCTTTGCGAGTTCTGCTATTCATCACCACCCTTTGTGTGACTGTTATTTGTGTTGATAAGAATAGAATTATCACATGACGAATAATATAAGGACCGAGTCTTATATATATATATATATATATATGTAATAATTGCGTCAACAGTGATGATTATAAATAGCAGTTTTTCTACCATTTAAAGGGTCGTAAATATAAGAGACTCCCTCTTAGACTTTCTAATGAACCCGTTTGAAGATTTGAAAGCATCATAAATAAGTCTAAAGATGTAACTCTTACTTATTTCAATCAATATTTTTTTTCACCTAAACTTAAAAATTGAACCGTGAAGTCCTCGACAGTTAAACTAACGGAATCCTCTATGTAGGTTTAACCATGACGTTTAAGAAAGTTAAAAAAAGGCTTACCGTAAAGTTTTAAAATTGGAGGAGATCAATTTGGGACATGCCACAAAGTATAAATGCTTTAAATTTTTATCAATTTTTAAAGTAACAACTCACATGATGATGAACTATTATATTTTTAAAAACAGATACAATCATGTCAGTAAAAAAATAACAATTCATACACTACATAAATTGATACAACGGTGTTAAAAGTTAGGATTAAGTTGATATATGTCTCTAACGGTGAGAATCATGTTGATTGAGGAGAAGATAGACACAGACACACCACGTACTTGACATTATTTCAAAAGAAAAGGATAAATAGATATCTGCTATATATGGCTCAGGCTCTAAATAGATCATTCTATTTGTCCCATCCAAACTGAGAAATCACCCAAAAAAAAAAAAAAAGGTCTAAATCCTAATCAATTAAGATAATGTTACCGGTATTGTCAATTTCATATCAATTATTTTTAACGCCTTCTGTAATTTACTTTAGTCTTTTCCCCCCTCATGAGATTTATTGTCCATAACGAAGTAAATTCACAAGTCTTGGAAGCAAACAATAGAAAAAAAATACACACACACACACACTCAACAAAACGTCCATATCTCTGTCATATTATTTTGCAGAAATCCTCATTAGATTTTTTTTTTTAACTTTGCTTTGATCTTATAAAATGAGCTTAGTAAAACTAATTCTCTTTTTTTTTTTTTTTGTGTATATTTTTAACTAAATTTCTATTAAAAAAGATAAAATAGGATTAAATGCAAAATTTAGAAAGCAAAGTAAGAGTTTTCAAAATTCATATGATAAAATAGTAGTGATCCAAAAATTTAAAGAACATGAATGAAAATAATCTAAAAAAAGAATATTTAATAAGTAACGTATGCACTACTCCCTGTAATTGGCGAAAAAAAATTTGACTTGAAGGAGATGCTTTTGAAATTTTCAAAATGCAAAGTTTGAAAAATTATGAAAACATGAGGGGGTAAACGTCCAATTTAGACAAAAGACAAGTGATATATTTATAAATATTTCCCTTTTCTACATTAAAAACAATGGTGTAAGATTCACGACAGGTAACTTTAACATTATTTCGTACAAAATATGATCTATCAATAATTTTTTTTAGTTAAATATAATCTTTCAATATTTAGTTATTAGGCAATGAGGCGTGAAAAAGAACCCATTATTCGTTACTGTGTATCATTTTTTAATATGTTTAATATTCACATGATTGCCAATAATCTTATGTAACCAAACATTTTTAATATATATATATATATATATATATATATTTTAGCTATTTAAATTTTGTATTACTTGTGTGGTATTAAAATATAAGAAGAATCCGGAAGTCCACTAATTAAATATTAAACAAAGACTTTCTCAAACTCAATCATGTAAAACTACTAACACAATGAAAATATGCAAAAGATAAAGTAAATCACGGCTCTGCTCTTTGTGCAAGTAAAAAGTTCCATGTTTAACATATGAAAAATAGAATCTAGGTGACCTTCCAAGTTGAAGAAATGAGTGAACCAGAAAATTAACCCATCAAATCTTAATGAGAAAAATGTGTAAAATTTAAAAAAGAAAATTAATTCCATGATTAAATTAGTAAGCACTTAATGACTAGTTTAATGCCCTTTTCTCTCTACTTCTTGCTTTGCTGAGTTTGGAGCTAAGAAAGAAAATTACAAAGTTACTCTGTTTCTGCACTATTTTGTGATTACTCTTCAAAATCTATGCTCTTTTCAGTATTTGAAAAAAAATAATACTAAAAAATAAAAAAGAAGAAGAAATCCAGTGGCTAAGGTTCTTTCAGAAGACCCACCATATGTTCCTCATTTAATCTTTCCCCTTTCACTTTCCATGACTAAATCAAATAGTCACCTTTTTCCTCTGTTTCATCCTAATCGCCTTTTTTTTTTTTTTTTTTTTTTGAGGGCCATCTCAACGCTTGCCATACTTCTAAAAAAATATTTAAATTAAATTGTCACTTGTGACAGCTGAAAATTAAATTTGCAGTTCCATACCACAAAAAATAATAGAAACCATGAAAAGAGATATTCAGAACATTAATCCTCTTTAAAAAAAAAAACAAAAAAATAATTATTATCATTGTAGCTTCTAGGGATAATTAATTTATATTAGAAGGACATCGGCCAAAAGTTTGTATTGCTATTATTATAAATATCTGTAAGACTGTCACTTGTTTGGTGCTCACTTTCCTGGAACCTACTCAGTAGTCTCCTCTGGCCTGGTCTTTTTCCTTTTGCGCCAAATTTTTTTTTTTTTTTTTTTTAACCCCTTCTTTTAACAACGTCTCTTACCCTTATATAAATAAATAAATAAAATGGAAACCAAAGTTTTATCCTCGGGAGTTCGGTACTCAAACTTGCCGGCGAGTTATATCAGACCAGAATCCGAACGCCCTCGTCTCTCTGAAGTCTCCGATTGCGAAAATGTCCCTATTATCGACTTGGGTTCTCAAGACAGACCCCAAATTGTCAAGCAACTTGGTGATGCCTGCAAGTTTTATGGCTTCTTCCAGGTACACACACACATATATATTTATTTGTAAATATATATTTTGATTCTTTAATATGTATTTTTTGGTGGGGTTTTTTTAATTTTTATTTTTTTGGGATATAAATATATATATATATATATTGGTTAGGTTATAAATCATGGGGTGTCGACAGAGGCAGTGGAGAAAATGTTAGGAGTGGCAAATGAGTTTTTCAGTCTGCCAGTGGAGGAGAAGTTGAAGCTTTATTCAGATGACCCGTCTAAGACGATGAGACTGTCCACAAGCTTCAACGTTAACAAAGAGAAGGTTCATAATTGGAGGGATTACCTAAGACTCCATTGTTATCCTCTTGACAAGTTTGTCCCTGAGTGGCCCTCCACACCTTCTTCATTCAAGTAAGTACACACATGACCTTTTTAATTCCACCCTCCTCCTCCTCTTCTTCTTCCTTTTTTTTCCTTTTTTTTTTTTTTTTAATGTCAAAATGGTTGTTTTGGGGCGATGTTTTTTAAGAAATATCTTTTTGGAATTATTATTAAATGATTAGTACGTTTAATACGTGTTTCGTATCGCTATATTTAAGTATTTACGTATCGTTCATGTAAACATCTTTGTTCGTATATTTTCATGACATGTGGTGTGTTTATTGATATCTCAAGAGAGATATAAATGTATATGTGATCCGATCAACCCATTAAATTATGACGTAGTTATCGATACCTAGGCAGATATGACACGTAAGCTATGACTTTATGAATTTTAAATGATTGTAACTGTAAAGAGAATCAATATAACAGAACGGTGGAATCTGACCTTTTTCGTATTCTATTCTTTATAAGAAAATTTATATTGTTAAAATTACTTTAAATTTGTTTTAATATTACGCTAGGAAAAAGCATTACTACTGAGGAAAATAGGCAGGCAAATTATTTTTAGGGCTTCTGATGTTTGACTAAACTATAAGTCCAGGGAATCTTAATGGCAGAGTTCTCTGTAAGATAATACCCCACTATTATACACACTCATATATATATATATATATATATATATAAATATGTGTGTGTGTATATACACACAAACATATATAAATCTATGTACGGGTGTAGGGTTTCCAATTGTGTTAAACAACCTGGGGATTTTGTTATATTTCACTATGTGGAAAGTGGGTTCAATAGTCAATTCTACCCCTTCTTTTGGCTTGCTTGCATTTTAGGTCTCGTACAAACCTAGTAATACCTTTTCAATTTTTGCTTTGTTCCTTTCCTCTTTTCGTATAAACATGGAACAAGAGTCTTGTCGGCCAGTTCAACAGAAATGTTTACTTTACTTTTAGTTTATAGAAAAAAAAAACAAAAAACAAAAACAAAAATTGTGAATTTTCACTAAGTATTAAGGAACCATAATTTCAAAAAAGTTTTTAAAATTAAAATAATTTTAAAATTTTTTAATAAGTAATAAAAATATTAAAATAAAATTTAAAATGTCTAACTTGAACTTTAATACAAGTTTTAAAGTTCAATTAAAAAAGTTTTTTTTTCTCTCAAAAATCATATTTTCGTCTTTGATAGTAAACTCTTATAATAGATCATCTAAACATTTCAAAAAGCAACTTTTGGATGGAAGATATCAAAAATAACTTCTAAACAAAAGCTATTTTTTTTTAGAAAAAAAAAAAAAAAACCTTGTCAAATAGGTCCAAACGTCGCACTGCCATGAAATCAACGTTATCTCCATTATCTAAAAAGTTATTTATGCTCATCTTAATATCAAGCAGAACTTTTTCTTATAAGATATATCAAGCATAAACTCGTTTGTTACAGAACTTTTTCTTATAAGATATATCAAGCATGAACTCGTTTGTTACAAAGTCGTAATTTTTTTGCTTTAAATTATATAGCTACAAATTATACACTTTTGTTAGACTTCAATGACTTTCCTTTTTGAAAAACGGGGTGAAAACAAAAAAAGATTCGAAAACTTTTTTTTTTTTAATTTTTTTTGGGTGAAAGTAGATTTGAACTTTTTCGAACAAGCGAAGAAATGAAAGCATTTCCCCTTTTAAGACAGAGAACGCTATGGCCACGCTGACTCAGCTCCCATGTGCACGCATGTTATTCAAGCCCTATTCTTTCATTATTAAATTCTACATATAATGATTCGAGGTTCATATCATGTGTGTGTATGATATTCATCACATGCGATACTTTTTCCATACATACTTTTACCCTAAAAAATAAACATACATACATACATATATATATATATATATATTCATATATAGCTACTCAACTACACATACTTACATATATCTCCTATATATCATGAATAAGATTAGTTACACTAAATCTAAGCTTAATTTTTAAGTAACAAATTACATGATATATAAATTAGTAGTTTTTAGAAGATTACTTTTTTACCAATAAAAAAATAACAAAGCACCGCCATATAAACTGGTATTTGTAATTGATATTAGAGTTTATGAACTCTAAGTGCTACTCATGTATCCTTAACATATTATAATGTTCGTGCAACTAAGTCAATATATGATGGCCAACATGAGTCTCACAACTTTGGAGTAATTTTTTGGTTGTCTGCACTCATGTGGTCCTTTAACCCCATTATTATTCTATTATTAATATTATGCGCATGTCCAAATTAATTAATTACAATATAGAGTAATTAATTAACATATTTTTATAGTTAAATGTTTGTGCGTCTCGGTTTAACCCAAAGGAGATGTAGGTTCATGATTAAGTAGCATTCTCTTATAAAATGTGAATTAGAAATCTATTTTGCTTGCATGGGAAGTTTATAATTAGCTCATTTTAACACGAATTGAAAACCTTTTTTTTTTTTTTTAATTTGTTTCACATAAGTGGAGTAATTACCTCTCTTAGCTAGTTTGTTATCACTTTCTTTTTATTTTCTAGATATAAAAAAATATAAAAACAAAACAAAAAAAACAAAACAAAAACAAAAAAACTTTGCTTTTGAACATGTCCTGTATGAAGTAGAAAAATGCTACTTAACTACTGTCAATTGTCTCTACCAATAAATAGTCTAACACATGCACTCTGAAATGATAAGTACTTCTGACATGCTGACAAATTTGTACGGATTAGTGTAAAAAAGCACGTGGTGAATTTAATTGATAGATTTTCCGTCACCATTTGCATGGGATGGATCTTTTGGTAATTAGCACTTGCCTGATTTACCAAAAAAAAAAGGTACGTTTGTGTGGAAGGGACACATTGTTGTTTTCTGGTTTTGGTTTTGTTTTTGTTTTTTTTTTTTTTTTCCTATCCATAAAAAAATACTTTTTTTAAGCTATCAATATGAGATTTTAATAATTAGATTTTTGGGAATATTTACATTTAAAAAAATATGTATCAAGCGACATAAAATTATTCATACTCGTAAATCTTCATAGATCTTATTATTAAAATTTTGTTCATAATTAAGAAAATATATTTTACTCTATCGGTGGGACAAAAAAGTGCTCACGCTAGAAGTACTCCATCGTTTAGGATTGAAATCGAATTTTGGATAAAATAATCAAGGACAATAAAAATAAATAAATAAATAAAAAGTTAAAAAAAAAAAAAATACAAGGCCCTTCCCCATTCCAATCTCGTTAACTTCACCTCACCTCCCCTCCCCTTCCCTCCCCACTTTTATTTTGGCCTTTTGCTTTAGCATGTCCTTGAAAAATGGGAACAAGATACATTTGAAGAACCGATGGACAACAAGAGAATAACCATTGAACAATCCGAGGACCAACATAAATCATGGAACGCAACTTTTTTTTTTTTTTTTTTTAATTATAAAGGAAAATTTTAAAATAAAAATTCTACAAGATAATTTAGGCTTTTACTTTATATCCTCATAATTTATGGGTTTAGTTTGGTAATGTTTTTGATTTCTCTAAAAGTACTTTACACAAATTATAATATAAATATTGTGTTTTATAAAAATACTCAAAAGTCATTTATATAAAAAATCAAAACCAATGTATTTTAATAATTGTTTGAATAGCTTTTATTTTTAGTTTCTACTTCTCATTTTAGTAGAAGTAAGAGTAGAAATTACGATAAAAGCAAGGTAATCCCAAACTAATCTGAAAGGTTGTCTTGTTACAAAAAAAACTCTTTAGATAAATACACAATAAGTTATTTTCGACGTACCAAAAAATCTAGATGAAAGAAAATGATACAAATATGTACGTATATTTCATTCAAAACATTAGAAGAGTAGATAATGCATCATTGCTTTCCTACGAATTTATTTGGGTGATATAAACAAATTTTCTTTCACATATACTTATGCATCATATAGATCATGTACAAAGAACAAGGGTATAGATACTGAGGAAACTAAAGGAGGGGATAGAATTCAAAACAATAAAAAAGGATGGGGGTTAAAATGAAATCAGCTAAGCGAGGCCATTAAGTTGACTTTGTCAAAATCTCGAGGCAAAAAGTGGACAACGATGTTGTTGTCGCGTAGAAGACATTATTATTGAAATTAATTATTTACCAATTATGTTAAATTTGATTAGCCTAGTGGGATCCACGTGGCACTTATTAAATATCTTTCCGTGTCTGTTTTTCCTACGTCATCATAGAGCGTCATTGGACCTGTCGGGACCAAAAAACAATTTCTCAATTCTTGCAAGTGCGCTGACGTCATGAGATTTTTCCGTGTTGACGTCAGCATTCCTGAAGCATGTGGTTGATGATTGATTGGCGAACGGCGACCGTGTATAACGCCTTTTTTTTTTTTTTTTTTCCTCCTAAACATATCTCTAATTTATAACTATCTTGAAAAAAGAGTTTTCTTATAAAATTATTTAAAAATTTAGTTAAGTTATTTTGTAATTTTGTGATGATGTTTTTTTCCCCATTCCCAACTTATTATGTGACAATTTCAACCAAAAATTACTTTTTTAAAAGTTTTAAAAATTTTAAATTTTTGTTTTATTTTATTTATCTATTTACAAACACCAAACACATAATACAATTAGTATATATTTAGGTAATTTGAAAGTGGATAAATATTTTATATACGTTTCAATTTTTTAAAGCCAGTATATTTACTTAGCCTTGTACTGCACCCATTGGCTAGTTTATATATGGTTAACTATATAACCTAACCATATAGAGTTTAAATTCTTATCCTAAATTCAAATCAAATTAATAATAATAACAATAATATTAAGCTTGTTCAACAGTCTTTCTTAAAAGAACACGTAAATTAAGTTGAAAAATTAATACTTATAGTAATTAGTTGGTGTAGACTAATAGTCTAAAAATTTACGGAATAAATATATATATATTATACATTGTAATTACACGTAAAAATTTTATATTTAACTCTATCAAAAGGATATTGATTCAAATCCTCTCATTCTAAATTCAAATATATAAATATATATATATATATATATATATATATACACATTATAGGCTGTGGAGAATTGCTTCGTCTGCTTCGAAGCTTGCACTATTTTTTTCTCTTTTTTTTTAATTTAATTTTTTAACAATGTTTTACAAGATTTTTATAGCGTTTGATTTATGACATTATAACAAGATCACACACGTATATCAATACAGATGATCTACTGAAGAAACAGTATCTGAAGATTTGTATTTCTGGTCTTAACCGAATAATATACAAGGGACATCTGTTCCCGAAGCTTCCTAGAGGAACTAATTTGTCTTCTTCTACCTTTGTTTTACCATTATTAAATTAATATGTTAAAACGTTACTTGTGGTAAATGGTTTGCTGACTCTTCCATCCTCTATATATATAAATATATAAATATATATATATATATAATCTACCAAAAAAAAAATAGCACAATAATTTAAATAGGGCATTGACGATGTGTGTGTGTATTATATTAATGTGGACGTCAATTTTTATAGGTATTTTCAGATATAGTTGTTAAGCTAGCTCATTCATCTTGTATCATCCTCTGGATAGAGTCCATTTAAATTAAATAAGTGGGCATATTTATATATATTTCGTTTTTCCTAGTGAAAATATAGGACTTATTTATTTTAAATTTTGTTTAGTAGCAACTTTTGGATTAGAACAACTGACGAGACATAGACCATATTTTTTTTTCTTGAGAAAAAAAAAACATATATTTTAATTTATTATTGCTAGAAATACATAAACAAGTTGAAGCATAAGCTTAAAATTAATGAACAATACTGAAAGGCACTAATATGATTGAGTATAATTAATTAAGAAAAGTTGTATATCATGATATAAGATTTGTCGATGAGGTTATTAATAAATGGTTACGGATTTACTTGTTATGTTTTGAACACACGTTTCATTAAAATTTTATGTCCACAACATTACACTTTTTATATATTCTTTGTTAAAATTAGTTAGCTAATGCACCCAAAAAAAAAAAAAAAAAATTTAAAGTACAGCTTCTGATGTATTCTAACGCAAATTTGTGTGTAATTAATAGGGAGATTGTAAAGAACTACTGCACGGAAGTAAGAGAACTTGGGTTCAGAATACAGGAACTAATAGCAGAGAGCTTGGGGCTGGAGAAAGACCACATTACAAGAGTGTTGGGTGAACAAGGGCAACACATGGCGGTGAACTATTACCCGCCGTGTCCGGAGCCGGAGCTGACCTACGGATTGCCGGGACACACCGACCCCAATGCCCTCACCATTCTGCTCCAAGACCTCCAAGTTGCTGGCCTTCAGGTTCTTAAGGATGGCAAATGGGTTGCTGTCAATCCCCATCCTAATGCTTTTGTCATTAATATTGGTGACCAATTACAGGTACTATTATCTCATAAATATACACATACATATATATACATAATTTTATAAATTAATGTTTCCTACGTACATTAAAGAACATGACATTTAGCATTGCACAAAATGCAGTGACAATAAACACATTTTTTTTTAACTTTATCTTAATTTAAATTTTTGATTTAATTTATGTCCCTGAAGAAGGGAAGAAAAAAAAAAAATCGAACTCCGTCAAACCCACGCCACATGATAGTACAAGTGTCACGCGCTTTATTCTAATACTAGAGCAAAATGACACCATGTATTTATACCATTGGACTTGTGTTAGATAGCATACAAATAGCTAAGTTTAACAGAGTCAAAAGGAAAATAACACAAGATGAAAAACTCAGCACTACAATAAGAATTTGGACCAGCAAGAAACTATGCCAATCCTGATATATGATATGATACAATACTAAGCAAAACGGCTAATTGTAAAACCAACTAGAAAAACAGAAAACAAATTGTTGAGATTTGTAACTATTCGAGTAATTGCAGGCACTGAGCAATGGGATTTACAAGAGTGTGTGGCACAGGGCCATAGTGAATGCTGATAAGCCGAGGCTCTCGGTGGCTTCGTTCCTTTGCCCGTTTGATGATGCGCTGATCAGCGCTCCGAAAGCTCTTGCTGGCGAAGACGGATCTGGTGCCGTTTACAGGGGATATACGTATGCAGAGTACTACAAGAAGTTCTGGAGTAGGGACTTGGACCAAGAGCATTGTTTGGAACTTTTCAAGACCCAAAAAAATAACTAGCTACCTAGCCTAGTCCAATATCCTTGTGGAACTATTTCCATTCTTATATTATTCTTGTCTATTTTCTTTAATATTTCACAGTATTTAGGGTCAGTCATTGGGGAAGCTAATTCCATTGATCTTCCTTGTGTACCTGGTCTATTGGCAGACTGTTTTGTGTTAGAAGATGTGTCTGTCCCACGTAGTTAAGTTACTGGGTTGTTGTAGTGTTTATATGTGAATTGGGCACCTTATCTTCTTAAGCTAGCTTTTAGGGATAAGTTTTACCCGTTTAACATTTTGATGTATAACAATTATCTAATTTTGTTGTAAAAATAAATCTGAACCCTTTCATTTAGTATGTCTTTGGTGGTTGCTGATATTATAGTTTCCCTGCATTTTTCTGGTTTTTGAATAAAACTTGAGATTTTCTTTTTGGCTACTTGCTTGAGAGATTTTGCATTAACATTGAAATGGTCAAAAATTTAGGAGTGGGCCATTTTCGGAATTTGAATTAAAATAGACATTTTGACCAGTTAAAAATGTTCGATTCTTATTTAAAATAGACGCTGCTCAACGCACATTGCATTTCATTACATAAAACGAAATGTTGGAAGATGTTCTTCCCAAACGCCTCCTAAAACCGTTGCACCAATTTGCCCCCTCAATATTGAGGGCTTTGAGAGGGAATTCATCAAATTCGTAAGACTTTTATTCCTTGCCACAAGCAACATGCAACTACTAGTTTTCCTTAGAGAAAGATATTGAAACACCTTAGAGAAAAAACCAAAATACGTGCAATTTTGAGAAATGCAGAGTTTCTTGAGAAATTCCATGACATGGAAATTGAAAGCACAACACATTACTCGGTGGGGGGGTTTGTGAGTCACGGCAGGTGGAACTCGACGCTGGAATCGGTCTGCGCGGCCATGCTGATGATGGTCTGGCCATATAATGACGGGTTTGTCAGTGCTGGAGAAGTTGAGAAGCGGGTAACCTAGCTGATGACGAGTTCCGAAAGCGACGACAACTCTGTAACGAAGCGAGCATTGGAAATGAAGGAGGAAGCCACGGCTGCTCTGAGCGACTGAGTGTCATCTCAGCTTGCATTAAACAAACTCACCGAGTCATGGAAGCATGTCAAAATCTAGTAGGGAGAAAATTAAAGCGTGGTCGTTCATAGAGGAAGACAAAATACAAGTTATTTTCGATATTCTGTTGTATTCTAACCAGTCGTTTATGAGTTTCTGGAACGAAATTAAATGAGACCAAAACGGGCAAAACATCACGTGGAAGATGGGACACAACATATCAAATTTGCCATTTTTATACTTTTTTGGGCCAATGTAACATTCGCATTCACATTTATATTGGAGATAATCTTGGAAGACAGCATCAAATAGAAAGAAGTAATTCTGATTTTCAAGCAATATATATATATATATATATATATATATTTTTTTTTTTTTCTGATCTTAACATAATTGAGATTTCTAAACTCGTACTTATCTGGTTTGAAGCAGTTAGTTATAAGAAAAAAAGATCTTTGGACGCAATTTCAGCTAGGAAAATAGAGTAGAAATTGCAAATCCAATAAATAGACTTCTTTGAATCCTACAATTTCGATTCTTTTAGGCAGGCAATGGCTTGAACATGAGACTTCACTGAAAGTGATAGTGTTTCTAGTAACTAGTGTGCCTTGGTCTCTTATAATAGACCGAGTGAGTGACAAATACACTGCCTGATACCTAATTAACAAAGAGTTTCATGTACAAGAAAAAATACATATAATTACTAGGAAAGTTGAAGATAGGTACTAAGAACTTATACCGGTTCCAAATTCATAGGAGCCACAGACCGCAACAAATGTGCTGAAATTAACAATCCATTGATTCTCTCTGCAGATTTCATGAGCTCGAATGTTAGTATTGATACACTGACTACTTTTTTTTCAGCGTACTAAGGTTTGGTCGCCGAGGAAAACAGAGGAAAAGAGAAAATGTTCCTCTTGTTTAACTTAAGGTCGTAATCTGTGTAATTAACCCCCTGGCTTGTGAAAAAAAAAAACAGAGAGAGAGAGTAGAATGTGGATCAACTACATTTTATCCCTTACGTTTAAAAGTTTTGCAGACGACTCCAATCATGGCTTCGTTCCTGTATTTGTTTTGATGATTCGCTTATCAGCAGATGAAAGATCCTACCGATGATTCCGTTTACTGGAGCTTCCCTCACTTATGCATGGAGCACTAGTTGGGATTTTTCATTATAATTTAGTTCGTACTGTCATTCTTGTTTTTGCTATGATTATTTTTCTTCACTTCATCGTCTTTTGGTATGAATCTTGCTGTTAGATAGTCAATTGGAGGGGGCAGTTCTGCTATGACCCTACCACATGGGGACTTTTTCATGACGAGTGCAAAACAATGCAAAAAGATTTCCACGTCAGTCAGTCGATTATCGTTGGTTTTCGACTGACCGATGTGGAAATCTAACGTCACAAAACTGCCAACCGACGTGGAACCCGCCGAGGAAAATGAGGAACAGTGTAGTAGTGTCACCACCAAACTTGTTAGAGCAAACTGTTTTAACAAGCAGCAACTACTATTGAAGCCAAAAACTACGCAGAATAAGCATACAGGAGTTACCAAGTCGTGGTCTTACAAACTCCACTGATAGTGTAGACAAATCCGTTGCTTCATATAAATGTGTAAAAGATTCTGGAATACAATGGGATCTTCGTAAAGTTGATCGTTATGAATGTTACGACAAATTTGATTGGGATATTTCCTATGAACATGTTCATCTTATTGTTCATGTTTTGATGATTGCAAATTGTAATAAACGAGAGCCGTATTTTGAATTTTGGTTATTTATTTCAGAAAGGGTTGAGTTGCAATTGAAGACTCTGAACACAAGATAATGCAAATTGGGTTTGCTTAAGAAATGTGGGAGTATTTCCGTAGAAACCCCACCTTTTAACCTATCTGATTTCAATACCTCAGTTGTTACTTTTTTACCTAGGCAATTCCCAAATTTGATATGCGAGTTCAATAGAATCTTATCATTTTATGCTCTATTTCTTGCTTTTGTCTCCCTTAGATTCGTTTATCTAGCTTCAATTTTCAGGGCCTTAAAAAAGGAATTCATTCACCTTTTATTAACCATCACAAGCAACTTCATTATCCAATTTATATATCACAAGCAACTTTCCATTTTTTCAAACACATTAAGACGTATGTAGGTCAAAAACCCCTAACCAAGAAGCAAATTAAGCATCATGTGTATAAGGGACTCAATCAGCACGTTTCTTGAGAAACTCCATGATATAGGTGTTGAAAGCATTGCACATTACTCGGAAGCCTTGGAACCCGGCACCCTTAGCCAAGGCCTCAAACTCCTTCTCCGTCCTCGCTTTGCCACCGGGGTTGTGTGCCATCATGAAAACATCAATGTTCATAACCCCTTTAGTGGCAAGGCTACAGTCCGGAGCCACAGGAAGAATGCACTCCGCAACAATCACTTTCCCATTCTCCGGAAGCACGTCATGGCAGTTCTTCAAGAACTTCATGCAGCACTCGTCGTTCCAATCATAACAGATCCACTGCATAAATGTTGTCACAATTCAGTGTCAATCTATTATGGTTGTTCGTATTTGGATTTATTAATGGGTTCATGGGCGTTACCATGGGGCATCAGCTGAAAGACAATGATCAAAAATTCAAAACTCACCTTCATGAAAACTGCATCTGCTGCTGGCACCCTCACATACATGTCTGCTGCAACATGCTCCACACCTGTGATTAAGAAATAAATTACCTTAATTTCATACAATTCCAATGTAATATGATGCTCAGAAACATGTACTAGCGATAGGCATTTTGAACCACAGAAGTATCCATATATACCTATTACGTAGAGTTGCAGAGCATTATAGGATAAATTGATGAAAGTACCTCGTATTTGGGGGGCATCATGAATGACGTGAGCCAAATCAAAGTTAATGCCCTTAATTGAAGGGTATTTAGATACAATCATGCGGAGTAGAGCTCCGTCGCCGCCACCAACATGAACGACGGAGGTGACATCCTCGAACCCTTTGTAGGTTTCGAGAAGCTTCTTCATTGTAATGGTGGAGTATGCAGACATTCCCCTGTTGTAAACCTGGTTGAATATTTGATCCGTAGAAAAGTATTCAAACGATGACATTCCGTGCGCCTTGTTGAATGGAACTCCACCATTAAGAACAGCATCTTTCAAGTAGTACCTGCATATACAATTAACACCATACCATATTACATAATCATGTCATGAAAATTCCTTCTCAAACAGGGGAAATGAACTTTATTGAAATTCACCCTAAAAAGAAACTTACCTTTTAGGTAATGAAAGTACGAATCTAATCTAAAATTTCCATTTTTGTTTTACTCAATCAGCAATTATTATTACAAAAAAAAAAAAAAAAAAAAAAAAGAGAGAGAGAGAGAATAAACTAAGCAAAAAAAAAAAAAAAAGCGTTAGAATTACCAGCTCTCCATGAGGACCTTGTCCTGATTCAAGAGACAGAGAGGGGCAATAGAGGCACCGTCTTCGTTCTTGATCAAGTACTTGCAGACAGGTCCCAGTCCGTACAGAGGCTGGACCATGCCGTCCGGAAGGTTCTTCTGCGAGTGGGTCAGGATGGAGTGGCTCGCCAGGAGCCTCAACATCCGGGCCAACAGCACCGGCGCGTTGGGGTTGCTGGTGGTCAGCTGGGAGGCGACGTAGGAAGGTGAGACATACGCGCCGGGGCCGGCCTGCGCAATGATCTCGAAGAGGTCGAGCTCTATGGACGCCTTCAGAACCATCGGCAGCACCGCCCCGCTCGCCAGTTGCATGATGAAGAGAGGGAGTTCCTCGTCCAAAACTTCGGTCGGAGTTATCTGGGTCTCGCCTGTCGAACCCATCTTCTCAGTGTTTTGGTGTGCTACGACGAAGAAAACACGGGAAACAAATGGTAACAGAGGAGAGAGAGGTGAGATTGCAAAGAAAGGGGATTTGTGTATATAGAGACTTACTTACGATATGTATTTTTTAATATACAGGAAGAAGTCAAGAAATTCTTTAAGTGGGGCTTCAAATTGAGTAAAATGTTTGGAGACAAGCTAGGGGGCTTCAAAAAAAGATTTTAGGGGGGCTAAAAGTCGAAAAATGAAGAAAAATTATCATATTGTGGCTACGTTCATATGTAAATGTGTCTATATCTATACATATATAAGAAATGTCAAAAAAATTTATTGTTTGTAAGTTTTTCATCCAAAACGCACGTTTTGATGCATTTTGACGTTTTGTCTTTTTTTTTTTTTTTTTTTTTTGTGTCAGGAAAAGGAGGGAGGGTGAGAGAGAGAGCTTTTACAGGTGGGTGAGAGAGAGAAAAAAATTATTTGAATGCTCTTTTTACTATCACTAAATAATACATCATGTAGGATTTATAGGATTGACTTATTAAAAAATAAGAAAAAAAATAGTTATCTATCTAAAAATTTTATAACATATAATTTAATTATCTCAATGCATTTATTTTCTAAAATTTTGAATATAATTTATACATTATATATTTTTTAAGATTTATTCTTAGTATAAATATTTATTTTATATTGTTTTTTTTAAAGATATATTTCATATTTCAAGAAAAGATTTATTTCATATCTTGTGTTGATGCTAATTTCTGCTCCGACCACAATGCACATGATGCTGTCGCCGGACTTCGTATCCGGCTCCGGAATCCTGATCGGAGGACAGTTGTCCGACTATACCCGACCAGGATCTGTTCACCTGTTCGGTGCAGTGTACTCGGACGCCATCAGCTTATCGGTGTATTAAGTCTACCCATGTGGGACGACCAGCCGACTAAAATACCAGACGAGCCCGATACCTCTGTTCCATGTGCCGAAGGCCATGCTCCACCGGTCACATCACTCCTGACACAAGTCCCATCGGCAGAGAATGCTGCCTGATCACACCTGCATCATGTCACATCGCCGCCACCTGCCCTTGCAGGGATTGTCCCCTCAGGCACCGACAGCGGTCGACCTACCACCCAGTAGGCTGGATGCGTGGCAACGCCCCTGGCTGACACGACTGCAAGTCTAGAGCCACGTCACCTACCCGAGGCACCAAGTAGCCGATCCGAACGGGTTGCCCCGTATACCCGAGTCCGAAGAGGGCACCTATAAATAGAGGAAATAACCACAAATTCCGGTAAGCTCACTTCTGCCCTGCCAAGAACTCTGCCTCTCCTGCTGCTCATCTACCCCGTACTGACTTAAGCATCGGAGTGCCCTCGGCAGACACCACACCGGTGTCCCCCTGAGCCCGAGGTGCTTTCATCTTGTAGGTGACAGCGACGGAGTGACTGGCCGGAGGTCATCAGACTACCCGTTCATATTGGGTGTTGCTGTCGAGAGAGATTTCGACACCAACATTTTGGCGCTAGAAGGAGGGCCACGCGCCTTTCCAGCAACTACAACTTCAACTTGTACTTCCGAGTACTCAGCATCACATCATGGATGAACATGGCGAGCAAGAGATTCGTGAGGAGAACACAGCCGCGACTGGTTCACGAGACTCCCGCCGACCACCCAGGGGGAGAGGAGGCCGGCCACGTAGACAAACTCAGACAGAGATCCTTGCCGAGAATGTCAGAGGGCTGACCGAGCTTGTCCGATCGTTGGTGGACGCGCGTGGAGTCGCAAATGTAATTCAACTCCCCGAACAACAACCCGAGGCAGCCGAGTCCACGCCAAGTAGACCGCCGAGGTCAGCGAGTAGACGAATGGACATCTCCCCTACACACAATAGAAGCCACCGATCGCAACAGCAGGGTGAGGGGTCAGGTCGAGAACGTTCACGGAGTCGCCGAACAGGTATGGCACGCTCAGATGCTGCGGATTCTCGAGCAATTAACCAGGGTGGTGCTCGGGCAGACGACCAGGATTATCAGGCCGACCAGCCAGAGGAAGATCCGAATGTTCGCGGAGTGCCCTCAGTTTTCGATCGACTCGGAAGACCAGCGATTTACCGACGCCTTGGTCGGGAAAGGTCCGTAGACAGGCCGGAGGAAGGGGGTCACAGCCGGAACAGGCTAGATCACCTACAACGGCAGTTAGATCAGCTCGTCGGTCAGCAATATGGCCTCGACCAATTCGGAGCAGCCGAACCACCATTTTCCCCGGCAATCATGGTCGCGCCTTATCCGGACCGGTTCAAAATGCCGACCATGGCATCCTACGACGGTTCATCGGATGCAGACGAACACCTTGAGAACTACCGAGCATACATGCAAATCCAAAGCGCAAATGAGGTTGCTCTTTGCAAGTCGTTTTGCCTGACCTTAACCGGTGCTGCTCGGCAATGGTATAGAAGGCTTGCTCCAAGATCGATCAGCGGTTTTCAGCAGTTAGCAGATTCCTTTTCTGCCGCCTTTATGGGGTCGAAAGCTAGAAAACTAGGAGCCTCGCACCTTTTGGCATAAAGCAAGGTGAAACCGAAACGCTGAAGGAATATCTAGAGCGTTTCGACAAAGCAATGGTACAAGGCGGAACCTTGCACGGATGAGACCCTCATCCAAGCTTTCCGCGAGGGAATTCAGGATCCTCGTCTGGTTTGGACACTCGCCTACGACAGGCCGCCTACATTTGCCCAACTAAGGGGAATCGCTTGGAGGCATGCCGAGGCAGACGAGTACGTCAGAGGACGAGGGCTAGAAACCCAAGTACAAACCCGCCTTCCCGGAAGGAAGACGGACAGGAATCAATCTGATAGGGGGAAAGCTCCAGCTTCAAGTAGCCGAGAAGAAGCTAAGCCTAGTACAAAAACACCCGCAGGGAAGTTCCAACAGTATACCCCGTTGGTCACTACAATCGAGAACGTCCTATACCACGTGTCTGGGAAGGGGTTACTCCGGGACCCGCGGCCTATTCGAACAGACCGGACGCGAAGAAATCCGAACAAATATTGCCACTTCCACAAAGACGTGGGCCATGAGACGAAGGATTGTATCCAGCTCCGAGATCAAATCGAGGCGTTGATTCGCGACGGTCACCTGCGGGAGTTTGTGGAAAGAATTATCACGCCAGCTGAGCCGAGTAACCGGCCAGCCCCGAGTACCCGGCGCACCCAAGGACCAGATGATGGACCCGATGGGACTAGTCAGGAGCACATAGTCCACACCATTTTTGGTGGATCTGCGACAGGAGACACCGCGAGCAGCCGGAGGAGTTATGCCCGGGAAGCTAGGCGATTTGCCCGTGGAGAGTTCATCAACATGGCTGAGCATGTTTCCAAAATATGCCGCCAAAGTACCGTCCCAATCACTTTCACGGACGAGGAAGCTGACCGGTTGCTCCACCCACATAATGATGCTCTAGTCGGTGAAATCCGAGTAGCCGACAATATAATCCGGCGTGTCCTCATCGACAACGGGAGCTCGGCTGATGTTATGTTCTGGGACGCTTTCTCGAGGTTGAAGATCGAGGGCGCTGTACTGACTCCTGTCCAGACGCCCCTATACGGATTCGCTGGGGAGTGTGTACATGCAGCCGGGACGGTTAGTCTCCCCGTTACAATTGGGGACGGCGCGGAGAGAATAACCAGGATGGTGGAATTCATTGTCGTAGATCGCCCGTCCGCTTACAACATCATCCTAGGAAGACCGACCCTCAATGCCATAAAGGCGGTGGTCTCCACCTACCACTTGGCTATGAAATTCCCCGTCAATGGCGGAGTTGGAGTCTTCAGGGGAAACCAGGAGGGAGCACGGAAATGTTATGTCGAGGCGGTGAACAGAGTTGGTCGGAAGATTGCTGCCCCAGTAACAGTCGCCACCATCCTTCTGGTCGACCAGGTGGCTGCTCCGGGTGGAGAGATTAAGGGACTCAGCGACATGGATCCCCGTATACCAGAAGAGGAAGTCCGAGCATACCCTGCAGAAGAGCTGGTTCCCTACCAGCTAGACCCCGAGAACCCGGAGAGAAACGTGCTACTTGGCGCAAGGCTTAACCCGACCATCCGAGAAGAAATTCAGAAGTGTCTCCGAGAGCATAAGGACGTCTTCGCCTGGTCCCACGAGGACATGCCTGGAATTGACCCGGTAATCATCAGTCACCAGCTTAACGTCAACCCGAGGCATAAGCCGGTGATCCAGAAAAGAAGGGCTTTCAACCCGGAAAGGTATGAAGCTATTAACCAAGAGGTGAAGAAGCTCCTTGCAGCCGGATTTATCCGTGAAATTTCCTACCCGGAGTGGTTGGCGAACGTAGTATTGGTTAAGAAATCTAACGGGAAGTGGAGGGTTTGCATCGACTATACGGACCTTAACAAGGCGTGTCCGAAGGATTGCTTCCCCCTTCCTCGAATAGACCAGCTGGTTGATGCCACTGCGGGACATGAGTTGTTAAGTTTCATGGATGCCTACTCGGGGTACAATCAGATACCCCTCAGCCAACCCGACCAGGCCAAAACGGCGTTCACAACTGACCAGGGCCTGTACTGCTACCAAGTCATGCCATTTGGTCTCAAAAACGCTGGAGCAACCTACCAGCGCCTGATGAACAAGATGTTTGCTCCTCTTATTGGGAAAACTATGGAAGTATACGTGGATGATATGCTTATAAAGAGCAGACGATCAGCCGACCACGTTCAGGATCTTCGTGATAGTTTTACCATTTTGCGACAGTATAGAATGAAGCTTAACCCGGCTAAGTGCGCGTTTGGTGTGGAGTCAGGAAAATTTTTGGGGTTCATGGTCAACCACCGCGGGATTGAACTCAATCCCGTCAAAGCCCAAGCGGTGATGGACCTCCAACCCCCACAGACAACCAAGGAAGTTCAAAGACTGACTGGGATGATCGCAGCCCTTTCCCGGTTTGTCTCTCGGTCTACTGACAAGTGCTCTCCTTTTTTCCAAGCACTCAAGGGCAAAGGAAAACTCAGTTGGGACGACGAGTGCAATGAGGCCTTCGAGGGTTTGAAAAAGTACCTGGCCAGTCCTCCATTGCTATCGAAGCCACTACCTGGTGAAGTGCTGTACGTCTACCTGGCTGTCTCTGATAAAGCTGTCAGCTCAGTGTTGGTCCGAGAAGACGAGAAGATCCAACGACCCGTCTACTACAGTTGCAAGGCGTTTCAGGGGGCGGAGGAAAGATATTCCCCCTTGGAAAAGCTCGCTTTAGCGTTAGTCTCCTCGGCTCGCAAATTGCGACCTTATTTCCAAGGCCATCCGATTCGTGTTCCGACTCGCCATCCGCTAAGACAGGTTCTTCAGAACCCAGAATTATCCGGGCGGATTGCGAAATGGGCCATAGAACTCGGAGAATTCGACATCGAATACGTTCCCCGCACTGCGATTAAAGCACAAGCCTTGGCTGACTTTGTAGCCGAGTTCACTGCCGAATCATCCCCGGAATGTTCGGAGAAGGGGGCAGTGATCCCACCAACTGGCTCGGATATTCTCGGCCCCAAGTGGAAACTCTTTGTCGACGGATCCTCCAATTCTGGGGGCTCGGGTGCAGGGTTGGTTCTCGTTAGCCCGGACCAGTTCAAGACCAGCCAGGCCCTCCGTTTCAACTTCAAAGCTTCCAACAACGAAGCGGAGTACGAGGCTGTTCTTGCAGGTCTCGGATTGGCCCGGGAGCTTGGGGTCCAAGACATCGAAGTTTACAGCGACTCGATGGTTATTGTCAACCAAGTAACTGGGGAGTATCAGGCAAGAGAAGATAGAATGGCCAAGTATTTGGAAAAGGTCCAGGTTCTGCTCGGTCAATTCAGAAGCTACGTTGTGTAACGAGTACCTCGATCCGAAAACGTTGAGGCTGATGCCCTTGCCCGGTTAGCCTCGGCCAGCGATATTGAGGGTCTTGTCTCATTTCCCATCGAGCGGCTGGAGCAGCCGAGTATTGACCGAGCAGAGGAAATCCTCTACGCCGAGAACACAGAGACTTGGATGAATCCGATCCTTCGCTACCCTCGCTCGTGGGGAGTTGCCTGAAGACCGAGTAGAAGCTCGGAGGATCAAGAACACTTCGGCGCGATATACTGTTATCAGTGACAAGTTATATCGACGAGGATTCTCTGCCCCATATCAGCGATGCGTCGGACCCCGAGAAGCCGAGTACCTGCTAAAGGAGGTACACAGTGGTGTGTGCGGAAACCACTCGGGGGGAAGAGCATTGGCTTTCAAGTGTCTCAGACAAGGATATTATTGGCCGACGATGGGCAAGGATGCCTTAGATTTCGCTCGGAAATGCCTAAAATGTCAACAGTTCGCCAAGATCATCAGAACTCACCCCGAGAGGTTGACATCGGTTGTAAGCGCTTGGCCGTTCGCTAAATGGGCCCTAGATTTGATTGGACCACTACCCATGGCTCGATCCCAACTACGGTACTGCCTCGTAGCAATAGATTACCTCACAAAGTGGGTTGAAGTGGAACCCTTGGCACGTCAGACCGAGGAGAAATGCACAAGCTTCCTATGGAAAAGCATCATATGTAGATTCGGGATTCCCCACACGGTGGTTACCGACAACGGGAGGCAATTTGATAACCCGAAGTTCCTTGCGCTTTGCGAACAATTTGGTATAAGCAAAGTCTATTCCTCCCCGGGTCACCCTCAAAGCAACGGACAAGTCGAAGCCGCTAACAAGACTATCAAGGAGAACCTGAAGAAGAACTTAGAACGGCACAAAGGGGCTTGGATTGACGAGCTACCTCGGGTGCCGACCACAAATGGACGAACCCGACCAGGACGTTAATTAGCCTCTATGGCCAACTCAAGGGGTCCCCGGACCCCTGTGTCTGGTCCAAAGCTCGGGTGCCGACCACAAATGGACGAACCCGACCAGGACGTTAATTAGCCTCTATGGCCAACTCAAGGGGTCCCCGGACCCCTGTGTCTGGTCCAAAGCTCGGGTGCCGACCACAAATGGACGAACCCGACCAGGACGTTAATTAGCCTCTATGGCCAACTCAAGGGGTCCCCGGACCCCTGTGTCTGGTCCAAAGCTCGGGTGCCGACCACAAATGGACGAACCCGACCAGGACGTTAATTAGCCTCTATGGCCAACTCAAGGGGTCCCCGGACCCCTGTGTCTGGTCCCCAGCTCGGGTGCCGACCACAAATGGCCGAACCCGACCAGGACGTTAATTGGACACCTGAGTCTCGTCTCTAACTCGGGCGTCCCGGGACACCCGAGTATAGTACACCACAAATTATCCGCCGACCTCAATTTGACTTGGCTGATTCTAACAAGCATCACCAAAGTCAACTGGGGGGGGAAAAAGGAAAGTAAAAATAAAAATAAAATAAAACACGGGAATGAGTAGGAAGACGATGCGATGCGAAGAAAAACAAAATATACTTTCATTTCATCAAAAAGGTGAGGGGGTACAAATTGGACACCCCCCGAGCCCAAAAAAAAAAAAAAAAAAAAAAAAAAAAAAAAAAAAAAAAAAAACTGCAGACGACGAGGAGCGGCAAGAAGTACTGGCTCAGTCTTGCTGGTCCGGGAAGAGATCACCAATCGTGATGTCTAGTGTGGGCGTGGCCGGCTGGTCTAAAGTGACAGGCTGGTCAGGAGTTGTTTGCTGCTCGTCACGGTCGAGTACAACAACGGCTTCGACCGGCCTCGCTGCACCAGAAACCTCACCCTCCTCAGGAGCTTCCTCGATCAGAGTCTCACCAGACTCCTCCGGTAAGAAAGACCAGTCTGCACCGACCAGGTTAGGGTTTGCGTCAGTGAAGCCTAGCTTCATGTCACGCATCCCCTCCTTGTACTCGGCCGCTATACGAGCCTGGAAGTCCTCGGACGATAAGTACTCGTCCACTGCCTGCCTTTGAGCCAAGGCGCGATCCGCTTCTGCCTTCCGAGCAGCCTCAACCATCTGCTGCCGGACTTCCGCAGCATCCTTCTCGGCCGACTGTGCCCACTCCTCTGCTGTTTTGATCCTCTCCTCGGCCAGCCGCGCTCTCTCTTCGGCCGCTTGAGCCCGAGCCTCTGCTGCCTTGGCATCATCGACGGCCTTTTTCTCGGCGTCCCGAGCGCTGTTTCTGGCATCCTTAGCCGCCCTCTTCGGCAGCTCGAGCATCTCTTGCCGCAGCCTCAGCAACCCTCAAGTCCTCGGATGCTCGGTTAGCCGCCTCCCTTGCGACCGCACTCCCCGAGAGGCTGACGCACAGTGCCTAAAAATAGAAACAAGAAATCAATCAAAAATCATCATCAAGTGATACGCAGAGACGAAAAGTTCCGGGAAGAGAGATACTCACCTCAAGCTGTATGTCGGCACCGTCCTCCAACGCCGTTACCGCGTCTGGTCTGCGACATGACTCTGCCATGTGCACGCTGAGCCTCTCACTGATTTTGTTGAGGAGCGCTCGATGGGCAGGGGAGTCTCGAGCAGAAGTCTCGGGCCGGGAGGCCGAGGCGATTTCTCTTGGTCTCGACTCGTCGCGTGAGCGGCTTGACCGAACCTCAGGCCGGGTAGACGGTCGGTCATCCTTGGACCTGCTCGACCGCTGCTCGGGACGGTCGGATGGCCGGGCCACAGACGGTACCTGGAGTGACGCTGGGGCTTGGGGGGCTGCGCCCTTCGCTACGGGCACTGCAGACGGCACGGCTGCACGGCTGGCCTGCTGGCCATGTGGCATGACAGCTTTACCCTTCGCGTGGGTACTCGTCTTCGCCATCTTGAAGAGCTTGGCCCTCCTTTCGTCCTCTGAGGGACGCTTCCTCCCTTGCTGGCGATCAGCCATTGGCTCTGCGAAACAAAAAAAGAAAAAAAATGGGGTTAATATTCGGCTGCACGAGCCGCCAAAAACTTCGTCAAAAGTAACGACCTTCGATACGAAGGCCTCTTGTCGGGTAAAATTGCTGGATCACTGCGTCAAGGTCCTCGTCGGCTACGCGCGGGCCGAACGATGCTATTGGTGTGCTATCTGAACTTGACGACGTTGACGACGTCTCGCTCGGCAGGAACACAGGTTGGCTTGGTGGCTGTGCAGTGCTCGGACCGGCTGTCCGTGAAAGGTAATGCACAGTTGGCTCCGGTATCCGAGCAATTGTGACACCATCGTGGGGGGCCCTCGGCTGGTCGTCTACTCGCGCAGATGAGGAGGAAGAGCCCAGCCATCGATTCTCCTCCAGGCTCTTCAAAGACAGCAGTCTGTGCTGACTCTTCTCCTGATCCGACTGTTCTCGGAGAGCATCGATCATGTCGAGAGTTAAATCCTCGATGCGCGGCGCCCGACCCCACACATACCCGTTCCGAAATGTCACGGGAACCCTCTCGGCGCGAGGAACTCGGTCGTACGGTAGCTCCCCGTGCAGCCACCGACTACCCGCGTAGAACCACAGGTGCTTGAATTGTTTGTCCGAGTCCGGACACCCTGTGATGAAAGTTCCCTTGAAGCCTTGGAAGTAATATGACCCCGTCGATGAAGGGGCAGACTTCATCCTGTAGAGGTTCTGGAAAACCTCGAATGGGAGCTCGGCCGCAAAGTTCCTCATCCACAGAATGTAGCAGCCGACCAGGATGCGATAGGCATTTGCATTCAATTGGGCCGGAGCTACATTCAAGCTAGTCAGGGCACGCCTCAGGTACGGATGAAAGGGGAGTCGGAGTCCGGATCGGAAGTACTCCGCCGAGAGGGTTATATACCCTGCTGGTGGGGCGAGACGGCAAGTCGTTTGGTCCTGGCGCCAGCAACTCCACGCTGAGTGGAATGCCGAACTCCTCTCGCAAGGCAGCAAGATACCTTGGTGTGATGGCCGACGTGAAGTAATCCACCGTGTACACCGGACGACCATCCGCGAGCTGCGCCAACTCCCAATCGCCTCGGCGATACACCCGTTGGTCGTTTATACGCATTGGTCGGCTGGAACGGACGCTCCCGGGCGTCAATGGGTTCACCCTTCGGGGGAGGGCTCTCGGAACCTTCCCGGCCAGATGTGCTAGCTTGACTAGCCGTCCTCTCGCCTGCTCCACCAGCCGCGACATTCTCCACCTCGCGGTGTACCGTTCCCCTTCCTCGTCTGTTCGGCATCTCGACCACCTCCACAGACTCCTCGGTAAAACCAGAGAGGTGGTCTGGTGTTCGACCACCCGAGTCGGCTTCCATGCCCGACATGCTCAAGCTCAGAGCTGATCCCACGGTATCGGCGCTCCCAGATAGGCCGTAGTTCTCGGAATCAGAAACACTACTCATATTGAAGAAAAAGAGATTTAATTACCTTTTCGGACGTTGTCGGCTGCAAGTTTTGAAGAAGTGGTCTGGTCGTTCTCGGTAGTCGTCGGCAGCTGTCGGCAAACTTGGACTCTTCAAATTGCAATGTGCGAAATGAGAAGTGCCTTGCCCTATTTATAGGCAAAAACCTCCGCATTTAATGCGGGCACGAATTCCCAGGCGACGCTTCGTTTCCCGCGTTGCCGCCAGTTTCAAGAATTTGAAATTCGAATCGCCGCCTTGGGTCCTTCCTATCACTTTTTGACACGTGGCCAGCCAACGCGTTCCTAGTAGCCGAGACGCCGAATGATACCGACCAGGTCATGACACCTTGCCGATTAGCCGACCATATGGCGAGTAGCATGGCCACTTTCACATCGCGAGTACCAAGAGCATCCCTTGGACAAAAAATTATCCAGAGACGCTGGGGGGCTTATGTTGATGCTAATTTCTGCTCCGACCACAATGCACATGATGCTGTCGCCGGACTTCGTATCCGGCTCCGGAATCCTGATCGGAGGACAGTTGTCCGACTATACCCGACCAGGATCTGTTCACCTGTTCGGTGCAGTGTACTCGGACGCCATCAGCTTATCGGTGTATTAAGTCTACCCATGTGGGACGACCAGCCGACTAAAATACCAGACGAGCCCGATACCTCTGTTCCATGTGCCGAAGGCCATGCTCCACCGGTCACATCACTCCTGACACAAGTCCCATCGGCAGAGAATGCTGCCTGATCACACCTGCATCATGTCACATCGCCGCCCACCTGCCCTTGCAGGGATTGTCCCCTCAGGCACCGACAGCGGTCGACCTACCACCCAGTAGGCTGGATGCGTGGCAACGCCCCTGGTTGACACGACTGCAAGTCTAGAGCCACGTCACCTACCCGAGGCACCAAGTAGCCGATCCGAACGGGTTGCCCCGTATACCCGAGTCCGAAGAGGGCACCTATAAATAGAGGAAATAACCACAAATTCCGGTAAGCTCACTTCTGCCCTGCCAAGAACTCTGCCTCTCCTGCTGCTCATCTACCCCGTACTGACTTAAGCATCGGAGTGCCCTCGGCAGACACCACACCGGTGTCCCCCTGAGCCCGAGGTGCTTTCATCTTGCAGGTGACAGCGACGGAGTGACTGGCCGGAGGTCATCAGACTACCCGTTCATATTGGGTGTTGCTGTCGAGAGAGATTTCGACACCAACATCTTGTAAATTTTTCTATTTTATCTTTTTCTTAATTTTTAATTCCTTTTTATCTATTTTTTACTTATATATTTTTTTTATTCAGATAAATTTTCTCAAATTCGTCTATTTATATATATCGTACATGTATTTAAATTAGTATATATATAAAATTGATATTATGGTGTCGTGATTGAAAATCTTGAGGCCGCGAGGGTGACAACGTGAAAGGTAGGTGAAAAGCATAAAATGCTAAAATAAATAGGGAATCCGGTTAAATGATTAAGGTAAATATATTTGGGGATGATTAAATAAAATAAAATAAAATACTTAGTGAAAAGGGGGAATTTATGAGAAGTCAAAAACAAGGATAAAAAACATTTGGGAGAATTATACTTACACCTGTTGTATTTTTTAAAAAATTACAGAGACACCCTTTGATCAAAACTAATAACGTTAACACTCCTGATGTTTTAAAACAAATTACAAAGACATCGTTTTTTGCTAGTTAATCGTGAATTTGACCATTAGTTTGACCATTTTTGTTCAAAATATCATATATTCTTCTCACTACATTGGAAAATGTGTTCAGCCCTACATGGAGTTATGAAACGACGTTTTTTCCCTTATTTAACACCAAAAAATGACCCTTATTCAACACATTTATGAAAGGATGTTTTTACCCCCATTTACCCTTCTTGTGTTTTGGTTCGGTCTTGTTTAGTGTTGAACTAGAACCAAGGCAACAAAAGTTCTTCTAGCGAAGAAGCCCACACTTTCTTTTGTTGCCTTGGTTCTAGTTCAACATTAAACAAGACCAAACTAATTGAATACTGGTTCAAGAAATTGTCAAAATAGATTTTCCATTTTCATGAAAAATATAATTTATAATTTTAAGTTTTAAATTATCTTTTTCCTGTAACGAAGAGAAAAGATTTTCTAAATTTATACCATCTGCTATTTCATATGTGATTATGGGCCGAACCAAAACCAAATATTTTTTCTTCTCTTAGTTAGATGTTTCAATCATTCCTTCTTTTATTTTTGGGTGAAAATTTGTCCAGTACAAGACAAATATTAATGAACATGATAAATAATAAATTTTTTTTTTTTTTTTGTAATGTTTGTGTTGTGAGGGCCTCCGGAGGATTATCTAGCACTCCGGATTCCTATGTAGAACTCGCGAGTATTACTGTGCCCAGAATGATTTGTGTGATTCCTCTCACACGCACACCAAAAAAAAAAAAAAAAAAAAAAAAAAAAGCTCAAAAGGATTTCAAAGGTATGTGTTGTTTCATTGTTTGATCAAGTTTGGGGCTAGGTATTCCTTATGAAATTGCTCAACGGATTACTTTTTCGGGAGCAATGATCCGTGTTCGCAACAACAACCATAATGGATAATAGAAACATCGCGAATGAGGAGGCGAACTAGTGAATGGGCATGGCGGAGAAGCTCCTGGAAGCATGAAACCTCTTTATGAAATTGCTCAACTGGTTATTCGAGGAGAGGGTTCACCAAAGAACGCCAAGTTGAATCAAGAAGGCAAAGGGCATTTGATTAACCAAGAACTTGATTTTAACCAAGATTGACGGCTGATTTTTACTTTTATTTTTATTTTTATGTGTACACGCTTAGACTATAAAGCAAAAGTAAAAGAAAAACAAACACCCACAAGGGTGGATGAATTGGTAAGGGTGGGTACTTTTACTAGCTTCTTTCCTTCGTCCACCAGGATTCGACTCTTGTTGCCTCTCCTTAAGTCTCGCTCCAGCTTTAGTTGTGGAAGCATTGGTTTGGTGATAGTAGGGTAAATCCCGGATGGCGATTGAAATAAATTAGTATTAAGAACACGTCTATCTGTCATATCCAGGGACATAGGTTCCTGTCTATGGGGTTGAAAACCTGAAAATAATGGAACTATCCCTAGATTCTTTATTCACCAAAAAGAAAAACAGAAATAAAAATTGAAAAAATTTAATTTTTCTGAAAGGCAATGGCTTTCTTCGAAAGGCGATGGCTGTCTTGGAAAAGCAATGGCTCCCTTCAGCTGCCCTTTTTTGGGGATTTGAAAATATATTTTTCTTACTCTACATTTTGAGAAAATTTTTAAAATTTTGAGTACCTTCAAAGGTTCATTTTGTTCATTCACAATCATCAAATTTTTTAAGAATCTTAAATTTTTTTTAAACTAAATTCAATTTGACCAATCATAAAGTGAAGGGTTCGAATCCCCACCCCAAATTCAAAAAAAAAAAAAAAAACATGTTTCAAATCATTTTCTTAAATTAATTTTGTATCCTTATTATTATTATTATTATTATTATTATTATTATTATTATTTATTTTTTGTTATATATGGGAACTTTTTTTTTGTTTTTTTGTTTTCTGAGTGGGAGGTATTGTTTTTCTGAAAGGCAGGCGATGGCTCCCTTCAGCTGCCCTTTTTTCGGTATTTGAAAATATAATTTTCGAATACATGTTTTTAATAGCTTTTGTTGTTTGTATACACATGCTTTAGGTAAAATAATTTTTCAATTTTTTTTCCAGGTAAAAAAGAGTCGATTGCATGGCTAAAGTATTCAAATTTGCAAAAATAAAAAATAAAAAAATCAAATCAAATCAAATTTGCAAAATTCCGGGATTGCTCCCTCTTCTTCTTCGCACCCAAATCTCCCTCTGATGCGCTAACCCCCCAATTTCATTTTAGTTCTCATTTCAAGATTATCAATTCTCTAAAATTTGTCATTAGCTTTGTAATACATTCTTCAATGCAGTGGTATATGCGAATTCTACATTTGGTAAAAAAAAGAGTATGAAAAATAACATTATCTTACTTTATGTAAATTTTTATGTTATTGTTGGAATACTCTCACATGCCCAAACGAGTAACGCATGAGGAAAGCCCGAGATAGTATAATGCACGTTATCAGGCTTCTTAGCTTTTGATGGCCTTCTCTTTGAAGAAAGCCTAATTGTAACTGCATTACGTATTGCTTGTTAGGTTGGGTTGCCTCCCATGAGAGCACTCCTTACGGGAAAACATCAGGGAGGTACTTTTAAACCGAAATCAATGTTCCACAATAGTTGACACTTAGAAGTACTTTTTAACTGAAAAGATTATTTTTATAATGACCGATCAGTCAATTACATTATGACCTCATAACTAATGGTGTGGGAAAAATATAAAAATATATTGACACTACTGCAACAAAAGTAGTACTAAAACTCTAAAAATGATCTCTAATGAAGAACAGAATGTGGCTATTTACATTAGGGAAATATAAAAAACATGTTTTTTTTTTTTAAAAGTGTTATTTATTCCATCATATACACCTTCGCATCACCTTCAAAATTGTCTTCAACCTTTCACTTTACATTAGACCAAAGCTAGCATGTTAGCCACTCCTGAAACATATTCATTCGTCCCTGAATAATCCAATAATGGATGCTCCTCCCTTCTATCAAGCATTTAGTATTCTTAATTGTAAAAAATGCCACAATCACCTCTGTATCACAGTTTACAATTGAGAAGAAATCACAAATCACATCATTATTACTATTAAGAAGGTCGTACGAATACATTATCAACACATTAACTCACTCATTTTCTTGTCGAGGAATATCTTGCATGATGGTGAAAGGTATTGAATAAGTTCTCGAAGGGTTCCTTGGTTTGACTTCAAATAAACTAATATTCTTCGCCCGCATTGAAATAAACTTGGACATATATTTTAATGCTTGTTGGAGTTGGCATTGTGAGGGCCTTTTGAATTTATAAAGTTGTACAATTCAATAGTCCAAGTTTGAAGGTCAAGCTTTGCTAATACCCAAAGTTCCAAACCTTTCAAGTGTATTGAGATTAGCACAGTAACAACGCAGACACCAGTCAACTATGATCTTCGGTAAGGTCTCACACGATCCTCGATTAAATATGATAAGATCAATGATTTAAATTTATTAGGGTATTTTTGTCATATTATATTCAAAATTAATATAATTAAAGACAAGAATTGTTGACGATATTAGTTTTGAGTAAGGAGGTGTCCTTGTAATTTTGAAAAAAATACATGGAATTTATAATTCTCTCAAAACATTTTATCAGAAATTCTTATTGATGATAAATCCTGTGGGGAAGATCAGTATAAATTTTGAAATAATGTAGACCAACCTCAAACAAATATAAAGGGAGAAATTTTTGATTAAATAAGACAAATGATCGTTCCATCAGAGGTAATGAAATTAACAAAGAATGAAAGATGTAGAAATCCAGATAAAACCGAAGTAGAAAAAAATAATAATAATAAATGTCCGGTATAATTTTCGGAGTGAAATCGGAAAGGAAAAAAAAAAGAAGAAACTAAAGAAGAAACAAACTTCAGAGTCATGCCAACTGAAGAAGAAGGTTTTGTTGCAGGGAAAACAGAGGAAAAGAAAGAAGGGTTTTTTTTTTTTTTTTTTTCACCTATCTGATATCAATACCTCAGTTATTTCATTTTACCTAGGCAAGTCTAAAATTTGATATCAGTGTTCAATGGAATCTTATCATTTTTATACTCTGCAACTTCTTGCTTTTGTCTCCCTTAGCCTTCAAAAAGGAATTCATTAAATTCATAGAGCTTTTTTTTTTATTACAAATTATCACAAGCAACATGCAAACAGTTACTTTTTCAATACACATTCATATAAACCCACCAAGTTAAGCCAGAGAGAAACAGAATGTCAAAAACCACCCGAAACCAACAAGCAAATTAAGCATCGTGTGTATAAGGGACTTAATTAATAAACAGGTTTCTTGAGAAACTCCATGACATAGGTGCCGAAAGCACAGCACATTACTCGGAAGCCTTGGAACCCGGCACCCTTAGCCAATGCCTCAAACTCTTTCTCCGTCCTCTCTTTGCCACCGGGGTTATGTGCCAACATGATGACATCAATGTGCACAACTAATTTTGTGGCAAGGCTCGAGTCTGGGGCCACAGGAAGAATGCACTCCGCAATTATCACTTTCCCATTCTCCGGAACCGCGTCGTAGCAGTTCTTCAAGAACTTCAAGCAGTGCTCGTCGCTCCAATCGTGACAGATCCACTGCACAAATTGCGTTGTCACAATTCAATGTAGTTGTCATTCTATTATGGCTGTTCAAATCTGGATATTTTATGTTGTGCTCAAAACTCACCTTCATGAAAACTGCATCTGCTTTTGGCACACTCACAAACATGTCTCCTCCAACATGCTCCACACCTGTGATTTACATATATATATATATATATATATATAGACCTTAATTTTATTCAATTTTGATGTGATATGACGCTCAAAAAAGTGCGCTACCAATATTGTATTTTGTAGCACAAAAGTAAACATGTGGTACTTTGTAGGATAATTTGATGAAAGTAAAACCTGGTAATGGGGGAGCATCTTGAACGACATGAGGCAAATCGAAGTTAAAGCCCTTAATTGAGGGGTATTTAGAGACGATCATGCTAAGCACAGCTCCGGTGCCGCCACCAACGTCGACAATGGAAGTGAGGCCATCGAAGCCTTTGTAGGTTTCGAGAATCTTCTTCATGGTAACGGTGGAGTGGTCGGACATTCCCTTGTTGAAAACCTTGTTGAATCTAAGATCTTGTCCATGATAATCGAATGATGTCATTCCGTGCGCCTTGTTGAATGGAATTCCACCTTCAAGAACTGCTTCTTTCAAGTAGTACCTGCACATACAATTAATACCATACCATATTTGATAATCATGTCAACATTCCTTCTCACCGGGCCAAAGTAATTTCTTTGTCCTAACTATTTTTATCATGTTATGTTATGTTCCATTTTTTCTTTTTTGATCACTCAAGAAAATCAAATTTTCTTCTAGAGCTTCAAATTTTCTGTCCAATATGTCCTATTGCTAAAATCCCATGTGTTTTTTAATCATCATGTTTGACTTTAATTAGTTTTGAGAAATCAATCTCAGCAATAATCAACAAGCTGGTAAAATAATTCTAATTTAGTTATAATTATACATGATTAAATCAAAACATTGAATATGGAAAGAAGGGATAGCGCATGTGTATATCTAAATAAATAAATATATATATATATATATATATTCTTGCTTGAAAGAGATCATTACGCTTAGCCGGCATACAAAGGCTACAGCACATCTTTCTGATAAACGGATAAAGATTGCATAAGCACCACTATTTTATGCACTATTTATAATAATAAAAATAATAATTATTATTCTTTTGATAGAAGCACTCTTAGAGAAAAGAGAGACCAGTCAATAGATATAACCAGACAGGCCTTAGTGGTACCTGTTGGGAAAAGTTAGTGGCTCTCGTTTCTTAAAGCACAAATCCCAAATATAAAAATAATGATTCCCGTCTAAGTTAAACCATATTTTCACATTTAATTTTCTTTAAATTCAAATCCTCTTATTTTTATAGTAAAAATATATATAGAGATATATTTCCCACCAACACCAAGTATAATATTAAGGCATATGTATAGCTGCAGATGTGTGTGTATATGTACATATATGCATGAATACTTTAATCACAGAGTGAAAACTGTTTTTTTTTTTTTTTTTAAATAAAAGATTTGATGGTATTCTTGTTATTTTCTGTTTTTGAGATTCCACATAAACAGTGACAACTCCCTTGAGTTGACATAGGATTCGAATCTTCAACCTTTCACTTAATAAAATCTTTAAGGTTAAATCCCAATCAAACCCATCCACCCTTGGCTAGCCAAGTGAAAACTGTTTAATGTGCTAATGGTTGCCACAATATATATATATATATATATATATATATATATTTAAAGAAATGGTTGCCACAATACTTGAGCACGTTTCAGTCGGAATCTTTTCTCTTTTATTTATTTATTTATTTTATTTTCTCTCTCTCTTATAATTATTAGTTTTCAACTCCGCGTGGGCCACGTCATTGACATGTTATATTAAAAATAACATATACCTAATAGGAAGTTTGTTTGAGCTAACTTATTTCGTAAAAAGATAATTTTGTACTACTAGTGGGTCCAATTAGTGGTTGAATCTTCTACGATATTAGTTTGACAAACTACTTTCAACAAATCACACTTTTTTTAAAAACCTTAATAGAATCATTAAAAACTTAATACTCTCCTTCATCAACTCAAATGGCAAAAATTAAGCAAGTATTTTTCCAAGTAAAAAGGTTGATGTTTCTTGTTTTGTTTAATGAAGAAAAAGGTAGAGTTGTTGGTTTGTTTGTTTGTTTGTTTTTTTTTTTTTTTTTTTTAAATTTATAAGAAAGAGTGGTTGGTTTGTTGCACCGCCTATCCATGACCATGACCTATTTAACTACTAACACAAACCAGTAATTTAAAAAAGAAAAAACAAAATTCTTTGAGACGATACAACAAATTTTATCTGTCCAATGCTTAAACTATTAAATTTGGCACATTTAGAAATTTCAGAATAGATTCTACATAATTTATTACTCAGAAGTACACAGTAAATGTTCTTTTAGAAACATCATTGAGGATAGTAACTGACTTTTACCTATATGTAATAAAGATATGAACTTTAATACTAATACCTAAACATATGACATTCAAGTGTATTTTTTTAACTGATGAGTGATTAAAAAATGCAATATTAATTTGTTATGTTAACTACTAAAAAGATGACAATTCTAAACTGAATTGGATGATTAAAAGAACTTACTCTTCCTAACTAAAATAAAAAATTTTCATGTTTGCATCGCTCTACTCAATCAATAATATTAAAAAAAAAAAAAAACACACGGAGATAGAGAAATTAATAAAGAGAAAAAAAAAAATTATAATTACCAGCTCTCCATGAGGACCTTGTCCTGATTCATGAGACAGAGAGCGGCAATAGAGACGCCATCTTCGTTCTTGGTCAGAAACTTGCAGACCGGTCCCAGTCCGTACAGCCTCTGTACTTTCCCGTCCGGAAGGTTCTTCAGCGAGTACGTCAGGACGGAGTAGCTGGCCAGCAGCCTCAAAATCCGGTCCAGCATCACCGGCGCGTCGGGGTTGCTGGTGGAGAGCTGTGAGGAGATGTCGGAAGGTGAGACATACGCGCCGGGACCGGCCTTGGCAATGATCTCCAAGACGTCGAGCTCAAGGGCGGCCTTGAGGACCATCGGCAGCACCGACGCGCTCGCCAGCTGCATGGCGAAGAGGTTCGCTTCCTCGTCGGAGACTTGCGTCGGAGTCATCTGGGTCTCGCCGCTCGAACCCATTTTCTTCTAATTTAAGAGTGTTTTTGGTCTGGAACGACGCTATTGAGATGAGAGGCGATGATGATTTGGAAAGATGAGATGAGCTTATTAGTGGGGATATATGTTATATATATCCCTATGTATACATGTGTGTGTGTGTGTGTGTTTTCTCTTCACCTACCTTGACGTGATTGGTTGTATATGGTGGTGGACCCCGGCGATGCTGAGGGGACAACACACCACTACATGGTCATACATTCTCTCTCCACTTAATTTTTTTACTCTTTTTTTGTTTTGTTTTTCTTTTCTTGTAAGAAGAGGATTATATATGTTGGGGTATGTTGTCAATTGTCATCACGTCCCTATTATTATCCCTATCGTTCACAAAATAAAATTTTAAAAAACATCCCGGAACACATAAAAAAAAAATTCTATTTAGAAAATAATTTTAGTTTTACTTATATATAATCATAGATCTGACACTCTGCACAGTTTTAACATGATTTCTAATTTTGAGACTACCGAATATAAAACATGAAGACATCTTTAATAAAAAAAACAAAGTAAAGTAATGACATCTTTACTATTACACCACTCACAAGTGGATTTTAACACTTATTTACTAACCATATTTTATCATTTTTGTTGAGGTAAAACCATAAAATATCAAAAAGTTACATTACTGGGTTTAACTACTGCTCTGTGCAGTTTTGATATAATGAAAATTATGTGCGTGGTCAATGGTAATAAGTAATTTTTTTTCCATTTGTTTTCTCTTCTAACTTGTAATATTGGGGTTTTAGTTATTTTGATGAATGAATGTGGGTTATTAAGATTTTTTTTTTGTTGTTTTTTTTTGGGGGGGGGGGAGGGGGGGGGGGGGGAATTGGATGTGTGTGTGTGTGTGGGGTGGTGGTTATTGAAGTTACCCGGAGTAACTTCTCTTGTCACAAATTAAACAATGTTTTCTTTAAGAACATTTTGGTAGGAAATGGAAAATATGACATCAATATCAGTGAACTGTCGGTTTTTTTTAAAAAAATTTGTTAGTACTTGATGATTTAAAACTTGCACGTTATATTAATATCCTATATATATGGTAATACGTTTTTTTTTTTTGAGAAAGGATATATGGTAATATATTCTTGTTGCATGTGTGTGTGTGCGTGTTTTTTTTTTTAAACACTTGACTTTTGACTTCATGTGGCCTAATCATATATTAGCACAAATATGGCATTGGCATGAAATTCAGTTCCTTAAAATGGTATTTTGAATTCGAGAAAGCAGTATATGTGAAAGTGAAACTTACATGCATGAAGTGGTCCTTTCCTACCCCCCC